>CM053506.1:21427102-21922661 GCA_028627145.1 Eidolon dupreanum
TTTACAACACATACTTCCGTCCCTCATGTTACCAGGCAGAACGGCACATCCATCATATCTCTTTTGATACACTCAGTTATTCTTGCTTAAGGTAAAATTATGTCCATTTTAATGAAGAAGCAGCTGTTCTGGAAGTTTCAGCACCTCGGCCAAGGACAAACAGCTTGCAGGTGGTGGAGCTCTGGCCCCATGTCCTCTGGGTCATGAATGCTTCCTTACCCGAAGACACTCAGTGCAGCCAAGTTTCCCACTATTCACTGAGTCATCTTGACTTACCTTCATCGGTGACTATCAAATAAACATTAACCGTGTTAATATTGCAGCATGGGTTGACTAAAGCAAGGGTCAGAAAAGTTTAGTTATGTAACCTTTAGAAGTTCAGTGAGTCCAGTTTTGGTAATCCCTTTATCTAGGACATAGACAGCATGACTTTGCTGCCTGACTCACACAGCTCTGGACTATGACAGAGCAGCGCTACTTTCTCTTGCATTAAATGAACTCGATGGCTCTCTTTAAAGCAATTATTTTATTTATCTTGAGAGATGAGTGTCCCTGCTCTTCTCCTCCTTTCTCTTGCTGAGGTTCCTGCCTGTTCTTTTCTCTTTTAATAGAGTGAAAGAGTCACAGATAATTAGAGAAAGAAGGATCAAAGACCTCTTGTCTAATCCTGACTTTAGATTTTGGAACGTGAAATTGGTGACTCGGTGAGGTGCAGTGTTACTAGGTCATAGGTCATCAGTACAAGACCTTGTCTTAGAATCTAGGTTAACAATTCCAAGGTTGGTGACATCTCACATTGAAGGATTTCCCATCACTTCCCAGATGGATGGTCAGAAGGGCATCGGCATGAAGCCCTCTTGTGACAGAGCACTGCAAACTTCAGCTAGGGTAGAATTGTGAATTAAACTGTTTCTTTTTAAATAAACCTTTTCAGTGAATCCTAAAATACACAGAGAAAGTCCTAAATGTTCAGTTCAATAAATTATCACCTGAACATATACTCTGTAACAACACACAGGTCAAGATAAATAATTTTGCCACTTAAATCTCCTCCTACTCAGTACTTTCCCCATTCCTAAATGTATTCAGTTACATATCATAGGTTATTTTGGCCTGGTTTTAAGTTTTATATAAATGAAATCATACATTATGTATTTTTTAGTATATAGTTGCTTCACTTCGTGTTGTTAGTAAAATTTATTTATGTTGTTGTAAAAAGTAGTAAAGTTATGCTTTTGCATATTGTTGTATTTTATAACTATCCCACAATCTATATTTTTCAATGCATTGTTATGGATATATAGATTGATTCCAGTTTTTGACTATTATGAATAATGTTGGTATTGACATTCCTATGCCTATCTCTTTTGTATCCCAAGGTGATGGTTTTCTCTTTAGTATATACCTGTGAGTGGGATTTTTGGATATGCATGTGTGTTCAATGTTAGTAAATACTGCTAAAGAAGTATCCAAATTGTTGAACTAGTTAACAGTTGTCTGAAAGAATGGAACGGAGCAGAGTATAGACAGAACAATGAATGGTTGCTTTAATTTCTTGCCAACACTAAGTATGTTCAATCTTCTTTCATTTCAACCTTCTGATGGGAGTGGAATAATATCTCATTGTAGTTTTATTTCTATTTCTATGAGGCTTAATGATGTTGAGCTCTTTTTCAGATATCTATTGGCGATATCAATTCTCCTTCTGTGAAGGGTTTGTATAGTTTAGATATGAGCCCATTGTTGTTTTCATACACAAAATATTTTTGTATTTATATAAATATATATATTTTAAATCCTAAGTATATAGAAAAGTTGTAGGTGTGTATGAAGAATTTCCCTTATTTTGAACATTTGAAAGGAAATTTCTGACCTGAAGTCCCCTACCACAGGTATTTTGGTATGTATTCCCTAAAAACAATGCGATTCTCCTACATACACATAATACAACCATCAAAAATCAGGACATTAGTATTGATGCATTAGGACCACTAAATTTTGATTTTTATTGACGTTTCACCAGAAGTCCCTGTGGCATACCTTTTATTCAGAACCTAGATGTACATGTTGCTGTTAGCTGTCATGTCTCCATAGTCAACTTCTGTCTAGAACAGTTCCTCAGTCTCTCCCTGATTTCTTGACCTTGTCACTCTTGGATATAGGACTAGTATTTGTAAAATCTGCCTAAGTGAACTTGTCTGATATTTCTTCATGAATAAATTCAGGTTATCCATCATTGACAGGAATAGGACAGAAGCACGGTGCTCTTGTTTCTCATGGCATCTTATTAGGTGACAAACAATTTCAATCTGTCCTATTATGGGTAGTGTTCACTTTGATAACTTGATTAAGATAGTGTCTGGTAGTCTTTGCTGCTGTTAAGTTATTCTTCTCACATTGGTAATTGAAAAAATATTTTGGGGATAGATCCTTTGAAACAATATAACTATCTAGTCATCAGCAAGTTTTCAATGTACCTATACATCATTATGGAATTATGAAGTCAGCTGTTTTCAATGGATTATAATCTATTATATTATTATTTATTTTGGTACTCAAATTGTCTCCTAATGACTAGATTCATTGTTTTTTTCACATTTCCCCACCAATCTTTGAGAAATTTCTTACTTTCTGTCACAGTAATGTGTTCTTGGCTCATCTTGTACTCCTCCTGCCCCAACTCTCCAGTCAGCCATTTCTCCAATGAACCATGATTATTAGAAATGGATGAGAATGAAAGTACAGCATATCAAAACTTTTGGGACATAGCAAAACTGGTAATAAGAGGAAAGTTCATATCATTACAAGCCAACCTCCAAAAACAAGAATGAGCCCAAATAACCTAACACATCTTTAAAACACTAAAAAAAGAAGAACGAATGATGCCCAAAGTCAGCAGAAGGAAAGAAATAATCAAAATTAGAGCAGAATTAAATTAAATTGAGAACAAAAAGACAGTAGAAAAAATAAATGCAACAAAGAGCTGGTTCTTTGAGAAAGTTAATAAAATTGACACCCTCTGGCTTGATTCACTAAAGAAAAAAGAGAAAGGACACAAATAAACAAAATCAGGAATGAAAAAGAAGTTATGACAGATATCACCAAAATACAAAGGATTATACAAAAATATTGTGAAAAAGTATATAACACCAAATTAAATAACCTAGAAGAAATGGACAAATTCTTAGAAATATACAACCTTCCTAGACTGAATCAAGAACTGGAAAATCTAAATAGATCAATCAGCAGTACGGAAATTGAAACAATCATCAAAAACCTTCCAAGAAGTAAAAGTCCAAGACCAGATGGCTTCACCAGTGAATTCTACCAAACATTCAGAGAAGATTTAATATCTATTCTTCTCAAACTCTTCCAAAAAAAACCAAAGAGGCAATACTTCCTAAATCATATTATGAAGCCAATATTACCCTTATACCAAAACCTGGTAAAGATAACACAAAAAAGAAAACTACAGACCAATATATCTCATGAACACAGACGCAAAAATCCTAAGTAAGATACTAGCAAATCAAATACAACACATTAAATAGATTATACACCATAATCAAGTGGGCTTCATCCCAGAGGCACAGGGATGGTTCAACATACGCAAATCAATTAATGTGATACACCACATAAACAAAATAAAGAATAAGAACCATATGATCATATCAATAGATACAGAAAAGCCTTTGACAAGATACAGCATCCATTTGTGATTAAAACACTTAATAAAATAGGTATAGAAGGAAAGTACCTCAACATAATAAAGGCCATATACGATAAACTCTCAGGAAACATTATACTTAACAGTAAAAAACTAAAAACCTTTCCTCTAAGATCAGGAACAAGACAATTACCACTATTATTCAATATAATTTTGGAAGTCCTAGCAAGTGCAATCAGGCAAGAGAAAGAAACCAAAGGCATCCAAATAGGAAATGAAGAAGTCAAACTGTGACTATTTCCAGATGACATGATTCTCTATATAGAACACCCTAAAGACTCTCAGTATACTACTAGAAATAATAAACACATACAGTAAAGTTTCAGGATACAAGATCAATGCTCAAAATTCTATAGTGTTCCTATACTCTAAGAATGAATTTTCAGAAAAAAAAGAAGAAATAAAAAAAATAATCCCTTTTGCAACAAAAAGAATACCTAGGAATAAATCTGAAGATACATGTGAAGGACCTATATAATGAAAAGTATAAGACACTATTAAAAGAAATTCAAGACACAAAGAAATGGAAAGAAATCCCATGTTCTTGGATTGAAGGAATCAACATAGTTAAAATGACCTTATTGCCTAAAGCATTATACAGATTTAATGCAATCTCCATCAAAATCCCATTGGCATTTCTTAAAGAAATAAAACAAAAAATCATCAGATTTATATGGAAGCATAAATGACCCCAAATTGCCACAGTCATCCTGAGAAAAAAGAACAAGTCTGGAGGCATCTCTCTGCTCAACTTCAAATTTTATTACAAAGCGAGAATAATCAAAATAGTACGGTATTCTCAGAAAAACAGACACACAGACCAGTGGAACAGAATCAAGAGTCCAGAAGTAAAGCCATATATATATGGGCAAATAATTTTTGATGAAAGAGCCAAAAATATACAATGAGAAAAGAAAGCCTCATCAATAAATGGTGCTGGGAAAAGTGGGAAGCCACCTGCAAAAGAATGAAACTAGACTGTTGTCTATCGTGAAACACCAATTTTAACTCCAAATAGATCAAGGACCTAAATATAAGACCTGAAATAATAAATTGCATAGTAGAAAACATAAGTACTAAACTCATAGACCTTGGATTTAAAGAGAGTTTTATAAATTTGACCTCAAAGGCAAGAGAAATAAAAGCAAAAATAAATGAATGGGACTACATCAAACTAAAAAGCATCTGCACAGCCAAAAAAAAAAAAACCACCAACAAGGCAAAGAGGCAACCATCCAAATGGGAGAATGTATTCACAAACAGTGCCTCTGAAAAGGGCCTAATATCCAAAATATACAACTCAATAACAACAGAAAAACAATTCAATTAAAAAATGGGCAGAGGACTTGGACACTGTTCCCAAGACATACAAAATGACCAACAGACATATGAAAAGATGCTCAACTTCACTAGCTATTAGGGAAACTCTAATCAAAACCACAATGAGATGTCATCTTACACATGTTAGAATGGCCATCATCAACAGAAAAAGTAATAAAAAGTGTTGGAGAGGATGGGGCAGAGAAGGAACCCTCATACACTGCTGGAGGGACTGCAAATTGGTACAATTAGTACTAAGGAAAACAGCATGGAGTTTCCTCGAAAAACTAAGAATTGAAATACCATATGACCCAGCAATCCCTCTTCTAGGTATTCACCCCAAAAAAACTGAAAACATTTATCTGCAAGATATATGCACCCCAATGTTCATAGCAACATTATTCACAGTGGCCAGGACATGGAAACAACCGAAGTGTCCTGTGATAGATGATTGGATAAAGATGTGGCACATACACATAATGGAATATTACTCAACTATAAGAAAAGGGGGAATACTGTCATTTGCAAAAGCATGAATGGATTTTGAGATAATCATGTCAAGTGAAGTAAGTCAGACAGAAAAAGTTGAAAACCATATGATATCACTCTGTATCATTTATATCTGTGGGATATAAATCTAAAAGCAACAATAATGACAAACAGAGACTCATGAACATAAACAGTGAACTTGTGGTTACCAGGGGGAAAGGGAGAAGGGGGAGTTAGATAGAGGTAAAAGGGGTTAAATGTTTGGTGATGGAAAGAAATCTAATTATGGGTGGTGAACACACAACGCAATATACATACAACACCCTGTTAAACTGTACACTTGAAACTTACTCCATTTCGTTGATCAAGGTCACCCTAATAATTTTTAATTTTAAAAATGGTGAAATTTAATTAATGTTACATGGCCCCCTGCTATTAATATTTTTTCAACATTTTAAATCTCATCACACCTCCATTCTATATTGACAAGGGTTTTAACCACCTGCTGAGTCAGCAGAACATTACGTGTGACTCTCTAGGGATCACAAGTGATGGCATTCTCTCCTTCCTTCATAAACTTGCTCATTCATTTATTCTTTCCACATACATGCATGGAGCACTGGGCCCCTAATCCTGGCCAGGCCCTGCCCTGGGTTCTAACCCCACATAGGCAATGGGAGGACAATCATTCCCAGCTGAGAGAATAGAGTGCACAGAGGATTGGGTGGGCCTTCTGGGGCCACAGAGGGAAAAGTTTAAGTACGGGAAAGAAAATGCCAAGGAAAGGGTGTAGGGTATGTGAGTTCTTAAATGCTTGAGGCTGTCCAGTCAATCCTCTACAGGGTTGGTCTGGCCCAGTTACCTGTAACTAGAATGATTTTAGACAGAATCCAGCTCAGTTTTCTCCACGTTGTGTTGTAGTCCAATTGGCTAAGGTAGCAGCAGCAGGGCCTTCTGCAGCAGGAGCTACTTACTATAGGTGGAATACCTGCATCCTGGCAGGGATGTGTACTTGTGGCAATTGTGGAAGATCTTAAAGAGCTTCCTGGCAGAACTCACTGACAATGAGACACCAAGTCTCACTGTCCCTGGCTTTTATGGGAGATGGTGGAGTGTGCTATGATGGTTCAGGTGCTCATTACTGTCTTGATTTTAATATTGCAATTTTACTATTGTATATTATCATCTTTATTTCTTCTATCTCTTTCAGTATCTTCTAGGTTTGTTTCTTCTCATGAGAACTTTGACAAAGATTGTTTTCCACATGGGTCAATGGGTGGCAAACATTCTGAGGCTTTAAACGCATGAGAATATGCTTTTGTTCTAACATTCGACAACTTATTTGGATATAACATTGTAGATTAAAGCTCTTTTCCTTTAAAATATTATTACACTACCCTCTTGAACCCAGTTTTTAAAAGTCTGATGTCAATCTCATTCTTATTCCTTTGTAGGTGATCTGCTTTTGCTCTCTGGAAATTGTTAGAATTTTCTTTACCTTTGCTATTATTGAATTTCACCACAATGTATCTGGTTTGGAGTTCTTCCTTGTCTTGCATTTTGTACTCTTGAGCCCTTATATCCTAGGATTATTTACTTTCCTTTAATTCTTGGAAATGTATCTTCATTCTTTTTTTCAAATATTTTGTCCTGTTTTTCTTTTTACTTCTGAAACTATTCTCCAGATGTTAGTAATTTTAATTCCACCCATCATATCTCTTAAACATTTTTTATGTATATATTCTGTTTCTTAATCTTGCCTGCTGACTTGTGGAGGAGTTTCTCAATCTAATCCCAGAAATCAAAAGACAAGTTCTAGATTACATTGTAGAAACAAGATCTAGCAATACACTTACTAGGAGAGGCATTACATTACATAAAAGAATTCAGGAAGATTAGCATAAAAGCATGGAATAATATACCAAACAAATATGAAGTAAAAAAATGCTAATGCAGCAATATTAATAACTAGCAAAACAGAATTCAGATGAAAAGCTTTCCTAGTGACATATTGGCAAAAGGAATATATATACAACTAACAATATAGTTCCAAAATATATCAAGCCCAAGCTGAAATTATTCAATCCACAACAGCAATTTTAACATACACTTCTCAGAAAATAATCAAGCAGATCAGTCAAAAAATAAGTGAATATTTAGATTTCCATAATATCAAATAGGAACATATTATAGAGAAATTTACCCTCAATAATCAGAAAATACACATTTTTTCAAGTTCAAATGGAGACATTCACAAAATTAACCATGTACTAGGCCACAAAGCCAGCATCAGTATATTCTAAAAAGTTAACATCATGCAAATCATGTTTTATGACTATAATGCAATACAGGGAGAAAGCTATAAAAAACACAACTTTAAAAAAGTTCATATACCTACACTAAATATGTAACTAAGAAACAACTGGGTTAAAGAGGAAATCATGAAAGAAGTTAGAAAACAAAATTAAATTACAGTGAAAACACTATCTGCCAAAATTTATAAGATCTAGCTAAAACAGTAAAAAAAAAATACATCATTAAATACTTTATTATAAAACAATAAACACTGAAAAATAAATATTCAAGATGTTGCTTGTTTTAGATCAAACAGAGAAACAAGACAAAAAAAATTTAAAGATGAAAGCAAGAGTCTAACAGTCATGCCACCCTGACATGCCCGATCTTGTCTGATCTCGGAAGCTGAGCAGGGTTGGGCCTGGTTAATACTTGGATGGGAGAACACCTAGGAATACCAGGTGCTGTAGGTGTTTAAAAAATAATATGTAGATAGATAGATAGATAGATAGATGATAGATAGATAGATGATAGATAAATAAGAAAGCAAGAATCAGTGATATATGGTAAAGAGAGAGATTTAACAAAGCTAGAAGCTAATTCTTGGAAAAATTAATATAAGCAGAATTCTGGCAAGACAGCATAAGAAAAATAGAGATGAAAAAAATGAAATGGGAGAAATGCAAAATTTAAACAAGATGCCACTTTATGACAATTAGAATGGCAAAAATTAAAGAGGTATCTAAGGTACAGGTGTTCAGTACTGCTGGTGGGGTGTAAAATTATATGGCCATTCTGAAAAGCCATCTGATAGCATTTAGTGAATAAGGGAATAAATAAATGTGGTGGATCAATATAGAACTCCTGCTGTATGGAGAGCAATACATACAGTTCTTTAAAACATGGTAGTAAATGAAGAGTAAACAACAGCATGGAATGTTACAGAGGCAGCACATCTCACATACCAGCAGTTTTCAAACTTTTTGATCTCTGGACCCCTTTACATTCTTAAAAATTACTGAAGACTCCAAAGAACTTTTTTTTTCTTTTAATGAGGGCTATTTTGATCAGTATTAACATATTAGAAATTAATACTGAAAACTTAAAATATACAAGCATACATTCCATTAGTCATCACAGCAATGTCATCACATATTATGCAGCCTCTGGAAAACTCCACTCTACACTTGTGAGAGAATGTGAAAAAGACAAATAATGTCATGTTACTACCATAGAAATAGTTTTGATCTCCATTCCCCCTGAAAGGATCTTGTGGACTCCATACCACAATTTGAGAAGATGTGCCCTCTACTGTTCCAGAGACACATTAACATCCTTTTTCTTTCTGCCTTTGATATTTGGTTAGAGAAACTTTCAAATTTATTGTAATACATATTTTATAGCAATATTTGAGGTTCTTTTGTGATAGGCTCTACACATCTTTTTTGCACATACTACTACTTAATCCTCACAGCAACCTGAGGATTACTACTGTTTCCACGTTTTACAGATAAGGAAACTGAGGCTCGGAGAGGTTAAGTGATTTCCTTGGAACAGAACAAGGATTTGATCCCAGATACAATTTTAGAGTTATACTCTTAATCACAAAACTACATTGCTTCTTGTGATTTATATTTCTATGATCTGCAGAGCTTCTATCTCTACAAACCCAAGAAAAGAGTAAAGAGACACTGACATGCAAGACCTATGAAGAATTGTAATTTGGGTTATAGTCTGAAATTAAAACTTCATTTTTCCATTATAAATATGCCCCTAAAAGGAAGATTTGACTTCCTGCTGGATCCTTCATTGGCATATACAGAATGGCCTTCTTTCCTTTCAAGCGGACTCTGGCTATCATAAAAGATGGTCTGCTCATCCCCTGAAGCTATATACTAACTTGGAGTGCTTTCTCACATGCTCTAACCTATTTGGTCTGCAAAAGAAACCTGTAAACTAAGCTGGCCAGTAAACATCAGCCCCATTGTTTTGAGGAAATAGATTTACATAGGTTACCTTACCCACGTTGGTACATTGCACAGAGCAGTAACCGAAATCTAGGTCTTCTCATTTCAAGTCTGATATTTTCTCATATGCAAAAACTAAAAAATTGCTTTGTATTCCGCCCCTCCCCACCCCAAATTTCCAGATCAGTTGTTAAAAGCTTTTAGAAAGGTCTACTCACTCTGAACTAAGAGCATTGCTCTCCTTACTTAATGTGCCTAAGTCAAATTTTTCAAGTTCTGCAAGCCAGGAAAATGTGAGATAAATCAAGGAAAGCTTCCTGCATGCAACCCCATGCTCCCAAATGAGTCTGTCCCTTGTTCCCCAGCACAAGTCATGTCAGAGATCTCATTCTGATAAAACATTAGGATAGGATTCAACTCATAGCTTTCAAGTACCCAGAGGAATAAACGGGTGTCAGCAGCCACCCCAATAATCTTTACTTGAAAATTCAGTAATAACCGTAGAGAAAAGGAAAAAACAAGATAAACGTGTAACTGATCTGCTCTCACGAGGTTTCCTTACCATTTATCTGTACCAAGAGAAATGCTATTTTTATTTAACACTTCCCAAACCTCGTTAACTCACATATTTGTCATAGACGTTTCTGTGTGGGACAAATCTAGTGATAAAGGTTATGAGTGATCACCTTGGAGTAGTTACTAAGGGCACAGAGAGCCTTCTGAAATGCTAGAAACATGGTTATACGGTTGGCACTTCTAGTGGATACCCACATACACCAAACAGCACTTAAAAAACTTCTGTGTTCTCTTCAGTATGCTATACCTCTGTAAAAAGAGAAATTCGCCACGTTTCTGTAATGACTATGCTATTCTTATATTTCCTTAAATAACTTTTAAAGCTAAAAGAATGAAACTTTTATCTGACCACCCTAATTGGGTACTGAGAGGCATTCATACTTATTTTATAAACATTCTAAAATACTTTACAGGTACACCTCACACAATCCCCCCATTATCAAAGAGGTCTTCAGGTGGTTATTTCAGCAAGTCAGTGAAGGATATAGAGAGATCTAAAAATAAGACCCAGGAAGAAATAGAAGACCCAGAGACAAGACTTTTAGAAAAAATTATGGACAAATTAATCCTTAGGGTTGCATTTCTCAAACTGTGGACATAGCTTAGAAATTTGTGTATTCATTTCAATCAAATCTAAACAAAATTTATGAGCATATTCAAGATCACATGAATGACCACCATTTCACAATCCAGTACAGTTACCCGTAATTTATTTACTGCTCATACTTTCAAATTATATTGATACCAATTAAGACCTAGAGACTGTTTTTATTGTGTGTCGCTGTCAATTATTTGGTACTGTTGTCAAACTCATGTCCTGGTCCTGCACAATGAGACATTACAACATATGCTATTTTAAGCTTAGTTGCCAATTTTGTTAAAAAAAATAGTTCTGGGAAAATGTAAATATTTGCTTTCAAAATTCCTTTAAAAGTCAACTATTTAAACATTAGCTAAATTGGGGGTATAAAATATATATAATGAAAAAAAACAAAGAATTACTAGATTGACAAGAAGCTGAATCTTCTCTGTAGTTGTAAACCAAGAGATAAACAGTGATTCTAAAGAAATGAAGACCAAAAGAGATAATTTTTTTTATCCATGATTCCTTGAACTTAATTTTTATAACCATAATTGATAGTGAAGTATTAAAAACATAGTGTTATTTGTGGAAATGTACTGGCCAATAAAGCAAAAATAATCATTAGTATAAACTTAAAAAGCTCAAAACCAAAATAATTCTCTGAAAGAGTATGGAATTTAAATCAACAGAAGCACTTATTTAATGTTTTGAATATAAACATCAGTGCTTTTCAGGCTTAAGAAGTATTACTTCATTCAAACTGCTCAAACTAAAAAGATCATATATAATTGCTAAGACGTGAGTGAGATTCCATCAAACGTATTTGCTTGGAAATGTTCAAGAACCACCATCACTATACCTCTCAACACATTCAGAAAATGCCTAATGATATGGAAGAATGACTCAATGAAACAAATATTTTTCATGGAGATTTAATGAAGTGATGGAAGACAAGGTCTGGTTTAAGAATACTTTTTTATATAAGATGAAGCAGGGAGCATTTGTTTCAATATCATGGAATGAGAACGTCTGTTCTCGTGCCACTTACTAAAATCTGGAAACTAAAATAACAGTAAAATGATGAAATAAAGAAGCATTAAACCCCCAGAACGAGAACAAAAGAAAGAACACAAGATTTTGGAAGCTAAAAAATAAATGTATGGGTGGTAATAGTCTCAATAGGCCGGAGACCTACAAGTTCATAAGTTAAGATTTGGGATAATTTCGAGTTATTAGGCAACCAAGTAAAAATGTCAAGTAGGCAGCTGGATTTGAGTTCAGGAGAAAGATTCTGGCTAGAGATAAAAGTTAAGCCATTACCACATTTTGCACTTAAAGCAGTGAGAAAACACCATCACAGGATCCTCAAGCCCTGCTTTGGACATTCTTATGTTTAGGAGTCAAAGACATAAGAAAACAGCAGAGAAAACTGAGAAAGAGAAGCAGATAGAAAACCCAGGAAAATGTATTTGCTAGAAACCTAGCAAACTAAAGAAATTGTTTAGGAAAAGATTAAACTACAAAATGCTGCTGAAAGATCAAGTAAAATGAGGTCATAGAGGTCACTGGAAACCTAAATAAAAACTTTCCATGGAGCAACAGAGATGAAAACACACCTGGGATGGCTTCAGGGAAAAAAACTGAAAAGAAGAAACAAAAAAGTGAACACAGACAACTTTTCAAGGGGTGTGCTATAAAAGAAATGTCTTTCTGTTGGTTCTAGTTAGGACAGAACATATCCACAGTAATAAGAGAGGATACCTGGGCACAGATACTGGTAGAGTTATAGAGATGCAGTGGTGGCAACTTTCAAAAGTTATTTTCTGATTGTTTTTATTATCTCATTGCAAACAGAGAGCAAGGTACAAAAAGAGGAGGTATTAGAGATGCGAGGACAGAAGTAAACTCACCATGAATGTATTATTTGGGAGAACATAATAGAGAAAAGACTTAGAAGAAAACAGCTTAACTACTAAGAAACCAGCTATGGTTACAATGGTTAGCATGACTGATCAGTAAACATTTCCACTTGAAAAGAAAAAAAAAAAAAAGCCTGCTCTGTAGTCTATTTTTTTCTTTGGCTGGATAGTCTCTGAAAATTTTATTTTTCCTTACAAGTCCTAGTTCCACCATCCTAAATTGCAGATAATCTGATCTACATTTGAATAATATACATGGCGGCAAGAATAACATTTTTCCATGAGCTAAACAGCCTATACATAGAATGTATGGTTCAGGAAGTGTTCGGGATTTCTCTTCCTCATAGCCTGATGTATTTAACAGGGCATAAATTGTTGCCATTTTATGCTCCTCTATTATGAATTTTGTTATTACTTATATTCTTAGGTCTTGTTTTCTTTCCTCTGATACTATTTACTCCTCTACTATAAATTTTAAGAGTTTCCTATCTCTTACTTTGCATGATATATTGCCACTTCCAGTTTCTGGCCTTTTGTCAAGACACTACAGTTTCTTCTAGAGCCTTCTCTGCAGTAACCCAAAATGCAGTTGAAATCTTTATATGGCTTGTGCATAGTATAAATAAATGAAACCAAGTAAGATAAATAATGTTGAATCATAGTGCCAGTCAAGACTTTTGCTATTATTTCACTTGAGACTTCTTTTCTGAAAAATAATTTGATGAGATCATCTTATAATGAACATTTATTTGGTAAATTATTTTATAGAAATAGACCCTAAAATCAAACAATTTCTTGTTTAAACAGTAAGCATAATCCCAATCTTTCCCCCATCAAAAGCCTACTCCATAAATGAAGTACCAAAACCGATGAAATGTACTGCTAAAGAGGGGAAATGAGGGAAAAGACATATTAAACTTCCACAGGAAGACTGTAAAAATCTGGCAGTGGTTAAGTACACATCAGGCTGAACCCAAGAGCACTACTGAATCTGAAAATTTAACTGAAAATTTAAATATGAATACTTCTTTGTTCTTAATAAGGCTCAGAAAATTACAACCTATTATGCAATGTTACATCATGTAAACTGATACCATCAAAAAGTAAAGTGGACAATATGGATTTTAACATCAATATAGGTAAATCCGTAGATATGAGGATTTTTAAAAGACAATCTTTAGCTCCAATTTAAAACAAACATTCAGGACTGGAATCTTCGGAATTTTCTAATATCTTGAAAATCCCCATCTTCTCTTTTATTGGTCCTGAGGCATTCATTTGATCTAAGAGAAAAATATTAAAACAAGTATTTATTTTTTAAAAAAGTATACAAATCTAAAGAGGAAACTTAAGAAAGATATCAAATATATTATGAGAAGTGAGTCATCTATCAAAAATTTTAAAGCCCACACTAATGTGGGCCCCTTTATTCCTTAATCATTAACAGCAAAAAAATAAAGTATATTATTCTCATCAGAACTAGAACTGGCCTCCTGTTTGATTAGGAAAAATTAGTTTCCTAATCAAAATCATTTCTGTTGAATTTAAGATATACAGATACAGAGAAATAAAAAAATACTCATTTGAATTGTGTTCTCAGAGATGTTTAAAAAAAAAAAAAAAAGCCCAATCATGGTTAGTTTAAAAGCTGAAAATTTACCTTTATACACACTCCCATTAGCGATATGTGTCTTTTACACTTGTCATTGTGACAGCTATGGAATGAAATCTCCAGCACTTTTATTTTGCATTACTCTGATTTCTAGAGAGGTGGCAACATCTTTGTATGTTCACTAGCCATTTCTTTCTCTCTTCATAATCACCTGCTCATATATTGTCCATTTTTCTTGTTGACTTATTATTTATATATGATAAACACTTCCTGTTTATGTGTTGCAAATATTTGTGAGTTCTCCCTTATCTACTTATGGTATTGTCTATTTTTACAGAAGTCTTTAAATTATTGTACAAAATCAATTTATTCATTTAGTTTGTGAGTTTTGTAACCTTAAGAATTCTTTCTGCATCTTCAAGTCACATAAATTTTTCTATTTTTTAAAAATTTTACTTTCAGTATTTAGCTTTTGACTATGTAAGACTGTTAATTTATCTAGAATCTGTTCTTGAGTATGGTATAAAGTTTTCTTCTGTTAATTACATATTGTCCCAGAATCATGTATTGAATAAGAATTTCCCTTTACTGGTTGGAAATGCCATTTCTGTAATTTATTGATTTTCCATAGAAGTTTGGTTTACTTTCTAGATTTGCCATACCACTGGTTAATTTATCTTATCATATGCAAATTCAACAGTCTTGATTATTATGACTAATTAAAGACTTAATACCTGGTGTGAACTATTTTGTTGTTCTTCAAAATTATCTTGGCTCTTGACTCTTTACTCTTCCATATAAATTTTAAAAACAGCCTGTCATATTTCTTTAAAAAGTCATATTGGGATTTTAATCAGAAGATCAATATAAACAACATAATTTGGGGAATACTGACTTATTTTTAATATTAAACATTTATATGCATAAATTTGGTTAAATTTGTATGTTTATTCAATCCTTCTGTTAATGTCCTTCGATGTTTCATAATTTTCTCCATAAGACTTTAAAGAAATTGTTGTATTTAATCCTCAGCATGTTATAGTTTTATAGCTGTTATAAGATCATATTTTCTAAACAATTATAGTTTATACACATAGTATTAATTTATAAGCAATCTTCTTGAATTTTGAGAAAGACCTCTCAATTCCCTTGAACTTTCTATGGAGACAATTACACCATCTGCAAATATAAGCAATTTGAAACTCTTTCTTACTATTATTCCCTTAACCTATTTTTATTATTTCATAGCATTAGTTAGAACTTCTGTGTATGCTGTACAATGATTGATATACATTGTACAGTGGGAGTGAGAGCTGTTATTCTTGAAAGTTCTTGATTTAGTAGTAGTTTCCTCAATGTAAGTATTTTATCGGATGAAGAACATCCTTCTCTATGTCTAGTTTAAGCATTATGAGGGTGATTATGATGGTTTATCAAGCAAGTTTTCAGTATCTAGTTCTACTTTCAGTAAATGTGAATTGGTATTTTCAAACATTACCTATCCTTGCATACCTTCTATACTGCTGATTTTTATTTGATAATATAAGATTTGGCCTATGCTTTATTTTTCTCATATTTTTTCATGAACTATTTGAATATTAAAATGCATATAAACATACAAGGAACCCAGAATAGCTAAAACTAATTTGTCAAATTCACTCTTCCCAATCTCAAAACTCACCACACAGCTACAATAATTAAGACAGTATGTTACTGGCATAAGATTGATAAAGATCAATGGGAAAGAATTGACAGTAAAGATGTAAACCCTTACATTTATTTATGATCAACATTTTCAACAAAGGTGCTAAGGCAATTCGATGAGATATGAACACTCTTTCAACAAATGGTGCCCAGACAGTTGGATAACAACAATCAAAAAAGCTGAATTTAGATCTTTAACTCATACCCTACACAAAAATTAACTCGATATAAGAGCTAAAACTATAAAACTCATAAAAGAACATTGTGACCTTGGGTTTGGCAAAGATTACTTAGATACAACACTAAAATCACTAGAGATAACAACTAAAAAAAAAAAAATGTAAACTGCAGTTCATCAAAATTAAAGCCTTTTGCCCTTCACAACAGACTGGGGAAAAAATTTGCAAAACATATCTATAAAAGACTGGTATCTAGAATATGTAAAAAATTTTCAACTCACTAACAAGACAAAAGCCACAAGTTTTAAAAAGAGATATTTGAAACTAAGTAGAAGACATCATGACACTACAACTAGTGTGTACTAGTAAATGTTTAACAATTAGCTCTTCCCCTACCACCCCAGAAAAAAGAGATCTGGTTTGTAGTTTTTTTTTTTCTATTTCCATGGTATTATTAAATATTCTTACATCACTAATATCAAGATGCTAACATAATATTGCTGAACATAGAATTCAGAAAAGATAGCTAGTAGCAGACCATTATATAGTATTTCCAACTAAAATTTACAATTAATAAAATTGTAACACGCATAAATAATAGTATAGGTACCATAATATGTTATAAAATAATCAGGAAATGTTTTTTAATATTATATTTTCAAAATAATTTATGGTCAACACTGTAGGCATCAAAATTCATTATTCTAAAAATTGATAAATAAAAGCAATTGATCCTGCTTCACCTGTACAGATTATATCTCAGAGTAGCCAAAGAGTTTATAAGAAAAAGTTCCAAAAAGTAAATTACAGTTAATAAAAGAATGGAAGAACAAGAAAACCACCATTTTGCAATCCTTAAGGAAATAATGGTTCAAAACATTCATCATCAATGGATGCTAAAACCATCAAGTTAAATAAAAGGTGGACAGGAAATTACTATATTCAGGACCAATCTGAGTCTGCTGATCAATCTTAGCTCACTAAAAATAAGAAATACAGATATTATGTGCCTCCTGGTACGATTTAAAATATGAGAACAACCGAAAAGGTTGGTGGTTCATGCCCACCCAGGGATGCCAAAAAACAAACAAACAAACAAACAAACAAACAAAAAAAGCAGCAGAAGACAGACGGAAAGAAGAGAACGAAGCACTGGTAGTCCTAAGATATGAACCCGTCTATAATTAATACAAATAGCCTACAAAGCTACTTACACAAGCTATTTACCACTTCACAATAAGTACGTACACTGAGGAATAAGACAAAGGACAACACAAAGGAGGGTAGAGGGCAAAAAAAAAAATCAGCCCATTCTCGAATATGGGTCATTTTATAGGACAAATAACAGGTTTCTTCAACATATGGCATGAAAAAATAAGGGGGTGGGAGGAAGTGTTATAGAAGGGACATTAACAACGAATTTTGGATGCTGATTCAAACTAAAAAGATGTGAGCCAACTGGGGAAATCTGGATATGTACTGGTTATTAGTGCTACCTCTCTTTAATGTAATAATGACACAGTGGCTATGTTTGAAAACATGTTTTTGGTAAAAGATGCATGAGAAAGTTATGGGTAAAATGTCATAATTTTAAGATTCTGACAAACCAGAATGGTACCAAAACAAGACTGGCTAAATGTTGTCAACTATTACAGCTAAATGAATTATACATAGAGGTAGATTATATTATTCTCTTATTTATGTGCATGTTTCAAAGTTTCCATTAAAAAAAATAAAAGCCTGAGACATACTTACCAATGAGATCACTTCGATCTAACAACAACTCTAGATCTTCATCACTAATGACCTTCTCTCTTGATCCTTTTACTTCCCTATAGAAAAGAAAACATTTACTTCTATGATAAATCAATGCTATGAACTATACTTTTCTAAAATTAAAAAAAATCTTACCTTTCATAATCCCTAGATTTTAATAATTCCATTAATTCCTTAGGATCTAAGAAGTTCTTGGATGGATTTAATCCAGATTGACCACCTTTGAAATGATCTAGAAAAAATTTTCAAGAAATCCAAAATATTCAAAATTACTTTCAAAACCAAAATACATTACAAGCCAATCGGAGTTTCTTACATTAAAAAAAAAAAAAAAAGGGCAGATAAAACCAAGTGTTGGTAAAAAAGAGGGGCAACCAAAATTCTCATATTTTGCTGGTAACAGTGTAAAATGATATGGCCACCTGGGAAAAGTCTGATAGTTTCCTACAAGAAAAGATATATCTATCCTAAGACCCAGAACAAATAAATGCATATGTCCACACACAGCTGTACAAGAGCAACTTATTCATAAGAATCAAAATTTGCAAACTCTCCAAACATCAATCAAGGGAAGATGAATAAAGTACTCAGCAGTTATTAAAAAAACACCAAACCTCTAATACACACAACGTAGATGAATCTCAAAATAATGAACAAAAGTAGCACGACAAAAAAATAAGAACATACAAATGAATCCATGTATGAAGTTAAACAAAAACCATGGACAGAAATCATAGTAGTTGATTTCTAGTGAGGGACAAGGAAGCATATGAAATGACTGGAAGGGATACATAAGACAACTAACTTTCTTGACAATGGAAATGTCTATTACTTTGATACAGAGGATTGTTACATAGATGTATACATATGTCAAAATTCATCAAGATGTACACTTAAAATTTGGATATATTGTATGTATGTCATACCTCAGTAAAACACTATCAATATTTTAAAAATTCCTTTCAAATTGTTCTTTGAAATATTAATCTCTCAAAATATTGAAAATAGAACTTAGGAAAATAAAACTATAAACTTTACTAAATTTAAATTATATTCGTCTATGGCCATGCTACCCTGAACAAGCTCCATCTCATCTGATCTCAGAAGCTAAGCAGGGTTGGCCTGGTTAGTACTTGGATGGGAGATCTCCTAGGAAGACCTGGTACTGTAGATGTGAAAAATAAAAAATAAGGGATTGTAAACTGACAGTGTGCTCGCAATCAATCTGTGAGGTCAAAAAAGGGTTACCTCGTCTTTAAAAATGAATAAATAAATAAATTGCATTCAAGGAACAAAATATTTCTATTAAACTACTAAAGCAGCACAGGTGAAAACTTTTAATTTGCACAAAATTTTATTAAAGTTCTCTTTTACTCCAATAAAAATTTTCTACAGTGTGAATGTTCCATCAAGTCAAATTAAAGATGTCCAAAACCTAATTCACATTTCTCTCAAAATCAGATACCCTGGAGAAAGTACAGCAGGTCCTCGAATGATACCATCTTATTCTAACATCAGTGAGATGCCACAGGAACTTAATTTGTTTTCATCAGTTTATGGAAAAACTGGTTTTATTATATGTCATTTTGTTTAAAGTCGCAGAACCTATCAACAAAGTTAGGCTCATTATATCTGCAAGTAGAAAAGTAGCAGAAAATAAATTGATACTGATTTTCATTATGATATTCCCATTTCTCTAGGCTTTACAACTTATATAGATGATTTTCAGCTTTTCTGAAGGTAGCCACCAAGTCATTTATCCAAATATAATTTCATATTTAATTAAAAAAAAGTAGAACTTCTCCAAGGAATCTCAGGGAACAGAACATAAAATGCCAAAGCCTCACCCACTTCACCTTCTCTACTCCTCAGAATGTTTTCTAGATTAAAAAACACTTTTTGAAATACTATGATCGTAAGTATGAAAAGGGTATTCTGGAGTAAAAATATTTTTTTAAGTAGTGATTCACAAAGTTAAGATGCTTTTTTTTATAGCACTACTACTTCAATATACCTTTAAAATTCTAGTATTTAATATAAAGAACCTGGAGGAGGAGGCTTGGAAGTTTTCTTAATCTTTTGGCAGGCAGGCAAATCTCTTATCAAGAATAAGCATTATCATGTCAAAACCCTGTGACATATTCAGAATGTGGCACTTTAAAAATATCCTTGATACTTTTCTTTGCTCCTTTGTTCCTCTTCTAGAGGCTCTCTAATGTTCCTCTTTTATGTCTATGGTCACCAACTTAGGTCTTTACAGCTCCAAATTTCCCACTGCCTATTTATGAAATCCTGCACTAATTTATTTCATAAAGAAAATAACAAATTCACAACATGCAATAGATAACATACTAAAAAATGTTATTTACTTTTGTGGATGATCAACTTTTCCAGTTTTCTTTTAGCAGCTGCTCTTTCCACAATTTTCTGATCAATAGTGTTTGCTGTAACAAGACGATATACAACAACTGGCTTTGTCTGACCAATTCTATGACATCTATCCTGGGCCTGAAGGTCAGACTGTGGATTCTTAAAAGTTAAAAAGAAAAATAATGTTTAATAATATAAGGTTAAAATTATTTAAACTCACTACATGGATAAAATCAACATGCATGATCTAATTGAAAACTTAAATAGTGTCTTAACTCAATTTAGACTTCTTGAAAGGCTTCATTGATAGAACATGTTCAAGTCTTAACGAACGTGACACTTAATAAAGAAATGACTTTTACTTAAAATGGATAGCTTTTCAAAACAGATAAACAAAACTGCAAAGTGTACAATGGAAGATTAAAAATTCAGAATGAAAAGATAATCAGCATATTGCTGATTATCCAATCACTTACCCAATCAACTTACCCAATCACTATCATAAATTATAACTGTATCTGCTGCAGTCAAATTAATGCCCAAGCCACCAGCTCGTGTACTCACTAAGAAGATAAAAACATCTGGGTTTGTGTTGAAGTTGTGCATCTAAAAGCAAAAAAATATGTGAACACAGGAAATTAAGAAACAAACTGTTCCTGTCTGAAATGTGGATATAGTGCTGCAAGTAGAACAGCCATATAGCCATGAGTTCACCAGAAAAGGAAGGGGGAGGAGAGTGGTGTGCCAAGTTTATAGATATAATAAGCCAGTATTCTTCAAACTGGGTATGAGTTCTTCAGTATCCGCAGGACTTCTGATGTGGGGTAAATAAATACTGAAAACTCCAGAAGCCATGAAAGTTGAAAAAGAACAATTTACTGGAAAGAGATGAAACTGCCAAAGACTCACCTCCCAGAAAACAAAATCATAAGCATTTTGCTTATTGTAGCAAAAACAAAACAGAAAACACACACACACAAAAGGGGGGGGGCCCTGCAGCAAGCTGTACCACTTTGACCTTCAGAGGGGGCTTGAGACTTAACAGCTCAGGACAGTCACACAGCGAGGGGCTCCCTACCTACTTGACTGACCCTCAATAAAAACCCTGGACACCAAGGCTCTGGTGAATTTCCCTGGTTTACTTTATGAGAGTTGTTATAAACTGTTGCTGGGAGAATTAAGTGCTGTTTGTGTGAGTCTCTAGAAGGTCACATCTAGGTTCTCCTGGACTTCACCTATGTAACTTTTCTCTTTGATTTTAATCTGTATCCTTTCACTGTAATAAGCCACACACACATGTGAGAGACAGGGAGAGGGAGAGAGCCTTAACTAAAAGGACTGAGGAATTATTTTTAATTACAACTATTAAAGGAATATTCAAGAGAGGCCAAATCAATCATTCAGATCTACAAAACAGTCAATAAAACATCTGCTCATGTTAACTTCATTTATTACCTAAGCACCTATTTTATTAAGGTCTTAACTTCATCAGCATGCATCAAAACTCAGCAAATGTACATTTTACTTCCTTCAGGACATGTAAATATTACTTACTCCAGAGATAAAATATGTTGAAATAATTACAAAAAAGGGAATATCTGTATTTATTTTGCAATGTACAAAAGAAAATAGAATGTTGAATAGATACAGTAATGGATTGATTCTCTATCACAAGTATGTGATAAAAAGGAATAATAAAGTTTTAATGGCAGGTTCCAGGTGGATTTACAGGTGGTTACTGTAAAATTCTTTCAACTGACATTATTGAAATTTTCATAGTAAAATGCTAGGAATGGAGGAAATAGCCAAAATGGAGGAATAAATTCCTGTTATCCTAATACAGTAATAGTGATGGTTAAATAGGATATTTTTAAGTAAGGTTGTGCCAGAAGTCATACTATATTAGAGAAACGGTAAGACTAAATCATGATGCTTATGTTTTTGATCCTGCTATAGTGTTTTTGGTCTTTTGTATCTATCAACTTGTGGGTCTATTTTGAATATTACTTCAAAAATCAAGATAGGAATCACAAAAAATAACTTGGTAGGTATGATATTAATTACTCTTACATTTTTTTCTCTCTCTGAATAAGACATGGATCCATCAAGCCTGCTAAAGTTGAAATTTCTAAAGTGGCAGTAATCCATCAAAATGTCCAACATTCTTGTCATTTGTGAAAAAAGGAGCACCTGAAATTTAAATATATCTTAGTATCTAGACTGATTAATAAATAATAAACCATGCAAAGTCCAACCAAAAGTACCACCTTGTGACCTCTGGTTTTTAGTTCTGGCAGCATTCGATCCAATATTAAGAATTTCCCAGAATTTGTTACCAATTCTTCATCAACCTTAAAAGTGGGCAAAGAAAAAACCAGAAAAGTCATGATAATCAGTAATAATTGGTTTTATCAAAATAAAAACCATGTGAACAGTTCAATTTTCAATGACAAATAAATTCCTATAAAACTTAAAAATATTTTTAGTTGCCCTTGTTTTGTATTTAATCTTTTTTATCAGAAGATAATTTTTCCTCTAGAAGAGACATACTATAGAATTTAAAACTAAAGATCTTGCAAAAAATTTTTTTCAGTTTAAGTATAACCTTTATCTATCCTCCCCACCCCTCTCTCCCAAAGCTTTGTGCAAGAGAATAAGGTCAAACTTACTGAATGAATATATGGCAAGGTTTATTCTTTATAGCTGAGTATATTTTCAACAAAATATATATGAAAATTACTGCTAGAATTCTCATCAGAAATTTAAAAAAATATAGGGCTTAGAAACAACCTAGTATTGAAGATTAAGAAACTTCTCACCTTCTGAATATCAATTATCTTGTCAGAGATTATCTTCTTCCTTACTCAAATAAAAAACTGTAGAGCAGTTGTTCTCAAATGAGCAATTCTGCCCTCCACCCCCAGCGTGTATTTGGCAGTGTCTGGAGACATTTTAAGTTGTCACAACTAGGAGAGGGAGATACTACTGGCATCTATAGTGGCTAGAGGCAAGGGATGCTGGTAAATGGCCTACAGTCCACACAATACCATCTCCTAAACAATTATACTGGCCCAAAATGTCAATGTTTACAGGGGCCAGCACCTTGCTGTAAACTAGTAAGAAACAGGATTACTGAGAACAGATTTCTTTAATACTATGCTATTTTTCCATCAACTACCCAAGAAAGCAATTTCATTTAATCTGAAAGCACACAACTCATTATCAACTTTTTTGGTTCTTTTCGTGGCTCTTTGTTGAGATTTGAACAATGAGCAGCCAGATTGGCTGAATATTAATTAAAAAAGGAATACTGAAAAGTTTGACAATTAAAGATGTCTCTAAAACAGAAAATGAGTAAAACGGAGTGGAAATCAACTGCATTACTAAAAAAAATTACATTTCCAATATAAAAAATGATACTTTCCACAGTATGAAAAGGCAGAGAAACCATAACAGTGCATTGTTAAATGGTATTTACCTTAAACTCCTGTGTGACCGGGTCTATAGGGTACTCAATCAAATATGGATGATTACAGCACTTACGAAGTAGCATCATTATATTCTGCAGCTTCAGATTAACTTCAGATTCTAGAGGAATATTCACTTCCACAACAGCTCTACCAGAAACATATAATCCATGATTACAAGAAATATGAAAAATACTACAGTTTAAAAGATATTTTATTTTTAAACACACCTTTCTCGGTCTAGCTCTGGCTGAATTTGACTGATCAATTTTTCCAATTCATTAGGGGAATCATCTATTTCACTGTAATTTATTAACTTTCTAGTTCGCCGTTTTGGTCGTCCAGTGGAACTTAGCTGAACTGTTTCTTTCTAAAAGAGAACAAATTAAAGGAACATCTGTTTAAAAAGCTATATCCTTAAATTCTAAATATATAAAGCAGGGGATGATATTTTTATGTATAAAACATTTTAAGATAAAAAGAAAAAAACAATTTTGTCTTTCATCATTAAGTTTAGTAATTTCCAAAGGCAGAAAATGAAGGATCCATAAACAAGCCAAATGCAAATGTCATGAAATTTAATTGTTTAACAGCAATAACGATACCTGAAAATGAGTAAAATGTCTTCATAATTCAGTGGAAAAAATTAAGGATGGATAAAAACTATTTTGAACTTAAAGGTATCTTTGGGTTAATATAATACTGCAATGTAATTCCTCCCAGTAGGTAACTACTGCAAGTTTCTAATAGCTAAAAAAACAGATCGCCCTTTAATTATAAGGAAAATGGGAGAACAGAATCTAACAGTTGTGCAAAAGAGAAATGCATAACCATAAGTATTTTGAAAACAAAGAAAAAAATACATAGGTCCATGGCATACAGTCAAAAATGTGGACATTTTGACAAAATTTAAGGGTCTCCTAGGGTTAATCTTCAGTTATGAAATAGTCATATTCTATACTTCGATCTCTTGTAATATGGTGGGTGAGTAAAGAAGGTATTTCTTTAGAGTATTCTATTAAGTTTTTTGGCTGTCAATAACATCTTTAAAAGGATTGTGTATTTGGGATTAGTCTAGTTGACAAGCCCTTAGTATACTGTGTGCTTGTTCAAATATATGTCCAAAGCCATCTCCAGATAGAATGATATGGGTTAATCTGGGAATAAAAATTCTTAACAAGCATTCCAGATGCCTATAAAGTCATTAATGCATCAACCATCACTTAAATTTTGGTAGGACCAGAGCATCACTAATTAACTTTTGCTGCTGGTCTTATGCCTGTTACTGCAGTTAGAAATTTACCCCCATATTATGTCCTGACAACAGGATGAGCCATAAGACTGCAATCGACCATAAAATTTTCTATGCCAACTGTCATTCACAGTATATTTCAATTCCACACTCTACCTCAGTGGACCCAAACATGTTTGCAATTGTACGGTTCACAATGGCTGTATAAAAGATCTCTTGCTTCTTTGAAAGTGGTGCATAAACGACTACTTCTCGTTTAGGAGGAACTTCAAGAGCAACATCAGATTTTAGTCTTCTCAGTAAGAAAGGTGTTAGAATCTAAAATTTAAACATGAACAAACATGTGAATATTGAACATTCCAATATTTTAGGGAATATTCTCCCTACAGGCCCCTTCCTTTACTTCTTCTCTATTCTTTCTATATAAATATTAAAACTCAAAAGGTGAGAAAAAATATCTCCTTGAAATTTTCTCAGACTAGACCACCACATAACACAAACTCAGTTATTTATCCATAACATTTCACAATTTACTGATTGTTCTAATGTATCTTGACTATTTGAAAAAGCTAAAGTAGTCAATTATATTTCTTAGGGTTAAAGTTACAGCCCTAGATTTTAAAGTGAGGTTTTGGATTAGTAGAAAACCAATGAATCAACTGACCAACCAACACAGAGATATAAACATGAAAGTTTTCCTTCTATAAGGTCTGAAAACTCAGGCTTAAAATGACGCTCCTTCAATAGCTATGATGACAAGTGATTTCTACATTTATTAAAAAAAACATAGAAGCAATAGATAATTAAACCAATATTAAACTGCTTAGGTCTTTAAAAAAACACAATTGTTTAAAATCATGTCTTTTCATAGCCTTATCTTTCAATATAATTGACAATTGATTTACATATACAAAATCCATTTATAGGGCTCTGAAGTAAATACTCCAGAGGTATAGAGTCAAACAGAGAAAGACTTTACAAGAGCTAGAGAGATTACCAATAGTTTAAGAAAAAAGTATCTGTAGATATCAGCCTAGAAACAGCTATACCTACAGGAATTCATTTGGAAAAAAAAGATTTGGTAGGATAAGAGTGATCTGGGACATTATTTTTAATTTCCATTTCTATACTGTTTCAGATTTTTATATGAACTTTTATAAGGATTTTGAGTAAATTGTCAAAGCACAATTAAGCTTTTCAGGCCCACAAGAAAATGGCTAGGAAACTTTTGAAAGATTATGTTTATCTAAAGTAAAGATAGGTTGAATGGGTGGCAGTTGCGGAAAAGAATAATAGATTGTGCCAAGAAGTAAATTATGCAAATATTACTGGCAAACTGTACATAAAAACCACTCATTTTCATTTTGTTGGCTGACAAACATATTAGTAACCACTAGGGGTCTAATGAGTATATGTGAAGAGTAAAATTTCGAAAAGCACTTTAGTTCTTGTAAAGCCATGTGACTTCTGGAGGGTGGGTGGGTACAGTTGATAAAGTTAGATTTGGAGGAACCTCATTTTTCAAAACCTATTATAAACAGTTTAGTAGTTGATCTTTAGGGTTCCCTTTTAATTCTGAGTCTACAGTAAGCAGAATAAGAAAAAAGTCAAAACCTGGTGCAGCATATGCAATACATTCTGTTCTCTTTCTTTAGCAATAATATCTTCAGCAGTTTCAGAAAGACTAGTGATATCAAACCAAGATTCAAAGCTGTAAGAGAAATGACTACAAGTTAACTTATCACATTGACCAATCATATTAACATGTTTTACATTTTAAATTTTATAGTAACCTGAATATTAAGAAGCAGATATTTTTTTAAAGGGGACATTTTTCTGATTTTGCCTTAACATAATCTTACAATAGTATAAAGATCAAGTAAACATTAAAGTACACATTTTTTTCTTTTAAGGCAGACTGCCACTTGCAGAACCTCATTTGGATGTGTCTGGAGTCTTAGAAGCTTGAGTACCCTATATTATCTTACAAATTGACCTTTAGAGCTTGTTTAGAGCTTCTACCAGGGGAAAGGGAGCACGCAGCTACCCACATACCAGATACCCATATACTGGTGACTGAAAAACAACCCTCCTCTATCGAGGGAGGCCATCCTCTTCCTATTCAATCTCATGCACAGCTTCAGGAGGGATGAACATGAAGCAATAAGGTAGAGGCCCAATTAACCAGCCACACATCAGCAGCAGCAACCTGGCTGTCAATAGGGTGACAGATGTCACAATCAGATCGCCCTCACATCCTAATATTTTATCAAACATTTTAAAAAAGGGAATAGAAATGAAAACTATCTCTAAAAACAAAGGTGGTATGATCTCTCTCTTTAGGTATAACTACAACCTGCTATAGCCAGTGTTTGAAAAATTCAATATGTATATACCTTGATAATAATATCTACTATGCATCTTTAATTCTTCAAATGTTAAAAAAAAAAAACTATTAAAATGAGCAAATAAATATAAGCATGCTTTCTAGCGGTCTCCAACCTTTTTTGCCAGGGATCCATGCTACTATGAGAATCCAATGCCCAATGAGCTGAGGTGGTGATGTTAGTGCTAAGGAGTGGCTGCAAATACAGATGAAGCTTCACTCACTCACCTGCTGCTCACCTCCTGCTGTGCGGCCTGGTTCCTATCAGGCCACAGACAAATACCTGGCCAGGGGGTTGAAGACCCCTGCTTTTGTCTATACTAACACTTTCTTGTCAATAGATAAAATTGGGAAAAATGCTAATATTTATGTAGTAGTTAGATCAGATATTCCCAAACTTTGATCACCTGAAATATGTCTTATAAATTAATCAATTCCCAGCTCCTATACCTCGATGTTCTAAGTTGGTGGGAATGTGTATGAGCTGGAAATGTCCTTAATTAAACGTTCCCTAGTGAAAATAAGACAGCCTGGCCTTGGGTCAACATTTGGTAACCAGAGATGAAATATAATCTCAAAATAAAATAAAAATTATTTTCCCATATTAAATACCAAAGTATATATCTATTATTTTGCCCTCCTGATTTTGATATTTCCATATTAATTATTTTTAGTTTCTATAAAGATTATCTTCTATCTATTCAGAGCACATTATTTTCTGAAAACTATTTTTACTTTTTGTTTTCATAATATAAGCTAAGATTTAAATAATTTCTAAACTAAAAAACACTATGTTGAAACTGGGAGACTTTGGTTTTACTCTGGATCTGGCATTAACTGGTTATATTTTTAATAACTTTATACCTGGGTTTTTTTTACATGTGAGATAGGAGATATATTAACCTCTATCGCTTGGATTGTTTTGTGAGGATGAAATGAGAAAAATCCATATGAAAGTATTACACAAAGCTGAGAACAAAGAGCCCTATAAAAATATTTTTATATGTTAACAAAATATTTTAATTGATCTCAATTCAATAGTGTATCTTTAATCAATGCAAATAAACATTTAAACAATATTTATTTGCTCTTATATAATTTGTGTCAAGAGTGGAACATATGGGAGAGGAAAGTGGTGAAAGATGATTAAAAGGTACAAACTTCCAGTTATTAGATAAACAAGGGGATATAACATACAACATGATGACAACAGTTAACACTGCTGTATGGTACATAGGGAAGTTGTTAAGATCCCAAGAGTTCTCATCACAAGGAGAAAAAAATTTTTACTGCATCCATGAAATAACTTAACTAAACCTACTGTGGTAATCATTTCGTAATATATGTAAATCAATCCATCACGCTATACACTTGAAACTTATAATGATGTATATCAATTATCTGAGTGAAATATGTAATAAAGATAAAAGAATTTGTCAAAAAGCTATCATTTTAATTTAGCTATCTAGAAGAAAGAAATTAATTTTAACTAAGAACATAGATTTTGAGATTAGGAAAACAGAGAAGAGTTAAATAACTGGCTTACCTACCTTTTCAAGTCATCAAATACATCTGGCAACAAAAAGTTTAGCAACGACCACAGTTCTGATAAATTGTTTTGCAAGGGAGTCCCAGTCAAAAGAAGTTTGTTATCTGCATTGAATCGTTTTAACTCCCTGATTAGACGGCATTTCATGTTCTTAATCCTGTGTCCTTCATCTACTATTAAGTATTTCCAATAGCAATGCTAGAAAAGGAATTTAAGGAAAAATTTTTAAATGGTACCCCACAATTTTTCCTCAAAAAATTCTGAAAACAAAACTTCTTTATTAGGGACGAATGTTCAATTTTATCAAATGGTATTTCCGTATCTATTGAGATGATCATATTTTCCTTTGATCTATTAAAAGGATAAGTAGATTTTCTAAAATTGGTGTATGTTGTATACTTGTGTTCTGGAAATACCTCACTTGGCCATAAACTAATAAAATCCACCTATTATGTATTTAAGATTTTTCCATTCACATTCCTTATCAAAGCAGTCTGTAGTTTTCCTTTCTAATGTATTGTCAAGTTTCGATTAGTTATATTAGATAACTAAAAAGTAACTGAAAGCTTTTATTAGTTCCATTTGCTCTGAAAAGTGGCATAAGAATTTTCATTCTTAATACCTATATCTGAGATTGATACTCTTTTCAATCTGCTGGTGTTAATTTCCTGCATAATTATTGGTTTAGGTTTTCCCTTTCTTCTGGAGCTAATTTTGGTTATTTATATCTTTGCAGAAAGCCATCCATTTGCTTACATTAAGTTGCCATGAAAATTGTATCAATTTCCTATTACTGTATACATCCATGCTACCCTGAACAAGCCCAATCCCATGTGTTCTCAAAAGCTAAGCAGGGTCAGGCCTGGTTAGTACTTGGATGGGAGACCATCTAGGAGGACTAGCTACTGGAGGAATAAAAAAATAAAAAATTTAAAAAATAAGGGATTGTAAGCTGATAAGGTCCTTGCAATCTGTGAAGTCAACCAAGGGTTGCCTCGCCTAAAAAAAATTAAATAAATAATAAAAAAATAAAATAAAATGATATGGCTGTTAGGTGTCACAGGTCTTAAGTTTCTTTTTAGAGACTGTAACCTTTACCTCAATCCTTCTGTTAAAATAAACATCCAGTTTCTAAGCAAATATGTACAGTACAACCTATTATTTTCAACAGAAAAAAAATATTTAAAGAAATGCTATTACATGGTAAGAAAGCATTATAAAGAAAAGTGTGATTTATGGATTACAAAAGAATCCAATGAAGACAGACCATTCATACCTGTAACGCGTTTCGGTCTCTCATGGCTATTTCAAATGAAGTGATTACCACAGGATGAATCTGCAGTGTCCCTTTCCGTTTGTGAATATTCTTTACCAATTTTCGACGTTCCTGCTGGGTCCCATGATATAACATAGTAGGAATCTAAAAGATTTGATATTGGTTTATAACAAACTTTAGAACAAAATATAACAAAAATTTGGAAAATAGAAAAAATGATTTAACCAAATCTTAGTTCTACATTTCTATGACAAAATGCAGCGATGGATTCTAACAGATTACTGAACTATGGGAGAATTAAAAAGTCACAAGAACAAATCAAGTGTAAGGTGAGGTAAATGGAAAAGCTACTTCTGAAATATATACTTCTCATAAGGCAAGATGCAGCTAAGACAACAGATACGTATAGAAAACAAAGACTGTAATGAGCATAAACAGAATTAAAAAATACATTCTACCTAGGTCTGTCTTAGGTAACTCAAACTATCCAATACACTGGGTATTTTTGGCAAGATATCTGAGATTACAATTATCTATTTTTCTTTATAAACTTAAAGTAGGTGTTGATTAGATTAAAAGGCAAGTCAAATAAGATTTGTAATGTTTACACAAATCAATAAAATTATAGAAAGATCTACAATTGAATTTAGACAACAAAACAGAATAAATATTTGAAATGATATAAAAAAGGAAAAGGAAACATGTCTTACTTCTGGTGTAAATCTTTGGAATTCAGTCATCCAGTTAGGAAGCGTAGACAAAGGCCCACAGACAAGAAAAGGCCCAGGTACTCCTCTCTGAATCATCAATGCAATTGTAGCAATGCACTGAACTGTCTTTCCCAATCCCATCTCATCTGCTAAAATACCATTAATTCCATTTTCCCAAAGCATCTAGACAAAATAATATACACTGCATTTAAATTCTGATATTGACATAAATACCTATTGAATTAGCAATTTTTTGAACCAGTGATAATTAAGATGAGACAGACATATTCATACTGTAAGTTATAACATCGTGGGAAGTCAGTTATCAAAAGCCATAAAAGCGTTGGCAGCCTTGAATAAGATCATTTTCACTGTTAAAAGTTTTACTCTGGGTAAATAAATGAAAAAATAAGTATTTACGCATCAATGTTTGTTCTACACACAACAGTGAAATGTGGAAGAAATAACTCAAGTTGTGTTACTTCACATTAATAGGTTATTACAAAGAAATGAACTGATAGCTTATATTAAAATTGAGAATTCATTACCCTAAGCCATTCCATGCCTTCTACTTGGTACCATCGCATCACTCCTCCTATGAAGTGTTTTGGTTGCTGAAAGGGTACTGGCTGTCCATTATACTTCCGAACTGGGTCAAAAAAGAATTTAGCATTCTGCCTAACCGTTTGTGACAATCTATCTTTAATTATACTATTTGAGTCTTTGTTTTTCTCAAGATCTTCTACACAGAGATTAGAAGAGGAGCTTTCATCCTGTAAAGAAAAAAGTTTAATTAGAAGTGTAATATATAACGTTGGTACCCTCTACTTACTGGAAAATGTAACTACTACTCAAAATTTACCTGGTCCTATATAATCATTGCATATAGAGAATAAAACCTTAGTTGAAAAAAACCCTAGAGAGTTACCTACATTCTCCACTCCAATGTAAAGCCATCACAAGGGGGGAAAAAAACCTTAGAGATTTTAGGTACACACTTTTGAAATAACTTTACAGTTGAATCTTCCTTCCAAACTTCTAAAAGGTGCTACCCAACTATTTGTTGAACTATTTCCTTAACAATTTCCTTTACCCATAGCAAATATAATAGATAATGTCTGTAAAAAAATTTTTTTAATTTCAAGAACACAGAAACATTTACTTCCTGGTAAGTAATTACTTTCATTGCAGGGAAAGGAGAAAGTTAAGTAAACCTTAAAAACTCACTGTATCACACTTATGACCAATGGTAGATTTTATTGGTTGGCAACCTCTACAACTCTATTTTACCAATCTGAAACAAGGATTCTAAGTCAATTCAAAGGAAAAGTCTTATAATTTATAAGTCGTATAAATGATGCCACAATTGAATATTTAACTGGAAAAGTGAATGGGTATTTTTCTTAAAGGCTAAGAAATAGGATAATTGGTAAGAAAATAAGTACCCTGGTGATTAAAAGAAAGGGGGTAATGATCAGGGAAGCAAATATAACTCCTAAATTTAATGTCTATTATATATCACTTACCTCATTCTTCTTTTTATTTTTTTTAGCCACAGACAAGATTTCCTAGAATATTAAGAAAAAAAATAATTTATGTTGTGGTTCATTCATTCATTCATTCATTCATTTACTTAACAAACATTTACGGTTCTGATTTTGAAATAGGGATAAGACTCTCAAGGCAATTGAAACAGAGGACTCAGAGTGATGGACCTCAAGCAAAATTAGTTAGCAACCTGTAAAAATTGAGATATTTACTGTGGAATTTTTTTTTTTTTAATCAAAGTTTATCTGAATAGACCAGGTCCGAATTCACACATGCTCAACAATCCTTTAGTGCAGAGGCTGGCAAAGTACAGACTGGGAACCAACTCCAGCTGGTAATCTGCTTTTATAAATAAAGTTTAATTAGAATAAAGTCTTAGGCTTCACTTGTTTATAGTTTTCTATGCCTGCTTTTGGGCTACAAGTCAAATTCAAGGCTGAGTAGTTACTCACAAAACTACCTGAAGCTAAAAACATTTACTATGTTGGTCCTTTACAGGAAGTTTTCCAAACTCTTTTCTAGAATCAAGTTGTGGCCACTTCTGTTACTCAAGAATTGACTCCTAAAAGTATAGTTCCAACTCCATTTCACTTTACACCTCTGTGGATAGATATGAGTTTGCAATCCTGAGCAAGAGGCAAACACAAATAAATTAAAAATACAGAATAAAAATATATTGAAGTCCCTATTAGATGCTAAGGATATGGAGACAAGAAATACCTGAGTGTCATTTGGTGCCTTAGGAGAGTATCTGTTACATTGATTTATCTAAAAATTGTCATAAGGGCATAATTATATTAAAGATAAGGTATATTTCAGGCAGACAATATCATGAGCAGAGGACAGAGGATGAAACAGTATGATGCATTCAAGAAACTTTAAGCGTATCTCAAATTTAAGATAACATAGTAATGACAGGACCTGTCAATAAGAGGTTGACACACAAATCCATATATGTGTTGTGTGTTGGTAAAATATTAAGTACAGATATTCATATTCTAAGACTAAAGGGATTTTAGATAGGGAACTGATAGTCTTTTTAAATGATCAGATAAGCTGAACCTTTTTGGAGTACAATTTGTAAACCAATCAAAACAAACAGTACCATCTATGAAGTAGTCCTGCTAAAAATTAAACCTTATAACTAAAGTTCTGTCCCTGCTTACCTCTACAGCTTCATTTTTCAACACTTTCGTTTACACAAAACTGGAGTCTAATATAATGCGTTTTTTTTAGGCGAGACAACCCTTGGTTGACCTCACAGACTGCAAAGACCGTGTCAGCTTACAATCCCTTATTTTTTATTTTTTACACCTACAACACCTGGTCTTTCTAAGTAGTCTCCCATCCAAGTACTAACCAGGCCCAACCCTGCTTAGCTTCCGAGATCAGATGGGATCAGACGGGATCAAGGTGGCATGGCCGTAGACATAATTTTTAAGTTTTTTGAATTTGCCATGATCTCTCTTGCCTCTGGACATTTGTCAAAGCTTATTATCTCTTCCTAGAATACTTCCCCATTATCTTCCCTATATCTTACTATTTCCCTATTAAATTTCTCACCTACCACCATATGATTTAACTTTTATCCCTTAAGGCTCAACTTAGATGCCACTTCCTAGATGAATACTTTATGAATCTCAAATGCCTAAGTTAAGAGCCTTCTATATGCTCAGTACCATTCAATTTTCCAATTATAATTGACTACTTACTGCTGTATTTCTCACTGGATATAGGTTAAGGGAAAGAGAGTATTTAGCTTTCTTTACTAACAGATCTTTTCCACTTAGGAGAAAGTTTGTCCACAGCAGACACACCACAAACATCTGATGAATTAAACTGACAACAGTGTGATCAGCTAAACTTCAATAAATCTCATTAAGAGTGTTTTCCAACTACAGACTGAGTGTGTTCCATAATCAACTGAGTGGGTCCTGACCATTATTTTTAAGGGGGGATTTGAGGAGAAAAATATCTCTAAAGACAAGAATTATGTGAAATTTTATATTTTATACTTTATGAAGATCTAAATAGTTTGAATTTCAGGTAAGAGAAAAATGCTGTAGATAACAGAATTTTTTTAAAGTTAGAATGTGATGCATTAAAATATGCTGGAACATTTAAGGTTTTTCATAATTGAAGATGTTCTTTAAGTTCTATTATGTGGTACCAAGGTGAAAAAGGATCTGGTCTTAGAAATAAATATGTGATCTTAGTTCCCATATATAAAGGTCTTCAACAAGGAACAAGAACAACATTCTTAAGATAAGGTTTTGAGGTTTTAAGAGATTATAATAATTTCTGATTAGGATAAACTCATACACCTTTAACAGACAGGAAGATGCTACCTTTTCATTCTCTCAAACACTTAACAGGCTGAAAAGCCAAGTAACAGCTATCTTTAGAGCTTTAATGTACTTCAAATAGGTTTTTATTCAACACTGAATCTTATATGCCCTTCCCCCTTAATTTTTACCTCTTTTGACATGACCTCTGAAATATTGTATGATTCATCTTCTCTTCCTCTTTTCTTTCGCATAACTATAAAAAAAATTCATTTTATTTTTGATAGTAATTAACATAAAAATATAAACACATATTCTTCAAAACTAGAACAAAAAAATTTACCTGGATTCTCTTCACTTGCATCATTGGAATTTTTACCCTAAAAACAATATTTAGAACATTATTTTTCTAAGGACTACTATGGTATTACAAATTAAATGTTCCCTGCAGTTGAACCACATCCACAACTCATCACCATTATATTTATCAACATGTAACCTTTTCCTATACTTCCTTACTTATTTGTAACCATGGCCTTCTTTTTCAAAGACTACATTCTTCCATTTTTTTTTTCATTTTACAAGAAAAATTTCAAAATCAAACATATAAGGCATTTATATTTTGAAATTACCATGTACATCTTCTGTAACTATATGTTTATGCTAAAGATGTTCAATAGGCATGGTACAGAAAGAGTACTCATTTTCAGTAAAATTAATAAGTTAAATTCAATTGAAAGAAACAAAATACTGACGGAAAAAATATCAGTGAAGGAAAGGAAGAGATTTTCAAAAACAGTTTGAAAATAAGAGTTGGAAAAGACTGAGAACAGGTAGACAACATGTATGAGAAATGAAAATGACAAAGAAATAAGGTAAGTTTTAAACTGAAGTAAAAAAGTGAGAGGATTAAAAATGAAAATACCAAAAGGGACCAGTGAGATGGAGTCGGCAGAATTTAATGGTTGGCTTCTTTAGAACAAAGTGGGAAAAAAACAAAACCCTGGTATAAAAACTTAGCTGGGCAAAAGTGAAGGGTAGATTAAATCAACAGCTGAAGAGTGGGAAATAAATGATAAAAAGCCAGTAAAATTATCTTTTAGGTATATGTTCTTTAAAAAACCAAAATAAGTCTGTCGAATTAGCAACTGAGTCAAATTATATGTTTTTTAATAACTACTTTTGCTGCAACATTACTGACTGTGTACATTAACAACATCACTAACCATATTAAGAAACAAATAACTGGACTTAATGATACCCTACCTATTTTGCATTTTGACATTTTGATATTTCCTAATAAAATCAGTTTAGTATAGAAGTGTTGGGACTGAAACTAATCCTGGGTTCAAATCCTGACATTACTATTTATTAGATGTGTGACCTTCATTCAGCAAGTTACAGTCAATTCTCATTCACAGTAGTTATGTTATATAAAGTCGCTGCAAATACTGAATTGGTGAAACATTGAATCACTTCCTCTAGGAGAAATACAAGTTCAGTCTCCTGCAAGGCTCTGGTCACATTTTCAATAACCAATCAATACATAACCCTATTTTTTGTGTTGCTATCTTCTTTAATACATACACTGATTAACACTGAACTGAGGACTAAGAGCACCGTAATTCACTCATGAAGGAAGCTCATCGAACATACGTATTGTCTCCATGAGGCACAACAGGCCTTTTTACATTAAAAACACTAAAAAGCACTTTAGTACAATGTGGCTGAAGGCCATTTTAAACAGCAAAATCAACAAAAATCACAGAAAGGCAAAAATCATGGCATTACATAGACCACAAAAAGGACATTTGTTTACAGTGTTGACGGCTTAAACAAGGCAGATCATCACTTTGTTTGACCTCAGCTGGGAATGTGCATGTTGGGAAACTTAAATGTTTGGCCATTGTGCACATGCACGTCTGTTAATAATGATAAAAATGTGAGCACAGATTTGAGAGTTACAAATAAATTTTAGTCGCAGGCTAATTTGCAAATACAGAATCTACGACTAAGGATGGACTATACTTTATTTCCTTGCATCAGCTTCTTTATATGTTAAATGGGGATGATAACAGTATTTCTACCTAACAGAGCTGTTTTGAGAATTAGGAAAAAACATGTGAGTGAAGCTTAGAACAAGACCTTACACGTTAAGTACTCAATAAATGTTAATCATTTCTCTTTTCACTAGCAGTTATTTATATAATTCCCATCAATACATTAAACAGCCTTGTGTTAAAATATATTCTTTACAAAGATCACATCTTAAATTCAGGCTATCCCTAAACAAATGCTCTATTATCTAAAATGTTTTTAGGAAATGATTATCTGCTCCACTTTTGGTTCCACTGTTGCAGCTATGCACGAGATACAAATGTAGATCACTGTTATAGTTCCAAGTTGACAAGATGAGGTTGAAGGCATGAAAGAGAAAGAGTAATCATTACATGCACCAACAGGTCTGGCTACTCATAAAATGCCTTGAGTTATAAAACATGTGCAGATTTTTACCAGTTAAGTAAAATTTTGCTGTTATGAAAAATAGTCCACAGAATAAGAAACCGAAGGGGTCATACTTGAGCTCTCCTTCCATATCTAAAATACTGAGAAACAGTTTTACATGTTCCCATGCAGCTTATAACAAAGATCAGTTATCAGATAAAGGTTAAAATTAAATATATGATCAATAAAATGAAAAGCATACAAAAGAATTTCTTCAGCATTTACAGTAAAACATACAATATAGTCTAGCTTATTATATATTACCTTAGCAGTTTTTGAAGATTCCTTTTTTCTCTCTAATTTTTCCTTCTTCTTCTGTTCCTGTAAGATATTTTCTTAGTGTCACAAGTAGAAATACAAAGTATAAAACACAAATCTCAAATGACTATGTTCATAATGAAGAGTATATGTATATACATACATTTATATTTATAAATTAAAAAACAAGGGAGAACTTGCACTTCAAGACATAATAGAACAATAAGAAACAGATTTACCCTCCTGCCTTAAGTAACTAAAATCCAGATAAAATATATTCAACAATGGTTTTCATGCAGTATTCAGCAAAGGACAGTGAACAATGACAGAAGGGAAACAAATGAGGTGAATTTTGACTGCTTAGCTTATTGTCTGGAGGCAAGTTCCAAGGCAAATAACAGTGAGAATCCAGTTTAACAGTCTACCTGAGTTGAGAAGACAATGCAAAACTTAGAGCAGCTGGCATATCCAGGGTCAAGTACCAGAGAGAGCTGCACACAAAATAAGTTCTGAAGATCAGCAGTCAAATCTTCGCTAAGTGTTGATCAGTACACGAGTGTAAAAAAAAACCAAGGCCAGAAAAAGCCACTAGAAAGAAGCAAGGTAGAACAATCCCTATTCTCACAGGGATCAGAAATAGTTCACATTCCTATCAACCAAAGTAGAAAGGCCTCCTGATATACAGGCATCAAGAGTTCTCAGAAAAAGGTGATGGAGAATAAGAGGTTCAAATTTCTAGGTATAAAACAAACAAGTCATGGGGATATGGTGTACAGCATAGGGAATGTAGTCAGTAATATTGTGACAAAATTGTATGGTGTCAGATGGGTGCTGGATTTATCACGGTGACTTTAGATATGTAAATGTTCAATAACTATGATATACAGTCAAAACTAATAAAATATTATATGTTAGCTGTATTCTAATAAAAATCTTTTTAAAAAGTTATCAGAAGAGTGGGGGAGGGGACAAGTTATTCCATACTAAAAGGGGTTCCATATGCACCCTACCAAAGCTTTAAAAGCAAGACACAAAAGGTTTCAAACCATTCCCAAAAGGTGGTTAAAAAGGGTATTTGCCTAATAATAACTTATTAAGCTTGATATTTGTTTTTATTTCCTGTTTCATTTTACCATATTAAAAAGGATGTCAGCCAAGGAAAAGGAATTTAGCAAATATAGTAAAGTCTTAATTGATAATTATTTGGTTTAAATAATGGGGACAGAGAAATTTATTATAGTCTCAAAATTTGCACAAAATTTAAAATCTTCATATATGTTAGTGGACAATAAATTATATATATAAGTATAATAAGAACAGAACAAGGTAAAGGGGATCAGGCGTTTGAGGGTAGAAGATGTGCCAGGTTGCAATTTTATTTAAGGTTGTCAGGGCAGGCCTCATTGAGAAAACATTCAAGCCAAGACCTGAAGATGATAAAGTAAGCCATGCAGATACCTAGAAGAGGGTTCTAAGCAGAAAACAGACCGTGCAAAGGCCCAAAAGCAAGAAACACACCTGGAATAAGGTCTGAAAGGTAATGGTGTTGAGGGAGACAGCCAGATTGCTAACAGTTTTGTAGGCCATCATTATCAGAAGCAATGTAAGCTAGAAAGCAGTAATATATCATTAAATTACTATGTGGGGGCCAGGAGGGGAAGGAAGTCCTGAATAAAAATAAATTCTTTACTCAGTAAAAATATCTTTCATAAATGAAATCAAATGAAGACTTTTTCAAGCTGAAAGAACATATCACCAACAGAAAATGTAAATTGATCTACAATAACAGAAAGCAGATCAGTGGCTATCTGGTGATAAACACGGGAAGTGATGGGAAAGAATTAAAAGGGGTCAGGAATTCAGCCATAAAGAGTGAAATCTTGCCCTAACAACATAGGTGGACCTAGAGGATATTATGCTAAGTGAAATAAGTCAAACAGAGAAGGACAAATACCATTATGATCTCACTTATAGGTAGAATCTTAAAAAACAAATAAACAAACAGGAGCTCACATATACAAAGAACAAACAGACCTATGGTTGGGGAAAGCGGAATGGTTGAAAGTCAAAAGTTACCAGTTTCCAGTTATAAAATAAGTCATGGTGATGTACTGTATAACATAACGATTATAGTTAATAATACTGTACCACATCTTTGAAAGTTGCTGATAGTAAAACTCAAAAGTTCTCATAAAAATATTTTTGTTAACTATGTATGGTGATGGATGTTAACTAAACATATTGTGATCATTTTTGCAATAAATAAAATATTGAATTAGTAATGCTATACACCTGAAACAAATGTCAATTATACCTCAATTAAAAGGGAGAAACAGGAAGAATTTTTTGGAGTTGATAATTATGTTCATTATCTCGATTGTGGTAGCTTTGTAGGTGTACGCACGTCAAAACTTAGAAAACGACATTTTAAATATGTGCAGTTTTGTGTATGTCAATTATATCTCAATAAAGCAATTTAAAAAAAGACTGAGCAACATAAAATTCACAATTTCCAGTATCTAAAAAATATTACTAGACAGGATAAAAGTCAACAGGTGAATAGAAAATAAATGGTGGTATATTCATACAACGTAATGCTTCTCAGGAATAAAAAAAGAGTGACCTACTGAATAAACACAACGTAAGTGAATCTCAAAATTACGCTGAGCTAAAGCAGCAAGATACAAGAGTACTTACTATAACTCCATTTACGATATTCCAAAAGAGGAATATTAATCTATAGTGATAGAAAATAATCAGTGGTTGCCTGTAGCCAGGTTTGGGGATCACTAAACGAGAGAATTCTGGGGTATGATGAAAATGTTCTTTTTCACAATTGTGCTGACTGTTACTCAAGTCTACACATTGATCAAAAGTCATTAAACTATAAACTTAAAATGTGTGCATTTTATTAATTTCTGTATCAATAAAGCTGGTTTTTAAAAATTTTAGCTATCAGCTATAATCAAGCACATATACATACCTCTAATTGTTGCTGTTCCATTTTAGTCAATAAAAATTTGGAGTAGATATTACTTTTTTCAAGCAAATGTTGAAGTCTACGGTACCGAATGTCCATGGACTCTCTACCCCAAGACAAGCGAGCCTATCCAGAGAGAAAATTTCCACAATTATTAAAGTTTTCTAATATACACTGACCTACTGCATAAGGCGTAACAAAATTGACAAAATGAATGCTCTACAAATTTAATATTTCATGTAACTAATGAAAAGGACTTTTTATAATACTGAATTCGTTTACTAAAAGTACTTTATTTTCCAAATCAAAAACCAGCAAATAGATGAAAAGATGATTCTTGAATTCAACAGGCAATCTGGTAACATGTAGCTTGTATACCAAAATATCAAAATTTCAGATACTGGACATATGGTTACTGGCCATCTACTGAGGGCCCCTGTTGAGAATATTTGAAATTAAAGTTAGAAAGTAAATATTTAATTCAAGTTGGAGTTAAGGTTTTAAACAACCAAATGATGAGAAAAATTTTATAGACCACTTTTATTTGTAAGAGCATTGGAATTAAAATAATGTCATTGGTGAGCAAGTAGAATATCTACTTTGAGAATTTTAAAACTGTATTGTCAAAATGTTTTAACACGCTAAATCAGATGATTTCTTATAAGCTTTTTCTTTTCTCCTGCAGTACTGTGTTCCCTAGAGGTCTACTCTCAACATTTATCTTTCTTTTACTTTCTCCTTCATCTATGCACAACTTCCAATTACAAACCTCTGCTTTATTATTTTAAATTACTGCACATTACTCTTACACACCATTTATTCATTGTTTTCTAAAAGCCTACAATGGTCTAGCAAGTTCACAATGATAAAAGTTAATTTTAAAAGAACACCAGAAGGCGCAAAATAGAAAACATAAAAGCTATAAATACTATATAGTTCAGTGGCCCGGAAAATTTTTTATGTAAAAGCCCAGAGTAAATATTTAAATATGTAAGCATCATATGGTTTGTATTGCAAATACTCAGTTCTGCCTTTTTGCATAAGAGTAGTCATACGTAAATAAATGAGTATAACTGTGTTCCAATAAAACTATTTAATCAACAGGCTAAATCTAGTTCATAATTTGCCAACCCAGTATAATCTGAATTCAAAGAAAAGCATTAAATGGGCTGCTGAAGTGAGTCAAGTTGAGTTTAATTATCTGAGGCCAAATATATGCAAACCTTACCAACCATTAATTCCACTGGTGAGACAAAGAATGTGTTAGACTAAACAGTATAATTTAATTAACTTTCATTTAGTGGTTATGGCTTATACTTGTAAATCAGGCACTACTGTATACTGGCTTGTATTTCCTAAATGTTATGTCATCCCCTCTAGTTTTTCTTTCAAAATACATTTATTTTCTATTACAAAAGCAATGACAGATACCTAAGAATAAATCACATGAAAGTAATACATGCACATTACAGAAAAATATTTTAAAACCACCCATAATCTTACCTATACAGTTAATCTCTCAACATCTTATCAAATTCTATTTCCAGTTATTTTCAAATAGCCTTTCTTTTACTATTACCAATATACTATTGTGATTACCATAGGCAGTCAACGAATGAGGTAGATATTATAAATGGGAAGATGAAATTATTTGACTTTATGAAAATGAATTCCTAAATTTTTTAACTTTTTAACTTTGTTCAAAATTTTAGTTAAAATCTACTGGGCTTAATTTCCGCATAACTGCTACCTTAAATCCTGTTCAAAATAAATTAGCATACTTTTTTTAATTAAAGCTTTAAGATACTATCATGAATAATTTGTAATTAAAATAATTAGAATAACATGTCAATAATTTTAAGCTTTAAACCCAGTCTTCCATATTTCATAACAATTTTGGAGTAAATCTTATCTATCATTAATTACTCTTGGACTTAACAATTTCATTGTTATATTAAGGTAAATTGTAGTTCCATTGTGGAAAGAAATGAGTACCTGACAGAAAGCATATCTTGATGGCCAGTGTAAAAGTGTATGCCAATGGAGACCAACAGCTGAAATTCCCCACTGTCTACCCCATTATCTCTCCAAACACCAACCCCAGATTTTGGGGGATGGAAGGGGAGTTATATTTTGATCTACAAAATATGAACTATTTTCCTTTACTGCTCCAAAAAAATCTACCAACTCTTACCTTTCTCCTCCCTCACCACAGACACATTAATGCTACTTTTTAAATATTCTAGACTAACAATTACTTCTAAAGGAAATGAAGGTGAAAAGCCAAATAATATAACTGTAGCACAAAAATGTCAAAGTCTTTGTCCAGGCTCTTTACAAATTTTAAAATCTCCTAAAGCCTAGTAAATGTTCTCATTAAGACTTAAGCTGGCTCTTCCTCTCTTAAGTACTTCTACATATATACTCATAAATATTATATTCCTTCAAAAAGAAAGGAATTTGTATAGTGAGTTTTTGTGCCCCCCCCCCCAGATATGTAGGGAGAGACTCATTCTTAAAATTTTCTCCATAATCATGTAGGGTATAATTTATGAATGTCAAGTACAAAACTGAACCAAATTCTTGCAATACTATACATAAGACAATGTAATACCAACAGACCACAATACTAAGTTTTTAGCAAATTACACCCTTGTATTAGAAGGATTAAAAAGAGCTGTATGCTTTACTCATGGAAGTACAAAAAGTAGATTAAAAATTGCTATTTTAATTGCTCAAATGCTAAGAAAAGCTAGCTGTACCATACCTATCCCTCAACAATAATTCTAAAAAACTTTCAGGACTAATTGGAAAATGTTTGTTCAAAAGCTTAAAATTTCACTGAAAGAAGTCATTTTTGACTCCTAGATTCATCAGCTATACTTATGGTACTATAAATTTTGATAGATCTTCCAATGCGAAAATGTTTATTCCCTTCTTGTTGCACCTATCTTTCTTCAAGTGGTATTTCCTTACCCAACAACTTTCACTGGTTATAAAACAAGACACACTACCCAAAATAACGGCTTTATCATTCTTACCACCTCTAAAGTTGATACTATTCTGGACACTTGCCCCAGGATTCATTCTTCCCTTTATAATTCACCTTACTACAAGTCTGGTAAGTATATTTATTTTATTTATGTAATTTTATATACATTATGTAATATATTACAAAATATTCTTTTACCATACTTCAAAATTCAGTTAACATTTATTGATTGCTTGGTGCAGCACCTACAAAAACAAACAGTAAGTGATGTGCCCTCAAGAAACACAGTGAGAAAAAGTCAAATAAGTTATGCTAACATTCTATAATAAACAAAATACTATGGGAATTCAGAGAACAAGGTGGTTCAAGGTCCACCTCCTAATTCTATTAAAATCTGTTAACATATTACCTTTACTGATTATGGTCAGCTATGGATAACCAGTAATAACAGAATCTGTGGATAATTAGTAATAACAGAATCTGTGGATAATTAGTAATAACAACCTGTATCACAGGAGTAAAAGTATAGGCATGGTTGTTATAAAGAGTGAATTCTGGAACCACATGGTCTATAGTGCAATCTTGGCTCTGACATTTACTAGCTTATGGGACCCAGGCAACCTAGGTAGGTGTCTCAGTTTCCTCATCTACATAATGAGATGTAAACAGAACTTACTTCATACAATACTTTAATAGAATAGTTTATACTAATAATCAAACTAGTAAGGTTAATAGTAATAATGAGTTTAATAACAGTAGCTACTTTGTAGAATAGCTGAGGATTCAATGAAATACATGTACGGCATTCAGAACAGTGCCTCAGAACAAATGCAATGAGGTGTTAATAATATCAAAATCATTACTGCTCATATAAAATAGCCAAGGGGCCAACTTTTCTTTGGAGTACATTATTTCCCAATTTAAGTAGTTTTATAATTACATGGAGTAAATTCAATACTAATGTATATTTCCTTAGAGGGGTATAGAGTTAAAGGCAAGACACTCTAAAGACATGCAGAGTTCAAATTTGAGTTCATTAGTGTGACCCCCCCAACTACCTGTTTCCTCTCTCTGTAAATAGAGATATCAGAAGTACTTATAAATCATTGTAATATTGAGAACTAAATGAATTACAAGAAAATCGCTTGTAATCACAGTAGGTAAGAGCTGTTGGCTAGCTATCATTCTTTTTCTTGCACATGTAATAATTAAATAGCAGGGTGGGGACTAGATTATTGGAGCAAAATGTATTTAAGAATTTAAGAGGTTAAAAACTGCTTTTAGTAATCTGCAAAACTGATACTCTTTACAAGAGAACCACAAGTATAAATTATTTGTACCTAAAGAATCTTACTTAATAGCCCAAGAAAACAAAAAGCAAGTCAAACAAAAAGCAAGTCCATCACTTAGGTGGAAAACAGCGCTTAAAAAATTCACTATCAACTTTGAAAGAAATATACTGGTTAAACAAGCAATTTTAAATGCTCACTTAAGAGATGAAGTCACTTTACTACCTCTCATAGAAGCATCGTTCAAAGCACGTGCAAAGGTTTCTCAAAGATAGCATCTATAAATATACAAATAGATAAAGACGAAAGTCTGCTCTAAAGTTTATGAAAAAACCGGATTAGTAAACCAAAGAACACAAACTACACCTCTGAGTTAGCATCAGGTTACTACCGGCTTTAACGACAATGAACTTGATTCCTAAATTACCTTTTCTAGCATCTTCCGCTCTCTCTCAAGTCCAGCAGCTTCGAGCTGTTCTTCCTCTTCTAGCATGGCTGGGGTAATCACGGCAGCCTCCGGTTGTTCAACTCTATCTGGAGCTAGGGTCCCTAAGAAGAAGAAGGCTTCCAAATTGCAGTTTAAAAAAAAAAAATTACCAATTACTCAGCTCCCACTGAAAACCTTTCGCCTCTTCCCAGATGCTTTCGAAGCAAAAGTTTAAGACCCACGGGGACGCCAGTATCACCTCAGACGACATCCTAGGTCCTTCGCAATGTCAACAAGGTGCCTGGACCTGAGTTTACAAATCAGGACGCTCGGGAAAATGCACGTTTCTCGTGTAAAATCTATATCGTGCAAGTATGTGCAATTCCGGGTACCTTCCACTCTCTCCACAGCTTCTTACCCCTCTTTTCCTCCTCAGTCTCTGCCCAGGGTTAGCTCACCCCCTCAAAGGTCGGCTGCAGCTTCCATGCTGCGCACCCCTCTGCCCCGGACGCCGCCGCCCGTGCCCAGAGGAAGGTTCTCCTCACTCACCGCCGCTGCTCGCGGGCTGCTGCGCTGGCATGGCTGGACACACACTCCGAAACAAGGTCCCCTCGTCTCAGAGCCGGCAACGCCGCGCGCTGTATCTTCAGAGCCTCTGCCGACCCCTGTCTTCTCAACAACTCCCGAGCCAAAGAAAAACGCGCGCTTCTCCTTCGCGGGAAAACGCCATCATCTCGCGATACTTCGTGCTCCCCGCCTCCGACCTCGGCGGCGCGAGATTTGGCTCAGAAAACCCACCTGAGTGAAGGTGAGCGTTTACCAGGAACTCTTGTCTTGGCGAAACTGGGTTTTGCTGCAGAAGTCAGCGTTTAACTAGCTCTGATACCTGATGAGTTTGCCTACTGTGGAGAGCCCAGTTTCCTCTTGTATTGGCGCTCTTAACAGTTGCAAAGACACCTTCACACACGCTGTGATTAAATCCTGCCAACCGATGATATATATGAGTATCAAATGAGGAGGTCAGAAACAAATATTGCCAGCCTCGCCTGCTATCCGCAATGCGTAGTTCATTTTTTTTTTTTTTTGAGTGAAAATTCCCCGAAATGATCTAGAAAAGGGCTCTTTTGTGGGTTAAAGGGGAGAGAAATAGTAAATTAAGATTACGGTAGAGTTCAAGAGTTGTTTCAGGATAAGGGAGAACTGAATACAGTTGATAAACCAAGCAGAGTGCCCAGTAGAAAAGTAAAATTCAGGAATTCAATAGATAATAATTGAGTGGGCGCCTGAAGGAAAGAACAGAGCTTTTCTTGTCCCTGGTTTTCACTTCAGCCTTCAATCTCACCCTTTCTTGTCTGCAGTCCCTTTCAATAAATTCCTGTTTCTCCCATCCCTTCACCTCAGAATTTATGGTATACCTACCATCTACTTGTTTCCTTCATTTCTGGCTCCAACAATTTTTATTGCATTTGTACAAAACTGAAGGGTCTACATCTACCATAACCATCTTCAGCAACTTTCATAACAACACTGAAGTAGCAGAGTGGATTATTTTTAGTCCTATATTATATGTGAAAAAAAAAACTGATGCTCAGAGAAGATAAATCGGCTTGCTTAGAAGCCTACAGTCACTGCGATAAAACATGAGTCAAACCTAGGTCTTTCTGACTTCTACTTCAGTATTATTTTAAGATAAAATGTAGCCTCGGTTAATAATTATTCTTAAATTCCACCTCCTTCTAATCAAAGACAATAGCTATCAGTCTCACTCTACATGAGAATTTTGACCTTCACCAAACTATCCTCCAAAATTTCTTCCCCCCTGACTTTTGAACATTGCTTTTTAGGGAGTTTTCCCCTAATGCACTGAAAATATTTCCTTGTTCCTTCTTTTAAACTCAAATATGGCCTACCTTCCAAAAGCTTTCCTCCAGCTGTTTGTTGTTTTTCTCTATATACTTTGTTCCTTATAGCAACTTCTTTACAGGCCTTAATGATCAGTTCAAGGCCAGTTCACTTCTAATTCCTTAGACAGAGAGTGGGAAAGATTTGTCCAAACACTCATGAGAAAGAGTTCAAGGCAATTTCATCTGATTCTCAAAGAACAGACATCTCATATAATACCTGGCTCCACACTTCTTAATATAAGTGCACTGGTGCATTTCCTGACACATATGCATTGTGCAAACCTCCCCTAACAGTGGCTGTGGAGACATGGACCTAGAGGGTATTGCGCTGAGTGAAGTCAGACAGAAAAAGACAAATGCCATATTTCACTTACATGTGGAGTCTAAAGAATGAAATACAACAGAAACAGACTCACAGAGAACTTTTTGATGGTTGCTAGATGGGAGGGGGTTGGAGGTTGGTGAAAAAGGGGAAAGGATTAATAAGTAAAAATTGATAGTTACAAAATAATGGGGATGTAAAGCATAGCAGGCAATAATATTGCAGTAACTGTATGGTGTCAGATGGGTACTGATTTATCAAGGTGATCACTTCATAAGTTATATAAACATCTAATCGCCATGTTGTACACCTGAAACTAATATATGCCAACTGAAAATTAAAAAATAAATTACTTTTAAAAAAGGAGTAGCTGTGAAAAGTTTTGTTCATTCACTTTTATTTAAGGGCCTACGTTTAAATATCTCCTGGGTACTAGGAACTTTTCTAGAAGTTGTACAGCCATGAACAAGACAGACAAGATTCCTGTTGATATAGAACTTATATTCCAGATGTTATAAATGTGTGTGTAGGAGGGGGTGTGTGAGACATACTCTGCAAAATATTAGAGTGCCATGAGAGTAACTGAATAGTACCTGAGACTGGGTAATCAGGTTAAATGAGGAAGCTGAGAACCAAATGTCAAGCAGCCAGCTAGCCCAGAAGAGTGGAGTAGTCCAAGCAGAATCTACCGCTAGTGCAAAAGATTAAGGCAGGAATAAGCTTGGGCATGTCTGAGTATCAGAAAGCCAGTGCGAATGAAGCAGAGTTGGCAAGGGGAAATGGCACAAAAAGCCAGACATAGACTATCCAGATGAGGCATTAATATTTTCTTCTAAGATGTTACAAGTCATTATTTTTCCTCCACATACAGAACGTCTTCCTCTTCTAGCCTCCTTTTCATATTTACGGCTTCACCATCCAATCCTAGAAAAAAGAAATCCTAAAAACAAAACCATTGCTCCCTCTTGCTTACACTAGATGGCCCCCATTTCCTGCCTACCACACAAGAGTAAACAACAGCTACAGGACAGTACAGAACTCTTTCAGATTCCCAACACCAAATTTACAAACCTAATTGCATCTGAACACTTTTCCCACTTTCCCTCACTTTATCCTCCGGATCCATCTCCCTGCAGCCTATTCAGGGATCTCAGATTACACATTATCTCATTCTTTATTTCTTAAATCTTTACTGAATACTTTCTATTATTATTTAAATATTTGAACTGCTCCCATCTTTTAAAAAGTTAAAGAGAAAGCAACCTCCTTTTCCCCCACCAGCTGTTTCATTATCTGTTCTCTTCCCTTTTACAGCTAACTTTAGAATTATCTACACAATCAATCTTTAATTTCCATGCCTCCTACTGATTCTTCAAACTCTTTGGCTGCGACACTCAAGGCACACCAACGTAACTAAGGAAATCAATGGCCTACATGTTGCTAAATTTAATGGAAATTCCTTAGTCCTCATCTCACCCTCATTGCCACATAATACTATCAATTACTCCTTTAAGGAAATACCGTTGTCACTTGTTTTTTTCTGACCCCCATGCTCTCCTGATACCCCTATTTTTGACCTCTACTAGTTAATTTTCTTCTATCTAGCCCTTATATGTTTAAGTCAAGTTTCTAGCTAAGTAAATGATTTGAGTTTCCAGAGGAATTCGTAATCTAATAGAAATTTTCTAAATAAAAAGGAAGTTCACCGAGGAGTGGCCCAAAATAAAAACAATCTATTCATCTATATCTATCACGGGTAGTGCCAGGCACTCTTTCAAGCACTAGCAATTCAGTGGTAGTAAAAAAAAAAAAAAAAAACATTGGTTCTGAGAGTTTACACTGTACCGGAAACAACAAACAATTACAGATAACAATGTCAGCTAGCTAGTGATAAGTAATAGATACTATAAAGAAATATGAAGCAGAGTAAGGTCATGAGAATGATAGATGGCTAAAGAAAACCCGACTCTAGAAGTAACATTAAGCAGGGACATGAATGAAAAGAGAATAGAAGCCATACAAAGACCAAGGCAAAGAACATTTCAGAGGAAACATCAAGAGTAAAAGCCCTTAGGTAGATAGGAGGTTGGCAGATTGAGAAATGGCAAGAAATTAGGTCTACAGTGGAGTTAATGAGGTTGAGCAGTAGCTGAAATTGTAGAAAGAGGCAGAGACCAAAACAGACAGGACCTTGTAGAGCAGGGTAAAAGTTTGGATTTTTATTATGACGAATGCTGCAAGAAGGTTTTGAGCAAGGAAATGATCATATTTGATATACACTTTTATAAGATTATAATACATGTTATCTAATTAAAATTTTGATGAGAATTACTTACTTTTTAAAGGCTCCCATAAGTGGCTTTAAAAACCAAAGCAAATGAAATATTACAACAAAGAAATTACCTTACTGCAGCACAATTTATTTAAAAATCACTTAATATTAAGAATAAAACACTATCATTCAAATATATTCCAATTTATCTTCACAAGTTAAAGTCTAAACACAGGCATTCAAAGACTTTTATAATCTACAAGGGTTTTAATCAAGTAAATACTTCCCCTTCAAAGTTTCTTATGAATATAGATGCTAAAACTAAAAGCCTTGGGATTTACGTGCTAATCAAAATACATCATCCACTTACTATACTGATTATCAATACTGCCTAGACCAGGAAAATTTTAAGCTTTACTTTCTGCTTTTATAATATTATTGTGTATAGTATGATGCCTAAAGATGAAAAATGAGAACAAACATATATAATCATTGCTGTCAGTTTTATATACTCCTAGTCTAAATTTATCATTTACATTTTTATTACAAAAATGATTTTCCAAATACATTACAATTATACAAGTCATTTTACCTTAAATAAAATCATGAAAATATTGTTCACTTAAATATTCGACAAATGTCACATTTTTTAAAAAATCTAATTTCCTTCTTGGTGTTTATTAGAAAACAAATCTAACCCACGAAATGAAATGCACATAGTAAAACCTCAGTAATTGGAACCAAGGGAAGGAAAATCAGTATGAATGGTAGACTATTTAGAAAGAAATGCGATTTTGCTGACTTTTCCAAGCCTTGTAACTTTAGCCTATCAAAATATTAAGAGGCAATGCTTGGCACCATATTCTGAGCTTAAAATGTTCCTGCATTCAAAGTCATTAGTAGTTAACTTCTATTGCAATTACAGTTAGAAAACTATTTTTAAAAGGCAAGGAAGGCTTTCTTCTCTCTCTGAAGTGGCTGGTTTCCCTGAAATCTTTTTTAAAACTTCTATTAAATTTTGTTTTTACATGTTGTGAAGCAGTCAAGTTCTAATTAATGAAGTTTTATTACATTTGACAATTATTTGGGGCACTGTTTTGACAACATCAAAATAATATGAAATCAATATAAAAATCGATTTTTTATCTAGAGTAAGACTTTGTTTTCCAATACTATGTCAAATAGTATTGGCAAATTAAAATCTGATTTTTCCAATGTTATCTCACATGGTTTTTGCCTCTTTTATACCAATCTCTGTTGTTTAAATACACTCATGGAATACAAAATTACCTTATCCAAATAAAAATAGGATATGAAAAATCAAAATAAACCATACAGCATAATGAAGTCAAATTATTCCATGATTATATGCTTTAGAATTATACCCTCCAACAGTGTAGACTCTAAAAAGTTGACTTTTCGAGATAAAAACAGCATTCGTTCCCAAGCTACAATAAAAGCTGTTATCTTAAAGTCCGAGGCTTTGAAAATCTCAATGCCCTTTTGCAAATGCTATCTATCTTTTGTAAAGTCAAATACACTCAGACTGGTAACATTATATGAAGGTCATCAATGCAAAAGAAATCAGCAAAAACTATGACTATGTTCTATGACTTTAAAAAATTATGCTAGTTACTGTAATCTTCTAGTAGCAGTTAAATAATACAATGTAGACCTGAGCTAAAAGGGAGGGAGAAATATATACCTTAAATAGATAAATGAAACAACATATTAAATTTCACATTATCTTGAGGACTGTAATGTTATTTTTTAAATTGAAAATACACTTTAACCTTCCTGCCTCCCCCCCACCCCCCAAAAAAAGAAAAAAACTGTTATACACTGATCATGTAAATAACTCCATATTGACTCTATGGGAGGTTCCAGGAAAGAAACAATACAATATTTTAGCTGCCGATACTGTCAGTCTCAAGAGGCTGAAGGCCTAAGTGCATCCCTTGGAAATTTGGCAAGATAAGTTCATTCCTTTTTTTCTCCAAATTAAGTTAAATAAACAGGTACCTGTCCCCTGCCCCTGCAAAGTAATGAAGACTCATTTCAAGTAATTACTCTGCTTATTTTTATTTACACAGTTATTGTTAATAGTGGTTTTTAGTGAATTTCTTTTATTTACATTTTATATACACATTTATACTTGAAAGGTAAAGAAATTGTACAGTAATAAAAATGAGAAAAAGAAATACAGCAATTTAGGTCCAACTCAGGAAACAAATACACAAAAGGAAATTTAAATTCAAGCAGGTAGTATAATCTCAATGAGATTACTTCCAGGGCTTACACTCCCTCTATCAGGGCCACCAATATGAAGGAAGTAGTTACCAGAGTTAAAATGTCATCCTAAAACCTATTAAGACCCTGGGCACTCCTTCAATATTTTATTACATACTAATTCCCACTAAGCAAGCTCCTACGACAGGACTTAACTTCTGAGGTTTCCAATAGTGGTCCCTAGGCTAGAATGACCAATGGGGTAAAAATATACAGACATCATCTGGTCCTATACTTCTAAAGAGGCAGCCAATACACTAACAAAGTTCTCAGGCTTGTTAGTTTGAAGACAATATACCACTAACAGAAATAGTGTGCTTAAGTGTTATTTCAAACCAAACTGCAACACAAAAGCACACTATAAATCTAATTATTAATCAAATAGCATGTTATATAGATATCACTCATAACACTCAAGGGATTTACTTTATGTTTAAGAATTGGACATATTATAATAAACTTAATATTTACCAATAATTAATTATTTATCTACTATACAATCAAAGTTAGACTCATTAGAAAAAGTTAATTTTATCTTTTTCTTTTACTCTTATTTCCATTAATTAGAAAATTATGCACAGTGTTTTACAAGTCATGGACTTGACTACATATTAAGATTTCGAATTTCAAACTGGAATTAACAAATTGTTTCTAAGGACAGTGAAGGAATTTTAACTAAAAATGTAAAGTCTTGCCACGTAGCATGCTATTTAAGAACTCTCAGAATTCATAGTTTTTACTCCTACCAGTGAAAAACCTCATTTATATTTATGGACTTACTCCCAAAATCAAGTCTTTACTCCACTAAAGTGCAAAGAACTTGCCTTCTACCAGTTAGCTTTCTTAAATTACTAGATGAACAATTTCCTAGACTAGAAACAGGCTAAAATTCTTCGAGTGATATGAATTCCGTAAGGGAAAGAAACAATTTCCCTCCAAAAAGAAAAAGACATGATACTGTGGAAAAACACCTAAACAAATGCGAAACAATTTCCCACCAATATTTCCAGTTCTCAGATAACTCAAATTTGCTCCTACTTGTGAATGAAGATAAACAATTCAGTAACTTAAATAATTTACAACCAAAGTTGCTTACTCTTGGTCTATAACATCTTCAAAAGGTCAGAACTGACTGTCTGTCAGTTGGTGATGGGCAATATGTATAGTAAAGTGTTTATTTCAAATAGTATTTTGGAAGTTAAAGTAGTATTTAACAATCCTGTTCTGACCTCCAAAGTGCCTTTATGGTAACTGTTAAAAAAGAAAAGATGTAAAAAATTTGAAGTATCTCCAAACTGTTAAAAAAAATTTTATTGCATTACTGTTTACTCCAAATTATGAACTATGAACCAGCCATTTAAATTTTTTCCTTTGTAAAATGGCTCTCCCTAAAAAATACTTTTTTACTAATATTATCAATAGGTTACTTATTTCATTTACTTCATTCATGGAATTTAAAATCAGCAGTTTTCCATATCTTGATTCTTTTAGATGTCTCCAACATTTTCTTCCATGCTTTTTACATAGGAAACAAAAAACTTGTACCAAAAACCATGTTTATATTCCAATTAGTCTGTTAATTTTGAAGATCAACTTTTCAGAGCAGGACTATTATTCTTGTCTCCTTCTTTAATATCCTTCATTACAGATACAAAGACCTGGAATTATATAGGGTAAAGATTAATCCTCAAAAAACTATCATTCAGATTAAAGAGATTTAAATACCTATAGTTTATTAACATGAAAAAGCTTTAGTATACTTAACTCTGTCCCCAGAAGACTGCCATTCTCAAATCCTTTTGTTTGTTTCAACCCAATTTTATGGTATATATTAGATTCCAGTTTTCATCACTTGTCAAATATTCTGAAATTACTATTTGGTAACAGAATATTTTCTGGGCCAATATGCTTTCATTTAATTTTCCTAAGCAATAAAACTATGAGCTTATAATGCCTACTGTCTATCATTCATGGAGCAAATGATAATGCTTTTGTGACTTAACTTTAGACTGCCAACGTTTGCTCCTCTACTAAGACTAAGCATCTAAAAAGCCAAGATCACAGATTATATTCTTTCTATTGCAAATCCTTAGTACAGAGCAGGTGTTTAATACAATTGTTATCATTTGAAATATCATAATAATTACATGTTTTCTCTGGCAAATACTTGACTATTGTAGATGTACTTTGCTAAACTCAAGATATTACTGAACTTACATAAAAATAAATCTGAAGGTTTGGAAAGGTAAAAGAGGCATAACCTGCTTTAAAATCTTGCTTTTTCTTTTTTTTTCAAGCATTTACTTGGGATAACTTTCACTCTTGTGTACTCCTTCACGCTTTTTGAATTTTTTTTTTAATTTTTAAATAAGTTGATTGGGGTAACATTGGTTAACCAATTACATAATTTTCAGGTGTACATTAAATTTAAGCACTAATATTTGAGAAATACATAACTTTTTTTTTTTTTTTACAAGAGGTCAACTCTTTTAACATATTTATTGGAAATAGGAAAATGTCACTCTACCTGAGTCCATTTTTTGGTGCTATTTTGCATCTGAATGGCTGCAATACAGCTGAACAGCTTTTCTGATGTGATATCTTCTGGCAATTTAGTTAGAAATTGTGCTATATGAATAAAATCCATCTGTAGGAGAATATCTTCATATAATCGGAGGATCCCTAATCCAGTCCTAAATAAAAATTCCTCCCCATCTCTGCAAAATACATCCCAGACTCGACAGGCCAGATCAAGTGGTAGTGATTTGCTATACAAGGTGAAGATCCTAAAATTAGAGAGAAAAGAATCATTGAAATTGTTCATTTATTCATTAATTCACTTATTAAGCAACAATATATAAAAAGTGCTTAATTAGGGATAAAAAGGCTCCTTTCCTCAAAGAGCTTGAGTAGTAGGAAATTAAGTAATAAATAATGTAAGTATGTGAATTTACAACCTTATGTAGAGATATGGTCTAATACAAACTGGAGTGGCAGAACAGCCTAATGGTTAAGGGCTTAGCTCTGAAATTCGAATGCCTGAGTTTGAATCTTAGATTTGCAACTTATTAGTTGTTTTACCATGAGCAAGATAATTATTTACTGTCCCTCAATTTCCTCGTTAGTAAACAAAAATTAATACTATCCACCTCTCAGGATTGTTTTGAAAATTAAAGGAGTTAATAAATGTAAAGTGTTTAGAACAGTGCCTGGCACACAAGAAATGTTCAATAAAAGTTACTTAGTGTATTAAATAACCCAAGTATCATCTTCTTGTAACCTAAATGCAAAATTATAAAGTCTTCTCTTTTCTCATTCCATTAACATCCACTGTTTTATCCCTCTTAACCAAATTTTATTTACTACTTCTTTTGGAACAGGTATAATAACTCCAACAGAATCACCAAAATGGTTTCTTTCCTCATTCTTTCTGACAATGTCTGATCATGTAATTCAGTATCCAGTGGTGCTTCGGGGTAGCATTCTGGTTGGGGAAGTAGGGAGAATAGGTGCCAGAAAACTTCTCTTAAAGTTGCATTGGCCAAAAAAGTACATTTTACAGACTGCATTTATCTGAGGTTAGGGCTGATGAAACTTGAGAAAGGGAACTAGAAGCTTGCCTACCAAAAAAAAAAACAAAAACCCTTTAGCACTACCACTTATTTGTTTTCTTGCACAAGTGATTTTGGGATTTGTATGTAGAAGTTCAACAGAGGCAGTGAAACAAATACCCACATCTACTTCTTTATAAACACACACTTAATTGCACAACAAAATGAATACTCTTTGTGGCACATAGAATACTAACAGTATTCAAAACAAGAAAGGGTACCTGCAGTGCTCCCTCATTATTAACTCCACCCTGCTCCCTATAGTAACTGTAGTCATGATTTGCCTTATGTTCACATTCCTCAACACAAACAACTGGGTTATTTTTTCCCCCTTTCTTTATATATTTGGTGTTTGGTGTTGATCCTCTAGGTCCCCTGATATAAAAAAAAAAACACCTTTTTCTCCCCATTACCTTGGGCCTTTCCCAGAGGAACACCAATGTTCTTAGTGAGAATGGAAGAGAATATATTGAAAAATAACACAGCTTCAAAAAAAAAAAAAAAAACCTAAATAAAAAAAGCCTGAAACTGGGAAGATATTATATTTGACCAATGCCGTTATTTATTTTTCTATATTAAAACACAGTATCATTTAAAAAAATCAAATGATTTTAAATGATTAGAATTTAAGATTTAAATATTTCAAATGTAGTCTTAATCTATCTTAAGATCACTGGTCTATCTCTGGCAAAATTCACCCCACCACCCATTCTACAATCAACTGGCTACTGCTCACTAGAGTCTTAGGCAAACCCTTCAAGTGAAAACCGAAGAGCTGAAATTATAAAGTTGAAAAAAGATATCAGCACCTAAATAAGGTATCTTTCCTCTGTCAGAAAGCTAGATAAACCTTGAAAATACAAAGCCCTGAGTAAAAAAAATACAAAACAAAACATTCATAACTATCACAAGTCCTTGTGTGTTAAGTAAAATAAAGAAATAGCAACTAACTCTTTTTGAAAGCTCTTTATGTACTAGGCACTGAATGAGATAATCCATGTAAAATACCCTCACTACAACTCAAAGTGCAGGTATTAGCATTTCCATTTTATAGATAAACTAAAACACAAACTGAGAGATTCTGATTTCAAACCCTAGAGTCCATGCTTTTAATCTAATGCCTCCCCACAAAAATATCAGTTTCCTATTTGCAAGAGAAGGACTTTTTATATGTATGATCCTGTGCATAAGATTTACACACAAAAAGTTACACTTTCTTTTTAATTATTATATTTTATGTATCTTATGACTTACCAGTCTATCAAGTATATGTCTGGTGTAAGACTATAAGATTTGAAATGAAGAAATAATTTGGAGAGATTTTCTTCAAAAAATACTTCAAATGTTGCAAAATATTTCAACATCTAAAGATAGAAATATCAATAAATTAAAGAGTCTATTCCAAAAATAAATTAATCATAAATTAACAAAATCTTACTTAGCATCTCTTTCTGAGTCTTTTTATTAAGCATTTATAAAACTATAATTCAATGAAAAGTTTATTTTAGATCAGATTATTTTAGTCTTCTATTGGTTTTACTCTAAAAGGGCATTTAGACTACTGAAACTGACAGTCAAAGGAAAACATAATTCATTCCAAATGTCCATACCATGCTGTGGTCCACACGGAAGAAGGCCAACTGGCATGGCTTATTCAGGAGATTTGCAAAGGCAATGAAGGCATCTGCCTCTTCCAAATTGAGAATGAGAACCGCTGCTATGAAGGACATCCCTTGGACCTTCGAAGGGAAGAAATTAATCAAAATGTGCTTCTAATAATTCCATAGTTTATTTTATTATATTCCTGAAAAATAACGTGATAGTACAAGGTAAAATTTTTTTTAAAGATTTTTTTCCCAACAAAGGTAAATACAGGGAACTCATTAATAATTATGAAATCTCCTTAATTTTAAATCTCTTGATGATGTGGTATGGATTAAAAAGTATTAGGGAAAATTTGGGGTGGGGGGGAAGAATCAGCTTTTACTTGCTACAAAAGCCTATCTCAGTGTACCACCAACTTTTCATTTTTTCTCAGTCTGAAGTCTTTCAAAGTATAGAATCACAAAGTTTACTAAAAATCAGGTAACCGTCTTCACTGTTATAACACATCTATCTGGGGTAGAAAGTGATGAACTAAGAATAAGAAATCTATGAGAAGTGCTGTTGAAATTCCAAGAAAGATAAGTTAGTTTGTGGAGATTGAGAAAGTAAGGCTGGATTCCTGAAAAAGCAGGAAGAGTAAGAAAAAAAATCATTCCATGATGGGAAAAACATGTGAGTGAAGACACAGAACCAGCCCGGTTGAAACACAAGATTTATAATTGGAATAACAGGAGAAATTATAAAAAAATAGGATATATTTACAAATTGTGAAACATCTTGAATAAAAGATTAAGCTATATATAGAGGTTTGCTTGTGAGCTGTGGGGAGCTACTGTACATTCTGAGCAACTAGGTGGTATGGAACAGCTACTGTAAAAATATTAATTCTTTCACCAAAAAAGTTTATCCAGCACTTACTTCTGGTAGAGATTTGTATAATAGAATTACCACAGAGAGGCCACTACTTTCTCAGCAACCTTTAAACTCTTTAGCACACTTCAATCTGGATTCCCACTCCATTATATACTATCTTGAAACTTCTCTTGCCAGAGTGACCAATGATATTTATTGTAAAACTCAATGGGCACTTTCCTACCCACTTAGCAGAATTCCCTTAGCTTCTGTTATCCAACATTTCTTTGTTCTCCTCCTACTTCTCTGGCTTCTTCTGAGTACTCTTAGCAGATTCTACAGTGATTGCCTATTTGATTTTCTAGAATATAAGTTCCATGAGAACAGAGCCTGTGTCTGTTCACAATTATACTCTTAATACCACAATATTTGCTGAATGGATGCAAGGAGCAAATAGTTAACTATATGTAATAGAATAGTAGCAGAGCAAATAGAAGGGATTAAAAGTATATTTAATTAAATAAAAAATGCTGTTTATTCTTAAGAAACGTCACTATTTTACATACCACTAAAAAAGAAAAAAATGCTGCCAATAAACAATTACAATGCTTACTTAGAATTTTTATTTTATGCATATTCACAGAGCTATTTAAAGCTCATTTAGATTTACCATATATCTATCACTCTTTTGTATACATGAAAAATAAGAAAAAGTTATTTCTACAATATCTTGAGTCCATTTTTTCTGAATATTCTGTATTATTTATCAACTTGCGTGATGCAGTAAAATGGGCACATCATTTATACAGTATTTCTACAAAAAATGTATAACTTAAACTTAATAACGGAATGATCAAAAAATACCACAAAAAATATTTAAAAGGGTCATTGTGAAAACATCAGGTTTGACTCTTTGAAGTGCTATTGTATGACAGAAAAGCCTAGATTAAAGGAGACTAATGAAAAATTACAACAAAATGCAACACTTAACTATGACTGGATACTGGAAGGGTAGGTGGGGTAGAGCTACTGCAACTTTTCTGTTAGTTTTAAGTTGTTCAAAATAAAATCTTGAGAAATAAACAAAAAACCACAAACAATTTTTAAAAACAATACATAGACCATCCAGCTTAAGAAATAAAACTTTACCAACTGAAGCACCTTTGTAACCCACCCACTTTCTGTTGCTTAGTCTTTCTCCCTTCCCCTATGACTGGCTAGGACATGGGAGGAGGTCATCTACTGATATTCCCCATTCTTTATTATCCTTGCAGACACACGCACAGATCTTATTTTATGGGTTTTACTGATAATCACTAAAGAAAAACAGAGAGCTATATTGAAAAATAAAAGTGAAAAGTTTCAAAGCTTACAAACTTCTTATGGAATATCTGAGTCCTGGTCTACAGGTTCTGACTCCTGAGATACTAGGAAGTTCTGTTTGTCTTCTTCCACTTTTATGATACGTCCACCTTAGAGCCCCACCATAATGCAGGCCCAGTTCATTATGTGTGCCAGTAGATACGATCCAGGCAAAATATCTATCTCTAACCATTTCTTCACAGTGAAAAACTAATACAATTCAACAATCTAAACAACAGTAACCTTAAACTGGGACAAATGTCCCCTGGAGATACAACGAAGACTTTCCAAAGAGTACATTGTACACCATCATGTATTATTTTAAGGGAATCTATTCAAAGATCCTCAATTTACATATGTTTTCTTTCCTAAACATAGTTTGCCTCAGTAGCAAGAGAAAGTCACAGTCCTCAGCCATTACAAAACTTACAATGGTGAATTTCTCTGAGGCATGAAATGTGAAACAAAAGGATCATTCTAAATACTGTTTTTGGAAAGTCTCAGGCTTCCCTGTCACATATAATAAAAATATGAATTCCATTATATGGTAGAATAGAGATGAGTAATAACAATATTCATTAAGTGACCATGCCTATTCCATGCCACACTTTTTTCAAAGACTGCAGAGCCCTTCAGAGAGAGTCCCAGGAAAACAAATAAAGAAAATAACAATATGGACTGGTCATCCTGGTTCTTTTAAATATAACTGGAATACTAACCATCATAAAATGTTTCAAGATATACTGAATAAATTCCACCTATAAAACTTTTGCATGATTTATTTATAGATTCAGCATATGTTATTAGTTAGTTAATGCAGTTAAAACCTATTTTTAGAATCACATCATGAAATATGTTTTACAATATAGTTTATATTATTCTTATCTTATAAAATAAGTCTGATTTGGCTTACTGGTTTTCTGATAAGGCTTGGCATCACCTGTTAGTTTATACTGTGGTCATTTTACATAAATTCAATTATTTAATAAATGTACATTCTATAAAATATTAATGAAGAGCCTTTCATATATTTTTCTTCAAATGGATAATGATGATATATAAAATCACTATAGTGTTTAAATCCTGTTGGTTACACTTTTTAAGAGATATCAGTTTTATTTTAAAATAGTTAACAAATGCTAAAAATTAAACTTTACAATTAAACTCACAATGAAAAAATTTTAATGTCAACTTAAAAATGTGAAGCAATTTCATAATGTTTTGACAATTCTATTACAGAATACATGAACAAGGGAGTTTAGACTCTTTGTTCAAATTTCACTTTCTCCCTAACAACTATCTGACCATTTTCCTTAAATACTATAACCAGCACCATCCACAAATCTGGTTGGTGCTTTCCCCCTTTATCATGCCATAAGTTTTCCATACTATTTATCACCTTTTAATATAACATACAATTTACTATTTGCTAATTGTTTATTGTCTGTCTTCTCCTTCTAAACTATAAGCACCTTTTATTCACTGAGGTATCTCAAGAACCTATAACAATGCTTGGCATATAGCAATACACACACAATAAATATTTGTTGAGTGAATGAATGAACAAATATACAAATAAACATGCAACAAAATAGAGGAAGTTATACCAGGTAGCCACCCTATTGTGAGGTCTCTAAAATTATTTTACTTTTAAGACAAAGGTAAGAAGATGAAGGTTTATGACTTCCAGTTAAAAAATGGCAAACTGAACACTCACATTTTTCTTTGTTCCTTCCCAAATCCCAATTAAAATGACAGTAAAGAAAAAAATAAATATTAACTTAGGAGGACAAAGAGAATGAAAAATAAATAAATGTAGATGATAGACATCAATAGCATTTAAAAATTTTTAATTTAACTAAATGGAGCAAGTCAAACATAAATATCTGCAGAGGAAAAAGCTAATAAGCAGCAGGCCAATTCAGCCACAAAATCTGGAAGGCTTAGGAAATGAAGTTATTAGGCACCTCTGAAATTGAGAGGTAGGGCTAAAACTAGGATTGGTTGAAAATCTGTAAAAGGAGCAAATTCCCTGCCCTATTCCCTCGGCCTGGCAGAATATGAGAAGTTCATCTCTGGAGGCACAGTCAGGAAAAGGAAGGTTAGGGAGAATGGGTAAAGACAACACACCAACAGCAGTGACAACAAAAGTTTACAAATCTTCAGCTGCTCTCCCAGAAAGCTGGCAGCCAGTTTTATAAGCCTCTGGTAGGAGATGGAAAGATTCCTCTCTAGCTGGGTAAGTTATAGGCCCAAAAGAAAAAGACACAGAGATATATACGTTTGGTAGCTAATATAAAAGAATATTCTTAGATAAGATAGAGTAAATGTTTATATTCAAAAAATAGATTGAATAAATACTTACGTAACCAACATCAGGTCTATAACATGTATATGCCCCTAAAATACTGTGTAAGACATCATAATATGGGCCACCCTTAGGAGAGAAAAGCAAAATGTCAAACTATACAGATAATTGTCTCTAATTGTCTCTAAGTTAATTCTCAAATAACATGTTGATAAACTTTAAATTTCCTAAATGACTAGTTTTAATTGGTATATTTAACCATTGTTAGAAATATTCTAAATGCACTCTGTCAAAATGTTTTCTAAAAAATAAAAAATATTTAATCCTGAACAATAAAAACAAACAAACTCACTTGAGGGATATAAGCTATATAGTTTAAGTACAATTTTAAAGACTTCTAGACTTGGGACAGTAATATTATGATGAAAACAGACTGTTTCATTTTATATAATTTCAGTAAAAAAAATACTATAAAAAAAATACTATCGAACTATAATAAAAGGGGTGGCTCCATAGTGTAATGGTTAGCACGTCTACTTTACACACAGAAGGTCCTGGGTTTGTGTCCCAGGTGGAGCCACGGGCCATGTCCCAGGTGCATCGGGCCCCTCTGGGCGTGCCATGTTCTGGGTGCGCCAGGCACCCCAAGTGTGCCGGGGGTGCCAGGCCTCAGGCACACCAGGCCTCAGGCGCGCCAGGCCCCAGGTGCACGCTGCGAGTGCGTGAGAGGAGACACCGCGCCTTCAGAGATCCAGTTCTTAAGGGGAGACGGCATATCGGTAGGTAAGGGGTAGAAGAGGCAGGAGGGTGGAATTAAAGAGGGGGAGGGAACTACAGTAAAATAAGTTTAACAATTTTAATCTTAATGGTAAAAATTTTTATCTCATCTTATCAATCTAAAGGTAGAGAAATTCCATGTATGAAGATTTGCATCAAATATAAAGTACACATAAAATGTAATTGTTTCTCATAAAGCACAAGCAACTTCATAAGAGCCTCTGCACATACACAAAAACTTTTTTTTCTACTTCAATAATAACTGAAAATTTTTAAGTTTTGGGGCAAATTACATTTTAACAATTTACTAGGCAAAATGTTAAAATTCAGTTATCTCACCAAACAAAAAGTAAAACAAAGAAATTCATCTTGATGAAAATTCATCAAATATCTACTACATAAAAGATATTGTTCTATGTTAACTGTAATGCATTCAATGAGGGGAATAAATTTTTAAAAATTCCTTTAAAATTTTCCTACTGTTTCAAACTTTTTATATAAAGTTCCCCAATCTTTATAGTTTTGACATCTAAAAAATAATAGCTATGAATTTAAAGAATTTGTTCCGTTGGATTAAAAGGAAAAGTAGTCAAAAACTGATTAGAAAACCTCACCTTCTGAAAGATGTAGAGAGATGGAAATGTACGGGATATGTCCAACTTAATTAATTCCAGACTGGCCTCACGATCAGCAACAAATACACCTGTATTTGCCAGGCAGATAAAATTAAAATGATTACTTGGCTATACCCAGTGAAATTTTGTAAACACAGAACAATCACACATCATCTGTTACTTAAGTTAAAAGCTGAATAACCAAGAAATTTAAAGAAATGCCACATAGCTTTTACTAGAACTTAGAGCCTCTTAAATGAAGAAAATATCTATACATTTATCAGAAAGTTATACGGTGAAAGATTTCCACTTCCAGTTTTTATAGAGGTAGGAGTTTTTTGTAGAGAGTAGGTAGATTATCGCTCCCACAATATCTATGGGGAAAAGATATATTTCAATTACACGTTTTTTGAAAAGGCAGAAGACAGTTGTGCACACAGAGAGGTTTAGAAAATTTAAATCACAAGAGCCTTTCCTAGGTGAGTGGTTACCAGTTGCCATTTTTCTTTCTAGGGGCATCTGCCAAGTCTAGGAATGGGCTCAGGATTGAGCGTGTCATAGACAAAGGTACTTTCCTTGGAGAAAGAAAAACCAAAAGAGCTTTTTCGTGGCCAAATAAGACTGATATGATAGATAAAGCTCGAGTAAATATCTCATTTTCCCCTACTGGACTTTTGCTGAGTACTAGTGTAGTACAGAAAGCCAGCTGGAAAGGCATATTGAAATCACCCAAAATCACAAGGTCCTTAGGAGAGTGTCTCATAGAGGGAAAAGCCTGTAAGCAAAAAAGGATAATACTTACTACCAAGAAATTTGAAACCTGGGATGAACTATGTCTATCTAAAGCTGAAACCCTGCCCTAACCTGGCTCAGTTACTGACTGAATTGAGGTGATAACCCAAATGCCTAACAAAAAAAGAATATGCTTCCTCTGCAGGGAAAATGTCTACTTCAGCTTATACATTCTTTCATATATGACTGGCATAAAATTAAAAATTTTAAGGTATGCAAAAAAGCAGGAAAATATAACTTGCAGCCAATACAACAGCCAATACAGCAGATATGCAGATGATCTAGTACTGAAATTAACAAATGAGAACATTAATTATTATATGTTAAATAAAATAAAGGAAAAGATAGGAGGAGGGGAGTATATGGGATGGAAAGATGAAGAATTTCCAGAGAAACAGATTCCATAAAAAGAACCAGGTAGATATTGTAGAATTACAAAGTATAATATCTGAAATCAAAGATTCATGGGACAGCTTTAATAGACTGGATATATGAAAAAAGATTAGCAAACTTAATTATAGGTCAATAAAAATCATCTAAATTGAGGAACAGAAAAAAAACTTTTTGCTTGTTTATTTGTTTTTGTTTTAGCTATAAGAGACTTGTGTGGGACAGTTAAATGAGCTAACAAACATGTAACTGGAGTCCCAGAAGAAGAGGAGATTTGGGGCAGAAGTAATATTTAAAAAGATAATGTCCAAAAAAGTTAAATGACAACTGCAAATTATACACTCAGGAAATAAGACATCAATAGTTTAAATAGTACACTGCTTCTGACTGAAACAATTTATTTACATTCAATTAATTTCTACTAAAGTATAACTTATACCACTTAATCATGACAAAATATCTCAGAAGTAAATCCTTACATTTTTAATTCTTATAATTTCAATACTTCATAAAAATTAGTTTAAAAAGAATGATGAAATAGCTACATCTTCCATGCACCTCTAGTTTCCCACAAATAGCTCACACAGCTAACAGGCCTCAGGTGATACTTACATGAACCTTCTCAAAATCTAGTCTTATCTCTAACCCTGTTTAGTCAATTTTCCCCCACTCTATTGTCCACTTTTCTAAAACAGAAAAAGAGTATTTAAGGAATTAACAGAGTTATTTACATACTCATAGAAAATCACTATGAGATATGCACCATTTATCCTAAGCTATGTTCATTTTTAGAGTTATACTCATGGCAAAAGAAAAGGGTTTGCTTTCCATGAAGTAGAACAAATATAGAAAGAAAAATGACTGGCAGAAAAAAAGATTCTTCCCATTTCATTATTCAAGGACAGAGATGGCTGAATAAATTTACCTAAATGTAATAAACTCTGTTAACAGAAAAAAAAATGTGTTCCTGTTTTATCCAAAATGATTAGAAAAAATATTTCTAAAAGATGAAGGGTCTAAGAGTGAAAAGGCATGATATGAATTATAATATATTAGGGAGTGAGTGAAAGTCAGTGAAAGGGAAGACAGGAAGTCATAAGTGAGGTATGAAGATCATCTATCTTTAAGTTAAATAAGAATTGACCTAAAAATACTTCACCCATTAGTCTTACTGTTGTGATTAAATCATGGGCTCTGGAGTCCAACAACTTGGGTTTATATCACAGCTTCACTGATTACAAGTTAACTACTTACAGCCTCAGTTTCCTCATATTATTCAGGATAATAGCACCTACTTAAAATGTAATTGATATTAAAGGAGATAATATATGTAAAGCAATTACTATAGTTTACTATAGTTCCTGACACCCAATTAAAATCATACTATTATCTTCAGTGACTGGATTCATCCAGAAATTTTTACTAAAAAAATAATCTCACCTTCTGTATCATTCTCTGAACTTGTTTCACTGAAACTTTTCCAACGTTCTTTTGCTCTTGAAAGGAAGATTTCATAAAGTTCTGGGGGAAAAAATAATAAAAATTCATAAATAGTAGGAATGAAATATATTCACATATTTTTTAACTCTTAAAAATGAAGAGAAAAAAAATTCTATTATATAGGTCAGGTCTCCCTTATGTAGCAGGCATCAAAAATGTGGCAAATTGAAGTACTTGATTCTACCAAAACTATACATTACACAACTAGAAAGATAGTAAATAAAAATACTACAGAGTGGTCATCCAAATAGCTATAAAATAGAATATATTAATGAGGCAGGAAAAGATGCTTCTGCTAAAGGAGTATCACTGCAGAATAGCAGAAATATGATTTTTGGAGTCAATCAGACCTAGATTCAAATTCCAGCTCAGCCACGTGAGACTTCAAGAAAGCTACTTGGTAACTCTGGAACTTGGCTTTCTTCATCTGTAAACTGGAGAAAAATAATACCTACTTACGGGGTTACTAATGATTTAAAAAAGATCATTTATGTAAAGCTCCTAACACCTTATAGATCCTCAATAGATGCTAGTTCTTGCTTTCTTTAAATAACTATTATGATAGTTATTTAAAGCTACCTAAGCCAGCCAAAGCTACCTAAACTTCACACAGACTTGGTCAGAAGATCTACATACAAAAAATCCCTACCCCTATATCTTTTTAAATGTCCAATCACTTTTTGAGACTACCACTCTATATTCCCATATGCAGAATGTCATCAAAACTTCAAGAACAGAAAAACTGAAAATTTTTTCTTAATTCTCAAATTTCAATTGTTTTTATTGTCTAACTAACCATTATAGATATTTTAAATTATACAAAAACAGTACATTTCAATGACAGAGAAACAGCAAAAAAATATTTCTTGCCCAAACACCAACAATTATATATTGCCCAAAATACCCAGAACATTTTTGCTTCAATTAATATTTTTAAATTTTATTTTTAAAGCTAATACATAAAACATAATTTTAAAAAAATTCGAACAGTACAAAACAGTATAGTTAAAAATAAAATGCCTTCCCTCAGATGCAACTATGCTTACCAGAGCTCTAAAGATGAAATATGCATGCACAAGTATGGGCATCTTCATTTTTTCAAACAAACAATGTAGCAACATATTAATTACACATTGATCTGTATCTTGCTTTATTATACTGGAAACTGTTCCAAATTCATAGAATAAATCTGCTTTAGTTTTCTTTTAATTGCACAATATTCCAATGTATGATTGCACCATAATAAGTATTCTTATATTGCCAAAAGTCATATCATTATAAAATAAATGACTAGGTGTATTTTGAACATCTATTTCGAAGTAAGTGATCTTATTACTCTGATCTCTTCTTCCTTTTGTTCACTTTCCATTATTACTAATGGTTTGGAAAGAAGAAATTTTTTAAAAAAATCAAAACTCAAAATTTCTATTATTTGGGCCCCATTCCATAAATGATTTGGTGTAAGAGGTGAATATAATTTTTAAATTTAGATATACAAAGTTTTTTTTGCAGTTATCAGGTACCAAATTGAAGTTCGCACTTTCTTTACTTCAAACTGCTTCCAGCTCCAGCTTCACTATTCTACTCAAATTTTAAAACTATCTTGGAGAAAGAAATGCTGACCAAACAAATCCACCACCTTTGGAAGCCACAAATTGATCTAATAGTAAAAATGTGGTAATGCATTTCAAAACATCAAAGGACATCTCTCCAAAGAAGATTTACAGTGTTTATCTATAATACACAGACATGCACCTCAGTTCAATCCTTGTTTGATTCTGCATGTCATTTATTTTGAATCTACAAATTAGAGCTTGAAGGAGACAAATATATATCTTGCACTTGAATAGAAAATACCTTGAGATCAGAATTTCACTTCCTGATTTTTTTACGTGATGCTATTATATACGGTCTCAGCAAATTTAAGTTTCACTATAATATTATATTCATTATCACAAAGAACTGTTATAATAATCCTATGAGATAGTTAATAATCTCACCCCCATTTTACAGATGGAGAAAACTAAGACTTTTAGATGTTAAGTAATTTGCCCAAGATCATAAACCTAATATAGGGTAGAACTAAGATTTGAACCACACTTGACTAACTTTAGAACCCTTATTCTTAATTACTATTCTCTAATGGTTATAAATTTCATGATTAAAACAAATACAACAGGCAAAGAGTCAAAATACTAGAGCCATGGAAAGTAAAAAAGATTACCAAAAGTAAATTTACTTCAATCGAAATTTAGCTTCATTCCTACCACTTATGAAAAAAAAAAGAGTACCCTTTCCATTCCTGCATATGCAATTGTTTAGTAGAGAACACCTAAAATTACTTTGAAAATAAATGACCTAGTTATGTAACAAACTTTATAAATTTCAACCTTAAAAAAGAATTTTTTGCTTTTTCAGTATGGTATCACAAAAGGTTAATACCAACTTAACCAATATTTTAATGTCTAAATTATCAGGATGCCTAACATTCTAAAGCCAAAGTTCTCAACAAAACAAGACTGCAAACAAAACAAAACTTCAAATAGCCACCAATATTTTATCACCTCCTCTCTATGTAAAACCAATTCCTTTAAACAATTACACCTTAATATCCAGGATTTTAATCCTCTAACTGAAAGTTCTGACTATAATGTAAAAACATTTCCTTTTAATCTGCTCTAAACACAGAAGGCAAAGAATCATTTGTTTCATTTGGAGAGAACGGTTAAGTCATATAGAATCTAACCTTTTCTAAGCTAAATCACAAACTTAGTTCTTCCCTTAAATTCTATTTTTAAATTTTTTTAAAAAGTCCAGTTAAATTAACATGATTTTTATGAGTATTTGTGAAAATCAATTTTAAAAATCATATGTGATCATGCTATTCAAAGTTGGCATCACTTTTAGATATAACACACATCTCCTCATAGAAAAGCTTTGCACCCATTTCTGATTATTTCCTTAGCGCAAATTCTTAGAAATAGAATAAATGGAATAAATAAGTCATATATATTTCTAAATTATTTTTGGTCACATTTTATGTAGGTAATTCTCATTCATTTTAATCAATTTTAATTTAAAAAGTAAAAAACAGTACCTTGATGTTCTTTTAACATACATGTTATTGATTTGGCTATCACTAGGAAAATGGTTAAATTATGGTACAGCCAAACTGTGGAATACAGTGCAGCTACAGAAGGTACACTTGTATGTACTGACACAAAAGGATGTTCAGAATAGATCATAGTACCAAAAAAGCAAGTCACAGAATAATCTCATGACATAAACTTTTTGTGGGGAAAAAAAATAAAAGAAAAAGAGAAGTTCTAAAAATTATCATATGTAGAAACACATTTTTTTATGTGCACAGAAAAAAGACCAAGAAGAACATATACTAAATTGCTTACTTGTACTTATAGAATTAAAAATTGGAATTTGGGTAGAAGAGGGGGTAGAAACATATAGTTTGCACTTTATTATTGCTTGACTCTTTTTCAATAAACATGTAAATATTTTAAGTAACAGTAACAATATATTATTTTTATCATTATACTAGAGTCCCTAAGTCTTTCTGTGGTGCCATCATCATCTAGCATTATCATTACCACTCATACCTATTTAGCACCTTTTAGTACTATTTCACATTTCCCCCTATTTGATACTACCCTAATTTTTTTTTTACTTCGTCAAAACTACTCTACATTTTACTCCTATCATTCAAGGTTTTAAGAAACTTAAGAAAACAAAACAATTCCTTGAGAGTCTTCTTTTTCTGTTTTTTTAAACTTTAAATTTTCCAATAAAAAAATCCAAAAGGACTGGTTTGGGTACTGATGTAGAAAAAGATATTTCTAGGTTTTTTATATTTTATTAAATAAAGGGGAAACCTTTCCACAATTAGACTATTTTATTTTTCCTTATATATACTTATTTATTCACTGCTACCTAGAATCTCAGAAGTTTCTGCAGTTACTAATAGTTTAGATATTTGGATATCAAGAATATTATTGATCGTTGTAAACTAAAGGAAAACCCACAAATCTTATTTTGATGTATGAATATAGTAACTTATTAAGTCATACCAGGTTTTAGAAGGGGATGAAGAATGAAGCATGCTCTCAAAATGACAATATATATAGTGATGCCTTGTCAAATGGCCAATCTACTAATCTGCTTTGTAACTCTAGAGATGGCTTTTTGTATGTGTGGGAGTAACTGAACATAGAATACAAACCAGGAGTGATATTTAGTTCATTTCCTACAGCTAGACTCCAAACTTTCCCACGAACACTAGGGGGCAATCCCTGCCACCACAATTCTCGAACTCTTCTCGTACTACGCCTAGAATTAAAGGGGGAGAAAAAAGGAGAAAGTTACTTTTTATACCAAAAATACTAGTTGCATGATGGTTTACCTAGTTTACGGCCAAGTAATTAAATGATTTTAAAAAACGTAGAGATTTAAGTATGTGATGCATTCTTTCCATTAGGTTCATGCTTGTAGGCAAAAAAAAAAAAAAAAAAAGACAAAAAAATATATAGTTCTAAAGAGAGACAACAGTAATTCAAAAAGAACTGCCTTCTATATAGCTGCTATTTACACTGATAAAATGAGAGGCTCAGAAATATATGAACAATTATTATAAAACAGGATAAAAGAAACATAACAATTTGTTGTCAATTTAATACCAGAAAGAAAATAGCTAAGTATTTACTATGGGTAAGGCCCTAGTCTTTGAAAGGCAGTGTTGTCTGCTGAAAGTGTTGGCTTTAGAGTCAGATAGACCTCAGTTCAAATCTTGTTTAACCATTCATTAATTGTAGAACCTTGGGCAAATTACTTAACCTCTCTGACCTTGAGGTTCCCTGTAAGATAAGTGGGAGTAAATTTATGATTTTAAGAATCAAATGCAATTACTTATGTAAAGAGCCTAATATATCTGTAACACTGTCTAATATTCAGCAAATTCCCAATGCACAAACTATATTGACATTGCAGAAGACATCTCCTACCCTCCAGTCTAGAGGGAAGATACAAAAATATCAAAAAATAAAAGGTAAAGCAAAAAGTATATTAGTTTCAAAGTATAATTATACATTACAGAAAATAAACATTATATATATACATACCATATTCTCTTGACTAGGAGAGAAGCATATTAAAAATCACTTTTATATTAACATTTAATAAATGCATCTTACAATGACTGTACATACTTAACAATTTCTTTACAAAAACCTATTACATCAATAGTGCATCTTGCAATAGATGGTATGTTAGAATTTTTAAAATATGGAAACTTAGGAAAAATTAAAAGTTTCATGAATCAACTAGCATTTCAGATGGGACGCAAAGAATACGTAAGATTTTAACAGGCATAGAGGATGACCAATAAGGGAAGCAGGTATTAGGGACTGGGGATTTATAAAAGTAAAGGAAATAAGCATGACATTTTTCAGACATTGGTTAACAGTATAATTTAGCCAAAGCATAAGCCACATGGTAGAAGTAATAAAAATAGAGAATTGGAAATATCAGATCTTTGGAGACAGACTGAAATTCAGGAAAAGTCTGCTTACTTACATTACTTCCCAATTGGGCAGTATTTCATTGATCCAAATTACCATTGCATTTGCAATATTTTCTTCCTGTTTAAATCGTTCTTTCATTATTTTTTTCCTTTTATGTGCTTCTTTAATTTCTGTTTTAAACAAGTAAGAATTATTTCAATGCGAAAGAGCTAGATCGAAACCCCATTCTCATTCTACCAAAGTTTACAAAAGAGGCTTTCTCAAAAAGAATATTTTGATAACAGGAAGGAAGAAGAAAAGGGAGGGGAGAAAGGGAAAAGGGAGGTAGAGGGAAGGAGGGAAAAAGAGAAAGAAAATGAACTTGATCAATTTTAAAATAACATCTCTTATTCTACAAAATGGAACAAAGACCAGAAAAATCATTTAAATGATTACTGTATCAGATTCTATTTATACTTAATCAATGAACTGAAAATTGTCATGAATTAACTATGTAAAAAATAAACTGTGAACTAACCAATACCCTTTTTTTCATACAAGAGGCTTATAAACTTCCTCACATAAAACCACATTAAAAACTGATTTGCCAACAGCACTATTACAGTGAACCCTTTTTAGTATGATGTTTCACTTTACTAATTTGACTGAAATTCTAATCCCTCTAACACCCATACATGCACACAACACCTCTCTGAAAATCGGAAGTCACCATTTCATAAGAATAGATGCCTCAAAAATAGAGAAGTGTTATATATGCTTATATATAATTTTAGAACCAGTGGGGACTCCAGAGACCAGCTAGTCAAAGTGTTCTCTAATTGTGTCTCACATATGCCTCACAAACCATCTTAAGGGGCAAGCAGGAGGCCAAGAAGGCGGCTCCACTTTCTAAAATTTGTTTAATGCATTAAGATCCTATGTAAGATTTCTTTGGAGAGGGTTCCATTGCTTTAAAAAAAAAAAAAAGTGACGATGGGGGTGCTTAAAAGCTTGGATCTAGTTGACCTGTCCCCAACACTTTACAGATGAAAACTAGGTCTATTTAGAGTGTCACATCTAGGTAGTGTCAAACAGAATTAAAGCTATGAACTTCTGATTTCCCAATTCAATGCTATTTCTATATGGTTTTTTCCCCGACTTATCAATAACTATCTTAAGTATTAAATAGTAAAGTCAGTGTTGAGAGTCAATTGAAATTTATTGGGTATGCTAGAAATATTTCAAGTTCTATATGGTAAAAAAAATTCAACCAATGTTTAAATAATTAGGCCTTTTAAAAAGATAACTGGCTTTATAGGTTTACTGTAACATTAAAGAATGAATTTCATTTCCAAAATAGTGCCACAAAATAGAACTATATATTATTATAATATTTCATTCATTTAAGTCAAGGGAAAAGAAATCTGTTACTAAAAAAGCACATGACTAAAAGTGTAATATTTCCTACAACTATATCCTGAACTAACAGTGTTTAGTAAATAAATACTGTTAAATTATCTTTGTGTTATATTTTTTGGTTGGAGAAGAAAATGAATAAATAAATGTGTGAATTATGCACAAGATTATACATATATGTGCCTGTTAAAATAACACAACTGAGATGCTAGAGAATCCATTAAGTCACAAAAGCACATTTTGATTTCAAATCACATTCTCTCAGCTATAAAGGAAGTTATCTTAAATTATAAGAAATCAAGAGCCAAAAAATTTATAAAAGTGATTTTCATTAATATATTCAGGAATATCTTCATTTATAAATTAAGATCAAAGTAGTCCAAGGTTTATGACTGAAATTACAAGGTCCCTCATAGATAGTCTACTGCCTTTCTCCTCCAGTTAGTTTTGTAAAAGTACCTGCAGAAAAACTATGATCCTATATGATATTTCATTTCTCTTTAAGAACAAATGTAGTTATAAAAAATAAGAAATCAGCATCATCCTAAAGACAGACTTCAATTTCATCATCCTAAAGACAGACTTCAATTTCATCATCCACCCTCCTGTTGAAATCAGTAAATTAAATTTACCCATTAGAGTTAAATTTTATACCTCGTTTTTTAGCCTCAGCCACCATCTCATCATATTCTTGTCGGTGACGTAAAGCTTCTTCCACAGATTTGGCAGGAAGATTTCTGGAAAAAAAATTTTAAGTCAATTTTTAAAAGACCAATCTTTAAATGTATTAACTTCTTCCTTTTTATAGTCACATACAAAGAATTTCTAACCTAACCTCATTTAATACATTAAGAAAATAAAAAGTTAAAAAGAACTCTGCATTTTAGAAAAGAATCAGAATCCAAGTTGCTAATATTTGTTATATGCGTTATATATATTTATATGTTATATATATTTATATGCCATACCTATATATGTATATTATTTCAAATGTCAGATTTCAGCCAATATTTCTAAGTTATTTGTTAAACCCACTTATTACAGTTTTTTTTAAGTCAACTTTTTGGAGGTATAATTTACATTCATGTAAAACATATTTTAAGAGTACAATCTGACAAGTTTGAACAATTGTATATACCTGTGCAACTAACACAGCAATCAAGATATAGAATATTCCCATCATTCCACAAAGTTTCCTTGTGACCCTCTACACTCAGTACTTACCCACCTCCTACCTTAGGCAATCATATCTCTGATTTCTATCACTACACATTAGTTGGTTGCCTTTTAAAGTTTCATACAGATTCTTTTGTGTTTGGCTTCTTTTGCTCAGCAAATTTCTAAAATTCATCCATGCTGTTCTGTGTATTACTAATGTATTCCTTGTAATTGGTGAGCAGTGTTCCATTTATCCATACGGACGAACATTTAAACTGTTTCCAGTTCAGGGCCACTATGAATAAAGCTACTATAAATATTTATTTCAAGTCTTGTATGGGCATCTGCTTTCATTTCTCTTTGGGTAAACACCTAGGAGTAGAATTTTTGGGTCATATGGTATATGCAGGTATACTTTTCTAACAAACTGCTTTGTACTTTTATAGTTTTAAAATAACATTCTGAATAAAAATTTGATAATCAGTTAATCACTTGTATATACTTGTATAAAATTAATGGCTTCACAGAGTCAGTGGTTTAAACATGTGACTATACAAAATTAAATACATTTAAGTATTACCACACATCCAAATGTATCATCATAATAATGTCCAGTTTGGGGAGGCAATTTTTAAAATTATTTTCAACAGGCTAGGATAAGGAAAGGTATGTGACAAACTTTTAAATTATACATTGGACCTCTTCCTCTCTTCTCAAGTTAGTCAGGTTCCTCAAGTATGTTGTAGCAGGGAGGAATAATGGTTAAGACTTCTGCTTCAGACTATAATGGAATAAGAGGGGTCAGGTTTATCCTCTCACTTTAATTAGAAAAATGAACACACAATATTAAACCACAGTGTTTAGACACTGGATAACAGGCAGCACCAAACAGTGACCATTAAGAAAAAGGAAACAAGGTAATCTGACAAGGCCCTGAGCTTACGGCCTGGAGTTTCCAAGTCTCAGTGCTGGAAGGGAGTATCTAAAGAGTCCACCAGCCTGGCTGTGTTAAGGAAACAGTCTGGAGTTGGGAGAGCTCAAGGCAGTGAGACTTTGCAGATCAGAGCACCAAAGAGAAACAACAGAGTTCTTTCAAGCAGCAGTCCCCAACCCTTTTGGTACCAGGGACCAGTGCTCCTATGAGAATCTAATGCCTCATGATCTGGAGTGGAGCTAAGACAGAAATGCTAGCGCTGGGGAATGGCTGCAAATACAGAGGAAGCTTCATTCATTTGCCTACCACTCACCTCCTGCTGTGCAGCCCTGCTCCTAACAGGCCACAAACCGGTACTGGTCCGCGGCCTTGGGCTTGGGGACCTCTGCTTTCAATCTTTGGCTGAGTAGTGATCAATGCATGCATGTGATTAAACTACGGTGGCTAGGGAAACACCAGAAAGGAATAAGCAGAACATGCTCAAAGATCACACTGGAGCAGCCAGGGTGGACAGACCTACTAATAGACAGGGTATCAGGGTATTAAGATATTGCTTATCAGTCATAAGGATAAATTAGCCCTAAACTAAAAGCCGTCCTGGAACCACTCTAACAATGATTAGATCAAAAGAACAAACCATTTCCAAATAATTGCATACCAGATTAAAGCCTAAAAATATTTAAAGGAATACCAAAAGGTCTAGCACCCAACTATGTAAATTCATAATATCTGGTATTCATAAAAATTACCAGGGATGCAAAGCAGCAGAAAAATACAAATGGTAGCAACTAGTCTAGCACATATGGCTATCTAAATTTAATTAATTAAAATTAAATAAAATTAAAGATTCATCCCCTAGGGCACACTAACCACATTTCAAGTGCTTAGTAGTTACATGTGGCTAGTGGCTACTGTATTGGACAGCACAAAAGGACATTTCCATTATCGCAGAAAGTTTTTATGCTGGTCTAGACCATGTGGGAAGGATTATGGGGATGTGCAGAGAAAGGATCTGTTTAGATCTAAAAGTTCTACCTTCTCAATAAATAGAAGACCAGATCCCCCAAACTGTGTCCTTAATTAAATCTATCCCTTGGTGGTTTTTAAAAAATAGTCCTATAAGCCTAAATACTTTAAAAAATATAAAAGCCTCATATCAACACGATCAGCTAGTATGAATGTTCTTATCTTCCTATCCAAGGCTGTCATTATATTGAAATGGATTAAGATAGGCACAGCGAGAGAGATCATTAACAAAATGATGAAATTATAGAAATTTCTATATTTGAAATCCTCTTAACTTCAGATGATTAAATGCTATAATTACATCATATGTAAAGAAGTTTTGACTATAAAAACCTCTGTCATCAATGATTTTGAATGCTTTTGCAAATTAGAAGCTATGAGAGGAAAAGTAGCACCAATTCAAAGTCACTTTGCAATGGGAAATGCCTCCACTCCTCATACTATCAACTTTGACCTATGGAAGAGAATGTTTCCAACATTAATTTCATGCTGGAGAAAAAGTCCCTCTTTCTCCACCTTCTCACTAATGCCACCTCAGAGTTGAAGTAGTGGTGTTACTAGAACCTGGCTGCATGCAGAAACAAAAGAAACCTAGATTATATAAATCTTTGCTCCAGCTTCTCATCCTGTGAAGAGGTATAATATGTTAGCTGGCCCAAATCTGCTACAAGGGTATTCTGAGGAAGATAAAGTAGAAAGTGCCATTTAACACTCAGGTTGTACCCAGGTATTCTCATCTGGTCTTATCCTCAATAAAACTTAAATTTTCATTCTCATTTGTTCTCTATATGTTTCAATTGTTTTGAAGTAGGAGAGCTGAGTGATTTGGTACTCCATGGAGATTTCAACACCATGGGAAGCCTTTGATTATTGGTTTGTCTTAGTTGCATAAATGTAAATCACATAAATCACTTCTCCTAAAAAAGACTCCCTCAAATTTAAAAAGGTGGACAAATTTTTAAATTAAATCACAGCATCTTAGAGCTGCGTGAACAGTAGCTATCAAGTTGAGTCTGTATCACATACACGCAAACTTGCACAGAAACAGCATGAAAGCTACAGTATTTATTATAATTAATAAATTAATTTCAGAAAGTCAATAGTACAGCAAAAAAAGAAAGTAATTTTTTCAGTTGTTTACACATTTTTGGTACAATGAGATCTCATAACGTTATTGTGTCTGGTATATTTTTTCAAGTACCAATTTCATAGAACTACATGTATGAATTACAAGAAAAATTTAAGAGAAGCAGATATCGTTGAAGGTTGAAGATGAAGACTTGCCCTGATAGAAATGAGAAAGCCTAATTCTTTAAGGATTAGGTAGGTGAACAGTATAAGTAATAAGATAATTGCATTCCCAGTGAAGGTAATAGTATGAGCAAAGGCATGAAGGTGGGACTTAAGATAGGTTTGATTATAAAATCAAAGATGGTGTAAAGAAAAATGTGTCCCAAACACTGTCTAGAACTTTTTCATAGTGTTTTTATAAACTCCTTCTGGGAAGAAATTAACATTTCTGCTAAGCCATTTCAGATGAATTTTAACAAATTTAAGAAAACTCTTCAGGAACTTAATTACCTACCTATTAAGCTGTCAGTCAGTCAAGAGTCTAAAAGTCTTTAACCAGGTATTCTTTTCTTGCTCATCTAACCACTCTTTGAATTAGCCTGGTTCATTCTCCTCCCTGGCAACAAGACTGAAATAAAACTTTGACATGTCCTCATAACTAAGGGATTTTTTGTTTGTTTGTTTGTTTGTTTTTTACCAATGGAAAAATGAACATGAACATATCCACCAAATCCTAAAAAAGGAATACCAGGATCACAATTCTTTAGCATGAAGAAATGTAACAATAATTTAAAATAATGTGCTTATGTCCAACTTTTCTTCTCTCACAATGTCTAAAAAATATTCAACCTCCAGATCCTTTTATTATGCTTCTCAGGATAATGGGTAGAAAAAACTACAAATCAGGAAAATGACTTAAAATAAGGTTAGGAATTTTTATACTAGAAGGAAAAAGAAGTCAGGAAGAAGAAAAAATTATATCCAGAGACCCCAAGGAGGGAAAAAGGAGTTAAGAACCAAGTGGTCTTGCTTTAAGGAAGGTACACTTTGTCTGATAACAAACCAGAATCAATATTTTGAAGAATAGCAACTCTGTGGAAGGCTGAGATGGGAAGGGCAGAAATGGAAATAAAAGAATTTAAGACGGTTTGCTGGGTATTAAAACTATATTCTTAATAACAGTAAACCAACTAGTTGACAGTCAGTAGTTAATATTTCAAGTTCCAATTTCAAAAACTGTCTAAAAAGCAAGGACAAATATATCTTATGTACATATTAAATGTCAAGAAAAGAAAAATAATTGCCCTATCATATTAATATAAGGCAGAAGAGGGATGAAATAGGAACAAATACAAAGAGCCAAGATTTTACGTCTCACACACTGGCTCACAGAGACTTCTAAAAAACATATCTACAGCTTGAACATCAATAAAATATTCCTTCCCATTAGTTGTAGGATGCACGTCTGGGATTAAAAAATTTTTTTTAAATAAAACCACTCTGTATCTAATTTCTTGATATCTTTTGTGTGAAATAGTAAGCAAAATTAAATTTAAACTATAAACTTTGTGCTTGATGTTCACTAGAATACTTACGACGGTCGATCCTCAAGAATCAGGGCAGTGGTAGAAAGTGGCTCAAATTCAAAATTCTTACGTCTTGAAGACTGAGATGGTGCTTTACAAGTCCTCCCTGTTCGTGCTTCATATTCCTAGAAAAGATAAAAGTATACTTTATGCAGAGACCTTTCTAATTTTCAGTTTGTATTATTAAATCTGTATTATTCAAGATATTACGCTATGAAAGGGGCACATTCAATTTAAACATTAACCTGGTAAAAATATCAAACAGACCAAAAAAAAAGTAATTTCTTTTCCCTGAAGCAAACTAAATCATGAATTTATATTACACTTAAAGTGTCAAGCTGTGTCAAGAGAGGGGAAGACAGAAATGCACTAGATTAATAAGGTAAGGTTTCAGGGACATGTTCTTGACTACCTTCTATCGTACCAGCTATCCAAGTCCAGATCTGAATGAATAACCTACAAGGAGATATGCCTGTTTCCTAAGCTTTCAGCTGGATCAATGATGGATATGTTGATGCAAAATAATCTCGTTGTAATGTTTGGAAGATCTCTTTCAAGGGTGACACTGAACCTCTAATCAAAAGCTGGTTTTGACTTCCAACCTACTTTGAATCTAACTACTATAAGTCTACCAACTTACTCTAAATTTAACCAATTCACTAATATATCTTATTCAGTAATATAGCCAAAGACTGTTAAATACTTCACTAAAATTAAGAAACTGATACTACAGTGGTCTCCCCTTATCTGTGGTTTTGCTTTCTGTGGTTTTGGTTACCCATGGTCAACCACAGATCAAAAATATTAAATAGAAAATTCCAGAAATAAACAGTTTATAAATTTTAAATTGTACACAGTTGAGTAGCATGATGAAATCTCGTGCCATCTCAGTGGGACATGAATCACCCCTTTTAGTCTTTCAGTAGTCCTGTAGGCTATTAGATTATAGTCTCTTACTAGTCTTCTATGTTATCATATTGATGTACTTGTGTTCAAGTAACTTCTTCATCAGAAAGTCAATAGTAGCTTAAAGCTATGTCACACTGCCTACATCAATCCCTTTACTTCATCTCATCACAGAGGCATCGTATTATCTCACATCATCATGAGAAGGGTGAACATAGTACAGTAAGATATTTTGAGAGTGAGCATATTCACATAACTTTTATTATAGTATATTGTTATAATTGTTCTATTTTATTTATGTTGTTAACCTCTTACTGTGCCTAGTTTATAAATTAAACTTTATCACAGATATGTATGTACAAGAAAAAAAACAAACTATACATAGGTTGTTGTACTATCCATGGTTTTAGGCATCCATTGGGAGTCTTAGATGTATCACCCATGAAAAAGAGAGCAATTACAATATGGCATTTTTCTAATTAATCTGAACTGATAACCTTATTAAAATAAATGAAGTTAATTTGACATGATATGTTCTTGGTGGACACATTTAAATTTCTACATTTGAGCGTTTTTTCACAAATGTTCACAAACTTCTACTAACATTCTAGAAATCTGCCAAAGATTATTAACAAGTCTACTGGCTTATAATTTCCAGAACCCAAGTTTTCCCTTTCTAAAATAACCTGGCTAGTGTTTGCTCATTGCCAGATAATATATTTTTCATAAAATTCACAAAGATTATTCAATGATTTCATAAGCAAATCTGCAATCCCACTGGGAGCTAGAGAAGACATTAATTTAAATGAAGAAAATTCAATGCAGTTCAGGTAGTCAATTGTTTCACTTATAGCTGCTTTCTTAATAACTAGGACATATATGCAATTATGATCAATGTTTCTTTTCTTCATTACAACTCAAATGCAATAAATCTCCCTTTCTAGTAATGTTTTTCTAATTAAAAGTCATAGATGACAAATGAAGTTTGCTATCATTTAAATGGTACCATATTCCTACAATGTGACCTGGGCTCGCTGCCAGACAGAATACAATGAGTACTAAACAATAAAGCATTTTCTGTGCAAATAAATGCCAGTGATAAACAGCAAAATAAAACGTCTGTCTAAATCAATATACTAATAACTAATTACTAATTATTGACGCAACATACCACATGCACTGTTTTAAACACTTAACACATTTAATCATTGAAACAACCTTGTGAGGCACCTAACTCACAATAAAAGAAACTGAGGCACAAAGATCATTTGTCAAAGGTCCTAAATGGGTGGCAGTGTAGCTCCAGAGGCTGACCTTTTAACATCTACATATTAGCTTACTATGGTAACAGTCGCTATCTATGAGGAGAATAGATTTAAAAGAATAAGATAGATAAAAATCACTGAGTGAGAGGCTGGGTAGATCAGGCTGATAGTACTTCAATCACTGATCCACAAATGAAAGACCACCAGATAGTATATGTTTCCTGTTATGTTGCCATATAATGTACATACACCATTCTTTAAATATTCTTGCCAAAAGAAAAATCAAAGTTATATATGATTAAGCCTCTCTAACTGTTTTCTCCAATATGGTAGTGAAAAGAAATGATAAGCAAATAAGTCATATATACTTAAATATATACAGAAAAGTATCTAGGAATCAGAACTATTAAGAAGTTCTCCTCTGGAGGGCTGGAGTAGAAATGAGCATTTGTTTTACTTAAAATTATTCAATACTATTTGACTTTTCTTACAAGAATAAAAGTAGTTTGCTTGTAAGTGAGATTATGTATAGTCACGGTGGATCTTACAAGATATAAAAGTAGTTTGCTTTTAAGTGAGATTATGTATAGTCATGGTGGATAACTGACAAAGGTTTTACTGAAGAGGTGGAATCAAAATTGGGGCAAGAATGATGTGTATTAATTACACAGGCAGAAAGGACTAGAAATAACAAGGCAGGGGAAGAAAGAAAGGCATGGATCAGGGAAAAACATTAATCTCACTGAATATGAAGAAGGGTGAGAAATAAAGTTTGAAAGGTGTAGGCTAAATTATGGGGCTTTCATTGGCAAAAATATTTGGAATTCGTGATGAACAAAATGGAGAGCCACTGAAGGTTTGAGTAAAGCCTAACTTTGATGAACGTAGTCTTTCATTAAAAATTAACTGAAAAAGTATACATTTAATATAAAAGACAACCAAAAAAATGAGATGCCTAAATATCATTGATTTACCTTACAAATTAGCTTTATACACAATTGCCACATGAGAAAAAAACTGTATTCCAGCATTTCCCATCACAGATTCTTAGCAGAAAAATGCTTTTAAGTGTCTACAGGGTAATATTTTAGAAAACTTAAAAACGTGGTATCAATCTATCCTTATCTAAAAAAGTACAGATTTATATATCATGAATAACTCAAATATTTGTTGAATAAATTAAAGATCTATTCTAATGTGATTAAAATTGCAAATTATATTAGAAATAGTAAAATATTATATATAAGTACTTTCAAAATTGATCACAAGGTGAGATATCCTATTTATTAGTTAGGATGCTTATAAAACAAAACAAAACAAAAAACAACTCAAACCAGTTTAGGCAGATTTATCAGATCATAAGACTGAATATTCCATACACAACTAATTTTGGACTCTTGCTTGATCAAAAGGTTCATAACATCAGTCACAGACTCCACTTTTCTGCCACTCTCTCAGCTATGCCCTCCTCCATGTGTAAGCTTTATCTGGAGGCTAGCTTGCTGCTCAGAGAAATGACTGCAGAAATTCCAGCTGCTCTTCCAGTGACCCCCACAAAAGAGAAACAAAACATCCCGCCAGGAAGTTCCAAATAAATATCCCATTCTACAAACAATAACAATGACCTGAGTAATAAGCTTTACAGATGACTTAAAATCAATCAGAGCCTATCTCTGCAGCTGAGGCAAAATCACATGACTCTTATCTCTTGAGCTGAGGAGAGTAGAAAGAAAAAGCAGAAAGAGTGCTCAAGTTATTGAGAAGTAGTTAAAACACATAAGACTTCATTTAATAATATAACCAAACAATATCTCATGGGTGAAATTCCTGAAGTCACTTTCACTTTAAATCTATATGTATCATGTCATAAATCCCCCATATGTTTCTTTTACAGCAGTTTAATAATGAATTAAATATTGATAATTTCAAAGGCTATAAACTTTACAATATTAAAAAGCAACTAGAAAAATCATAGTCCAGAAAAATCAGTAAATAATGCTAACTACAGTACATTCACTGTTTGAAAGTATCATCTCAATCTGCCTCATTTTCTGCCAATGAAGCTAGCTTAGCAACCTGCCAAATGTGAAATAAGATGCATTTAGTTTTTCTTTTAACATATGCATTGTATTTCTATGAGATGCTGTAACGAAGCCTGTTTATTTTTTAAAATTTAACTTATTCTTCATTTTCCACTCAAAATATTCTGTCCTATGAAATATGTTTACTTTAAATGGGATAACTAGAATAGTAGATGAAACTATTGCTACGGGCAGGCTGGCAAATATCTGCAGGATATTTTAGCTACTGTAAGAAAATCTGAATCAAACAGGTAATTAATTCTAAGCCTGATCAAAAGATGGTAGGCAACTGTTGGCATCTCTGTGAGTGTAAAGTAGAAAAAAATGACTTACAAATCCAAGACAATGAAATGCTATATACACATAAAGGGAAAAGATGTTTTTCCTCAAAAAAAACTTCTCAGAAGAGGAAGCACATTTGCTTAACAACATACCTCATAACATGGATGTTTTTTATCTATTAATTTTGAACAGCAAAGCATTATTTGGAGAAGATACATTATCCTGAAATTATCTCAATCAGTGCCAGTTTGGAAGGTCATTTTTTGATCAGTGGGTTTTTTTTTGTTATTCAGTTGGAATGGAAGAGGAAGAAACTGAATACTAAGGATTCCTGAAGGTATAATTATCAAATTGCAAACTATCAAAAAGAGCCTTCTAAACATTACCTTAAAAAAACACAACATATTAAGAAACTAGATTACAGAGATAATTTCATACCTACAGGACAAAAGAAAAAATATAATGCACTTGGAAATTTGTGGCATGAGATAAAATTTCTCATAACAAGATAATACACAGAATTAAAAAGCACTGTATCTCCTACAACTTGGACAGAAGGTGAAAATAATGTGTTCTAGTGTTACAGACTACAAAACTGGACACAGGGATAATGAACATATTGATGTCAAGGATGTATGCCAACAGTTTGGAATAAATATACAAACAGTTTTACAAAATATATAATAAACATATAAATAATATAATATTAACTTGAGTATACAATTAAAAATTTAAATAAATATTTCATCTATATCTATATTTCTAAAAGTTATATATGTTTGCCAAAAAGTTATTTGGAAAGAAAGAACAGATTCCCACTTGGTGGACTGGGTAATTCATACCACCTTTCTTGCTGAAAACAACCTCTGTGATCCCTGACAGAGGGGAAACAAAACAAGGTGAGCCTAATGACCACTTACTGTTGTGCATGGATGTGATTCTGGACATCAGTACGGGAAGGGGGAACTCGAAGAAAGCCTAGCTGTTAGTCTGGAAAGGCAAAGAAGGGCCAGAAAGAAAGCATTCCATTGTGAAAGAGCTCCGGAAATCTGCACAAGAGTCTTCTTGAGTCTTTAGCTGAATACTAATCTCTACTTGTGCAAGGCAAAACACTACAAAGCTGGGCAAAAACAACTTTTGGCGGAAAAAAAAAAAACAATTATAGGGGAACAGTAAGTAAAACAGTTCCCAGAGCTCACTCAGAGCTGAGAAGTATTCATATTTCCATCAACCAAAACGGAAAGCTGTCATTGAATACTCAGGACATTCATGAGAAACCTGAATGTTCTGACTCATCTGAAATTGTGCAAGTCAGAAGACCATGGATAAAAATCTTTAAAACAATAAAAGAAAAAAAATAGAGTAAAAACAACTCCTGTTGACTTAGAATTCTATACCAAGAGAAAATATCTTTCAAAAATGAAAGCACAGTAAAAATTTTTCAGATACACAAAAGCTGAGTCCATTATCAGTAGACCTGTACTGTGAGATATTTTAAAGGAAATTTTTCAGGCTGAAAGAATATATCATATGAAAACATAAATCTACACAAAGAAATGAAAAGCACCAAAAAATAGTAAACATGGTAAATGTAAAAAAAACATTTTAGAAAAGAAATAAATAAAAGGCAAAAATATAAAAGTAATCTTAAAAGTTTTTAAAGAATATATGATTGCTTCAAACAAAAATAATACCAATGTATTGATGGGTTTATAGCACAAAACTCAGAAGGGAGAGAATTGGCAATATGCTATTGTAAAGTTAATTACATTGTATTCAAAGTGGTATAACACTGAGGGTAGATTGTGATCAATTAAAATATCATAAGCCCAACTGCAGCAGTTATCAACTAGTTTCAGAGATGTTTTCATGAGGTCTGCAAAGTCAAAACTATATTCATAATTGTGCCAATAGTCTGTCAATGTACTGACATTAGTATTAATAGTGCAAAAACAATGTTGAATAAAATTGTTGGTGCCTAGCACAAATCAGAGAAATGACACCAAAATCTACTATTAGTCACTGTATTCATCGTGACATGCACTTGTCAAGAATTTAAAAATCAGTTTCACTTATGAATGACTATAAAACAGTAAAAATTATTAATTATATTACACCTTCACCTATGAGTATTTATCTCTTTAATATTCTATATGATGGATGAAAGAAGAAGTATAATACATAAGGAACTTCTACACACCAAAGTACAACAATTGACTAGAGAAAAAGCATCTGTGCAATTATTGAGTAGTGAACTGAACAAACGCTTTAGATCATGAACACTATTTTTACTTAAAAGAAAAACTGGGTGTACTGACGTCAGAAACATGGTGGAGTGAGAGACATCCCTGGATCTCTCCCCTTAAAACAATGAGCTGACATCTAAAACTCAACAAAAAACACCCAAACTGCACCCAAACTGCACACCAGCATATCTGAGCATGGGATCGGCGCATAAGAGCTACCACAAATCAGAACCCCGGGTGTCAGGTGGTAAACTGGGAGAAACGAAGAACCTTCCTCTCACAGGTTCCCTGTAGGAGGACAGGGAAGGAGAAGATGCAGCAATTTCCCTGAACAGTTCTGCCTGGGAGTGTTCCACGAGGCCAGCAGCAGTGGCCAGTCATCAGGGCAGAAAGCAGAGAAGTGGGAAGGCAGAAAAACAGTTGATTTTTATCAGCTGTGGTTGCAAAACTGAGGCTGAGCCACAGCCCCCATTCCTCAACCCAGAGGACTCCTCCCCCCATACCCACCAAGACGGAACGCCGTGGATCCCCAGAAGAATCTGAGCAAACGCTACCCAAACTGTCACTAACACTGACAAGAACTGAGACTGGGGGTAGCAAGCGTAATTAAACATCTACAAGAAAAAAAAAGACATTATTAAGACTTTTATAAAAAGGAGAGATCCAAGAAGCATAGACACCATCTACCGGAAACCAAAACAAAAACACCTTATTTACAACTGGCTATGAACCAGTATATAATAAATCTTCTTTCTGGGGGGGAAAAAAAAAACAGGATACATTTCCATTAATGCCCAGGCAGAGAAATAGTCCATTAAACATCATGAACAACCAAGGTGACAAGGCAGCTCAGAAAGAAAGAGAAAAATCTCCAGAAAATAAGCTTACAGACATAGAAATATGTGACTTAAATGACAGAGAATTCAGGATGGTACTTCTGAAAAAACTCTGTGAGATCTGAAACAAATCATATCAACAATTCCATGAACTGAAATAACACCTAGATGAGCAGAGCAAGGGGATTGAAACCCTCCAAAAGAATCATATAGAACTTCTGGAGATGAAGAATACACAGCAAGAGTTGAAAAATAAAACAGCAAGCTTGGGAAATAGAGTCGACCAAATGGAGAAAAGGAGCAGTGATATCGAAGATAGAAATCTAGAAATAAATCAGAAGGAAGAAGGGAGAAACTGAAGAATGAAAAAAAAATGAAAGAGAAATACAAAAAGTAGCCAATACCATCAGGAGAGAAAACATAAGAATAATGGGAATTCTCGAAGGGGAGAAAAGGAGAAAGGATTAGAAAGCATTTTCAGACAAATAACTGACAAGAATTTCCCAAATCTCAGGAACAAGCTGGGGCTTGGAATTCAAGAAGTCAATAGAACATCCAATTATCTCAACCCAAAAAGGCTTTCTCCAAGACACACTGTATTAAAATTATCAAAAATCAACAACAAAGGCAGAATTCTCAGGGCAGCCAGGGAAAAGAAGACCATAACCATTAAGGGAAAACCCATTAGATAATCGTCGGACTTCTCAGCACAAACCTTACAAGCCAGAAAGGAGTGGTATCAAATATTCAAACTATTAAAAAAAGGAACTACCAGCCAAGAATAATGTATCCAGCTAAGTTCTCCTTTAGATATGAAGGAAAAATAAAGACCTTTCCAGACATACAAAAATTGAGAGAGTTCTCCACTACGAGGCCTGCACTACAGGAAATACAGAAAGGGGTCAGCTCACCGAATACAAAACAACAAAAAACATAATATATAAATAGGAGTAAGGTGGCTATCAGGCAAATAGAAGCAAAAGAGTGCAACGCTTACTAAGAACAGGGCATTACAAGCTTAAACATTAAGAGAATTGCTATAGAAAGATAGTAATAAACGTTCAGCATACATAGGAACAAAATGAGACAACAATGACTGAAAAGGGGAAGACTCAAAGATCCAAATTCGCAAAGTGTAATGAAGATAAGGAACGTGCAGAAGAAAAGGAATGACTCTATACACACACACACATACACACACACACACACACATATATATACATATATATATAACTATCCTTTACATGTTCGTAATGGTAACCACACGCCAAAGATTCAGAACCGAAGCATATAACATAAAACAAGAAGGATCATAAGGAAAACCCACAAAAGCCAACCAAAATAAAGAAGACAGAAACACAAGGACAAGGAAGCAATGGAAACAGCTACCAGAAAGCAAAAAGATAAAATGGCCATAAGAAGACCTCATATTTCAATAATCACCCTAAATGCAAATGGACTGAACTCACCAATAAAGAGACACAGAGTTGCAAACTGGATCAAAAAGCAAAACCCAAAAGCAAAACCATATGCTGCCTCCAGGAGACACATCTAAGCTCCAAATAAAAATATAGATTCAAAGTGAAAGGGTGGAAAATGATATTTCAAGCAAACGGCATTCAGAGAAAAGCAGGAATAGCGGTACTAATACCAGGGATGAAAGAGGGTAAATTACAACAGACACTGCAGAAACACAAAGGATCATACAAGAATACTATAAAAAAGTATATAATAACAAATTTAATAACCTAGAAGAAACAGACCAGTACTTAGAAAAATACAACCTTCCTAGACTGAATCAAGAATGGGAAAATCTAAATAGGCTGATCAGCAATATGGAAATTGAAACAATCATCAAAAACCTACCAAAAAGTAAAAGTCCAGGACCAGATGGCTTCACCAGAGAATTCCACCAAACATTCAAAGAAGATTTAATACGTATTCTCCTCAAACTCTTCCAAAAAAATCGAAAAGGAAGCTATACTTCCCAACTCATTCTATGAGGCCAATATCACCCTGATACCAAAACCTGGAAAGGATAACACATACACATCCAAAAAAACTACAGACCGTATCTCTCATGAACACAGATGCAGAAATCCTAAATAAGATACTAGCGAACCGAATACAGCAACATATTAAAAAGATTATATGCCACAATCAAATAGGCTTCATCCCAGAGGCACAGGGATAGTTCGATATACATAAATTGATTAATGTGATACACCACATAAACAAATTAAAAAATAAGAATCATATGATCATATCAATAGATGCAGAAAATGCCTTCGAGAAGATACAGCACCTATTTATGATCAAAACACTTAACAAAATCGGTATAGAAGGAAAATATCTTAATATAATAAAGGTCATATATGACAAGCCCTCAACCAACATTTTATTTAATTGGTGAAAAATTAAAAACCTTCCCTCTAAGATCAGGAACAAGGCAAGGCTGTCCACTATCGCGACTGTTATTCAATATAACATTTGGAGGTCGTAGCGAGTACAATCAAGCAAGAGAAAGATATAAAAGGCATCCAAATAGGAAACAAAGAAGTCAAACTGTCACTATATGCGGATGACATGATTTTCTATATAGAAAACCCTAAAGACTCCACAAGAACACTACTAGAAACAATAAACAGATACAGTAAAGTTTCTGGATACAAAATCAATGTTCAAAAATCCAGAGCATCCCTATATTTTAATAATGAAGTGTCAGAAAAATAAGTCAAAAAAATAATTTTTTGTAATTGCAACAAAAAGAATAAAATACCTAGGAATAAATCTAACGAAACATGTGAAGGACCTATATAATGAAAACTATAAGACCCTATTAAAAGAAATTGAAGAAGATACAAAGAAATGGAAAGATATTCCGTGTTCTTGGATAGAAAGAATCAACATAGGTAAAATGATCATATTACCTAAAGCATTATATAGATTTAATGCAATCCCCATCAAAATCCCATCGGCATTTTTTAAAGAAATAAAACAAAAACTCATCAGATTTCTATGGAAGCACAAAAGACCTCAAATTGCCAAAGCCTTGAAAACCCATATCCAAAAAGATATTTGCACACCGATGTTCATAGCAGCATTATGCATGGTGGCCAGGACATGGAAGCAATGGAAGTGTCCTATGATAGATGATTGGCTAAAGGAGCTGTGGTACATATATACAATGGAATATTACTCAGCCATAAGATGAAATACTACCATTTGCAACAACATGGATGGACCTTGAAATAATCATTCAAAGCGAAATAAACCAGACAGAAAAAGTTGAAAATCACATGATATAACTTATATGTAAAATATAAATCTAAAAGCAACAAATGAACAGGACAAACAAACAGAGACTCATGGACATGGACAATGGACTAGTGACTACCAGAGGGGGGAGCGGGGAGGTAGATGGAGGGGAAAAAATTTAAATCATTTCTTCAATAAAAAAAAAAAAAGAAACAGTTATATGATTTCGAATTCTACAGTACAACTTCCCTTTAAGAAACTACCACTTGTCTACGGCCATGCTACCCTGAACAAGCCCGATCCCGTCTGATCTCAGAAGCTGAGCAGGGTCGGGTCTGGTTAGTGCTTGGATGGCAGACCACCTAGAAAGACTAAGTGCTAGAATAGAACCAAATAAGAATATTCACAATTATCTAAAAAGTCTATTAAAACTTCTTCTCTTTACTATCTACAGATCTTTGTGAAGCCAGATTTTCTTCACACACTTAAATTAAACCAATATAGGGAGAAACTGAATGCAGGAATAGATATGATAATCCAGCTTTCTTTTGTTAAGCCAAACATTAGAGATATGCAAAAATGTAAAACAATGCCACTCTTCCCACCAGTTTTTTAAAGTAGTTTTTAAAATAGAGTTAATGTAAATGTTACTTGTATTAACATGTAATGACTTTATTATTGTTGTTTTGAATGAATTAATAAAAACTTCAACATTTCAATGTTGAGTTTAGCAATGATTGATAAACACCATAAACTAAAATTCTTCGAGGTCCTTAATAACTAAGAATCCAAAAGAGTTGTGACACTAAAATGTTTGAGAATTGTTGACCAAGAGAAACTGCTGAAAAACTAAAACAAAGGTATCTCTAATAAGCTAATAGTGAAGATAAAATGGAGTACTAAAAATACCAATTTAATCAAAAGAAGGCAGGAAAAGGAAATAAATAAATACCAGATGGAACAATTTAAAAAGAAATAGCAAGATGGTAAATTTAAACTGAGTCATATTGATAATGACATTACATGGCACTCACTTTAGAAAGCAGAAGGTATCAGACTCCATCAAAAGACTCAAATAAATGTTGTATACAAGAAATCCACTTTGAATATAAAGACCAATAAAACGTTAAAGGATGAAAAACAAATTATCATGCAAACACTAATTGAAAGCAAGCTGCAATGGCTAAATTAAAGTCAGACAAAAACTTCATAATAAAAACTATCACCAAAGCAAAACCAGACATTACATTAATGGTAAAGAAGTCAATTCATCAAGAGACATAAAAACAAAGCTTCAAAACATATGGAGCAAAAGGAGAAAAAGCCAAGTAGATAATGGTAAAGAATTTATTATACTTCTAAGTAATTAATAGAACAAGTAGGCAGAAAATCAGCGAAATTATACAAGACTTGAACAACGCTATCGTCTAACATAACCTAACTGACATTTATACAATACTCACCCAACATCTGCAGAATACACAGTCTTTTCAAGAGTGCCTGGCTCAGATGGATTCACTGTTTAATTCTACCAAATAAGAAATGATATCAATTCTCTACAATCTCTTCCAGAACACAGAAGCAGAATATTTCCTAATTTCACCTATGAGGGCAGCATTACCCTAAAATCAAAATAGGCAAAGACATTACAAAAAAAAAACTACCGGCCAATATCTCACATGAACACAGATGCAAATAATCTCAATGAAGCATATCAGCAAATGGAATCCAACAACAAAGAAAAAGGATTATACACCCATGACAAAGGGGGACTTATCCCAGGTATGCAAAGCTGGCTCAACATTTGAAAGCCAATTAATATAATCCATCACACATCAACAGACTAATAAGAAAAATCACAAGATCATATTAATAGATACAAAAAAAGCTTTTAACAAAATTCAACACTCATTCATGACAAAAATTCTCACTAGGAAGGAGAGGATACTTTCTCAACTTGATAAACAACATCTACAAAAAAACCTGTAGCTACTATCATATACAGTGGTGAAAAACTCAGAGTTTTCTTGCTAAGATGAAGAACAATGTAAGGATGTCCCCTACTATCATCACTACTTATTAATATCATATAAAAAGTCTCAGCTGATAAAATAAGACAAGAAAAGGAAACAAAAGGTATATTGACTGGGAAGGAAGAAATAAAACTGTCTTTGTTTGCAGATGCCATATTCATCTATGTAGAAAATCCAAAAGAATAGACAAAAAACTCCTGAAACTAATGATTATAGTAAGGTTGTAGGATACAAGAAAATTCAATCACTTTCCTATAAATCAACAATAAACAAATGGAATTTGAAATTTAAAACATATTTCCAAAATAACGAAATTCTTAGGTATAAATCTAACAAAATATCTACAAGATCTATACAAGGAAAACTATAAAATTCTAATGAAAGATATCAAAGAACTAAATAAATGAAGAGAGATTCCATATTCCTGTGTAGAAAGAGTCTGTATTGTCAACATGTCAATTCTTAAAGTTATAGATTCAAAACAATCCCCATCAAAATCCCAGCAAGTTATTTTGTGGATACTGACAAAGTAAATCTAAAGTTTTTATGTAGAGGCAAAAGACCCAGAATAGCAAACAGTGAAGGAGAAGAATAACTTTGGAGGACTAATACTACCTGACTTCAAGACTTACTATATAAAGCTACAGTAATCAAGACAACGTGATATTGACAAAGGAAAAGACAAACAGATCAGTGGAACAGAATAGAGGGCCCAGGAATGGACCCACATAAATATAGTCAAATGATCTCTGAAAAAAGAGCAAAGAAAATACAATGAAACAAAGACAGTCTTTTCAGTAAATGTTGCTGAATAACTGGACATTCACATGTAAAACAAATAAAAATAGACACAGACTTTATGCTCTTCATAAAAATTAACTCAATAGACCTAAATGTAAAACAAAAAACTATAAAACTCCTAGAAGATAGGAAAAAACCTAGATGACCTAGGGTATGATGATGACTATTTAGATATAACACCAAAGGCACAATCAATAAAAGAAATAATTGAGAAGTACAACTTTATTAAAATTAAAAACTTCTGCTCTGTGAAAGACTGTGAAGAGAATAAAAAAACAAGTCACAATCTGGGAGGAAATATTTGCAAAAGATAGATTTGATAAAGAACTATTAAAAAGTATACGTAAAAAGTGATATAGCAGATTTGAAAAAAAGAACCAACTAGAAACACAAGAATTGAAAAACACAAAATCAACAATAAGAATTCAATGTGGCCAAGGGATCTACATTCTTAACACATTCCCTAGGCAATCCACTGTGTTTAGGAACCTGATTCACAGATGACTATAATAAATCTTACATTCCTCATTTCCACATTTCTAACTTAATTTCTATAATGCCTCCAAAACTACTTTTCTAATATACGAATTTAATGTCTCAGTACCTTAATAAAATCCAACTCTCTTACATTGTGACTAATGATCCTTCACCATCTACCCTACATTCCTGATATACTGGCCTACTAACTAAACAAGTCTTATGTATTCTTGGTTTGCTTATTCAGTTTTCTCCTTCTGGAATGGTTTTCCCTATCTTGTCTACCTAGTGAACTCCCACTAGTACACTTCAGAATATATGACTCACATGTGATGTCTGAGCAGAATTAATCATTTTTCTGTACTTTCATTCATCTGTACTCTCATACTTTGTTCACAACTCAACCATAGCACTCACCATACTAATCAAAATTATGTATGAGCCTCTCTGTCTCCTCCACCCCACCAACCAACATAGTTATACTAGAATAATTCAAAGGCTAGGCTCATTTATTTATAACCTGAACCGTGACTATTGTATTATATGCAGTAAATGTATGTTGAATGAAGTATGCATTCATTGAAATGACAGCCAGACAATTTTAGAGAAAATCTAGGATTGATTCAAGAATTTTATCCTTCAATTTCTGCTGGAGAAAGGCTTAAAGTTTGCTAATATGATGCCAAATGACGAGTTGGTGGCAGAATGGTATTCTACCACGCTCTGATGCCTTGGGCTCTGTAGCTTAAAGGGCTCAACTAGAGCAGTGTGCTAGGAGGAAAATGTGAGAAAACACCAGACCATGGGTTCAAAGGAAGGGTGGAGGGAGTCCTTAAATAGCTTCTTAAAGAAGTAAAATACAGGAACTGAGGAGAATAAAGAACAGAATAGGAGCTTCTCTTCCAAAAGCAATATTAAAATCAAAGAGCCTGATACATATACACAAACACACACACACTTTCTCTTTCTCTCTCTCTCTTCCTCCCTCCCTCCATCTCTCTCTCTGACTTGACTTTTAGTTTCAGTGGACAGTGAGAATACTCCCTTAAAGGGGTTAATGTTAAACCCACAATTAATAAGTAAATTCTCATATTTCTATATACTGTGAACAGTTTATAGACATCCAGAAAAATATTTCAGAAATGGAAGAAACTCCCCAGAGGGGCATCTCTACACCTTGTCTGCTCAAGATAAAGAGGTTCTTTTACGCAAGCAACTTGACTCAAGAGCCACGGAATCCATCATGCTTGCAGTAGAGAGGGTTAAGGTAATTATGGTGCCCTTACTAATTCTAAATTTTATTCCAGAATCTATGAATTAGGAGAGATAAAAACTCACCCCATGATTCAAGCTTAATTGAAACCTTGGGGTGAAACATTTCATCACCCTCTGGCATATAGGAGTACTTTATTTTGGCAAACTACTTAGCACAATTTTGTTTGTTTAGTCTAATTTGAAGTCTGACATAAAAGATAAAATGAATACAACTTTTATTATAACTATGAGATTCAAACAGAATTTATGGAATCAAATAACGGTAGAGTATTTTCAAACTGCAATCCCTTTCCAAGTCTGTCTCTAATAACAGGGAAAAAAATGTTCCCTCAAATCCTAAACTGTTCAATTTGAGAACTTTTTCTTTTTATTCTTTTAGATTTCTTTAACTAATTTAAGCTTCTCTCTTAAGGCTCATTCTTCTTCCCTCTCCCTGAAGCTCAGGCCCAGAGCTGTTATGAATTCCTCCCTCAATCTTCAGACCAAATTAACTTTTATAAAATCAATTTAATCTCACACAGAAAAGACATAATTTATCATTAACTATAAATAAAGAACACACATTCACCTGGAAAGGTAGTTATGCACTGCCTTTTCAAGGTGACAATACATTAGGTAAATAAAGATGAAAAGAAAACTTGCAGGGGTATAACAATTTTAAGGACTTTTCAAAAATAAATTAGGACATAGTCCAGCCCCTCCACAAGTTTAACAACAGTGAAGGAAGCAGTTAATTTTTGCAGTACTCAATCAAATTTTACACCAAAGTTATTTATATTTAAGCTTAATTAAAGCCAATGAACTATTCTCAAATGTTCTAATGTTACACATATCAATGAAGTTAGTAACCATAAAATTAAGCTCTAACACTTTCAAAATGTTATATATTTAGCTATTACTAACAAAGCACATGTATTCTAGTCCTTCTAATAATATTATTATTCCTGCAGTAAAAAGTTTTAAAAGCAAAGTGTTAAACTGAGAAGAGAGACCTATTCTACCTTTAGACAATTTGAAGCGCTAAGATTTAAGAAGTCAGTCAGTATCTCAACCTTTTTTCCCTTGCCAGTCAAAAGTTGCATAAAAGTGATTTAACCATGCAACTAAAATTTAACTCAGAAAAAGACATGAGTTATGGAAAAAACTGAAACATCATCTAAGTACTACAATCTCATTCTCATTAAAGATGCCCATAAAAAAGAGTGCCTAGCAAAAAAAAAAAAATTACTTTCTAAAGTAAGATTGTCAATTTGACATAAATAGGGTATATTCAATATAGTATAAAATTATACTAGATGGCTCATTTGTCATCATTCTCACTTGCAGTTTGGAAGTCGTAAGACAAACTTTGTAGCTGCTTTCCAACTTAGCCTCTTAATTTAGAAAAACCAAAAATTTAGGTCAGTTGAACTAAAGTATAACTGAAATACTATTTACAATTAATAAATGCAAGTTTTAACATGGCTCACCAACTGGTTCAAAAGGCCACAAGCAGGAATTTCACACCTGCAAGAGAACACATGTGATAATCCTCAAAAAATAATATTATGAATATTCACGTGATTTGGGAATAGTCAAGTTAAATGCCAAACTATAATCAGTCTGACTTTCCTCTTATCCTAAAATGATTTTTATGTTTCTTTGTTAACATGGAGAACACTAAATTTGATCAGACTTTTAGTAAAATTTACTATAAGAATAAAAATTTTAAAAAACATTTAACCTACAAGTATCTTTCACTTATGAACTTCACGCAACTCTGAAAAGCTAAAGGTGTAAAATATGTAAAGATAAATAAGGCAAAACAAAAAATGTACATATAAATGGTGACATTTTGGTTTTGAAACAGGCTATTGAAAAATATATGTAACACCATATATGTAAAAATATACACATGTGAAAATAATTATATGCGTTTTCCACACAAACAAAACTTTTAAAGGCCTAAAAATGAGAAGAGAAAGTGAAATGAGACACTTCCTATGTTTTATATTTTATAGACAGAACATAATCATGTTATTTGTGTAATTAACAGAGAAAAAAGTTTGTAAATCAAACCTTACTCTCTCTACTTAGTTTATAATTTTATAGAGTATACTCTACTAAAAAAATTTTTAGCACAATAATCTAATTACACTCAATAATATGGCAACTCCTTTCTGAATATCTGCTTTAAAAAAAATAATTATCTTATGAAATAATACTACTACTCTAATATAATACATCTTACTGTTTTGCCACTTAAGAGTAAGGCATCTTTAGAAAGTGCAGGAATTTATTTTTCCTTAGTACTTTTAGTACTGCTCATTTTTTCAAGCAGTTTTACATGGGAATTACTAGCTATCTTCATTTTCTACAGCCTTAATAGTTTAAGATCTTATCCTAAAACATGACAGATATGTCCTAACATTCTTCAAGACAGGCAATATCTTCATTTTTGACTTCTGATCCCAAACACATAACATCTTTTTGAAAGGAGTGCATTTTATATTCATAATGTTTTAGAGAGTTTAAAAGTTAGAGCTGTGAAAAAAATGTCTTCAGGTGGGTAAGGAGACACGAAGTTGGAAATTTACTATTACTAATAAAAGAATATCATGTGCACCTTAAAAATGACAATTGCAGAGAAGAGGACAGAAAAGTTAGACAAATGGAGAGTAGAGGACACACAGAAGTAGGGAAAGAGAAAGCAGAAAAGGAGAGGCAGAAACATCCCATCATATGATGAAAGAGATACATATTTTTAGGATGGAAAAGGGTCAGTGGAACAATGACTTCACCATCCATCACACCTCCCAGAACAGAGGAAACCATGAAAAAGCCACCAACATACACAGTAGTACAACTAGAAAGCTCAAATATTAAGAGCAGTAGCTGATAGAAATCATCATTTATAAAAGGGGATATAGAGGACAGCAACTGCATTTCGATTCCACTCCCTCTTGCCACATGAAAACAAGTTGTTCTTTCCCTGACCGGTCATCAAATTTTCATACAATATATATAAAAAAGAGAGAGAATGTGGCTTTCCAAATAAAAAGAGCAGATTACAGGTAAATAGCATATCGATAAACAGATAATTATCCACCCAGTAATTTAGAGACCTACTGTAATAAAATACTGCAGAATGTTAGTTTACATAAAGATATAAAAGTGTATGCACATGCATATTTAAGGTAAACTACCATAAAGTAGGAATACAAACCTTCAACAGCAAGACCACTGTTTTGCCTCTAGAGGGCGAACTTGGTCTTCTGGAAAACTCTAGACAAGAGAAGTTACTTTCAGACTTTACCAAAAAAAAAAAAGTTAAAAGTTAAGATGTAGAGATAGCAACAGTTCCCACATTTTCTTGATTAACAGTGTCCTTAGTGTCTCAGTAATTTTTTCATGGTGCCCCACAAAACCAACAAAAATACCTAATCATTTTGTTTAATAACTACAGCAGTTATGTCCAATGATTCAATAGGATTTGTGTCCTAACAGTTAGTAGCAACTTGAAAAAATCATATACATAAATTGAAAGAAAAGTTTTATTTCATTCTTAAATTAATTACTAATTAAATAACAACTGATTGTACGATTTTGTGAAATGGACAGTGTATGCCTGTTGCGTACTGTGTAATTTCACAAAACTTGAAATCACATTGAACACCATCACCCTCATTTCCTTTCCACACTAATTTTTGCACAGCATCTGATTTTTATCAGAGCAACCTCAGAAAAACCAGATTCACAAAGATATGTTACCAGAGAAAAGAATACAGTGCCATTTAATGTTGAAATTGCGTACCACCTCAAGCTACCAGTTTCCACCATATCCGACAGATGCGGAGCAGCACTGAGTTTGCCATGGTTCACCCTGTGCATTAGATGCCGCACATAGGGTACCTGAGTACATGGCATAATTTTAAGTCCCAATAGCTATTTAAACTAGTCGATACTTTAATTACTTGTAAATAAAATTAACTACAACAAATATTTTTTAAAATCTAAAAAGTATTTTCTTGTATTACTTGTGAGCAGTAAAAAGAACACTATTAAATACTTAAAGGAAGATATTTTTCGAATTTCAATGACAATTATTGCCTTGATGCAATTATTTTTTTTAAATGCTGGTTGTATTAAATCTGATAAACTACAACTGCTGAGAAAAATAGGAAATGTCTTATATATCTCCTGAGCAAAAACTTCTCTTAACTTAAAAATGTAACAAATTGATGCAGTCTCACTGCTTTCAGTCTCACCGATCTCCTGGTAGTGAGGAGCACACGTTCAGGAGTCAAATAAGATCTGAAATTCTTAAGAACTCAAGAATATGAATATTAATACAGATATTAAAATAACTGGCTCCTAAATTACTAGGAACATTATACACCCACCCATCTCACAAAGTTCTTGGTTTAGGCAGAATACCAGAAAAGTAACCAAGGAAAGAGTTCAACCTCAAACTCTGTTTTTGCTTTTTACTGTTTCTTAAATTCACAACTACCTATATACATAAAATCCGTTGCCACTGGCAAATGCTACCATGTTCAATGTGCAGTCAAAGTATGTGGTAGAGTAGTTAACTAACAACAACAAAAATGCTATCCGAGGAGTATCTAGGAAACAAAATTAATGTTCTGTTACTTTATAAAACTTTCACAACCACAAAAGACAGTTGAAAATATGTCATGTTTTAAAAATATAAAGTTACTAAAAATACCTATAATCCCAAAATTTTTATGTAGAAAAATAAGTATGAAAGCGGGACATGGTTAATTATCAAGAAAATATTTTAAAAGCTAAGATAGATCATCACATGGCTATATTAGTACTTACCTGTTGAATAATTTTAGAAGTTTTCTGAAGATTCTCTCTGGGAGGGACTTTACCAAATAATTTCCAACCAGGGGCACTATGGACAACTGATTTGAGTTCCTTTGTCCTTTTTGGAAAAAGGTTTCTGAAACACAGAAAAATTACATAAATTGTGTTTTTGGTAACCAGGGAAATACTTAACAATAATTTTTAAAATAGTTTCTTCCCAAAACAAATACAAAATACTTTCAAATAAAATTATTTCTACTGCTTATTCTACAGTCTAGTGGACTAAGAATACCTAAGAATATAGAAGTAGTAGAATTATCTCAATAGAGATACTAGGGAGATAAACGAATCAAGAAGAAAACGACAGCTATAAGTAAAAGGTAAATATTTGCTTTGAATAAGCTAAAAAATGACAATAAAAGCCAAGAACTTGAGAATAAAATAAAGAAAGCCTGAATGGAATATGTAAAGGATTAAGCAATACAATCTTCTGGGTAAAGATTATTTAATTATTTTCATTAATAACTAGTTGGTAATAAAATGGCACCTACTGATCTTCCATTGCTGTAATATATGTATAGGTAAACTGTTTTTTCTAGGACAGGTATATACAAGAAAGCTTATTGCCAAAGAGTCAATATATAACCAAGGAAGAAAGTGTCTATCAATGAAAATCTTAAAAAAGCCTGTACGCAGATCAAGCATTTTACTTACTATCTTCATGGCCATATCATCATATTGAGGTAGTTGCTAAATAAAGTTTTCATACTAACAGTCACCTCTTGGGGTAGGGGTGGTGGGGGAAGGAGAGCCTACAATGAATAACCAGCTTTTTTTTTTTTTTTTTTACAGCTACCACCAACTCTGCTCACTGACCAGAATCAGATCTTTATAATCTTAATTGTTTCAAATCTAAAAAACTCATAAATTGCTTGTCTCCTCATAGCAATATGTGAACAAGATAGTGCTTTTAAGAGGAAAAAAATAACAATTTATTCTCTATACAAGGAATGCAGATATATATATGTGTGTGTGTGTATATATACATATATATATATATATATATATGTATGTATGTATGTATACAATTAAGGCAGGGTAACTATAAAATAGACTTGCATTAGCATTTTTTTTTTCAAATTCAGTGAAACACAGCTCCAAATAATATGACCTGACAGAGAATCCAGACATAGCAGCAGAATGTGGAGACCACAAGTGTAAGAAACAGCTGTACCAAAGAACAGTAATAACCACAGATTAGAAAACTCCTCATATGTAGAGTTTTTAACAAGGTACCTTTTTGGGGTGATAATGTCTCTACTCTTACCTACAATCAGATATTTCACATTCTCATATGAAAAACTATAAGCTATATATGTTAATACTATATACATCAGATTTCTGTAAGTTATAGAACTCTATAAATCACAGCCAAAATGCCAAATATACATGAAGCTTTGACTGTTAGAAATAATCCTGCATCACAAAAAAACCTGTTAAGATGTATGTATGTATGAGTTTATGTGTAAAATTAATTTATAAGAATATTTTAGACTTCTAAAATTAAGGTCAAGGAATACTAATTTCTTAAACCAAACAACAGTAGGTCTTTCAATGGCTGTAGTTTCTGAAGAATCTTGCTATGACTGGCAGGGGTAAAAAGAAAAAAGCAAAATAAAAAAGTAAGCTCCGCGATAAAAAGCCTGGTTCTAACATGTAGTATAGTACAATATTACAATCATCATAAGTTCAGAATGAAGTTTAAACTCTCATTAAATCATTAAAAAAAAAAAAACCCTTAAAATATCCAATAAACTTTGGTTATTATAAGAAATTTCCGTAAAATAAATATGAGCCCATGGGTATCCAATTACTAAAAAAGGCCATCAGATAATGTTCCACATTAATTTCTTATGCTACTAAGAAATTTTGGATTGGGTTTTCAGGTTATCCTCTGCCATGAAAACTATTTATAATATCCGCTGTCACGGAAAACTATTTATAATGCAGCTAAATGGCATATATCTGTAACAAAAAAGTAATTTTTAAATATTATTACAAATATATGAAATTGCAGTAAAACAAGATTACAGATCACGTGGGCTTCTTCTATCAGTTAGCCTACGAAGAGAATCACCACTTCATTAAATCTTAAAGAGAAAAACACAATGAAGAGGTATATAAGTAGGCCAAAAATGTGTCACTCTCTCTCATTCTTCTCATGCACCATTCCTTGTCCCCCCAAACCCATTCTCCGGGGACTGGTGAAATAGAGGTTCCAATGCAAATAAATGTGTGGGACTAGGTTCCTCTTTATCACCTTCTCAAACAGAAGACAGACAGGCAGATACTCCACTCCATACCACACCTCCCCCACCCCCAGCACACATACTCTTCCCTTTATCTTATCCCCCAAGATAATCAAATTCTTAAATTTAAATCAACACTAAAGGCTTCTTAGCAAAACAAACTATGTTCAAGCACCCAGACACAAAAGAGAGAACAATTCTTTTTTTCTGAATTCTGGAGGTAGCGCTCCACTATATAAAGAAGATTTACATGGCAGTGCTGAGGAAAAGGGTCACTCTTATTCTGTAGTCTTCTAGTTTTGGGGGAAGGGTAGAAAGGAGGAACATTCCTAACTTCTCTCTGCCCCTTTATTCATCTTCACCTGTGGGGTTGAAATTTGATGACAGATACTGCTGCTTACAGCAGAGAAGATTATTCTGCTTTCCTAATATGAGCGTAAGTTTTCCCTGTACCCATCTGTCCCCCATCCTCAGAGGAAAGGCCTTCCTGTGCCAGTAACTAGCTGGATAAATTTAATTCAGATGAAGTATTAGGAGGCGCACTGCAGCCAAGGCACATCTTTCAGTCCAGATTTCATCAGTATTAAAACTGGTGTTTTGTAGGCCCATTTGTCTGGGTCTATGCCTTTTTTTCCTACTAATTCCAAACTCCAATGGGCTAATAAAGAGGTGTTATATACTGGTTCTCCCTAAACCCTAACAGTCAAGTTTTAATAAGCTGAAAGTGTTTTACTGCTTCAGAAATGCTGGAAATATTAAAACTTATGTGTTTTCTAATTTGGGTTTGTTTTTTCTTATTCTGTGACATATTTTGTCAGTATGTATAGAGAATAGGGAATGTCAATGGTAATCTGTCTTTCTCCCATTAAATTCATTCTCCACTCCAATCAACACTACGTCCACACACACAACTACCTACACATACATGGAGACACAAACACTTTATCTTCCATTCTCTCCACTGATCTGTGTCCACTCTTTTCAGCAAAAAGGAAATGAGAAAATCTGTTGCACAGTTAAGAAACAGCACCAGTTAAGAAATAGCAGTCTAATGTTTTTATATTGCTGAAACAAAAAAGAAAAAAATAAGAGGCACACCTAGAAAAAAACTGATATGGGGATTAGAGGAGGGGGGAAAGAAGCCCTAGCCTTCTCTTAGTGGCTTTTATAATAAAGGTTGATGAATGAATGATTCTTGCTTGTTAATACCTGTTAATATTTGCTTCACATATCTGTGTTTCCTTTTCCCAAGATTTCTTTTATTTCACCACACAAAAAGAGTTCCATATGACATAAAAGAGTCAGAAAACTTGCCTACTACACCTTTTTAAAGGATAGAGCTAACCAAAAGGGACATAATTTATTTAGGCCATGTAAGTTCTCTACTAATGATTTCTAAAGTAGAAGAATCTCCAATGGGTCTTTAAGAATTGGCAAACCCACTTCTAAACTGAGACAAAGCCATGTAATTTCCATAGTTTCTCAGAACTGGAATTTGGCACTACAGAAAACTATGGCTGCCTAATTCTGAATCTTCTTACTGCCAACAATGTCAGCTCTAGCCAAAAAATTCAGTTTTTGCCTAACATTTACATCTATATGACTATTTTAACTTTTTAGATTGATTAAAAAAATTCTAATCATCACTTAAATGGAGTTGTACATTAAAAGAAGGTTAGAATACTTTTCCAAACAGGAAAAAAAAATCAAACTTCAATGAAAAGAGTAAAATTGGTTTAAAATATTTGAAATCATGACCTGATTTTAAACTCTCTCAGTAGAAGCTGGACTGCTTAAAACACATCAACTTTCTGGACTTTGTACTTAAGTTCCTGCAAAGTATAATAGAACACCAAAAAGAAAACATTATCTAGTGATCATGGAACGCTACAGTTGACTACATAATTAATTCAAAGAAGCACTATCTCTTTAAAATACAATATACTTTGGCTACCCTTGAGTATTTTGGATTAAAGATTTGGCATGAAGATTACTTACAATCTTTCCAAACCTCAATCACTTCTCACTTGAAAAAGCCTTTCAGCTGACTATACACACACACACACACAAAGTACTTTTCTTTTTGCCAGATAACTTAAGCTTTTTTTAATTTCAAGAATTTTCATTTTCAGGTTCTTTTTCGATCTTGTCTTTGTTATTATTACAAATCCTAAAAAAAATAGTTTTAAATAGAGAATTTTTATTTAATACATGCTGCTTAATATAAATGTTTTTTTTTTTAAAAAAGGACAGAATTCAATATTATTTACTCTTGGTCAAAACACAGAATTTCAAGGCTGAGAGTAAAAGCTGTAATTTTTTTTAAGTATTTTAAAGTTGCCAGAGACCTTAGCGAGCAACCAAGTCAAAAGATCTTCAATAGTCTACGGCCATGCCATCATGAACGTGCCCGATCTCGTCTGATCTTGGAAGCTAAGCAGGGTCGGGCCTGGTTAGTACTTGCATGGGAGACCACCTAGGAAGACCAGGTGCTATAGGCATTATTTAAAAAAAAAAAAAAAAATGATCTTCAAGAACCAATGAACCTATATGAACGGACTAGAGGAGGTCCATAAACCTCCTCAAACTATATGAAGTAAAAGAGTGCTTATGAACATTTTTCTTGGGCAGCTGTCTAGAGTTTTCATAAAATTCTCCAAGGATTCAGTGTGCCACTCCACCATCCCAAAGAAAGGTTCATGAGCCACTTTCCACGGTCACATCACTAAGTGTCTGAGCCAGGTCTCTTGCACAGTTCCTTTTCTTTCTAATCACACTTATCCTGTTCACGACCTCCATAGAACAATCAAGATACAAGAGCTTTCAAAACTATCTGTTTTTTTCATCCTGCACATTGTCAAAAGGCCTCTTGATATTCATTTTAACAGTTCAAAAATATAAATTATTTTCTTCCTCCTCCTGTGTTCATGTCAGCAAGTCACCTTATGGTATATCTTTTCTGTTATAGTAAATAAGTTTCAGACAATATCTTAAAGATTTTTAAAAATTCTTTTGTTGCAGGGAGAGAACAAAATTGAATTAAGGGAAAAAGAAAAAATCACAAAAACATTCTTGCTTTTGTGCTGGATACTACTTACATCATGTATCAAATGTTTCATGAACAGAATCTCCATTGGTTTAACTCCAATGTAGTATCTAAGACATTCAGAAGGAAGATAGAAACCACCAGAGGAAGAAAAGAGGAAGGGTACAGGAAAAAAACTTTTAGGACAAGAACAGAAACAGTAACAAGGAACAACATCAGCAAAATATGAACAAAATATTCCAGTCATCAGGATATAAGCTATCTTTTAACCCTAAGAGGAAGTTGGGAAAGAAAGGCAAGAAAACGATGATGATGAATAAAACTAACCACATGTGTGAATACTTTTTTATTTATGCCTCTTGTATAAATAAAACGAACTATGTTAGTGTTTTTATTTACAATATGAGTAAAATAGTTTCATATATATTTAATCTTCATAATGGGTACAGAGTTTCCTTCCAGAGTAATAAATATGTTCTAAAATGGATCATGGGGATAGTTGCACAACTCTGAATATACTAAAAACCACTGAATTATACACTTTAAAAGAATGACTTGTATGGTATGTGAACTATATCTTATTATTTTTAAGTGAAAAAAAATCGAAAGTGACAATATGTGAAAGGAAATATAACAAGACCAAGTGGGTTTATCTCAGAAATGCAAGGCTTATTCAATGCTCGAAAGCCAATCAATGTAATTCACTATATTAACAGTCTGAAGAACACCCATATGATAACATTAATTGATGCATTTGACAATATCATAAATCCATTCCTGATTTAAAAAAAAATACACAGAAAACTAGAAATGGAAGTTCTTTAGCCTATATAAGGGCATCTACAAAACAGAACAAAACAAAACAAAACAAAAAAACCTTACAGCTAATGTCATGCTAAATCATGAAAGATTAAATCATGTTTTAGAGATCAGAAACAAGACAAAGCCCTCCACTCTCATCACTTCCATTCAAAATCATACTGACAGTCCTAGCCAGTGCAATAGGCAGGAAAAATAAGTCTCACAGATTGGAAAGGAAAAAATTACATTTTCCACATTTGCAGACAATATTGGCTAAACAATCCCACAGAATCCACAGAAAAGCTCCTAGAACTAATAAGTTTATTAAAATGGCTACAAGACACAAAGCAAACAAAAACCAGTCATATTTCTATATACTAGCAATGAATAATTAGAAACTGAAAAATTAAAAAAATATATCATTTACAATAGCTCCAACAAATATTAAATAGATATTAATCTAACCAAACATGAGCAGGATGTATATGCTAAAAACTACAAAAGACTGATGAAGGAAATCAAAAAAGACCAAAATAAATGGAGAGACACACTATGTTCAAGAAATGGAACATTCAATGTAGTAAGGATGTCAAATTCTCCAAATTAACAAGGATTATCTTAGAGATACAGACAAACTGATTCTAAAATTAATACAGAAAGGCAAAGGAGCTGAATAGCCAAAACAATTCTGAAAATTTATTTAGATATTATCTTCTGCATTAGAATGTGAGCTCTATGATGTTATCACTGCATTAGACTGAACTCTCTGTTCACCTTGTATCTCCAGTGCTGTGCTTGAGCTCATGAATGAAAGAAAGTCTGCTAATTTGGGGGAACTGCAGAAAAAAAAAATCACTTTTGTCCTCAAACTTAGTTGTCTTAGTAGGATCTGGCTGCTATAACAAAATATGATCCACTTAGTGGCTTTTAAACAATAGAAACTTTTTCTTACAGTCTGGAGGCTGAGAAGGTCAAGATCAAGGCACTGGCAGATTCAGCATCTGGTGAGACCCCACTTCCTAGTTCATAAACCACCAGTTTTCCAATGTGTTCTCACATGGTGGAAGGGACAAGGGCACTAATCCCATTCATGAGGGTTCCACCCTCATGACCTAAGTGCCTGCCAAAAGCTCCACTTCCAAATACTATCGCACTGGGGATCAGGTTTCAACATATGAATTTGAGGGCTGGGGCAACACAAACATTCAGTCTACAGCATTAGTCTTATGGAAGAGTAAAGTCTAGTGAGCCATTATTTCTACGAAGTTTTCTCCTCTATAAGTCACTACTTCTAGGAATCATACTCTTCTGATACTTTTCACTTTCTACCTTAACTGATCTGAATACCACTTTTAAACTATAAATGCACTGAAAATGAGATCTGTGTAACCTTCACAATGCCCTGAATATAAAGTATTTAAAATACCCAGTAAATATTTTATTTTTTAAACTAGTGCAATAAAAATTGGCTGTCTTTCTACTGTGTACAGTTCTACAAGTTTTACCACATGTTTAATTTGTGTAACTACCACCACTATTGAGGTATAGAACAGTTCCATCACCCCCAAAACACTCCATCATGTTATCTCTTTGTAGCTGCCCTCTCCTCTAATCCCTGTAAAGTACTGAAATGAGCCTGAAGATTGACTTATCCAAGCAAAATTTAGTGCCAGAAAAGTAAATCTTGCTTTCCCCATCTCATGTTCCCTATCAGCATCACATCGTAGTATTTCAATTTATGTTTGCAATGTCATCATCACTGGCTTCACCCGAAAAGCCTTATTCTACCTCCTTCTTTTCCTACTATATAGTCAGTGCTCAAATATGCTTGCTGAATGAACCAAGGAAAGAGTTAGACAAACGGAAATTAGAGGAAAAGAATGACAGATCATTCATTCTAGCTAGAATGACAATATACAAGTAGGAAAGAATAGAGCATTTCATTTCCTTGCCTTCAAATCCTCAACACTCCCCAATATCAATAGAAATGTTTTAATTCCTAATCCTAGCATTAAGGCTCCTCACAATTTGGACCCAAATTATCTTTCCAACATCATATCCTACTACTCCTTGTACAACTAGGAGAAATATATGAGGCTTTAGCATCCCTACAATCCACTCCCATTTCTTTGACAGTGTAACTTTGCCCCAACCCCTACTGAAGTACTAACCCCAAAATGACCATATTTATATCTTATGGTATTGCCTCTCAGTGAGTGCTAATTAGATGCAACTGCTGATAAAACAGGGACAAATTCATACATAGGCTGAGACAATCAGATTCTCGGGATTTTTAAATAGAAGACTTAGAGATTGACTCAGTCAAGACAGTAGATGCTTGAACTGATCAATCATATAAAACTGGAGCAGCTTTATAGGATTTTTGCAGGTGGAAACCACATATTGAACAACCAGGAGACAGAAAAGAGATGAGAAAAAAACAAGCATCTCTTGAAAGGCAGAGAAATCAATGTTCCAAGTATTCTGTAGTCTGGGTATATTATATTTTCTATCTTCACAATGTCCACAAGATGCCTAGTACATGCCTACAGCAAACTTTCCTTCATTTAAGGTAGCTTAAGTGGGCTTCTGTTCCTTATAACTAACATAAACCCTAACATATCAGCCAAATTGTACTCTTTTTCACAAATTCTGGACTTTCCTGCCTCTGTGCTCTGAACAGCTACATAAAAATCTTAGTTACCCTATTAAAGTAAAAACTAAGTTACACATACTTAAAACTATAATAAACCAAATTCAAATCCAGAAAGTATAAAGACAAGCCAAAGAATTGGAGAAAATACTTCCAATTTATGTATCTGATAAAGGTATAGTATCCAGAATATATAAAGAACCCATATACCACAACAACAAAAATACAAACAGCTCAATTAAAAATGGGCGAAGGACTTGAATGGGCAACATTTCTCCAAAGAAGACATGCAAATGGCCAACAAGTACATGGAAAGATGCTCAACATTATTAGTATTAGGGAAATTCAAATCAAAGCCACAATAAAATACTACTCCATACCCATTAGAATGGCTATAATTTAAAAAAAAAAAAAAAGGAAAATGATAAGTGTTGGAGAAGATGTGGAGAAACTAGAACCCTCAAAAAATTCCTGGTGGAAATGTAATATGGTACAGTTGCTATGGAAAACAGCTGGCAGTTCTTCAATAAGTTAAACATAGAATTATCACATAACCCAACAATTTTACTCTTAGGCATCATACCCAAAAGAATTGAAAAAAAAAGTGTTCAAACAGAAACTTGTTCATGAATATTCACGGTAGCACTATTCATAACAACCAAGATGGAAACAACCCAAGTGTCCATTAACAGATAAATGGATAAACAAAATGTGGTATATCCATACAATGGAATATTATTCAGCCATCAAAAGTAATGAAGTACTGGTACATACTACAATGTGAATGAACCTTAAAAACATTATGCTAAGTGAAAGAAGCTGGACACAAAAGGCCATATACTGTATGATTTCATTTATATGAAATATCCAGAATATGCAAATCCATAGAGACGGGACACAGATTAGTAGTTGCTAGAGGGTTGGGGCATTTTGGGGAAGGAGAGTGACTACTAATGGGTATGATGTTTCCTTCTGGAGTGATGAAATATTCTGGAACTAGACAGCAGTGATGACTGCACAACACTGAATGCATTAAATGTCACTAATGGTAAATTTTGTTATATGTATTTTACCATAATAAAAAAAATTGTAAAAGGTTTCTAATACTGAAATTCCAATTAGTTTTTAAAATATGGTTGCCAGTTTAATTTAACAGATTAAACTCATGTCTTTCAGTAGGAATAAGTATGCCAAGTCAAAACCATAGCTAAACCACAGATTTCTGTAAAATAAGAGCTATTTCAAGGAAATCTAAATTTTTCCGGCTGTTCGGTATTAAATATATTAAGTAGAAAACTTAACTTCCACTGATTAAGGCTTTTTAAACAAAATACAAAAATGATTGTTCCTATCAAAAGCTGTTTATTCTTGATGGGCTGTTTTTAAGTTTTATCAAATCTAAAATACAGGTTAATGTATTAAAATTATTAAAAAACTTCACCGACGGTAAAAAAATTTCATTTAGTATGGACTCATAAGAATGAATTAAATGACAAGATGTTTGCTATTAATAAAAAGATCAAACTATAAAAACAAAGTGCAAGAAAAAGCTAGACATGTCTACAGCTGAAACTGATAGTAATTTGTTTCACTAATTAGAAAAGCTAAAGAAAATATTTACCTCACAGGTGGAAAAGTATAAAGGATACTTCAAAACTAGCAGCAGCATTAAGGTAATATTTATAATACAAAGTTGAACACTTCTTTTACATTACAACATTGTCAGTTACAGATGCTGTATATGGATTTTACCACAAACTATATAATCAGTCCTTTAAATATGGACTGCTTTGCAAACTAGTAACAAGAATTTTAGGCTTCATCAAAATTGAACTGATATAGCTAGACTCAACTAAAGATGACCAAATTTAAGGATAGCAGACCCCAAGTCTCTGACTTTATTTATTCCTTGAAAAGAGTACCAGGTGTGAAATCATTTATGCCTGTTTGTACAAACTTCAACAATTTACATATTATGTCTAACTATTTGCTTGGGGGTGAATCTATTATATATAGGATACTAGAGTTCTTATTACAGTTAATATACAACTGAACTTACTTAGTTTGTCTTCCTAATGTATTTCAGCTCTGATTTCCCTTCAACATTCAGTTCTTCAGTTCTATCTTACATTGGACCAATTGATTTCTCTCCTAAAGGAACATCTCCCAAAGACAGGTACCAAACATACTCTGAGAAATGATACCATTAAAGTAATAAGTGAAGAGCCTCTCAGAGTGACCACATCAAAGATTCCAATCATTTGGCTATACAAGCTCTGGTACCTTTAAAAAGTTTTTAATCCAATAAATCTTTGTATTACTATTATATATTAAGCTATATGTCTCTATGCAGAGACAAAAAAAGCAAAAAAGACATGTTCCATATGTCCAGGGGGTTTGCATCTTAGAAGAGACATATATACATAGAAATAATTATGAAAGCCTCAATAATCTGCCTTAACCTCATTCACTCCTCAAAAATGACTGATGGGTATACTGCCACCATCTATTTCTACAAAGCAATGTACAGAACTTGTGCATGGAACATGTGCAAGTCTTGGATGTAAAGACTTGATTTTACAATTTTCCCTTAAATTGTTTCCTTTTTGATCCATGACAGCAAAACTAGTCTAACAGCTATTCTGGCTCTTTTTCTTCCTCATCAAATTCCTTAAAAACATGGTAGCCATAATTCATCACATGACTCTACTTTCATATCATCCCACTTCTCTCAAAACAAAAATCAGATTCAAAATTTACCTTCATTAAAGCTTCAGAAAAAGGGTACTGGTATAAACGAATGTCAATTTGTTAGCTATCCCTCAAACGGGTTAAATTTAATGTTATGTGAATCAATTATCTGGATATCACATATTAATAAAGAGGCTGACAAACACCAATAAACTACCACAAGTGGACCCAAGCCCCAGTTTCTCAAGTTTCAGATCATGTGCCACACTGCTACAAGAGTCACTGTTCTAAAACATAATTTGAAGCATGTTGCCCATGTTTTAAAAATCCATCAAAAGTCCCATGCACTGCCATCTCTCATGCAATCAATTCGAATTGCTTAGTTCTATTACACAAACCCCTTCATTATTTAGTCCCAACCTTTTGCCTCAGTTTTTGACACTCTACCTCACCTGCCCTAAGGATAGTCATACTAATGAGCACCTGCACTCCCAGAAGTACAATTGCTATTTCATCTACAAATTTTGCATATGCTGTTGTGTGTGTTTACTGACCTCAGTCTTATTCCAATCCAAACCCTCCCCATCCGTGAAGAGTTCCCTACTTCCCACCCCAATGTTAATCACTCCTTCAGTTCTACTGATGCATCTTTATAGCTTCTTTTAGAGCACTAATCAGGTAATATTGTAAGTACTGATTTATATAACTCCCCCATCTTAAATTTATTAATATTCCATCATCTAATTTCTTTAGTGATTCATTTACATAATAAGACTCAATAGCATTTGTGAATGAATAAATGGTAAGAAAATTGCAAACTAACTCAAAATTGTATATGCTTAGCTAGGAGAGTCCAGAAACAAACAAACAAACAAACAAACAAAAAATGGATCCATAGTAATCTTTAAATTTCTGAAAGAAAATTTGTAAGAGCTGACTTGTTCTTTGTGGCTCTAAAGGACAAATTAGAACTAAGAACATTACAAAGAGATACACTGTGCTGCGACATAAAGAACTTTCTAACAATTAATAACCACAGTAGGCTACCTTTAAGAAACTGAGCTCCTTGTTAGTGAAAGAATTCAGGCAGGCTAAACAATATCCATCAGGTGCCTAAAAACTCTCTAAGAATAAAGCTGCAGAAACTCAGCTCTAGGGTTGTTGTTCTTACTATTTTGTTTTGTTTTCTTGACATTCTGTTCATGTCTAACTTAGAAGTACTTCCTGAATTGATAGAACCTATGACAGAACCTGTGATAGATCCTACCTTCCAGTAGCACAGTTGAAATCTTTCTCCTGACCAAAGAAATTGTCTTTTTTTCCTACATGGTGTTATGATGTTTCTATCAACGAACAACCAAATCAAAAAATTATATTTTGGTGGTCCCAAATAAGAGCAAAACAATCATGTATTCATTAAAACATGTAGCTAATCTTTTACCCAAGAAAGTTTTATAGTGGTTGTCTTCTAAAATTTTTCCTTCATGCAGCATAATTCTCAGCTATTTTATTAGTATGCCCAATATTAAAAGTTAATCACTGTCCAACTATTTTTGACTGTACTAATGTGCTTCTGGGAGTATATTACAAAGATAGACATCATCCTCTAGTTATACATTTAATTGTTGTGCCAGTTATGTTATATAATAATTATCAAAAGGTTTATTTTATTAGTCTTTAGATACAAATTTTGTGCTCAACTCCCAATTTGGAATCATAACAAATCTGTTTTCCAAACAATACACAAGAATTATCAAGTTTTTAATTCTAGGTAGTACCAACAAAGTTAAAAAGTCAGTCCAACAGAGATAGAATGAGGAGTGTCAAGGGCCATGTAAATAAAAAAAAGCAACATAAATTTTATCACTCTTCCAAAACCCAAAAACTACTTAGTTGAGAACTTTTACTGATTTAGAACTTCAATAACTTACTTCAGAACTTAAATTTCTACACAGTATATCTTTCTGATAATAAACAACTAATTTTCTCCTCATGGGTGAGGGAGATTTTAATTGTTTGCTAGATTTACCATAGTGCTTGTAAGAGAAATTTTCCTTTTAGCACTGGAACTCAAGTAAGAATACACTGTGTAAAACTGTATATTGCATTAATTTTGCCCTTTGATACATGTACTTTTTAATAACCTGAATCTATCATACTAACAACCTAAACTTTTAAAGTCTAAATTAAACCTTATATATACCAACTGTCATTAAAAAATATTTCACTCGCACGATTATAGCCTGTTAAAGGCTATGAGAGCACCGAGACATTAGGGAAGTTAAGAGGTAGGGGCACTGCAGATATCTTCAAGGAAAGAAATTGCCAGAAACATCCACAAAGGCCCTGAAAAGAGAAAAAATAAATACGAAGATAATCTGAAGCCCACAGGCCAAAGTACAGAGCTAATTTCCAGCTAACAATTATTCTCTCCAGCATTTTTGCTCTGTACAGACCTCTTCAAACTCATTTGTTTCTCCTGTCTCTAATCATACCTCCATACCCTTTATCTTCTTTCTTACCACCGTAACTGGAATAGTATGGAAACAAAGTATTTATCTTTAGTTTTATTTTATATTCCCTGCCCTGCTTTTCAAAAGCAGATAATATGGACATTTTATGTTTTTCTAACAACAACAAAAAAATGTTGTAGTGTTTGGATAACTTTTTCCTAGGACAACAACAGAAAAGCATTTCCCCTACTTAACTAGAAGATGACTACAAACAGTCTAGATGAAAACCAGATTTGGAAAATCTAAATAATGCCCAATGTATGATGAGCAGTTGTACATTACAGTATTTAGGAAAGTATGAGAAAACAGCACATAATTTTATTTCAAAACTATCATGTTCAGTTCCAAACTTAAAATATTTTAATCTGTGTGGGGTTAGAGACAGGCAGATGGAAATATGTTTAACCAAGAAATGTATCCCAAAATAAAATTCAAATTAAAAAGAAAACAATAACAAAATTCAAAAGTAAATTAAACATATTACCAAGTTCACTGTCAAACTAGCTTTAAGTAGGAGCATAACTTGTAGCTTGGTTTCCTAAGGTGAACTTCTCTTAATTACAGGAAAGAGCCTGCTGAAAACCCAGACAGTCACATGGGTTTCCCTCTTTCTTCTTTCAGCCACAGTGACAAGGCCAAGAAAGGCTGAAGCAGCAAATTCTGGAGGGGCATAAACCATGTGTAATGTGCAGGATTTTTTCTCAAAGGCAAGGAAAAGAATTACAACAGCAGAAGGAAGGAAAATTAGCATCCTTTTTGATAAGCTATAAATAAGGAGAGGTAAAGTTATGACTGCACATTAAAGAGACCTGAGTAAGGTTTTGTGAGCTAAAGCTTTTTACAGAACAGGTAAGCATGGCTATCTAAACAGCATAAAATGAAAGCAAAAGACCCTTCCCACCAATAAAAGGGAAGCAAAGATTTAATTAGACAGAGATAATTTCTCAACTAGTGAGGGTTAGCAAAATACTTTTACACTTGTATTTATATCTGTTCTCTACTGTATTTCTACTTATACTCACCAATTACATAGTAAATAAATGACCCAATTTTAAATAAATAAAGCAATCTGAGCTATAAATGTATGTTGTAACTTCCTTCAATTACCTGAGAAGACCTGCTTATCAACAATTACTTCAGTAATTATAGTCTGGGAACCACCTGCATCAAAATCACTTGGGAGTACACATGTGGTAAATATTTGGATTCCTGCTAGGCCCCACACAACTCTCTTGAATCAAAAGGGGGGCAGGGGCTCAAGGAATCTTCATTCTTAACCACAAACACCACAGCCACCACCACCACAACACCACACTACACCACCTCACTCCCATAATTTTAAACACTAAAGTTTAAGTAGGGTCCAAGCAAATATCAACCAGAACTACCTGGGAACAACTTTTAGTATAGTTAACAGAGTTCCCAGGAAGATATATGCAGCCTCAAAAAGGACTGACTTTCCCTTTCTGAATAATACATTTAGAGATGGGTAACAGATGTATCACCTCAAAATCTCCAAATGTTTTCACTCTTCCCCAAAGCTTTCCTACTACAACATTCTAAGTATGAAATGTATGAGTAAGCCAAGTTAAATGTTTCATGAACTTAAACTTAAAAATTGGCTTTGCCTGTCTCTAGGAGTTCCTTAAAACATTAAAGATACAAATATTTTAATCTTTCTCAACACTCCCTCATTTCAGTCCCTTTTCAGATTGGTTCTAGTCAAAGCTTCAAGACTTCTGTAAATTTTATATCACTACACCAGAGTCCTCTTTAACACTCATCCAACCCCAGATACAAATTATATTTTAAAATCTACTATACAAACTGTGTAAAGTTTCTTCAGGTCATACACAAAATTCACTCTAGTCTTCTCCTTTCTTTAAATCAGTGGATTTCAGTGATGAGATTGGGAAAGGGACTGTGTTGGTCTTGCTGCAGTTTTAATAATAACATTTGAATCCTCACTAAATGCCACATAATACAAAGCACTTAAAATATTATCTCATTTAACCCTCATGACAATTCCATGAGGTAGATATCACTATTACCCCCTTTTTATGGATGAGCTGCTTAAGGTCTAGTGAGGTCAAGAAACTTGTCCATAACTACACAGCTAGCGAGTAAACTAATTCAATCCCATGCTCTGTAACTCCAGAACCAGCCTTTTTAACCACTATACTATTCTGTAGTTTTGAAGATGCCACCTGCCAAAAGCAAGTCCCCCGAATCCAACCAGGTAAGTAAGGGCTGTGGATTTTGCAGAATCTAATTGCTTTTCACGTGCTTTTAGGAGATTTTGAAGTATAACAAAGGATAGGAACTACTGCACTAGGCTATTGGTTCGCCAAAGTGGAACACTAGTAACATCTGAGAAATAACTCATGGTCTGAAAGTTAATCTCAAATTCTACTTCATTGATTAACTAGAACTTACTTGTTATCCTAGTCATTCTCTCTCCTATTCCAAAGAAATTTTAAGATTAAAAAATATATATAATTTGCTAAAGAAAAAAATTAGAACTGCTAGTCTATACTGTCTGCATATGAGAAACTAAATAAAGATCACTGATGTTTAGCATGATTACTCTGAGGCAGATTATTCTGTGTTAGAACTTACTGAAAGAAATGTTCAAGGTAGAATTTAGAGTAAAGGGGGCTATTTCTACCTCTGGTTACCTTCTCATTTTACAGATGAAAAAATCTTGTTTTTTTAAGCATCCTCTAACTCAGTTCACATCTGTAATATTTAGCCAGCAAATGTCTGAGGTCTACAACAGTATGTGCAAGAGGCTCCTGTAATGCAATATCACAGTATATTGAAGCTGGAAGGGACTCTGAGAATCTCCTAATTTCACAACTGCTCCTCAAATAAAAACCTTTCAGTCAATAATTCTATACCAAATAAAGTGTGAAATTTAATTAAGAGTAATGTATGGCAAGTCTGAGAATAACGTTTCATTCAACATCATTTCGTTTTAAAGTTGATGAAATGCCTTAGGACTAAACTCGTTTATATCTCTTAGTCCATGGTAAAACTGGTTTCGTCACACATCATTTCACTTAAAGTCACAGAACCTATCAACGATGTTAAGTGAGGACTTACTGTACAAATGTTGCTTTCCAAGTTGTGACAAATGTACCACAGTAATGTAATGATAATAGTAGGGAAACTGGGTGAGTGTAACGCGAGAACTTTCTGCACTATCTGTGCAACATTTCTGTAAATCTAAAACTATTCTAAAATAAAAAGCATTTTAAAAAATAAAAAGTTGCCTACGGCCATGCTACCCTGAATATGCCTGATCTCGTCTGATCTCGGAAGCTAAGCAAGATCGGGCCTGGTTAGTACTTGAATGGGAGACCACCTAGGAAGACTAGGTGCTGTAGGCGTAAAAACAATTTAAAACTAAGAGATTGTAAACTGACAAGTTCCTTGCAATCTGTAAGGTCAACCAAGGGCTGCCTCGCCTAAAAAAATAAATAAATAAAAAATAAGTAAATCTCTATGCCTATTTCAAATAGCTCAAGTAACTCCAAACAAGTAACTTCTGGTTAATGAGAACAGTCTGCTTTGCTTATTACCAGTATATAGTTGTTAAAATATTAATTTAGTTTAACATTTCAAAACAATATGTTTGAGTACTTAAAATTATCTTGGTCCCACAAAAACTGGAGTTTCCCAACACCTCTACCTAATTTATATTCACAATGTCACATCACTATCAACCTTAAAACCACAACCACATTTCTAAGGGTAAGTACTTGAACCAACTGTGGACTTACGATGGTTTAGTGTATGTAGATCCCTACAGTGTTTTGTGGTTGGCTGGTTTTTCCTGTTTGTTTGTTTGTTTGTTTGTTTGTTTTTTAGAAAATACTTGGGAAAAAATACTGGATCTTGGGGGGAAACATGAATCAAAAGCTACAATAGGCTCTTGAGCTATTGGCTCCCCAATCTAATATTATGATGGGTTTAACAGAAATGATATATAATGAAACCAATTTTACCATTATAATATTATAATGTTTAACAACACTCTACAATCTATACACTTTTATTTTTATTCTAGAGCAATTAATTACAGATTCTTTTCAGCTTTTCTAAAATTTTAATTTTAATTATATTAATATGCAAATAATGCCGAAGGCGTTCCATTAATGACATAGAAATACTTATGCGTTTATTTTTATAATCTCTTATAGTAATGAAAATTTTCAATTTAGATCCAGATGTTTTATCATTCTACTTATAATCATTCCACACCTATATTAAAAAACTGCTTGCTTTGGGAGCCATAAAAATCTTTTAAAACTTATCAGAAGTTTAATATTTTGCCTTAATCAAAATGTTGAAGAAAGAATTTTTAAAGAAACAGGTTTTGAAACTGTAGTTTTTATTTTAGTCAGCTGGGAGAAATACACACAGGAACAAATAAGGAAGCCCTATCTCACAGAGGTCTATGATGGTTCAATCGAGTCAATTATGATTTTGTCAACTAGTGTAAATTCTGGTGGAAAAAAAATATGTGGTTGATTTTGTTGTTTCTGAGAACCTTAAATTGAGAAAAATTATTACTTAAGATTTTAAATGTTCAATATCATAATTAACAAAAAGAATATATATTCTCAACCATTTTCATATTGGGGAGAACAGAAACTACCTAGATGTGAAAAGAAATGACTAAAAGAGCGTCTAGTCTTCCCTATCCAGCCTAATACAAAGGACTCTGAAAGTAGTTTTTTGCCACAACATTTAGGAAGTTTCAGAAGTCAGTAATTAAATGGAAATCTACCTGAATCTATATGTTCCAGAATCTGTAAAGTCAATTTTCTTTTCAGACAGAAGGAAAAAAATCTTCAATACTTTCCTCTGTACTTTGCTATGCCTGTTAAGACCACCAAATTCTTGTAATTCATCATGAAGACTATAAAAATTATCAACACTACCAGGAGACACAGATAGATAGAGATACCTGTGTATTTCTAAATAGCGGTAACTATGCCAGTGCATTCCAAACAAGCCCCAAAAGTAAAAATGGCTTTTAAAAAATACACCTATAAATACACCTTTAAAAATATATATCTACCTAAAATATGATCCATTCTACTTTGAAAACAATTAAGACATAAATTTGCCTTAAGGACCCATAAAAATGGTTCAAAGCTACTTTATTTTTAAAAGAGTAATAAATAGATCATTGAGGAACAAAAGCTAGCCTGGAAACAAAAGTTTTTAAGTTTTCACCTCCTCACTGCTGAGTTGGTGACAGTGGGGGCAGTAGTACCCATCTAGCATTTCAAGACCTTTGTAGACAGGAAAGGGCCAAGGATCTTAGGGAATGTTACTTCTAGAGTTCCCACAGTCAAATCATCATAAACACAGAGATGCCTATATAAAGCTGAAGCAAGCCCCTGTTCTGTCCCCAACAGGGACAGAACAACTCAACTCATCTGGAAGGAAGGGAAAGCAGGAGAGCACTAGAGCGGTCCCACCTGGACCAAATTCCTCTCTGATTAGATGTCTACCTCACTCAATGAAGCTTCTGTCAATGATGTGTTCAAACTGAACATAACTTTGTAATAATATATTGCTGTAAAATGTTTCCCTCTGTACTTATGTTAAAAGAAACATGAAGCTAGTCTTTAGAAGTATTTATTTCTATTATAGATTTTTTTTTTTTTTTTTTTTTTTTTTTTTTTGCCCAGGGAAAGAAAAGAGAGGAAGTGGGAAGGGAAAGATGGAGGATAATCAGGTGGGAGAGAAAAGAGGCCACAGGTGAACAGCAACAGTGATGGAATGTAAACCTGGACTGAAAATAAGAAATCCTGGTTTCTAATTGCAGCTCTACCATTGGCTAACTAAACTAACTACCTTCTTTAGACAGTGAGCTTCTTCATCAAAAAATGAAGCGGAGGTAGGGGTTGCATCCAAGAACAAGAATACATCCTAGAACAAGATACCCCAAAAGGAACCCTCACCCAGAGCTTTAGAGTTGAATGACAACTGTGCATAGGAATCAAAAAAACCTCTTAGGCTTAAGGAACAAGGGAAATTTCTGATTACTCTGCTTGGACGATGAAAGACTATTCAAAATTATTAGATACAAATTATTACCTAGAGAACAGTAAAGAGGGAGCGTCCATGCAAGTTGCCAATTCAACACCACTTGAGTGGGGTTCTTCATACCAGCACCGAGGCATTGTAGATTCAGAAATGAATGTCATAGTCTTTGCCGTTAAGGTTTTCAGAATCCAGTTAAGGTATTGGCTAATGCTAAGAGAAAAACTGTGCCTATATCAGACTCTGCCTTTTCCCATCAATGTTATGTAAAGAAAGCGATGACACCTAGAATCTTTACATTCAGATCTCAATTAAGAAAAATGAGGCTTAGAGAAATTAACTTCAGGAACCTTATGTTTTCTGACTTCAAACCCAGCGATCTGACACACATCATTAGTGTAACCCCAGGAGTGTCAATTAGCTATATTAATTAAAGTCCTATTCACCTAAAAGTTAAAGAAAAAATTTTAAACTATATCATAATTCCTGCCTACGGTTAATAGTATGAAAGCCTCTTATAATAGATTTACCTTGTTGTTACTCATAAATTGTAATGCATATATATGTATGTCTTCAAACTTAATCCCCACTAGCCTGCACTCTACATCCAACTCAAGGACCATTGTCCAAATCATTTCTATTCCCAATGGGTGGCACAGAGCAAGTACTTTGGGTATACTGGTTGAATTACTGCTCTCCAAAACACTTTCTAGGTCTAAAATTGCCAGACACTTGACATCAAAACATAACCAATAAACACCCAAAGGCCACACAAGGTCATAAACTTATACTTAACTCACCTTAAGAGCTTTTAAAACATTGCCACAAGTTTTATGTATATTTTTGCAACTACTAGCACAAATGCATATCTCACTAGTCTACATAGTTTGTTTTATGACTAACACAAAATTAGAATTTCCCAATCTCGATTTAAACAACTTTATAATTTATTTGTAAATTTTACAAGCAGGAAAAATAAAGGATAATAAAGTAGAAAAAAGAATAAGAACTATTCATTACAATCAGAAAGCTGTGTTTGTCTACAATGCACACTAATTGTATGATCCTCTATATCTTAAACTGCAGAATTTGTTGATTTCTGGTTTTTGTCAAGATTCTTGAGAAAGGAACAAAAACAGAGAGAACTTTGAAAGGGAGCGTTTAAGCATTTGGGGCTACTTCTCTACATTTTTTTAAAGCATGTCAAAATCTGACAAGGGAGACTGCTCTTTTTATGAACGTGCATTACTATGAGTATTTTCGGACTATTTCTTTATCCCAGACACACCAACAAAGCTCTATTTTTTAAATCTGCAATGTCCTGCACCATAATTTAATTTCAAGAATAGCAGGTCAAATGATATTTACAATACCATAAAAAATTAAAAAGTTGCTCAAAAAAGTGGAGGCCTATCCAGCATAAGTAGATAAGAGAGATTTTTCTAGAAAAACCGCCACTGTAATTTGATTTTTTAGGCTGGGATCAAATTCTATACACCAAACTGCATATGAATAAAGGCTACTGAAAGAAACGGTTAAACACAACCTCTTCTAATTTCAAGAATTCCCAAACTACTTGAATGGATTTAGATTCCACGCAGGCAACTCTGCAAAATGACTTCCCTTTCTCTTTCACAACCACACCCCTGTACAAACATACCGCCATCCGTCCTCACCCCCGACCCTAATCCTTATAGTACAAATTTTTCTTTAATTGGGGACGGTAAAGGTTGTCTGCTTTTCCGAAAGAGGAAAAACTGCATAGACAGGGCACTACCACGCTGGCAGGACCTGAATACACAGAAACCAGGTATGAATGGCAGATAGAGCCTTTAGCCGACAGGTGAACAGAAAGATGAGCTTCCTACAGAGCTCACAACTTCTACAGACAGCACAATACAGACTCAGTTCCTCTTCCTCCGATGTCAAATCAAAGCTAAGTCCGGACGCCAGCGAGAGCCCGCACGGAGGCGGCCCCCAAGCTGCTCTTGGCCAGCTCCCGGCCTCGGCCCGAATCCGCCCCCAGCCCCTGCGCAGCCTGCGCTGTACCTGGCGAAGAAGTCGGCGAAGCCGCCGCTCCGTCGAGCCCGGGCCGAGGTCCCCGCGGGACCCTGCTCCGCGGCGGACGCGGGCACCGGCAGCCCCGCCGCGGGCTGGTGGTCGCGGGCGCTCTGACGGCGGCTCACCTCGAACGTGTTCCGAGAGTTCAAATGCACGTCGGAGAAGCCAAGGCGTAGCTCGGCGCCTGCGCCCCCTCTAGTCCTTTCATCCGAGGTGGCGAGAGACGCGCCCTCCTCGGGACCCCTGGCGCTGGCTCCCGCCGGCTCCAAGTCCTCGCTGCTGCCGCTGCCGCCGCCGTCGCCGGCCGGCCGGCCCCCCTCGCCCATGCCCGCGCCCTCGGGCTCCTCGGCGTCCGCCGACCCCAGGCGGCAGCTCCGCAACGGGTCCTCGAGCGGTGCGGCCCAGTCGGACCGGCTGCCCGCGCCGTCCGCGCCCTCGTCGCCAGGCCCCTCCGAACGGAGGCGGAGGTGGCGCGGATCGCCGACGCGGGCCAGCCCGCGAGCCTCCTCCAGGTCGTGGCAGTCCTGGCCAGGCAGAAAGCCCGAGTCCCCGTTGGTCATGACGCCGTACAGCGACGTGCCGGCATCCACCGCTTCCGCGCCTCGGTGCCTGGAGCCCTTGTCCGGAGGGCAGGAGTCCAGGCGCGGGGTTGCCGATAGCCGCGGGGCGCGGGGTGGGCCGGCGGGGAGCGGACGGCGGCACAGCCCGAGCTCCAGAGGCCCCCCGGCTGCAGCAAGGTAACGCCGAAGAAGCTGCTGAGGCGGCGTCCCCTCCCCTTCCTCCATCGGCTCCACAGCGCCTACGCCTCCGCCACCGCCGCCCGTGGCAGGGATCTTCTTCCCCTCCTGGCCCACCGGCTCGGGCGCCGGCACAGGGAGCAACTTGGGGTTTCTTCCCGAGCAGGCGCCGGCATCCTCCGGACCCACCATCTGGGGCCAGGAAAGCGTCACCAGAGGAGGCAGCGGAGACTCCCCCACGCAGAATCCGTCCGGGAATGGCCCTGGGAGCTGGGGCCGCGGGGGCCGCCGCCGCAACCTTCCCAGACCCGCCCCTGCCACCCGGGTTCGGGTAGTTGCGGGAGGGCGGGCACGTGCCTGGGTTTGCGCACGCGCAAAAGCCGGACGGGTCAAGCGCCGACCTGGAGATTCCACGAACCATAGAGACGGCAGCTAGAGAGACCAGCTCCATGACACTCCCGCCGCCAATCTGGGATCCGCCATCCGTTTGGTTGGCCAGCTCGGAGGTGACAGTTCTTAAAGAAGCGCGGGAATGGCTCGCTTAGCAAAAAATTCACTTGACGTACTTAGTGTATGGGATTAAATAGAATACAGGATGTTAGATGTGTTTCCTTCCAGCTCTAACTGGTCACCAGTCGACTTCACACGTCTACATCTCCCTGCTTCTTCGCCTCATGTCAACACCCTCTCTTCTCCACTTCCACAATACTGCTAAAGTTATCTTTCTTATCTAATACCACGTTTTATCACATTGCTCTGCATAAAGATTTCCATTATTACTCTAGGAGGGAGAGAAGAGTCAGACAGAGAGAGGCTATTGAAATAATTTCAGCACCCTGTGATAATGGATTAAAATGGGGTGATAACCGCTGAGTGGAAATGAAGTGTGTTTAACATAGAAATCAGTGCTCACTTTAGCAGCATATACACTAAAATTGGAACGAAGCAGGGATTAGCATGGCCCCTGCGCAAGGATAGCAGGCAAATTCATGAAGCGCTTTATATTTTAAGGGTAAGCAAGCAACTAAAAAAGCTATGACTGCGACTGAGTTTCCCACGAAGGCCACACCTAGGCAAAAGATTGTGACACCTGTGAGGGTTTCTACGCCCAGAGTTGGTGGAAAACGCTAAGTTGGCAGATAAGATTTTTTTAAGAAGATTGACAATAACTAAAAAATTTTTTTAAAAAAAGTAGAAATCACAAAACGTGATAACATCATTTAGAAGAAATGATTGAAGAGGCAGGAACCAGTAATTACTACAAAACTCTTGAGACTGAAAGTGATGTGGTATGAAGAAATGGGAACTGGGATTGGAAAAAACTTGATTAACAGGGGAAATATATCTGGTAAAGTAAAAAACTGGGACTATCCAGCCTATAGTTCGAGGTCTAAAACTTAGTTTATGGCTTAGGTTTGGAGATGAAGATTGAAGAAGAGTCATCTGCATGATATAGCTAACGAAGTGATGAGTAACACAGCTTAGGAAGGAAAAATAAAGATGGAGACGGGGCACTTAGAAATGTATATATAATGCTTAAAAATAAGATTATTCTGAATTTTTAAAGTCATTTTAGGATGGACAAAGATGTTATATTGCAAGGGATTAAAGAAGCACTAGTTGTGGATAAAATGAAGCAACGAATATAGACTGCTCATTCTAGAACTATGTCAATGAGAGGACAGAAATAGAATGCAGTAGTAATTAGAGGAAAGAACATTGTGAAGCCTTTAAACATTTTTTCCTTATAAATATATATACATATACATGAAAGAGTGAATATAACCTATATATGAATAATAATACACATGTAAAAAAATGGACATCCATATTCCCAGCACCTAGTTTAAAAATCATCAAATGTCTATTATAATTAGCATTTTTGAAGGCCCTAAAAAAGACAAAGCGTCATGGGCATAGATAGCAATTGTCAAGATCTTTCAGAAGAAGAAATGAATTCCAGAACATAGGTGGAAAAGTTAATATAGGAAGAGAGAAAATACTTGCAAATCATATATCTGATAAGAGTCTGGTATCAGGATATATAAAGAATTCATACAATTCAATAAGAAGACAAACAACCTACTTATAAAATGGGTAAAGGACTCGAACAGACATTTCTCCAAAGAAGATATACTGTTAATAACCATATGAAATAATTCTCAACATCATTAGTCATTAGAGAAATGCAAATCAAAACCACAAGATAGCACTCACACCTACTAGGATGGCTAAACTCAAAATAAGTATAAAATAAAAAGTGTTATAGAGGATGTGAAGAAAGTGGAATCCTCATACATTGCTGGTAGAAATGCGAAATGGAACAGCCACTGTGGAAAAGATTTGGTGGTTGGTTCCTCAATAAGTTGAACATAAAATTACCACATGATCCATCATTTCCACTCTTAGGTAAGAGTGAAAAGATGTTCAAACAAAACTGAAAGAGTTGAAAGATGTTCAAACAAAAACTTGTGCATGACTGTTCACAGCAGCACTGTTCATAAAAAACAAAAGATGGAAATGACCCAAATGTCCATCAACAGAGGAATGGATAAAGAAAATGTGTTATATCCATACAATGGACTATTAGACATAAAAAGGAATGAAGTACTGATATATGCTACAAAATGAATGAATCTCAAAACATTATGTAAAGTGAAAGAAGTCAGACATAAAAGGTCCATACTGTATAATTCCATTTATACAAACTATTCAGGATAGATAAATTCATACAGAAAGAATGTAGATTGGTGATTGCCAATGGTTGGTAGAAGGATATGGGGTTTTCTTCTGCAGTGATGAAAATGTTTTGGAAATAGATAAAGATGGTGATTTCACGACATTGTGAATGTACTACATACCACTAAATTGTATACTTTTAATGACTTTATTTTATGCAAATTTTACCTCAATTAAAAATTTTAAAGTTAATATAGTGTGACATGTCTAGATATAATTATAGTTATATAATGGTAAAGATGAGGGTAGCTAAGAGTCTAATCTCAATCTTTTGTCTATTCGTCCTTTTCCCTCTCTTACTAGAAAATTTATTCTTGTAATTTTCTTCATGCTGTCAAACTTTTCCTAATTACCTTGTTCATTTATTCCTTCCTAGCTACTACTCTATCTCTCCATCTATGAAATTATCCTATTTTTAAACTTGAGTTTCTCTAAATGGTTTATTTTGTTCATCTCCTTCTTCTCGCATGATCAACAGCAGCACAGATTTTATGAACCACACTAGCCCATACAACTATTTTCTCAGGTCAGACTTCAAAACTGAAACACATTTATTTATATTTTGTAACTTTGTTTACAATAATATGTGTTACATAATACTAAATTATGTTAATGTTTTTGTTAGTGTTTAGTGGTTTTAGTTCCCACTTTCGACAATAAAAGTTTGTCTTATCTGATAAGTAATATATTTCATTTTACAAAAAAAAATTGATTTTCAAGGTGTAACATATTCTTTTTGCAGTCCTTAAGAGTTTGACATTAAAAACTTTTGATAACATATTACTATATTACTACAACTCTAGGCATAAATAATACATCCTGGTACATTCCTATAAATCAGATGAAACTATTATGATGAGAAAGGATATTTATAATCTCTGGTTTAAAATATTAATTATTTAAAATATGGAAAACCATTGATATACTTGGATTCTTACATTTTCTAAGAAAATTTGACTTTCACAGAAATTCTCAAAATACATATAATTATTCCACACGTATGACCCAATGTATTCTACATGTATGACCTAATCTTTGACATGAAGGGTGAAATATGGTACCACTATCCCATATTTTTAGTTTGCTACAATTGTGCTCAGGAAGAGTACAAAGGTCTCAAAGAAGGCCGCAAAACTCCTCATATCTTTCTTTAATCCTCAACATTTTTCTTGTTATACAGGATTACCAAAAATCATTCAAGCATGCTTTACCTTCTAAGGTGTTAAAGCACCAGCCTCACCACCCAAATACCCTTGAGCAATGTTCCTCAAACTTAGCTTCACATTTAGAAAGTTTTTAAAATGCTGATGTCTGGGCCCCAGCCAAGCCCAGGTAAGTCAACACCTCTGGAGGAGGAGCCCTTACACTGGTATTGAAAGCTACTCAAGTAATTCTAATTTGCAGCCAAAACTGAGAAATATTGCCTTATAGCTACAATCTTATCTCTCTGCTTCCCTGAACAAGCAAGCTTCTTTAAAAAGATGTTTACACATTGTGCACTTCCAGATGTGATATCATGAGAAAGATACAATGTGGCTAAGAGTGTATAACCTCAACTTAATTACATAAAATCATCAGACAAACCCTAAATGAGAAAAATTATATTTAAAAAATTGAATGGGAGTAACTCTATTCTTCAAAAATTGCCAGTATCATAAAAGGCAAAGAAAAGTTATGGACATGTTCAAGATTAAAGATTAAAACAATATTACAATTACATGCAATATCTGCCCCTAAACTGGATTTTGCACTAGAGAAAAAACATCCTATGAAGGACAATATTAGATCAATAGACACAACTGTCATATGCACAGTGGATTAAATAAAGGTGTCAATGTAAGTATTGATATTTCCAATTGATAACTGCTATATCAGTTCTATAAGAAAATATTTCTATTCTTAGGAATTTGCACTGGAATATTTCAGATAAAGAGCCACAATATGTATAATTTACCACTAAAAATTTAGGAAAAAAATTTGCACGTACACAAATACACACACAGCAAGTGACAAATAGAATAAAATGTTAACAGTAGGCAAATTTGAGAAAGATATATGAGTATTCCTTGTACTATTTTTATGTTTATGACTTTTTGTAAGTTTAAGGTTTTTCCAAAAAAATTTTTTAAAGAGATTTCCATTTTCTCACCTCCCATTTACTCCATTCTAGCTTCTGTTCATAATTCTATACTCTCAATAATGACTTCCCTGTCCTTAATCCAATAGAAAGTTCTTAGTCTCCATCTTGCTTGATCTTTCAGCAGCATTTATATTATTGATCATTTCCTCCATTTTGAAATATTCTTTCCCCTTTTACAAGAAACACTCCTTTTCCTTAGTTTTCATTACTTTATTGTTGCTGTATTCTCTTGGTTTTCCTCCTACCTCTTTGGTCAATATTTCTCAGTTTCTTCAAGGGAAGGGGGATTTCTTCCTCCTTAACCAACAATTTTCTAATAAAATCGTTCTGAACCTTCTCTTCTCACTCAACCCACTTTATCCCAGGCAAACAATTCTCATGATCTAGACGATCATCTATAAACTGATGACTTTAAAATTTATATCTACAGCTTCTACATTATAATTCAAATGCCTTCTTGATATTTTCATGCAGATATTTCTAGGCATTAAACATAACATGACTAACATGAGTTTCTCCTAGTTTTCTTCCAGCATTCTTCATTTTCATACATACCACCACCATCTACTCAGTTTCTCTGGATTCTATATGCTAACCGTGTACCCAACACCCAGCTTGGTAGTTTCAAAGTCACCTCAAACTCAATATGTTCAAGTCTAAACTCATAATTACCTCCTCTAAACCTTCTTTTATTATAATAGTTCATATTTCACTGAATTATAGTACTGCATATCCACTTGCACAAACATAGAACCCAAGAGTCTTCCTTGACACCTCCCTTTTCCTTGTCCAAGGAGCTAAGTGTAGTGGGTTTAATTGTGTCCCTCAAAAAGATAGGTCTAATTTCTAACGCCTAGTACCTGAGAATGTGACTTTTATGTAGAAAAAGATCTTTGCAGATATAATGAAGGTAACGCTCTTGGAATAAGATCATCCTGAATTAGACATACACCCTCTTCTCATTAAGCTAACAAATAGATGTGACAGATGTTTTTATAAAAGACAGAAAAGGACACACAGAAACACAAGGGTGTCCATGCAAAGATGAGAGAAGGGATTGGAGTGATAGGTCTACACACAAAGGAACACAAAGGATTGCTGTCAGCCACCATAACTTAGGAGAAATAAATTCTCCTTCAAAGACTTTAAAAGAAAGCAATTTTGCCAACACCTTGATTTCAGACTTCTGATCTCCAAAACTGTGAGAGAATAAGTGTCTATTGTTTTAAGCTACCAAGTTGTAGTAATTTGTTATCACTTTAGGAAACTACTATACCAAGTAGTAGCTGAAGTTTTACCTCTCAAGTATCTTTTTTACCTCTCAAGTATCTTTTTTACCTCTCAAGTATCTTTTTTAATTATATAATATAGTGTTATCAGCTATAGTCATCATGTTTTACATTAGATTCTCTGAAAGTAGATGGCTGAAAGTTCCCACAAACTTTCAGCTGTAAGATGAATAAGGTCTGAAGATCTAATGTAAATGTCTCCAAATTTATTCATTTCATGCTACATCCACCCACCAAGACTAAATTACCATCATCTCATTCCTGGGAGACAAAATTAACCTCCCCACATTCACTTGGGGCCACATCCAAACAACCTTCCATGCTGTGGTCAAAAAGCTTTTTTATAAACACAAATCTGATCATGTCATTGCCCTGCTATTTTAGTCTTCATCACATTAACCTTTCAATCTTTTAAGAAAAACAGTTTTTCCTGTTTTCATTACCCTATTGCTTCCATTTTTTTCTCCTATATTTTTGGCTGTTTCTTTGAAGTACTCTTTGGGAGGATTCTTCTTTAATAGTAGCTTCCTATTTTCTTAAGGCCACAGACAAAATCTTTTTTCATGACCTATAAAGCTCTTCATGGTCTGCCTGTCTAGCCTCCTCTCCCGTCTCTCTCCCAAACTCCCTGAACTTCAGTTATATTGGCCTTCTTTTCATCCTAGCTACCATAGATCTCCTTCTGTCAGTTTATCTTTCTAGGACATTCTCCATGATTATCTGGGTCTTTGTTAAACTGACTTTTATCTTCACCTCCAGCTTCATCTCACATTTATCTTTTCCTCACTTAATATGTTTTTGACACATTGACCTTTTTTTCTGTTTCTGAAATTATGTCCTAAGCCCTTTCTCTGTTAAAAGTCTTCATGCATGTTGCTCCCACTGCCTAGAGGGCTTTTCTCCACCTTGTCAACCTGGCTAACACCCACTCTTCGGGACACAATCCTGATCTCTCCTCCAATCACTTAGACTACAGTTATATGCTTTTATGTACCATTTTTCTTTGTAGTCAATATCATAGCTGTAATTTTATGAGTTTTTTTGCTAGCATTTGTACACACACACACACAGACACACACACACACACACACACATTGCAACGCAAGCTCTGTCAGGAGAGGGAGTATATTTGTTTTGTTCGCCTTCTTAGCAATAGTATCTAGCACAGTGTCAAGCACATAGTAGCTGTTCAATAAACATTTATTAAAGGAATACTTGAATAAATGGATGAATAAAAGTATTAAAATAAGTGTCTAGTCCCCAAGAAATTCCCAACTCAACAGATTAATCATATCTGTAATCCTCCAGACCATGATTCAGAAATTGCCCGATGCTAAATTTTACTCATAGAAGCATGCAATTTCATCATCTATGGATGAATGTTTAACCTAAACATGATTTGTTTTGTATGAGTATGCACTAGTGATACCTAAAATAATCATAGGTTGTCTTCACTATATACCAATCTGAAAGCTGTGAGTCTTTGACAATAAATTGATTTAAAAAAATATTAATGATTATGTCCATTTGAAATTTGTTGACAAGATGTGGAATAAATTTGGCACCAAAAGCCAAAAGAAAGTTCTGTAAAACACTGTGAATGAACAATCTTCTGTGGAACTATGCAACTTGAATTGCTACTAAAATCATCTTCAACTTCCACAAATGGTTTAAATTCCAGGCATGCCTGGTAAAGCTTCAGCTGTTAAAAGGGTGACTAGGACTAAGGTTATGGATTACAGTTAGATAACAAGTAGTGAGAGGATGCATATTGCAGATTAGCTCAGCAGGGTGCAATATGTGTGGGAAATGAATGATAGTAAAATCATAAAGCAGCTGCTGTTTGGGAAGCCACAGCTGGATAGCCACAAACCAAGAAACAGATGAAATGCTTTAGAAATGCACATTGGTCCTTTTGGGGAAGCAAACTGATGCCACATGTCAAGAAGTACTGTGATGCTACTCCTGGGAATCTGTCATAGGAAATCATTCAAAAGGATAAAATAAAAGCTATAAAAAGATACTTACAGCAAAATCTGTAATAGATAAAAATTGCTGATAATATGGGAAGTGTAGGAAAAGCTAGGTCTATCAAATGTTTCTAAAGAAATATTGTGATGATAATTAAAATGATACAAATGCGGAAATATGAGAAAATTTTACAAATAATATTAAATAAAATATAGAGATACACAAATGCATATCATAATTACAATAATGTGTAAAACTATATCAAGCTTGATAAAGGTAAAAAAAATGACATGAAAAGAGAATGATAGAACTTTTTGAGATTTTTTTTTATACTTTTCCTTTTATGATATTTAAAAAAGTGATTAAATGGTAACTCTTTAAAAGAATGCTCTGAAAGGCATTTCCAAATATGTGCCATAGCTATGAGTTGTGTAGAAACAAGAATTGTAAATATTTTTTTGTGCTGCAGGAGAGCATCCAGCTGGATTTGGAGGAAAAAACATCTATAAGCCTACATTTAAACACTATAGACAAACTTGCAAAAACAATGACAAGTCTGTAATTAGTTGTTACTGCTATAATCTAATGAGAGTTTTTACTTAAATTCAGTATAAGGAGGATGAAATTTGTCAAGTGTTAGTGTTTTCAGAAACGTTTGGGGCCAGACCTGAAATAGGCTAAATATATACATAACTAGCCCTTCCCATCCCCAGTGATTACAAAAATATAACAAGAGACTATTTTGCAATAGAACAGAATATAAAAAAAATTTAAAAGCCACAATTCCATCACCTAGCTGTAGTCAATTTTAATATTAATTTAATATTAATTGATACTCTTTTACAGATTATATAATTTGCTATGTTGTTTCCCATTCTGTGGATGAAATTAAGTATATTTAACTGATCTCGTTATTGGATATTTTGATGATTTCCAATTGTTTACTGATGCAGTTTAATTCCTCATATATATAAATTATAAATACTGTTGCAGTTTAATTCTTCATATATAAATATTTGTACATGTCTTTGGTTATTTTCTCAGGAAAATTTATGAGAAATGGAATTGATAGGGGAAATGATATAGATATAAATTTTATTTTTTGAAAGCCAAGAATTTTGTATTGTTTTACATGTTTTCTTCCTATGTTTAATTAAATCTTCTTTCTATCCATTAAATTCTCATCTACCCTCCAAAACCCAGCTTTGAGCATTATTGTCCAAGACAATTTCAGTGAGTCCCACAATGCTCACTGATCTCCCACATTTTAAATTATTTTTCATTTTTCATTTTGAAATAATTTGAAACTTAACAAAAATTTGCAAAGGCAGTAAAAAGTATTTCCATATACTCTTCAGTTAGAGTCTCCAAAAGTTAACATCTAACAAAACCACAATTATCAAAATAATGAAATTCACATTGATATAATACTGTAATCTACAAACTTTATTTGTTTTTCATTTTGCCCAGTAATGTCTTTGTTCTGGTATAAGATCAAACATTCTAAAAGGTTTTTATATCCCCTTCTACCCAACCAATGCAGGACAGTGCCTCAGTCTTCTTCATCTTTCATTACCTCAAGCCACCTTCATGGGGATGCTACTTGTCCAGTCATACAATTCCATGAACAAGTCTTCTAATGCTCTGCTGTTGTCTTGAAATTCTTGATCAGTTTTGAAGAAGGAACCTCACCTTCTAATTTGAACTGGGCCCTGTAAGTTACGTAGCTGATCCTGAATGACCTTGATGCTCTCGGTCAATTATTTTGTAAGATGTTCCTTAGTTTAGGTTGGTTTAATTATTTCCTCACAATTAAATCCGGGTGTTGCATTTTGGGGAAGAATATCACAAAAGCCATGTGTGTCCTCTTCCATGCATTGTATCAGGAAGCTCATAATGTTTGTTTATTTCAATACCGGTGATACTAACTTTAATAACTTAGTCACGATGATGCCTCCTAGGTTTCTGCACTGTAAAGTTACTATTTTGTTCTTTGACACATATTTTCAAATTGCTCTCAAAAAAGATTGCACAACTTTATATTTCCCACATGCACTGTAGGTGAAAGTGTTCATTTTCCTGAACCCTCACCAAAGAGAGATTATATTTTTTTGAAAGATTTTCCAATTTTATATGAGCAAAAGAACTTCTCTTAAATATTTCAAATTACTTAACAATTAATGTGTATGTGTGTTGTTATTATTGTTTGAAATGAAAAGAATTTGGAGACATCGAGAATTGGGATAAATATATAGTATAGTAAGTGGCAGATGAACCATGATGGACAACTATGCAACAATCAGAAACAATAGATTAGATATACACAGAGCAACTTGGATAGATAATAAAAACATAGTGCCAAGCATGACAAGAAATGAGAATAATACAATGTCATTTACATAAGTTGAAAATACGAATACAAAATAGCAGAAATACATCTTTTCACAAGAAATGAATAAATTTTTAATATCTAAGATGCTTGTCTATGGAAAAGAGAAGAGAATTGCTGAGAGGGAATAAAACTGAATATGCAGATAAATAAAAAATGCAATAGTCAGTCTTTGCATGAACGAATGATGATAATATATCAAGAGCTGAGGAAGGTGTTAATAACTCTCTACATTGAGGGAGAAAGAAAGAAGTAAAGGAAAGGAGGAAGGAAGGAAAGAGGGGAGTAAGGGAGTTGAGAAGGAGGAGGGATGAAGTGGAGAAAATAGGAAGAGGGAGCCATCTAGCAAGCAGCAAACTCTGACCTGTAATAAACCCGTGCTCCCTTCGGTCACAGGGCTTTGCACATGCTGTTCCAGCTGCTAGAAGTTTTAATTACACACACACACACACACACACACACACACACACACACACACACACTGTTAACTCCTATTTCCTTCAGATCTCAGCACATTATTTCTTCAGGAAAAGCCTTCTATGACCTCTCAGATATAGCCATAACCCCCCTATTATTGTAGATATTAACACCATATACTCTCTCCTTTTTGACACTAATTACAACTAAAAATTAAATTTGAAAAATTACGTCTATTTGTGTGGTTCTTTGATTAATATCTGCTTCCCACTAGTAGACCATAAGCTCATCGAGGGCAGGGATGGTGTATCATTTTCCCTTTCTCAGCCCCCGACAGAGTGGCTGATATAGAGTAAGTGACCAATTAATGTTTGTTGAATAAGTGAATTAATGAAAGGATATATCAATGAACTGAAAAGAATAAAGATAGGAAAAGAGAATCAAGAGTGGAAGGGCTGTGCAAATAATGATAAGGTCTTGAAAGTGCTTGCCAGAAAGAAGAAGAGAATGTTTTTATGTTTACCACATCTTTTACATGCCAGATGCTATATATAATAGTTATCCCCATTTTAAAAATTAGTAAAAACTATGTCTTTCTGCCCTCAACATTCATGCTTTTCCTCATATACCATTTAGGGTGTGGGTATTGAGATTAGTAGAATAGGAAGATTTACCAAGAATGCTGACTAGGAGGAAAGGAGAGAGGGAAATCAAGGGTTTAGCAGAATGAAGGGGGATACTAACTAAACTAAAAAGGCGAATGGTTACCAAAACAGTACTTTTGATTTAAAGACAAAAGTGATTTACAGAAAACAGCTTATCCTTGGGATGGAGAGTAAGAATAGGCTGAACTAGAATGACATAGAGTAATCTTATAAATTAAAATCTAGGTGCATGGGTCTCATACTCAACTGCCTTTAGGGACCAATAAGCTCATGATTATTAGACAACAGAAAGGTGGGAGATGGGCGCTGTGAGGAATAGAGAGTGTATACTGAGCATATGCCCCACCTAAAGGGATTAAAAAATCTATTAACAATAATATCATGCACACACGCACACACAATGCAGTTTAATCAAACAAAACAATTTCACTGGCAAAGGTTAGTTCATGGGCCTCCAGTTTGTGTCCTTGTGATTGTTCTAAATTCTAAAGTAGAGAGCTGACCATATCAAAAAAACAGGGAACAGAAAATACCCAGAAGAACCATGGTACATACCTAGGATTCATCTTAATTCATTGGTTAAACTTAATTCAACAAACCAGTAAATATTTTTTATTATTTGTAGAGAAAAAATAGTGACCTAGGTGTTAGGCGTTACAAGATGGGATAAGTCACTATCTCTGTACTTTGGTATTTAGTTCTCAGTTCAGTTTTATGAGTGGGTAGTATAAAGTTTTATGAGTGGATAGTAACACAGGTTACAAAATAAGCTTTTTCCTCTGCTTAGAAGAAAATCAGTCCCTCATGTGGTCCATGGTTTTTGTTTTTGTTTTTCTTGTGGGGAGGGTACCAACTCTAATGGTGGCCGGAAAAGCAACATGCTGTTCAGGATTTAAATCTCGCCTTCATGTCCATTTAACTTTAAACCTATCATATAGTCCCATAATGCCCTGTATTCTAAATTGCTTCTTGTTTACCTACATAAAAATTCTAATTTCTTTAGTTCTGAGTCATAGGAAAAAATTTGTGTTTGAATTCCAGTGCCTACTCAGGTATCAATAAAGATGCTCAATTAATGTTCATTGAACATAACACTAATGGTTTTTAAATATGTCCACAAATTCTTTGATACTCTTCCCTCCAAAAAGTGAACTCTAATTTCCCCATCATCGAATATGGTCTCAATTAAGTAACTTACTTCTAACAAATTGAATAGCAGAAGAGACAACCTCCAAGACTAGATCTTAAAAAGCATGAGAATGTTCCCCTTGCTCTCTCTTGTATAACCTGTTCTGGGGGAAGCCAGCTGCTATGTCATGAAGATATAGTGAGAAACTGAAGCTTCCTGCCAACAGATGGTAAGGAAGTGAGGCCTTTGGCTAAGAGCCATATGAGTGAGCTATGTCAGAAGCCAGTCCTTGGGCCTCAGTGAAATCTTTGGATGACCGCAGCCTTGTTCTGGTTCTGCAACTTCCAGAACCAGAACCATCGTCTAAGCCACTCCTAAATTCCAGACCCAAGGGGACTGCATGAAATAATAAATGTTTATTATTGTTTTAAGTTGTTAAGTTCTAGGGTAATTTGTAAAGCAGAAATGGATAATGCATGTGTCCACTGAAACTATCATTATGTTATGATACGCACACATCATTATATTATGTTTGAAAGCTAGCTATTTTGGAACCTGGCACTTTCACTTAACACCCTTCCCTTCCTCCACTTCTCATTTTTGTCACCTCCAGAAGCTACCAATTCCTTTTTTCTCTGAATGTTAAAAATTACTGAATAGAATATTAAAAAGTACTTTTGCTCTTAATGGATCCAAAGAAGAGATACCTTTAGGGGCAGAATTTTATCTTCTTTCTGGTATGACAGATATAGGGGGAGATATTTGGGATCATCTAAATCTCTCATTGATCTATTCAAAAATATCTACTTATTTCACTAACGTATCCATTTATTTACCAAATGGATTTTAATTATAATCAGCATGAGTTTGGGGAAAAAAAGATAAACAGTCAGAAGCATAAAGCAGGTCTTCAGAGTGTGTGAAAATATTTCCAAACTTGTACCCGGAGGAAGGACTCAAGCTTTGGTAATAGATGGAGTAGAGAACATTAGAATAAGCGGGGACAGGAATCCCCTCTTAGGGTTTATTTGGAGTGTGTGAGAATGATATACACAATATCTTAGATGTTAGTTTCATTCTATAGTCTTTGCTTCGTTATGCTTCCCCACAGCTTTAGAATAGAGGCCTAGAGACAATGAGTCTTTGTTTTACAGAACATTCTTTCAGATAATTCCTAGCAGAGTCTGGTACAGAGAGGAGGGTGAGGAACTGTTGCTGCCAAAGGGACTATCAGAAACTGTATATGACTTTGTGTGTGGAATTTACTTCCTCTTCCCTAGAGATTTTGGAAAGCAATGAATGAATAAAGAATGGCTCTGAACAACCAATTCAAGTAAAGAAAGAGGAAATGTTATATCTTAGAAGTTTAATTTATCAACAACAGTCTTAAATGGAAAAGAACATATATCACAACCTTAGGAAAATCCCTCTTTTATTTTTTTCTGATCTATAATATTGCAGATTAGGAAAAGAGCTTAAGGCATTTGCTCCCTTTTGCTGAAAAACATTCCCATTGGAGTGGAACTGACAACTTATATTTCCCATTTGGTGTAAACATAGACTTTGCTGCACTGTAATATCTAATCCTCAGATTCATTAACTTTAAAATGAAGCTAATATTTATCTTAAAATTATTGAGGATGAAACAAAATAATTTCTACTTAGGGTACTATATAATGTGTTTAATAAGTGATAACTGTCTTACATTGAGGACCCCCAAATTTGACCCCTGAGTCAGGAAAGGTGTTATGGTTTGAACTGTGTACTCCTTTGAAAAATGTAAAAATCCTAACCCTCAGTACCTATGAACGTGACCTTATTTGAAAATAGGGTCTTTGCAGGTATGATTAAGTTGAGACGAGGTCATCAGAGTGGGCCTCTAATCCAATATAAATAGTGTCCTTACATAAGGGGAAGATGGCCATGTGAAGACACAGAGATACAGGGAGAATGCTATGTAGAGATGGATGCAGAGATTGGAGTGATGCATCTACAAGCTAAAGAGTGCCAACGATTGCCAGCCATTACCAGCAGCTAGAAGAGAAACATGGAACAGATTCTCCCTCAGAGCCTTAAAAAGGAATCAACTTTTCCCACATCTTTATTTCTAACTTCTAACCTCCAGAGCTATGAGAGAATAAATTTCTGTTGTTATAAGTCATGCAATTTGTGGTGCATTGTTATGGCAGCCTCAGGAAACTAATACACAAAGATCTGAGTATAAGAGGTTTGTTTTGAAAGAGAGTCCAGGAACTACTGATAGTAGGATGGAGAAGTGAGACTTGGAAGAGAAAGACAGTAATAGAGCAGACTGATAAGTAAGTTACCTCTCCAGGTGGGGCTCAATCCTTTTGTGAACCTCTTAGAGATAAGGTGGAATGTACCTCGGAGTTGTCCTATCTCTGAGGAGTGAGGACATTGGTATATTTATTAGTACAAATATTTGGGCATTAGTTTTCCATGGCTGCTCTAACAAATTACCACAAAGTTGGTGGCTGAAAACAACAGTTTATTTCCTCACAGATCTAGAGGCCAGAAATCCAAAATCATTATCACAAGAATCATTTTGTCAGTATGGCCTCCCTCTTTCCAGAGACTCTACGGGAGAATCTGTTCCTAGCCTCTTCCCCCTTCTGATGGCTACTGGCATTTCTTGATTTTTGGCTACATCAATACAGTCTCTACTTTTTAAATCACACTGTCTCTTCCTCTTCTGCCTACGTGAAATGTCCCTCTTCCTAGCTATTATAAGGACACAAGTGATTGTGTTTAGGGGTCACCTGGATAGTCCAGGATAATCTCCCAATCTCAAGATTCTTAATTTAATTACACCTTTGGTCATATGAAGTAATATTCACAGGTTTCAGGGATCAGAACCTGAAGACTTTGGAGGACATTTTTCAGTCTACCAAAATTGGTATATTTATTCTTCAACTTCCATTTTTAATATGTTAAAAGCTGCTCTCAGGGTGAAAATTCCTTGGTACTTCTGGCCTGTCTTGCAGGGGTTGAGAAAAAGCCATCAGGTGAAAAGTTGCAAGCACTTGTAGAGGACTTTTTTGGGCATTTATAGGATGGGAAGTCCTGATAGGATGCCAATGGGACACCAATAACATCCGCTATATTATTATTATTATTATTGTTATTAGTTTGGATTTTTGTTAACAATTAATTTTAATTTAATAATTAATATTTATTTGTAATTAATATTATTAGCTATTTTAACCTAATTTCATGATGGACCACAGTATACATTATTTGTACTACCTGTGTGATATTGCTTAGAAAATGTTATCCCACTTATTTGAACTTGACCTTTTCTTCAAGGGTAACTTTAAGCATACGTTGCTCTGTCATTTCCTCCAAAGTACCTTTCTTTCCTTCCTTTCTTTCTTTCTTTCCTTTCTTTCTTTCTTTTTTTTTTTTTTTTTTAGCACCTATGCAATCTCTTTTATTACTCTCTATTTGGTCATACATAATTATCTTTCTCAACTTCATATTTTTTTCTCAACTATGTTTTAACTATGTTTAAAGCATTTACTTTGAATCTGTTATGCACTTTTAGTTTCTCCAAGATCCTTAGTTATACCATATAAATTACCTTATGGAACTGGAACATCAGAAGCCTTGTGGTACCATGTTCACTTAGTGACAGTTTCGAACCAGTTTATTTTTAGAAAATGGGAGAATTGTAAGACATGAGTGACCAATGAAGCCCTGGCTTGTTTCCATAGATCTATGGAATGTGGAGATTCTAGTTGTGGGTAAATGAATGAAATAGGAAATGTTGGAAGAGGCACAAGTGAAAAAAAGTTTGTTTTTAAACATAGTGAACTGAAGTCCGTGATTACCATGAGGAGATGTCTGGGAGGCAGGTGTGGCTATAAGACTAAAGCTTGAGGGAGAGGTATGGACAGGACAAAAAATTGGGGAATTGCTTTGCAATAGGTAGATAGGTGAAATCATGCTGGAAGAGAAAGAAGAATGAGAAGTAGAAAAGTGAGCCAAGAGTAGAACACTGAGTCTACGGTTATGTCACTCTGAATGTGCCTGATCTCGTCTGATCTCGGAAGCTAAGAAGTGTCGGGCCTAGTTAGTCCTTGGATGGGAGACCACCTAGGAATACCAGGTGCTGTAGGCATAAAAAAAAAAAAAAAAAAAAAAAAAAGTAGAACTCTGAGAGACAACAAACATTGAACAGACAAGAGAAAAAAGGAATGGAGGTAAGAGAATCTGGGGACGAGGCTGTTAGGAGAGCCAAAAGAGTTGAAATTCTAATGTGAGAAAGAAGAAATGCAGTGGAGAGATCTAGCGAGTTTAAAAAAAAAAGGAAATGATGTAATTCAGTGCATACTTAGAAAAAATTCTCAACTTAGAGGTTCTTGATGACCTTAATGAGAGCAGTTTCAGTGGGATGTTACAGGCAGAGCCAACTGGATTAACAGACCTTTCAAAAGGGCTCACAGAAATCTCTGAGTGCAATCCGTGTGAAACTAGTTCAGGGTAGTGCAGTGACTCCTCTCAGCCCAAGTGTCCAGGAAAGCTTTGGAGGATCCAAGAGAATCTAGAGCCCAAAATGGAGCTTAGCAGTGGATTGAGTGGATGGGCAATGACACAGCTGAGAAATCAGCAAGATTAAATTAGTAAACTTCCATTTTTTAAAGTTTGCATTCAAATAATAGATTGCTTAAGTTCAGGATGGAAGAGATTTTGTTTGGCAACAATTGTTTAAAAATGATCCAAAGACTTTAGTTGATTATAAACTTAAAATGTGCCAAGAGTATGACTTAATTCTCCAAAAAGCTAGCATATCTTGGGCTGTGATAATACAGAAAAGTAAGTGGAGACACCAGGAGAATACTAAGTTTTTTGGAAGCAAGGACAAGGGAAGGAAGAAAATAAAACAGCAACTGAAAGGAGATTGAGTCATTAGAAAAAAATGAAGGATGGAAGAAATTTGAATGTTTATTGGCCAAGGGAAAGGATCCATTAGGGAAGGAGACAAAGGAGTCCAATGAAGCTGGGAGATGTTGATTTTGAATTGAAATGCAGAAGCCTCACCCTTAAGGAAACTGGAAGAAAGGATGAAAGGATGGGAGTGACCACGGATAAATTGCTGTTTGGGAAAGAATTCAAACACTTGAGAAGAGCATGGGCAAAAGTTTTCAGTTTGCTTGATGAAGTAAATACTCTAGTGGGACAGCCTATGCCATTTCTGAGAGTATGTGGAAGGAAAGAGAGCAATGGGGAAATTGGGGAAGCTGGGAGGGAAAGAATTCCAGATGGAATGGGATTCTTGGTCTTTGAAGTGGGATCCAGAAATTGAGAGATTTCTTCTTAATCTCTTTAAGACCAACGCCCACAGGAAGCTCAGAATCTTGTCTGCTGGCTTTTCACAATGGGCTCCACTGGCAGGCCAGCCTCTGTTCAGTAATGTGCTTAAGACTCAAAGGCTTTTTATTATTATTATTATTATTTTAATAATCTGAAGTAGAATTCTTAAATTTATTCATGATAATAAAAAGTCTTTGAGAGACAATCATTTTGAAAAAAACATTCTTGCAATGCATAAATCTTCCCGTTGAAATTTTGGCAGAATTACTAAAGCAGACAGTACAATTTACACAAAGATAGTTGTAAAATATAGAAATGCAGATAAATCTCACTAATATGTAACCCTACATCAGACAATGGTTATTACGGCAAAAACTGTTTCAAAATAAAACATCAGAATCAGAGACTTTTGAGTGTCGGCAGGTCATGGGAAATCATTCCGGATTCTGCAAACAGGCCCAGAGAGACCGTCTTGGTCCAGGCGAGGGGCGGGCATTACACGAAAGGAATAAGTTTTCCTTTACCCTCAAGACTTCACGGATGGAAAACAGACTACAAAATCAGTATCTATAACAAAGATGAGATAAGCTACTTGAGGAGAGGCACAAAATGCAGGACGGTGATTAAAAAAAAATTAAGTCCCTTCATTCTGAGAGGAGGAGCCCGATTTCCCGAACACTACCAAAGAAATCCGGGAAGAGTCAAAGATTAAGAGACCTTGTAAAGCACGGTCCCGGGCCACACGATTTGCCTACGCCGTTCTGGGCACCGTGGGCGCCCACGAGCGTGCACACCGCGGGGACACCCGCCTGGGGCTGCGAGATTGTCACCGCTAGAGGACGCGCGCCCAAGCCCGTCTACGGAAGTCCCGCCTCCATTTCCGGCGGTGGAGAATGGGGCAGGGCTAGCGGCAGCTTCCGTCTTGCTCAGTGTCGAGGTTGCGGCACGTGTGTCGCCCCCTTCGGATTCCTGGGTTACCCCTTCACCTGGTGAACTTGTCACGCAGAGACTCCTTTCCCATTGAAGGATGAAGGCGGTAAGCGTCCGCAGAAGCCCGGCCCGCGCGGTTTAGGGCCCCTTTGGCTGATACAGTCGCTTTCTGGTGTAGCTGTCGGGCGGGTTTTCGCCTTTGTTTAGGGGGCGATGGCCTAGATTCGGAGCTGCCTCTTGGCTCTGTGCGCTGTCCACTTCCTGGCCTTTATAACTGGCTCTTTCTTCATTGTCCACTATGCTCGCATTCGGCTTCAGGAGCTACGATGAGGCAAGCACCAGGCAAGCACTGAGTCACAATGTCAGACATTGAAGGATTCTTCAAGACCATTTTTCGAACCTCTTTTTTTACAGATGAGAAACAGGGTCCTTTTCTCAATTAGTTTATAGTATTAGTCATGGGACCCAAGACAAGTCAGTTTTTCTCCCTAAAGGGTAAGGAGATAGGAAAGCAAGTGATTTGTTCCAATTCTCACAGAAAATTAGAGCTACTCCTGGGATTTGGATTTTTGAATGAGGGGTTTCCAGCAAGAGAGTTGCATTCAATTTTGTCTTTCTTAGTTTAAAGGTCTTTGACAAGTCAACATAATCTCTCTAAGCCTTAGCTTCATCAGTTATGTAGGATAACGGCAATCACTGCTTTACTAGGCTGTTAAGTTATGCTGGAACACTTTGTAAACAGTAAGACAATATATAAGTGTCAGTTGTTATCGTAAAAGATAGCCAGCGTTTTGCTCTGAGTATGCTAAACTATAGGGGGTAAGCAAGCCTTGAATAACCATTTACCACTAGATCAATGGTTCTTAACTTTTTGGGGGGAGGGGAGGCCGGTGGGGGGGTAGGAATTGTCTTAGACCCTTTTGAGCAGCTGCGGATTTTGGTCACAAGATGACCCTGGGTTGAATAACTGATGCTCTAGTTCCATTCTTTAGGATTAATGCCTTAGTTTGGCTTTAGCTCTTAAATGCAAGATCCATGGCTGTGAAACATTACAATGGTGGAATTGGTGTAGTGAAATTTATAATCAATTCTCTTTACTCTGGTTTTGAAAATAATATACATTTCTGGGTGTGCCCCACTCCTACTGTTGTTGTTTTACAGAGAAGAAACAAAAAACAGGTCCCAAGCTTTCGGAAGTTGATAAAAACTAGTAAAGTCAAACTTGAAAACAAGCTAAAAAATAAGCAATTTAAACAACAAAGCACTCTCAAGAAATACCGAAAAGAACAGAGGAAACTAAGGCAAGCTGTAAAAGATGCTGTATCTAAGAAACCCATTCCACTGGAGGATCCAAAGGAAAAACGACCAGGTAATTGTGAAAGTATACATATGCTGAGATTTCCATTGATTTGTTCCAAAATGTTCTTCATGAAATCACTGCTTTCTAGTAATCACTCTTGTTCTCAAATCTTCCTGAGAGTAGGTAAGGATAGTAGTTCTATATGCTTTATTATAGTCAGTATGAGAAAACGTTTCAGTACAGTATTAATTGTGAGAAAGAGCTAGCCTCTGTTTTTAGTTTGTCTAGAAAGCAGATCTGAAGGTACTGTACTTGGGAATACAGACTCAGAATAGCCCTGTAAATAAATGTTGGACAGGAGGCCAAGGCTTCCACTTTCCCGTTCACTGGCAGTTTGCTAAGGTGAGAACATTGCTTTTCTCTGGTGCGTTCTTCACAGTGTTGCCAAAGTTCATTTAGTATTCTAAAGGTCTGGCTTTCTTTTCACTTGGAAACTTGGAGTGAAATTGAGCTGTAATTATCAGGGTTATTTCGTAAAATTATCCAAGAGCTCTCAATACTCAAAACAGGTAAGAAATATGACCATTTTGAGTCACACCAGTTCTTCAACAATATTACAGGTACTTTTAGAGTAGTCATATTTAACTGGATCTGACTATTCAGTCTTCCCATGTCCATCTCGTTTCTTTAATGCTGACCTATTTATTTGATCTCTTGGCAACATATAAAAAGTCATTGGACTGGAAGTCCAGAAACTTGGGCTTTTTCTTGATTTTGTTGTTTAATAGTAACGTGGCCTTAGTCTGTTACTTAATCTCCAGGAATTTAATCTGCAAAAAAATGTAATGGTTGAGTTACATACCTTTTAAGATCTCTTCCATCTAAATTTCAGTAGAATTTAAAAAGCATGATGTTAATAATTATATATTAAAAATAAGCAAAAGGTTTCATTCTTACACGTTGAAGTCTATCAGGTGTTTATATATACCTTTAAGATTTAAGTGAAAGATCTGGGTTAGAGAATAATTTTGCGAATTATAAGCATACAGATGGTAATTGAAGCCTTTGACTTGGGTAAAATCACTGTGGAGACTGTGTTGTGTGAGAATTATAGAATCTAGAACAGAATTTTTTTTTTAAATGCCTATAGCACCTGTAGAACTGAATTTTAAGGAACCTCAGCATTTAAGAAATGAGTGGAGGAAAAAAACTTGAGGAGGAACCAGAGAATTAGGAAGAAAGCCAGAATTGTGCAGTGTGTTAGAAATCAAAAGAAGAGAGTTTCAAGAAAGAAGGAAACTACGTTCTAATATGAGAGTCTTCAAAATGGTTAATTAAAACATGAAAAATAGTGTGCATTGAAGCTTTCATCCACTTGAAATTATAGGCTATCACATGCTTACATCTTTGAATAAAAAGGGCAAGATACACACACACACATACACACACACTCATAAACATGTGAACTGTGATAGGAAAGAATAAAAAAAAAAAAAAAGAAATGTACTTTCCTTTGACCCAGCAATACCACTGCTAGGAATTCTATGATTGTATTTGAAAAAATTTGCCAAGAATATATATGCCCAAGCATGTTCATTGCAACACTGTTAAAATAGTAAAAAACAAAAACCAAAAAACAAAAGAAAAGCCACCACCACCACCAAAACCTGAAAATAATCAAAATGTCCAACAAATAATTGTTAAAATAAATGTTATATTGTATATAGATGTTGGAATACTATACAGCTATTAAGACTGAGGTAGAACTATATTCTGTATGATACATAAGGTCTATGCAGCAAATGATATTATTATCACTTCCTACTTCACATTTTTTAGCAGCTACATATTTTTGTCTTGAATGGAAGTTTATTTAACAAGTAATAGAGTCATACCTTGAAAAGTGAGTAGAAAAGTTCACCGAAAGGAGAATTTAAATTTAAATTTTGTCAAGATACAAATTGCCCACTGGAAAATGACATGACCATCTTAAAATGCTAATATGAAGAAGTGGGTAGATTAAAGAGGTTGAAGATACAGGGGAGAGAGGGCTTAAATGATAGAACAAGGCAAGAGAAGGCAAGAGTTTTTGAGACCAGAGCACAAGAGGAGAGGTATCTCTTTCAATGTTATGAGAAGGAAAAAGGAAAATGCATACAAATGCTGTTAAATTCAGTGTCGGAAATTGAAGGTATTTCTTTCTACTTTATAGCTTTTCTTTTCTCAGTGACTTGGGAAGCTAAGTCCTCTAATGATTATGAAGTGAGGTGGATGATGGGATTAGAAGTGTGATGATAGATACAATATTTAAAAAGGCACCCTATGGCAGAGAGAAAGTTGACAAGGGAAATAATTGCTGGTCAGTTTTGAGAAATGGCAGGCTCATTTAAAGTAGATTGATGTTCTATTCTGTGCAGTGTGTACATTTATGTAGCACTATTTAAGAGTATTGTTGGAGTCATGGAGAATTATAAATTCTGTTAGGGAAGATGCTAAGATTGTCTTGTTCATGGTTGAATCCTCAGCACTTAGGACAGTGTTTGACACTTAGTTGGCATTCTTTTTTTTTTTTTTTTTTTTTAAAAGGGAGACAGAAAGAGCAAGGGACAGAGAGAGGAAAGGTAGAATAATCCATGATTGGGGTTTTTCTGGATGTGTTTGTTTAAACTGTAGAGGGAAAGTAGTTGATATTGGCAAGAGGGTGGTCGAAGTGATAACCATACAATCTAAACGAGGGAATGAAGATAGAACACATTAGTAGATAGGGAAGTGAAGTGGTTAAAGGATTCAAAGTCTGTTTGGTTAAAGAAATGCAGCAGAAGTAACTAAATAAGAGCTGGAAGGCCAAAAGGTTGTGGGTAGAGAGTGGGGTGAGCACCAAAGTTTGGGATGTGGCCCTTGGAGGGGTGGCTGGGTGGAATGAAAGTGAACATCATTGGAGGTCAGATGGAGCTCAAGGACAAAGTCATTCGTTCTCAAATGCTCTGAAAGGTAGTGTAGGATGTGTGGAGACATTTACTTTTTGATTGTTACAGTGACCTGGGAGCACTCCTGACATTTAGATTTCGGGTGTCAGAGATGCTAGCATTTTGCCTAGCTCAGGAAACCCCGGTACAAAAAAGAATTGTCCTGTCCAATGTGCAAGTTGTACTCTAATTTAGAAACACTAGGTTGAGGTATTAGAAACACAAGCTTTTCCTATTGTAAATACAAAAATGCAGAGTTCTGCATCTCTGATACTTGTTTCTGACTTTTTTCATTTTTGTGGAACAGGTAAAAGGATTGAGAGGGAAGAGGAGGAAGAAGAGGAAGCCCTTCCTTTAGATATGTTGGATGAAGATGACTTACAGTTAATGAAGGATTTAGGCCAAAGAGCATCTTTTCTAACCAGAGATCTTTCTTCTAGGTAATACTTCATTTAGATTATTTATTTACATCTTTTCAGTGTTAAAAACTTAGTTTTGAATTTTACTTAGGTAGTTAGTTCCAGACTTCAGCTCTGAACACAGTGTTTACAAAGAGTAAACCCTGTTATTCAGTTTATTTCCTAAATAAAGGAAGTTCATGAATAAAACAAGCTGATTTTATTTAGTGTACATCTTTATTTCATTTGAGTTTAAATAGTGAAGTAGAGTGAATGGGGAAGAATGCTGTTCTTCGTTTCAGGAATTGGCAGAACAGTCCTGAATTCTTTATGTCTGTGACCTCAGTCCTTGTTGCCCTATTAGGTAGGTATTATTCCCATTTATGGAGAGGAAACTAATGTTCCCCCACAATCACAAGTAGTGGATCTGAAGTTTAAACTTAGATGTTTTTAACTCCTAAGTTCATGCTATGCTCTGAAGGTTTTTGAGAACCCAAAATAGCATGTCACCCTTGGTTCTGTGGAATATTCAAAAAGATTCTGCTGTTACTTTCACATTTATTTTGCATCTAAAGGGAAAGCTAATAGCCATAGTTTGAGTCTTTGTGGCAGACTGTACAATTCATTTATTCATTTACTATTTGAGTGGCTGCTGCGTACTGGGTCTAGGTGCTATTATCTATGTATGTATTGAAGGTCTGGCTAGTGGTTTATTTTTCTCTGTTTTAAAAATGAAGGTCTCTAGGTTCCTTTTTGTTATATTAAAACTGAAAATTAATTTTGTTTTCTGCAGTGAGCCTGTTCACGCCAAGAAACAAAAGCATGAGCATGTTATAGATAAATATGAAAAAATACCAAGAACTCTGCAATATGCACCAGAGAAGGAACTGATTCACTTGCTTCCTATCAAAGACAAAAGTGGCATAATCCCACAGACCAGGGAGAAGCCAGGTGAATCTGATCAGCCTGTGTATTAAAATTTTAACTCCTTAATAATATCTTTTATTAAAAATTTAATTTTATTTTGACTTTTACCCATATCTACAAAATAAGGATAGCAACAATTTGTCATCTGGCAAGCTTGATGATTTTGGCGAGAAATACAGTTGATTATCTCAGGTTTCTGTTGTACTGCGAGTACAACTGAACTACAGGGTTAAGGTGATTTTTTTTTTTTCAGGGTATTTCACCAAATTCTGTTGCTTCTGAAATTAGAGCATATTAGTTTTCTTTTATCATTGTTTCTTACATGTGCCTTTTGTGAAATAAAACAGAAAAGTTCAGAAATCAAAGATATGAAATTATATGGTTTGTCATAAAAAACACACCCTTCAAACCACCATCTGGGCAAGGAACAAATACTGCCAGCATCCGGAAACATCACTTGTGCTCTCCTGAATCGCCAATTGCTCCCTACTCAGAAAAGTAACTACTTTCCTGAGTTTTATGTTATCACTTCCCCGGTTTCCTTTGTAGTTTCTCCACTTAAATATATTGTCTCATTTTTGATATACACATTTTTCAGTTATTGACTCTAATCAAGATGAAGAGGATCAAGAAGAGCTGGAACTTGAGCAAGGTAATGGGATACATCTTTATAGTTACTAAATTGCTAATTGAGAATTAACATTTTTTGCATAATAGTTAATATGAGTTAATTATAGATAAAATCTGGAATGTGCATTTTGGAATACTGGTCATTTCAAGGTCATTTGGAATATTTTCTTACATTTTAAACTTCTATGTTGCTTTTTATTATGGAAAAATTCATGTAGTTATATTTGTAATGTCTAGGCATGCATGAAGGTCTTGTTAATTGTTACTGTTTTGAATTCTTTTAAATTGTAAGTGAAAGATCTGCCTACAAATGACTATTATACCTGTTAGTTTAAATTACAAAAAGGATTCTGTGCTATGAAATCATTTTGGTTCTTTCGTAGAGCAGTTGTACTTTGTATATGTGTTTTAGATCATTAAATGTGGTTTTCTGGATGGCACAGTTCTGATCAACATTAAATTGAAAGAATGTATTTTATTGTTTGAAACCGTGTGCTTTGGAATTTCTGAAAGAACAAACTGGTTGAATTTTACTTCTGCATAGCAAACCTCATTAATAGTGTAAATTAGGTTATAGATCAACTATTTTACAGTTTTCAGTCATCCTTCATAGGCTTACTGCAGATTATGCTTATGTGTTTATTAAATCTAGTTCCCTATACATTTCTTAAGGTAAACATTTTGTGTAATTCCAAGCACTGATGTTTTGCGTAGTTCAAAGGACTGTATAGAATTGAAAACAATATTCTGTACTTATAAAAACAGTCTAAGGCCATGCCACTCTGAACACGCCCGATCTCATCTGATCTCGTAAGCTAAGCAGAGTTGGACCTGGTTAGTACTTGGATGGGAGACCACCTCGGAAGACCAGGTGCTGTAGGCATTAAAAAAAAAAAATCAGATTGCTCTTTCCCTTAATTAATATGAATTATTGTGGGCTTATTAGCCTAGTAGTTAAGAATATGAACTCTAGAGTCAGATTGCCTGGGTTTAAATCCCGTTTCTGCCAAGTTTATCAGCTTAAGCAGTTACCTTCTCTTTGCCTCAGTTTCCTTATCTGTAAAATGAGGTGGTTCATAGTATATATCTCTTATGATTATTGAGAGGATTATATGAATTATGGTTCTTGGATACTTGTAAATAAAGGAATGTTTAAGAGAGAAAACCTAATCTGTTTTAGAGATCATTCAAGATCCCATTCGAGAGCTGACCATAGAAGAACATTTACTTGATAGAAAGAAGAAACTTCAGGAGAAGAAATTGCGTATTTCAGCCTTGGCATCTGCCATATTATCAGATCCAGAAAGCAATGTAAGTAGTATTAATTTTTTAGGTTCTTTACATTAGATATGGTCCAGATGTCTAATATTTTAAGATTCTTTTGTTAATTATAAGTATACACAAAAAGGAAAAGCATTAGCAAAATACTGTAACTGGGTTAGAATAAGAGAGTAGATAGAACCTTAGCTTAATTCTACTTCTGAACATAATTTCTTCTGTAATCTAATAATTTCTTCTGTAATCTAAGAAAAGTCTCTTAAATGCTCCGAGTCTTTAAATGGAAATATTGAGCTTAATGTTGTAACTCAAAGTGGTAAGTCAATAAAATTAGTTATACTAGGGAGGAGGAACCTACTTGTAAATTTGCTTGACTGATTTGTAGAGTTTTTAGTTAGGAATGTGCTACACAGTAGTCTGTGAGATTAGTCAGGAATACTTGTAAGTGGAAAATATTTTAAGTGAAATAGACTAGAGAGTAACAATGAATTATCATTGTGCCATGGGTACAGTAGTGAGGGTGGTGATAGTTATAACGTGGACTCAAGAAACTTGAGGTTTAGTCTTGGCTTTGCTACATACTATTTGTTAGACTTTGGGTAAGATTTGTACTCAAGGCTCATTTTCTTCATTCCTAAAATGAGATGGGACCTGTTTTAAAACTGTTGTGAGGATTAAATGATAGTAGTACATGAAGTCATATAAAGTGATACTGTTATTTTTGTTATCTTTGTGTCCCGAGCATCATACTATGACAAATATTTGTTTACTAAACAATAAAATAGGTTGTTTACATTTATAGAAGAAATTTCATGTGGGTACGCTTTGAGCGGCATTTGTCCTTTTCTAACAAAGTGAGGGGAAGATCTGAAGCAGAATCGGGGAGGGGAATTTGGAATATTTCTCACCTGTATTATCACACTTAATCATTAAAAAACCATAGAGACAAGGGCTACTGATCTCATTTTACAGCTGAAAAATTGTGCTTTTGAAAACTCAAGTGATTTGTTTCAGATTTTAATATCCACTGTATTGAAACCCAGGTCTTTTACTCTGGAGCCTCATGCTCATTTCATATAAGTTAGGGACAGCAAATACGTGGTGACATACTTGTTCTCTCCCTGTTATGACAAACATTGCTAATCAACTAATGTTGCTTCTCAAGATACTGTTCCAGCAGACAATAGTAGCTTATCAAAGCAAGCATGTTTAAGCTAATTTTCTACTTCTGTCTTGTATCATACAAATGATCTTTGCATGAGTAACTTTGAAGCTAAAGTTAATGTGGATACATTACATTAATTCCTGATTAATTTATATACATGTGATTATATATTTGATTGGTATATATAACATTAATAGATATCAGTAAGTCTTTTTTAGGGAAATAGGCTACACATGCTTTAAGAAAACCCAATTAAAAAGAATTTCTAAAAATAGGTATATTAACAAATTTAAGCTGTTTTTTAAGTCTGTGTCTTTTCTACTAATTTAGCAAAATTTTGATTAATTTATAACTTTAGCGATTTGCCTGTTGGTAATGGGGGCTGTGTCTGGAGTTGTGTATGGCTTGACTAGACTCTATGAGTCCATTGCGTGAATTTCATCTATAGTGTTTTTACTCATAATTGTTTTGCCATGATTTTCTAGCCTTATAAGTTATTTCTTTAACAGGTTAAAAAATTGAAAGAATTACGTTCCATGCTGATGGAACAGGATCCTGATGTGGCTGTTACTGTTCGAAAGCTGGTGATAGTTTCTCTGATGGAGTTGTTTAAAGACATTACTCCTTCATATAAAATCCGGCCTCTAACAGAGGCAGAAAAGTCTACCAAGGTATGTGAAACATAATTACTATACAAAATAAGCTGAATATTTGGAGAGCTAGAGATGAGAGAAATAATAGGGTTTTTTTGTTTGGTTGTTTTTACATGACTGTTTATACTGGGTATTCCTATTTTTACTAAGTTTTGGATTTCAGTATTTTGATGTTGAAAAGTGATTGATTTTTTGGTCTTTTCAGATCCGTAAAGAAACCCAAAAGCTAAGAGAATTTGAAGAAGGCCTGGTTAGCCAGTATAAATTTTATTTGGAAAATCTGGAGCAAATGGTTAAAGGTATATTAAACATACCGTAAAAGCTTGTAACATACTTAGCTTTGGTCAGGAAGGTGAATTCTATATTCTGCGCTGTGTGTTGACTGTCATAATGTATGGTCAGGAGCGGAGTCTAGAGTTAGACTTCCAGGGTAGTCTACCCGTAAACACGTGTGTTAGATATGTCATTTAATCTCTCTTTGTCTCAGTTTTTCTCTCTATAAAATGAGAATAATAGTACTTAGCTCATTAGATCGTTGTGTAGAAGTAAGTGAATTTATAGATGTAAAGCACTTAGAACTATGCCTAGCCTGTGTTAGGCTCTACGTTTTACCAGTTATTAGTATTGTTGCTACCTAGTACTTAGTTGTATGTTTCTTAAATTTATGAGTGGTTGGAATTCTACTATTTTTGGAGGGAGTAGTCAGGGGAGAAGGATGGCTTGTCATGAGTGCTTTGAAGATAGCTTACAAGGCAGTTATTCAGGCTGAGAAACTCTTCTGTCAAACCCTTGTTTTCTTTTTCTTTGTTCAGGAAAGGAAGGCTGTAGGAAAAATTTAGACATGATTGGGGAAGGGGTTCAGTTTCCTAGGCTAGGTGCTTTCACTAACTCGTTGGGCTCCTTTGCTTAGTGCTGGGCCAAAGGATCACCCTCTTGCCCTCTCAGCTGGCACAGGACTACTGAATCCTGTTGGCCCAATAAAGGCATGGAGGTGGTAGAGCACGGAGTTGGTGGGTGTGTGGCATGGGTATTGCTTCTAAGTTCCGATATCTCATTTGGAACTTGCTAGCATTTATTCTCCTAGGGATAAGGCCTAGGAGCTTTTTGTAGACGAACACTATCACTAGAAATATAATATGAGACATACAAGTTATTTAAAAAAATGTAGCCACTGTTAGAAAAAAGTAAAAAGGAAGAAAATTAATTTTAGCAGTAAATTATATGTCTAAATTATTTTAACATATGATCAGTTTTTAAAATTAGTGAGATAGTTTACAGTTTTTTGTACCAAGTTCAAAATCTGGTGTGTATTTTATACATCTAGCACACATCAACTTGGACTAGTCACATTTCAGGTGCTCAGTTGCCACGTGTGCCAGTGGCGTCTGTATTGGACCATGCAGGTGTAGGTCTTTTCTGAGTGAATTGAACCACTATGAATTCCCCAAGTTTTAAAATAAATCATGGTAAAATATCAATAACATAAACTTTATAATTTTAACTATTTTTAAGTAAACAATTATGTGACATTAAGTAAATTCACATTGTTGTACAACCATTGCCACTTTCCATCTCTGGAACTTTTTCATCTTCCCCAATTGAAATTCTGTGCTTATTAAACATTAACTCCCCATTACCTCTGCCGGCCCCCCCAGCACTTGGCAGCCACTGTTCTACTTTCTGTCTCTATGAATTTGACTATCCAGGAACCTCATATAAATGGAATCATATAATATTTGTCCTTTTGTGACTTGCTTATTTTATTTAGCATGAGGTCTTCAATATTCAGCCTTGTTGTAGCATATGTCAGAATTTCCTTTTTAAGATCAAACAATATTCCATTGTATGTATATGCCACGTTTTGTTTACCCATTCATCTGTCAATTAAGTCTTGTCAGGTTTAGGTAACTAGAATATATGGTTCTTATTTATGGTGAACACATCTGTTCAGGGAAAAATTATATGTATGAGAAGCAAGTTTTAAAATAAAGGTACTATCCATATTATCTTTCTCACCTCTGGCTGTATTGATATAGAAAGAGATGTTGAACCTGCTGTAGAGAGACTAGCATATTTTCATATTCTCATATTCAACATGCCATGTTACAGTAACAGTGTATATGTAGAAATTTCTAGAAAAGAGATATTATGAATCATCAATTATTTTGAAGGAGAATTTTAATTTCTTTTGGACCTTCTGGGTAAAGATACCACAGTGAGCATCAGCAGGAAGTCAGGAGAAATGATGTTTTGGATTCTTGGGATTTTTGAAACATGAAATAGACTGGGGCTCAGAGAGTTTAGGATTTCCTCATATTCACCAGCCAGTTAGTGGGTGACTAGGATTTGAACCCAGGCTCTTGACTTACAGTTGAATGTTTTGGGGACAGCCTTGGTAGAGCGCAATGCAAGGACTCCGTTAAGGTATCCAGCTCCCTCTCCCCTCCTACCTCTTTTACCCCCTAGAGAACCCTTTAATCTAATGATTTAGCTCTTAAAACATACAGAAAACCAAGATTCTGGTAATTGTGGTTAGAGTCAGAGGGTGAATGGTATAGAAGAATTTTAATGATAACCTTCGTACTTGTTTAAGTATAGATAAAACTCCTATTGAAGAATTTGCATGGTGTGCTATTGAAGAATTTGCATGGTATGTTGAGTTTTCAAATATCACATTACTGTAACAGAAAGATAATTAGTTGAAGTATTGACCAATGAGTAAAATAACTAGCTACAATTATCTTTTGACTAGACTGGAAGCAAAGGAAGCTGAAGAAAAGTAATGTAGTTTCCTTAAAGGCATATAAAGGACTGGCAGAAGTGGCTGTGAAGAGCCTGTGTGAGCTATTGGTGGCATTACCTCATTTCAATTTCCACAACAACATCATTGTATTGATTGTCCCTCTCATGAATGATGTGTCAAAATCGGTGGGTTGCTCTTAATGATCCTGGCTTTGTGCTTAACAGAAAATTACAAACAAATTTTCTTTGGAGCTGTTATTTATTGCTAAAATAGTCACTTTGTTAAACACTGCCTCTTCAAGAAAATTATTTGACTGTAAGTTTAGTGCATTGTTTTGAACAGGGGGCAGTTTTGTCTTGCAGGGAACATTAGGCTGTGTTTGCAGACGTTTTTTATTGTTACTACTATAGTGGTGGGGGTGTGTTACTACTGGCATCTAGGTGGTAAAGGCCAGGCTTCTAAATGTCCTGCAATGCACAGGACAGCCCCCCACAACAAAGAATTACCTGGACCCAATTGTTGGTAGTGCTAAGGTTGAGAAACACTGGTTTAGTGTAACATTTTATTTTTCAGATATCCGAAATGTGTTGTGAGGCGGTAAAGAAACTCTTTAAACAAGATAAATTAGGCCAAGCTTCCCTTGGTGTAATTAAAGTGATTTCTGGTTTTGTGAAGGGCAGAAATTATGACGTTAGGCCAGAGGTAAGCTTGTCTTTTTTTACTTTGCATTGTATTTGTTTTTAAATTATTAAGTTAGTTTTTAGCTGTCATGAGGAATTCTTATAGAAGTGTACAAAGTAGAAAGGGAAAATACTTAATTCTCCAGATGTAAACTTCTATTTAGTCATATGCTTTTGATTGTTAAACTGATATTCTTCTCTTTACAGTTTGATTTGTATCCTAGCTGGTTTTCTATGCAGTTATAGATTTATTTTAAAATAAAGCCTCCTACTTGATGGACAGCCGAGTTTTTTTTAGATTTTTGCTACTGTAGTCAGCATGGAAGAGAACATTTTGGCCATATTATTTTTTCATGCTTGTGTGAGTATTTTGTGAGGTAAATTTCTGAGGTGTAGATACTGGATCCAACAGAATACACATTTAAAAACTTGAGAATGTCAAATTGTTCTCCAAAAACATTTTATCACTTAGTTCTTGCTGGTGATAGGGGTGTCATTTCCCCATAATCATTACTATTTAATTTTTGTTAGTCTGGTAGGTAAAAAATACTGTATGTTACATATATATTTTTTGTTTACACGTCGTTATTAGGTTTTACTTCTAGACATTTATTCATCATTTGAATTTTTTGCCTGTTTTTATTCTTTGCCAGTTTTTCTCAGGTATTTGTCATTCTTAATGACTTGTAATAATTTTTTTTAATATTCATTCATTTCAGTAAATATCAGCCATGTACTAGGCACTAGGCACTAGCAAAATCTAGTCTAATTTAGTAGTCTGGGGATAAAATAGTGAACAAAAGAAACAAACGCTCTATGTGTTTATTGAGCTTACATTACGTAGTAATGATAATAAGTCTCTGTTCCGTAAGTTTCAAATATTTGTTTGTTGCTCTGACTTTCAATTCTGTATTTTGGTCTCTTTTGCTTTGTAGAAGTTTTACATTTTAATTAATGACTGTCATTTTCTCCTCCCTTATATATGAGATGAATTTTGTCATGGATAGATCCTCACTCCCAAGATTTATAGATTCTCTCCTTGCGAAAGAATTCTTCCAGAAGAATTTTAATTTTTACATTTAAATACTTAATCTGTTTAAGTATTTATATTTAAATATTTAATTCTTTCTGTGTGTGTATGGTATGAGTGTAGTTACCTATATTGTATCAAGTAGGATGGTGCTCATCTAAATGGGCATTGCAGTAAAAGGCATGGATCATTCTTTTTTTCTCCAAAATATTTTAAATGATTTTAATGTATTACTCTAGATGAGATTTAAAATCAGATTTCTTCTTTCCCTTACAAAATAGTCCATACAGAGAATTTGTTTGTAGTTGATTCAATATATAGATTAGTTTGGGAGAATTAAAATATTTATAGAATTATTTTTTTACTGTTCATAAATATCATATGTCTTGCCATATATCTAAGGCTTTTATGTTCTTAAGTGAAGTTTTATGGTTTTCCTCATTTGGGTGTTAGATATTTTTATTAACTTTATTTTTAGTCTTATAGTTTTGATTAAATTGATATTTTCTACTGTTTGTTTTCCAATTTCAGAGTCTTTCTTTGCCATAAAATTCCTTTCATTAAAGCCAATAATTTTAGTTCAACTGCTAAAATTATAGAAATTGGGCTTAAGAGACAATATTTAGTATTTTTACTCAGAATGATAGAATGATCAGGTAATAAGAACATGAAACTTGGTCATAGGGAAACACTTTCATTTTAGTGATGTTAGAATTATAAACTACATTCTTTAATGTGTTAGGATTTTTTGAGTACATATTTAGATGTGATTTTTTTGAAGGTGTACATTGTAATGATTTAATATATGTGTACATTGTGAAGTGATTACCACAATCAAGTTAATTAACACCTCTATGACCTCTCATAGTTACCTTTTTTTTGTGTGTGGTGAGACTACTTAAGATTTACTCTTGTAGCAAATTTCAAGTGCATGATAAGTATTATTAACTGTATTCATCCTGCTGTACTTTAGATCTCAGAACTTAGACATCTTATAATTGAAAGTTTATATCATTTGACCAACATCTCCCCATTTGAACCATTCCCTGGCAATCAGTGTTCTCTCTGGTTATATGTGTTTGACTTTTTTAGATTCCACACATAAGTGAGATCGTACAATATTTGTCTTTCTGTGTCTGGTTTATTTCTCTTGGCATAATGCCTTCTAGGTTCATCCATGTTGTCACAAATGGTGGGATTCTTTTAAATGGCTGAATAATATTCCATTGTATGTATATACTTCATTTTCTTTATTCATTTATTTGTCTACAGATACATAGGTTGTTTCCATATCTTGGCTATTCTGAATAATGCTGCAGTGAGCATGGGAGTGCACATGTCTCTTTGAAATACTGATTTCACTTCCTTTGGCTATATACCCAGAAGTGGGATAGCTGGATTATGTGATAATTCTGTTTTAAATCTTTTGAGAAACCTCCATTCTGTTTTTCATAGTGGCTGATCAGTTTTTATTCCCACCAACACTGCATAAGGGTTACCGTTTCTCCACATCCTTGCTAACACTTATTTCTTGTCTTTTTAATAACACCCATTCTGATAGGTGTGAGGTAATAATTCATTGTGGTTTTGATTTGTATTTCCCTAATGATTAGTGATGTTGAACACTTTTTAATATACCTTTTGGACATTCATATATCTTTGGAAAAATGTCTATTTAGATTCTTGGCCCGTTTTTTAATCAGATTCTTTGATTTTACTATTTAGTTGTGTGAGTTCCATACGTATTTTGGGTATTAACCACTTATCAGATATATGGTTTGCAAATTTTTTTTTCCATTCTGTAGATTGATTTTTCATTCTATTGATGGTTTGCAGAAGTTTTAGTTTAATGTCATCCCACTTGATTATTTTTGCTTCTGTTGCCTGTGCTTTTGGTGTCATATCCAAAAAAAACATTCCTAAGGCCAGTGTCAAGGACCTTTTTCCTTATTATTTTTCCAGGAGTCTTATAGCTTCACGTCTTACATTTAAGTTTTTAATCCATTTCAAGTTAATTTTCATGAATGGTTTAAGATAAGGGTTCAGTTTTATTCTTCTGCATGTAGTATCAGTTTTTCCTAGCACTATTTATTGAAGAGAGTGTCCTTCCCTGTTGCGTATTTTTAGTGCTCTTGCCAAAGATACTATCTTCTTTAATTTGGAGTTATTTTTCATTAGCGGGTAATATTTTATGAGCACATAGAATACCTACAAGATACTCAAGTTGATCTTTCTGATACCTAGAATAATTTTAGGTTCATTATTTATGCATGTAGTTCTTCTCTGTTTTCATTTTATGTTTTTAAGCCCTGTAATCTGAAATACTCAGTTTTCTTCCAGTGTACATAATGGAAAAATATAAAGCTGTAGTTCTCAAGTTTGTTTTTTTTTTCTTTCTGGAAATGTTTCTGTGACTGCAGATCAATAGAATGGTTTCTTCCCCAGGAAATGTAGGATTTTAAACTCCTTTTGTCTTTGTGCTTGGATAGTTGCTATAACACACAAAACACCTGCTTCCAAATTAGCTTCTCAAGTTTTTGGATGGCTTAAGGCAATAGTTTTCATTGTGGTCCCTGGGCCAGCATCAGTGGGAATTAGAAATACAAGTTCTGGGGTCCCACTCCAGACTTAATGAATCAGAAACTTCACCGGGGTCCAGCTATTTGTGTTTTACCAAGCAGGTGATCTGATGTTTGCTAAAGTTGGAGACCCATTGTCACGAAGGAAAATAAGTTGTCTTACAATTAATAACACTAGTCGTCATGTTATTTTTTTTAATATGAAAAAGATGAAGTCAGAACTGTTTGCTATAAAACTAAAGCTGGTTTGGTAAACTAAAGCTGGTTTAGAAATAACCTAATTTATATCTTCTCCCATACTGGTCTAAACCTTTTTCTGGCCTGCCTACTCTTTGTAATCCTATATTCCAATGCCAAATAATGTGTTCTCTCTTCCTTATTTTCATTAAACTGCGAAATAATATTACATGTATTTAGCCAAATCTAGTTTGTTCTTTCATAGACATACTATGTTTAGCAAAAAGACGTAATAGAACTTTGGGTAAAATGTGATAGAAGATGTTTCACTTTTTTTTTTTTGCACGAAAAAGGGAAATAACTGTTTAAATGCTTGTTTGTCTGTATAAATTTTTCGAGGGCAGTATAAATATTAAACTGCGTGTTTGTGTTTCCATATTAGATGTTGAAAACATTCTTGTGCCTAAGAATCAAAGAAGTAGAAGTGAAAAAAGATACGGAGGACATTAATAAACCAAAAAAGTTCATGACGTTCAAGGAAAAGAGAAAAAATCTATCAAGAATGCAGAGAAAGGTTTTATTTTTATTTTTTTTTGCTTTTAGATTAAAATCATAGTGTAGGCACAGGTAAAACTCATAGTTAAGTTATAATTATAAATATTTTAAAATCAAATACTTAGAGAATTTAGTTTTTCCCATTTGTTGCAAAGAAATATTTTATCATATCAATTTAAACTGACAATTCATTTGCAGAGAGAGCAATAGATGAAAAGATTTTCTTGCCATGCTGGCTTTTAAGATCATCTTAGATTCATTGTGACACAGATATCCTTAACAGAAAGGATGTATTCATGTGAAGTTAGTAACAAAGTAGGTTTTGTTAATTGAATCAAATAAACCTTTGTTTATTTACCATGAGACTTTGGACACCTTTTTTTTTTTTTTTTAACTTTGAGAGATGGAACTAATTAAAAGTACCCACCAGTACAATTAATATTAATATATTGGCTAGGTGGAAAACCAGAGGAGAGAATTAGCAACTAGGGGTATCGTTTTATAGACTATATAAATGTCTAACCAATGTACTGTATACTTGCAACTAATTAAAATAAATAAATAAAATTTTTAAAAGATGCCCCCACCTTGCAGAGTCATTGTGTAGTTTAAGTAAGATGATGTATGTAAAGAACTTAGCAGAGTGCCTGACACTGGGTGTGCTTTATAAACATTAATTACCACCACCGCCACCATTGCTATCATGTCTCGGAACATTTCTGAACAGTTTCGTGGGGTTACCGAATTGCTTATAAAAACAAAACAAAAAATAATTTCCAGGTTATCCATCTTTGAATGTATCTAATAATTTTGAAAATGTGACGGAATATCAAATTAGATGTAATAAGTGTAAACAAATGAAGGTAGATATTTTTGTTATTTATTCCGTATTTCCTTAACATAAGTTGGAGATGCTTGGTAAGAACAGCATGTATGTAGCTGTGGGGAAGCAAAAGCATAATAAGAACGTGGAAGCTCTTTAGCAGCCTCACACAAGGGAAGGAAACTGTTCCCTGTGTCTCACGCAGCTTAACAACCATTGTTTGCTGCTCTTACAGTGTAAGGAAGTGGAAAAAAATTGGTATTTTATTAAATTTCTATAGTTTGTCTGGTTTTATGCCTTGTATATAAATGAGTTTGGGAAGTATTGTTGATGACAGACGATTTAATACCGAGAATTATTTCTGGTCTCAGCATGTTCTTTTTTCTTTTTTGAAATATTTTAAATTTAAAACAACTACAGAGAATAGTATAGCACATCCCATGTATCCACCTTTCTGAATGAGCAGATATTAATAGACTCACCTCAGTTTTTTTCTTGAAAAGTAAGAAACCAGAATTAGAATCCCCTGTGGTCTCCCCGTCTCAGTTTTTGTGCCTTCCTCCCAGGAGGCAGTCGCTTTCATGAATTTGGTTCGTGTATGCTTCTTAGCCATGTTTTTGTACTTTTGCTTATATTTGTATTTAAATATTATGAAACATATAGTATTGTATGTGTTTCATAATGTTTTCATATTATGCCTCTGAAGCATGCTTTTTTCACTCAGTGATATATACTCTTACTTTTTTTCAATCTATTTTCAGTGGAAGAAAGCAGAAGAGAAGCTAGAGCGAGAGCTTCGGGAGGCAGAAGCTTCAGAGAGTTCTGAGAAAAAACTTAAACTGGTAGGCAGTTTCACATTCTCTTATGCCTCTGAAATGTTTTGTTAAATAATTTTAATTAGAGATTTATTGTTTTAACTTGTGGTTATGTAATTTTGATTGATTTCACGAGGCTTGGATATGAGATGTGTAAGTAAATGTAATGTGACCAGTGCCAGTTTTATAAAGTCACAGGCTGTGTATCTTCATTTTGTTATGTCGAAGCTCCTAGGATTGAATCGTGGGGAAGGATGGGAAGGGACAAAAAAGGTTGAGCTTTGAAGGTGCTAATTATGGTAACTCGGGAACATGTACTGGGTTATACTAAAGTCCTGTTGTCTCTTTCTTCTGCCAGCACACGGAGACTTTGAATATTGTGTTTGTGACCTACTTCAGAATATTGAAGAAGGCCCAGAGGTCACCTCTCCTGCCAGTGGTTCTAGAAGGTCTTGCCAAGTAAGGGCTGTGTAGGTTGAAACCTTTTAGATTCTTTCTAAATAAGACTGAAGTAACCATGACTTTTAAACAGGGTTTACTACAGCCAACTTAGTGTTCTTCTCAGTTCTCATTTCTTTTTTGTCACTAGCCTTTCCTTGTTTTACTTTATTTGGCTCATCCCTTTTGTTGCACTGGAAATATCTTCATGCACTTGAGTTCATATATTGTCTGGCCAAAGGTTATGCTCATTTGAAATTTTGGTAAAATATTGCCAAATTGCTTCCCCTAAAGGTTATACCAATATGTGGGGACTGTATCACTTATAAGGTCCTTGTTCTAAGATTTAAATAGCGTCAAAGGCTCTTGCACTAATAATGAAGAGTTATTCTTGAACTATTTCAGTGCCTAATATTTTATAGTGTACAGGGTGCCCTGACATTTAGGAGCTCCCACGATTCTTTCTCATTAACTCTGTTGGGTGATCATAAAGGTAATTAATTGCAGAGCCTGAACTAGATACCATGTCCAACTTCTTTTCCCTTTACTTTTAAAGCTTACATGGGGTCTGTATTCTTCTAAATAGCAGAATCTTTCCTCCTTTCTTTCTTCCTACTACCTGTTTTCTTAGAAGCTGATGCCGCTTGTCCTTTATGACTCAGAACAGTGCTGGACACCTGGTAAACTTTCCTGGGGATGTTGTTTACTCTTAGCAACTTCTTTCTCAGGGCAGAAGAATTTTTGAAATACTATATTTAGTTTGTTTAGTGCCTTATATATTTCTGCTGAGTATAGAATCCAACGGTGGATGAATTGTCAAAAAGGCTGATCTAAATTATTGAAAAGTATCAGTAAAAATCTTCATCATCATCTCCATCATAGCTAACATTTTGGAATGAAGAATGTTAAAAACATAATTTTAAAGTCATTTAATTTTTGGCTGCTTTATTTTTGTTTTTAGCTTACCTTTTAACTACGTTTTCTTTGATTCTAGGTTTGCTCACCTTATAAATGTGGAATTTTTTGATGATTTATTAGTGGTTCTACATAGTCTCATTGAGTCTGGTGTAAGTAACTCTATTAATGAATTACTTTTTAAGGTGTAAATGGTATTGGGATTGCAAATTGGTGCAGCCACTATGGAAAACAGTCTGGAGGTTCTTTCAAAAAATTAAAATTTTTGACCTAGCAATTGCACTTCTGGGTATTTCTCCAAAGAAAACCAAAACAATAATTCATAAAGATCTATGCATCCCTATGTTCATGACAGCACGATTCACAATAGCTAAGATATGGAAGCAATCTAAATGCCCATCAACAGAAGATTGGATTAAGAAGTCGTGGTTCATATATACAATGGAATATTACTCAGCCATACAAAAAATTAAATCCTACCATTCACAACAACATGGATGGACTTAGAGGTTATTATGCTGAGTGAAATAAGTCAGAGAAAGATAAATACCGTATGATTTTACTTATATGCGGAATCTACGGAACAAAAAAACAAACGAAATGAAAATAGATTCACGAATACAGATGACATTATGGTGATTACCTTGGAGGAGGTTTGAGAGGTTGGAAGAAAGGAGTGAAGGGTTAAAAAGGAACAAATTAGTAGTTGAAAGATGGTCACAGGAATGGGGAGCATGGCATAGGGAATGTAGCCAGTAGTATTGTAATGGCTATGTGTAGAGCCTGATAGATAATAGAGTATTGGGGGGATCATTTCATAAACTATATAAATGTCTAACCAATGTACTGTATACTTGAAACTAATAAAAAAAAAAGATTAAATGGTATTATTCTTAACATCTTCACTTTTTTTGTAAAGGACTTAAGCTACCAAGAAAGTCTTCACTGTGTCCAGACTGCTTTTCATATTCTTTCTGGTCAAGGTGAGATGCTTTGTTAATCAAGTTTGTTTGCTTTACCTTTGGAGGTTGGAACATACCTAATTGATATTTGCTGTCATTTCAAAGGTGATGTTCTGAATATTGATCCAATGAAATTCTATACACATCTTTACAAAACACTGTTCAAGTTACATGCAGGTATGTATAGATAATGTGTCTTTAATAAATATTTCTTTTAAGAATATGTTGTGACCAGAATTATAGTCAATGAAAAATGAGAACTAGGTACTGGTATATAAAATGCTGGCCTGCCAGTGCCACACATCTATATTTAACCTTAAATAAGACTTGGAGTGAGAGAACTAGAATCTACTGAAGATGCGCTATAACCCACTGCATCTCCTGAGCAGTATAGTCCTGCTCTGTGGGTTAGGGAAATGATTTGGGACAGATACGATGGTTGATCTTGGGTTTTTCTGGAGTTAGGTGAGGCTACATAATGAAAAAGTAGTGAAGAGTATATCTGCTATTTTAGGTGCTACCAGTGAAGGGGTCGCGATTGTACTTCAGTGCCTTGACATCATGCTAACTAAGCGCAGAAAGCAGGTTTCTCAGCAGCGAGCCCTTGCCTTCATCAAGCGCCTCTGCACCCTTGCTCTTCACGTTCTTCCAAATGCAAGCATTGGCATTCTGGCAACTAACAGAATATTAATGCATGTAAGTAGTGATGATGTAAGTTCTGGCCCTGCAGCAGTGGTGCTTTGTTTGAGGCATGTCTTTATCAGGCGATTAGGGAAGTACATAGAATTACAAAAGGAAAGCATTTCACCCCTAGTGATATTCTCTAGAGGTAGCCATTTTTACTGTTTGGTGGGTATCCTTCCAGCAAACTTTTAAAAAATTCATAAATAAATGCATACATTAAACACTAACAACATAACTTTTTTTTAACAATTAACAGTGAACACATTTTTTTTGTCAGTACAAACATAGCTACTTCATTTCTTTAATGACTAAATAAGGTTATTTGCTCAACACTTAATGTAGTTCTTACTATGTACCCGCCACTATAAAAAATGCTCTACAAAAATTAACTCAATGAATTTTTGTAACAGCTCTGTGAAGTAGCTACCATTATTATTTCAGGGAAAACTGAGGTCCGGAGAGAATGGGTAACTTGCCTAAGGTGACACTGCTAGTGAGTGGCAGAGGAGGGATTGAAATTCAGGCAGTCTGGTTTTTATACTTTGCATTTTTCTTTGGATGACATATAGCTTTTTTTCTTTTAAAAAGCTATTACAAATGATGCTATAATGAATATACTTATGTGTATCTAATTATTTGTGTCGGAAAGATTCCTAAAAGTGGGATTGCTGGGTGAAAAGAATATTCTGTTTTCTCTTGCAAGATAAATTCTTAGCAAGCCAAGAAAATAACCTTTGGCAGTTTTTGTTCTCATATGGTAAAGCTTAAATTTCAAAAATTGAAACTAAGTGTGAAGTCCATATGCTTATAGCTCTTATATAACCATAAAATCAAATGATATTTAACTACAAATAAAAGTGCAGAATCCAGTGGCCTTCTTTAAATTAACAATATTAATTTAATTAATCCTTCTTATGTGACATTTTTGCAGACTTTCCCAAAAGCAGATCTGTTGCTTGACAGTGAATCTCAGGGAAGTGGGGTTTTCCTCCCTGAGCTTGATGAACCCGAGTACTGCAATGCTCAGAACACCGCTCTTTGGGAACTGCATGTGTTACGGGTAAGAGTGGTACTCTCCCCCCTCCACCCCCCATTTTATTTTGTGAGCAGTTTTGTTCATTTATTCCCTGAGCAGTTATTGCCGGAGTACTTAATATATTTTGTTCTGAGACTGCCTTTTCTAGAATTCCTGTTTGAATAGTCTGTATGTTACTTTGCTCTTACTATTCTTTAAGCTGTCGAGATACATTTTTCAAAGTAAGCTGCAAATGACAGTTTTGCAGGGTAAGAGTTGACGTCTTTTCCCTACCAGGCACATTTGTATTGGGTCCTATCCAAGAAGACTTTGATAGGCTTGTCGGCCCTAAGAGGGTTTCACCTACTTCATGGTTCTACAGTGCGGACAGCATTAGACTGAGACTCGTAGAAAATATGTTTTAGGAAACCTGTTGCAAACTAACTTCTTCCCTCTGATTTTTGATTTTTCTTTTCATATGGTAAAATCAAGACTAAGCTATGTCACTGATGACTTGGTCATCGAACAGATTCATGTTGTAATCATGTGAGCAAAGATAGTATTTTTCTTGTAGTTATGTGGTTCTTATGAATTAATATTTATATTTACATATAGTTTTTTTTTTAATTGTTAAGTAAAATCTTTGCTGTAGCTAGTGTTTTTTTAAAGTACTGACCTGTGCAAAATGTGGTTGTCCCGTTTCCCCTTCAGAGACATTTCCATCCTATGGTGCAGAGGTTTGCAGCTCACCTCATCGCGGGGGCCCCTTTGGATGGCTCTGACGCACTCAAGCCAGAGTTGAGCCGAAGGTAGGACTCAGCATTGCCACCTTATAAAGCTGCGAATTTCGGTTGATAGCTCTTTACTGTGAGAAGTCCATTTTATAAAGTAAGAGATTTAAAAATGTGAAGTGCTAGTTATCTGGGTTTGGTCTTACTTCATATTCCTGAATTGTTCTAAAGAAAAAACATGCTAACTGTGATTTTGTTAGTTTGGGTTAATCTTAACATTGTTTTGTCATAAAAATTTTCACACGTATAGGCAGGTAAGTAGAAAGAATAGTGAATTCCGATATGCCCGTTACTCAGGTTCAACAGTTAATAAGAAAATGCCATATATGCTTATGTGAAGATCGATGAGTCCAACCACAATGAGATTCCTTTTTTTTTTCTCTTGAATGGTCCTGCTAGTGCCAGGAGAAATGAGGAGAGAGAGAAAAGAAGTGCTTTGGAACACTGCCGCCCTGAAAGGCACGTTTCTCTCCTGGGCCTTCACAGCCATCTCTTTGGGGCTTCCTGACGTGCAGGAAACTTGGACCACCACTCGAGCATTAACCTTAACTCTTCCAGAGTGGGAAAAGGGTCCTCTTAAAAGAAGTTTCTTCCCCCCGCCCCTTTTTATTCTGAAAAATCTCAAAAGTACAGAAAAGTTGAAAAAATAGTAATTACCTTTTTTCTCCACAAAATCAGTTAGGAAATACTTTAGTTATACAGAAAAGAAGAGAAAATGCTATAAAAGACACACTTGTAATATGTCGACCACTCAGAATTAATATTCTGTGGATTTTTCTCCATCTTTGCAAAGGCACTGGTTTTTAAATTCAGACATCACAGGCAAGTGACCTGTAGGCAAGCAGGCTGCTTTTCTGGCCTCTTCAGAGTTTGAACAAAAATGGAATTACTTATTATCTTTTTAATATCGGAAGAATTCACCTAAAAAAAAACATTTTCAACTTTTTTTAAAATACTGGGAGATGTGGCAAAATAGGTCTGTATATTTTACATGGCAGTAGTTAGCTGCTTACCCTTCTAAATGAGACATAAACTTTGTAGTTTTTCATAAACCTTTTTCTTTTCTGGGTAGAATAGAGATTAAAAGGAGTAAACAGTTTTTCGTCACTTTTTTTTTTCATAATCCTTTTCTGGCAAGTGTTTGTTAGAGATCTTGAACATTTGCCACATTTATGCCAGAGGTTTCCTGTTCAGGAGGAAGGTGAGGAATGGGTTTATCCCAGAAGCTTGAGAAAAGAGATTCATGGTGTCTCCCCTTGGAGAGTGGAGCTTGGGATGTGACTCTGATACAACCCTTGCAGGCCCTTGCCGATCTCCTGTGGAGAATGTGAACCAGCCTCGGTCATTAAGGATTCGTTTACATGCCACGGGTGTGGACATTTATTCTGTTCTGAATGGCCTCTCCTGGCTTTTAAGGGTTGAGCTGTTTGAAATCCATGTTGAATAACTCCATGTTTCATAACACTGGTTCCCATGACCAAGTTCAGCCCGTAACTGTGGTTGAGTTGGAGTTTGATCACATTGAGCTTGAGGTCTTCTGCTCAGCCTTCTCTCTGTCCACACTTGTATTTCTAAATGTATACCAGATGCCATCTGAGGTAGATTTAGTTGAAGAAATGTTGCCATTACATGGGAATTTAGGATTGATTTTACGTGTGTTGAATTTGTTGGTTTCACAAGCAGGATTATTTTATACCTTTAACATACGGGTTTAGAATAATGAGTCAGTTGTTCTCTGGGTGTAATGAATTATTTTCAGGTTATACAGGTATGGTGGTGTCTTTACATTTCTACTTGTGATTGTAGATCTGCTGCAGAACTTTTTGAGACTTATAGCATGGCAGCAATGACATTCAATCCTCCTGTGGAAACTTCAGGCTCCAAAAGGAAGGTATGTCATACTTTTCATTATTTTTTAAAAGATGAGATAAAAAACTAAGATATCTCTTAGTAACTAATTCCAACTTGCCTAATTGTTTTGTAGGTTTTTTTTTACGTGTTGGAATGGATGGTAGGATGGATCTCTGGGGTTGAAATTCTAGGTAGAGACAGTCATGAGACTGTACCATTCAGTACAGGATGTGTCCAAGACTGGACCCAGCATCTGTCACTTGTTAGTTTAGTATCAACTGTTGCCATTTTTAGCTTTGCTGTATAGCTTGGCTTTTGCTTATGGCATAAGAACTTTTAACTCATACTTTTAATATTTTTTCAGGATAAAGTTTTACAGGGGGATTCATATTTGAATGAAGATTTAAATCAGCTAATCAAAAGACATTGCAATACAGTTGCTACTCAGTGGCCTCTGGATTTCACCAGCTGTTTGGAAACATCACTAAGGTAGTAGAAGGAAGAATCAGTGGACTTTCTTGTATATTTGGATGTTTGTGAAGATGCACATGAAGATGCATTGTTAATTTAGGATCTTCTCCTTTTATTCAAGGGAAACTTCCTAAGAAAATTAACAGAGGAGGACGTTACCCATTGGTGGCATAGGATTCTGCCCAAATTCTGAAAATGCCCTTTCATTAGGAAAGGAGAGTCAAAGCCTTTTCCTTCCCTAATATTTGGGAATTTCTTTCTTAATGAAGTTGCCTTTTTAAAATTTAATATACATATTAAGCTATAGTTTTAAAAAAGTCTTTAGACTGAGCTTATTAAAATGAAGTTGCTAGATTAAAATAAGGGCATAGAGCACAGAAAAATCAAGACTGTGAGATTGCTTTTTAAAGTGCAGCTACTCTTTATAACCAAATATTCTTTATATCCAAATAAACTTTTTTTTTATTGTACCACTGTAGTTGGAAGAGAGAAAAATTCTAAATTCGAGTGAGTGTATTTTTATAAAGATTTTTGAGAAAAGAAAAAAAATACCTTGAAATTGGGTGCCAGGTTCCTTGGCTTTTGCTAGATGGTACACTTCCAAAAGTAACCAAATTTGGCCTTTAAAGATAAGTGTTCATTATGGCTACTTTCAAAGAAAGTCTGAATGTGATTCTAGTTTCTTCCAAGTCCTTCACATTTTCTGACATGCTCTAGAGGGTGATGGGGGAAGAATTGCTCCAGAATGGAAAAATCAAGCCCTAGATTTTACTGTTCTAAGGATAAAGGGTACCTGGTGAAGGGCTTTTTTCTTTCCTTTTTTTTTAGACAGGATAAAATGCCTTATTCTTATGAATATTACAAAGCAGTATTTTATGTAACAGTTATTGCCATATTCTTAGAATGGCCTACGAAATAAGTGTTTAATGACCAGGTTATAAAAATTCCTGTGAACAGTTGAATATAAAACAGCTGCTTTTTTTTTCTGCTTCCTATACTTGTGAGAGTTTTTTTTAAAAATGCACAGCAGTCCCAACTCAATAATTTATTATTGCTTCAGAGCTATAGAAGCCAGTGATTTTGGTCTAGAGCTTAAAGCTCTTTTTTTTCCCTCATGATGTAAATGAATATAGAGTCCCTCCCTCTACCATTTCAGCAGAGTGGGGGCTAACACTGCATGTTAATCTCTTAGCATATTTTATGATTTTTAAAAGTGTTTCTAAGATCAGTTTTTTAAGCTTGATTATTTAATGATGAGAAATGTATGATTCGAGATGTAAATATTTGCTTTTAACCTATCTTTTAGATATAAAACAAAGTCCAGGAATGTTATGAATAGTTTGGAGGACCATTAGAGCCCAAGTGACCAATATATGTCACAAATCATTTATTTTTCAAACATACACATATATGTTCCATTTTGGAATATAGTTTAGGTGAAAAATCAACTATTTCACACTTCAGTTATGCTTTTAATCTTATTACACATACAGAGAATTATAGATCATAAAATTATACATCTATTCGAATATTGTATATGAATTTGAGAATAAAATATATTCACGCACTAACTTATTTAGCCTTGTATTGATGAGTTTCATTTTTACAACTGAATATTGTAATCATTAATAACATACACAGCCTGAGGCTATTCTAAGCTACAGTCTTCATATTTTTTTTAACTAGATAAATATTGATCAGCTACTTGGTGTTTAGCACTGTGGTAGGCACTTAAAAGTGAAGTGGGGTAACAGTGGGCATAAGACAGAGCCTCAGTCTTCCATGATTGTGCATGCTGTCAGATCATTCACACAACCCCCCAAAAATACTTTACCTAGTTCAGTGTCAGACTGAGTTGTTTCAAAGTTCAGAGACCCGTGTCACTTGAAATAGGGAAGGTTTCAGAGGCCTGCTTAATGGCAGGCTTGCGCATAGTATGTTTTAGGTCTAAGAGATATTTATGAATATTTTGATAATCATGGAGATGTCAGCAAGTATTTCAAAAACATTCACTTCAGGTATTCCTACTTAGCCATCAGCCAAGGATTTGCTTTCAGGGGGTTGATGCATAGAGATGGCAGAAAACACATAAATTGTTAATGCACTGTATCATGGAAATGACCCAAGCATGGACTCTGTAAGAGGCAATCTCCCTTTTCTAATAACTTAGAGGAAGAGAGGTTGACAGATTAGAAAGGGACAGAACAAAGGAACGGGAAGATATAGTTAAAAACAGTACATATGTAGCAGTAGGGAAGGCTCCAGTGTCTCCAGAACTGTCAAGATGGGAGACCTTTGTATGAAAGCAAATTTGATTATAAGCACCGGTAACTCACCTTTGTTGAGTCTAGATTCCATATTTACCCCAACTGGAGAATTTATAAACAACTTTTACTTAATAAAGACATGAAAAGAAGTGTTCCCTCAAGAGGGCACTTTGTGCCCAAAAAGTGTTACTTCCTACAGATTTTTCACCAAACTTACCCAATTCCTCTAGTAATTTTACACTTTGCAAAATAACCAATTCTAGATGAATGGTTCGTGACCAAGAGGAAGTTAATCTCTTTGAGCATCACAAATCACAGTGGATTCTTAAACTCTAATCCTTTTTTGCCAACTATAGGGTTTTTTAAAAAGTTGGTACCACCTACCAGAGTGACAGCTTGCATATTTAGAGTAAACCCAGCTTGCATATTTAGATTCCTTTCCGTATGAACTTTACTGAAAAAGTTTGCTACCCAGATTTTTAGTAGTCTGAAAAGTATGAAGTGGTAATGGGTATAGTCTGGGTGGCATTAACGCTTTTTGAGTCAGTAAGAACTTCCAATAACATGAAAGGTGTGTGGTGTATTTTTAACACTTCTGGTTTCTAGAATATGAAAACAACTGGGGATCGTTTTAATTCTTTTTTTAATTGGTAAAAGAAAAAACTTCTCAAAGCAAAGTTGAGGATTTTTAGTGTGCTTTATAATTTGAAGAAAAACATCAAATTCTAGTATCAATAGAAAGATGAAATTTGGATTTTACTTTAGAGGAACACATATTTCATTTTAAAAATTATATTTCATTTTAATTGCTTCATACAAAGAATAAGAAGAATCCTTTACACTTACATGATAGTTTTATACAACAAAGTTTTTAAAAATAATTTACATTAAATGGCAAGTAGGACTTAGATCAATAGCTCTTCAGTGAATCAAAAATGAAAGTGAAGCTTTTTTATATCTGGCCCATTTCAGGTATTCAGAGCATACATTTTCTTTTTAGGAGATTTGTCTTCAAAGAGTGAGACAGAATCACTAATGTTTCTAGCCCCTAAGCGATATTAAGAAGCTATGTATAATAAATATATAAGTACAGTGTCAGTACAAACCTTGCAAAATAAATAAATTTAAACACCAACTCAATCTACTTTTGCTTTAAAAAATGGTTAAGTTTCTTGTTAAGACATCACAACTCAGTAAATATTAAATTACACATCATTCTAAATGTTGTGAAAACCAAACGTGGAATAATCTGTGAATATATAAGCAATAAACTTAAAAAAAAAAACCAAAAAACCCAACATCATTCTATATGTAAAAAGAAATCCTAGAGAAGAGTACACTATGGTACACAATATAGAAACTAAGCTGAATTACTCTTTAATGAATCTTACGGGACATATTTACATTTGCAATGCCCAAAAACTCCCAATTCTCAGCCATAAAAGTATGGCTACACTGGCTTGCATGTTCTCAGGCCTGTATGCCTCTTGTTCCCAGTTTTTAAAGTCAGGTCTACCATGGCCCTTGAGCCAAATCCAGCCTGCCACCTGTTTTTGTATGGCTCTTGAACTGAGAATGGTTTTTACATGTTTAAATAATTGAGAAAACAAATCCAAGGAGGAATATTCGTGACTATGAAAATGATATGAAATTCTAATTTCAGTGTCTGTAAATAGTTCTCTTGGAAGCCAGTGACCTAGCCATGTTCATTCATGCGTGTGTTGTCTGTGGCAGCTTCTGTACCACCGTGGCTGAGCTGGCCAGTTGCAACAGAGACCATATGGTCCATAAAGCCTAACATGCTGTCTGGTCCTTTACAGACAAAGTTTGCTGACCCCCTGTTCTAAATCTGTTCTTGCAAGCTCAGCATTGTTTGTTTTTTTTTAAACAACTGTTGACATCTGTAAAATAGCAGTCTCCTGGGACTCTTTGCTTCATTCATCAGGAAAATGGCTGGTAGCTAGCCCAGATGGTTGGTGCCATTTTGCTTGTCCTCAGTGTGGACCTCACATGTGTGATGAAGGCTTCAGTTCAGAAATCATTAATTTCCAGTTTAAGTTGAAGGGAAACAAGAAATTGTATTTGTTTCTACCACGTTTGTTCTTGACTTTAACTCTTTGCCAAAAGATCTGCGCCTGTAAAGTTGTATATGCATAGGCTTGTTAGTATATTCTAAACAAAGGAGCAGAAGAAACATTGACAGTGGAGCAAGGGTTTAGTGTTGTTCAGCCAACAGCAACCCACAGCTCTGGTGGCTCTGGTTGGGGGAAGAATCTATTTCCTATAAACTCACAATGTTATAATGTTTCTGGGAGTTGGGACATCAGGTGATTTCCATCCTGGAACACCATATTCTTTAGCAATCTATATATACACGTGTGTGTGTGTGTGTGTGTGTGTGTGTGTGTGTGTGTGTGTATATTTTTTAATCATAACCAAACCCTTTAACTTTTTAAAAAAGGTAGAATTCCTTCAACAGCTGTATTAATTACTTTCGATAAGAGTAAGGTAAATAATTACTTTTTAAAGATATTCTTAGAGTATTAAGGGGTAAATCTTGAAACTTTAGAAGTAAAAATTTTAGGATAACATGAAATATGTTACTGAGAAAGCAGTAAAAATACTAAACTTGTTTTCTTCTGCACATGTTCCAAAAGGCCCTTCCTTTGTCACCATGTATAAAGGAGTTTATGACATGGGATAATAAAGTCCCATAGATGCACCAAATGGCAGTTTTAAAAGAGAAGCTCCTCAAAGTTTAAGCAAAGTTGAGGTCAACTGAATGACTGTGAATGTTTGCTTGCTACAGGAAAATGTGAGTCCAAAGGCATTCATCTAAATCACTGCTACCCTCCCTACTCTCCTAAAACATAAGCAATTATAATGCTCATTATAGCAAGCATATTATAAGGCAGATTTTTAGTGGAGTTGTATTATGTATTTAATGTAATCTTGTAGCACAATGAAGGTTCCTTATGTGCAGACTAATTTCATTATGTCATTATGGAAGTTATAAAAGAGAGGTGTGTATAACATCATACCTGTGATTTATTTGATGCAAAGTTCTTGATATGGAAAACATTTTAAATTTTGATCACTGTCCTTATGGCCCATTCCCAGAACCACTACCATGGGGAGTCATTTTCTAAAAGTTAGAGGCTCAACACTGGTGTTTAGTCCTAAAGCTCACAGCTTTTGGTGATGGCACTGATTGTCTCAGTGACACTGGGGCAGAAAAGAAAGCGAGTTTGGAACTTTACAAAATTGGAATACCAACTGTAGCTCAACAGAAAAAGGGTGCTAAACCTTCTCAGAGTCTGGACAGCTCGGAGCTTCACTATTCTGTGCATATTCAATATTATCTGATGCTGTGTGATATGGATTGCTGCCATAGTTCCGATATTTCTGATGAGTTTTTGCATACAGACCCCAAACAACCCTGAGTCCTTCGGAATAGTTGGATATGCAGATATTTTGGAGGAGGTAATTTCCTACATTTGGCTTTGTCTGTTCTGAAAGAGCTTTGTTAGTGTAGTGTGGGCACCAGTTATTTTAGGAGTTGCTCCTTAAATGTAGACTCATGGGCTCAATGTATCAGTCCCTTTGGGCTATTGTAAACCAAGTTGGCCCTGTCAGATATCAATGAATTCTTTAACTGTGAGCTTCTACAACTTTATACATGTAATTCCTGATTGTGATAAAGACAGACAATGAAGCTCTGCAGTATAAGCAACAATGCCTTTACTGCTGTTGGTTTCGTGTGAATTTTATTTTTTATTTATTTTTGTTTCATGAATTTTAAATCTTAGAACTTAATGTAACAGGTAAAAAGTGGGCTTTAATAATCCCTTGGGTTCATTAAGAAACTAAGTGAAAAGAAGAAACCCATGTTTGGTTTCTTTAAAAAACCCATGTTTGCTTCTTTAAAAAAATTCAGGTTCCACATAAATAATTTATTTTAAGCTAGAATGAAGTTTACTCTGTATGTGACTACCAAGCGGAGGACTAGCAAACACAGGCCTAATCTACTGCAGTTTCAGGATGGAGGCTGTTATGCTATTCTGCTTTCTTTTTAATCATCACATCCTGAATGCCAGATTTTTATTTTTTAAATGAGGCAGAAGTTGAGGTTGTTGAGACTAAATCAAACCTAAATTAGAATACCGTAAAAGTAGAAATACAAAAAATGAAAGCTGAGGGGCCCACAGCAGCCCCTTGAGTTTTATGTGAGTTACCAATAATTAAAAGAGTTCTATGTCTGATGAGATGAGGCTGATGTAGTAGTTTGGGCAAGTTGGTTGTCTTCTTGGGGTCTTTGTTGAGTAATCTACAAAATAAGGAGGTCTAAAATTATAAGTGCTGAAGGTACCTATATCTTCAGAGCCCTTTTCCTATTTTGCTACCATTCGTACCTCCCTCAGGGGCCATCCTCCAATTGATACTATACAAACTGTGCCTTACAAAGTGTAAGTTGATCCCTGTTTCAGAATGGTACCCTGACTTAGCATACCTGGTAAAACATGCTACCCTTGGTCACTGTTGGCAGTCTAGCGTGTCACTGGAGGACAAGCCTCCCACAGCTTTTTCCTCCTTGTTTTGGACACTTTCTGAGCTCAAGACTTGAGAAGGTGATGTAAGTCCTCGGGGCTGTTTAGTTGACTTGGTGAGCTTCTTGAATTCACTTGCAAAAGAAATGCCTTTTCTTTTGTCTTCTCGGGATGCCTGTGAAGAAAAAAAGAACCCTCCACCAGCATTAGGTTGAAGCCAGGATCCTCAGTCACATGATATTATATTAGAAAGCTCTTCCCTCTTCCCTGTCAGAGTGTTGGAAATGAGGGCTGAAGGACTTACCTCTCAGGACCGCTTAACCACCAAAGGAATGAAAACAAAGCCACACAGTTTTCTCCCCCATACATTTCTTGACGCAGAAACATTTTCCTAGATTTTTTATCTCTCAGAGAATATCAAATAATCTGTGCAGAGAGCAAAATAACCTTGAACTTTACCTGCACCTGCTCCTTTAGCTTCAGGATGAATTTTCCTGCACCTTTCCACTTGCTTTGTGCTTGAAACACGCACTCCTGATCCAAGAGGACCCGCTGGGAAGACTTTGGGGTAGAAGACTTCTTGTTGGAAGTGTCTTTCACCACCTCTTCCAGAAGCACATAGTCACTCGGGTTGGGGTTGCTCAGGATGCTATAGGAGTATTTGGCTTTGCATAAGGTCTGAAAGATAAGTTAAGATCAACTGAATGAAGATGCTATCTCCAACACCTGCATTCACTGTAAATGGAACTTTCAGGTGGAAAACTGTCACAGGCTTAGAGATGGAGGGAGTCTTTCAGATCATGTCATCCCAGTCCTCATTACATTTGTGTTAAGTTGCAGTTTATAACGCACTTCCCTACATCACCTCATTTAGCTGCACAACAGTCCGTGGTTCTGGCATTATTATCCCCATTTCAGACGAGGAACTTAAGCAGATTCCAGAGGGTGCACTGCTAAGAAGTAATGGAATAAAGACTTGAACTGGACTGTCTGCATGCACCAAAGCTCATAGACATGAAGGTCATGCTGATAGTAAGGGACAGAATCCTGACCCTCAGATGCCTCTCTGTCCCATTAGGCTGCCTCTTCACCACAGAGTCTTGGTTGTTGAAGGCATTTTAAAATTTACTTGGTCTCACTTCTCATTTAGTACAAGATTATCTCATTTATGCATTTTATCCACTCATCAATGTTTACTGAGAACCTACTATGTCCCAGATACTACACTATACTTTGGGGACACAACAGTGCACAAAAGAAACACATCTAAGCCCTCTTAGAGTTCAAAACCTATTGAGGAGGTTAAAATTAACCATGCAATAATAGCAAATAGCATTTAAATAGTGCTTACCCTGTGCTAAGCATTGTACACCTTACATATATTTACTCTTCGCAACACTGTGAGGAAAGTACTATTATACTATCTCCATGTTATCTATGTGGTAACTTGCCATGCAGTGGTGTGCTGGAGCCAGCTGGAATGGGTTAGTAAAATCAGACGTGGTGGGAGTATTTATACAACAGAAATGGGCAAACACTACAAATCAGAGACCCCCACCCCCTGCTTTTATTTAAGAGCCAATTTTACCAGTACACCACTATAACTAGGGCAAAGATAGTTAAATAACTTGCCCAAGTTCTCAGAGCTAGTAAGTATAGCTGGGATTTGAATTGAGCAATTTGATCTAGTAGAGTCTGCGTTAACCAATATGCTCTACCACTTTTCAAATGGGTGTTTAATGAACACAATCCGTGACAAAGCCTTCAAAAAAAGGAAATATATTTTCTGAAACTACGTACACAGATAAGCAGGGCCTAGAGGAGGGGAGAGGGTCAGGGTAGGCCTGTTTATCTTCTGACGGACCTTGAGAGATGGTCATTAGGTATTAGCTTAGGCATTTCCGAGACAATGAATTACTACTCTGTATGTACAGCCACCTCCTAAACCCATAATATTTGTGCTTCATAGAAGGCCTGACTCATAGTAGATGCTATGCTGAAGGGAGCAACTAACATTTCCCAGCCTTAAGAGGCACACACTGCCTTTTCAGGTCCCCGGAGGTCTAGAACTTCATCATATAATGAGCTGACATCTGATCTGTCCCAGCAATCAACACTGAGGACAGGACCGAGGTGAGGTGGCGAGGGGCTCTGACCTGCTGAATGACATCCTGTGCGGTGCTGACACGGGGTGCTTTGATAACTGTTCGCGGTTGCTCTGGAGAAACATCGTGCACTTGGACAAAGAAACTCTCCTCCTCTGTGTTTAGGATCACCTCCTTGTCATCTTGCACAATGCTCTTCTCTTCTAGATTCTATATTAAAAAATAAGAAAAATATGAGTATATGGTGAGCTGATGCAGAATAAGAAAAATCTAACAAAAATTTGAGATGGACCTTGGTAATGTGAAATAACTTCTTAGCTTTTTATCACACACTAGTTAATATTTCATAAACCACTTTAAAAGGACATACATGTCTCAGAGAAAGAAAGTACGTGTCTCAGAGAAAGTACGGTAAGTACTGTGGCCAGAACAAGCCAGTAGATGTGTTCCTGTTAGATGTGGATTTTGAGTCCAAATTAACTAGATAAATTTGTAAAATGATAATACACCATTTGGCAATTACCAAAAGCCAAATAAGAAGACAGTAAATTCCATTTAAGAGAAAGTCCACCCATTCTCACACAGACTTTGAGCATTTAAGAAATGCTAGGCATCTGAAATGTGAAACTGACATTCAGCCAGGCTAGATGAACAAAATCCACAGTGAAAAGGCGAAACAATGGCTAGAGGTGAGTCACATTGAAATTGATATTGACAAAATACTAAATAATGAGAATTGCTCATCAGGTTGATTGGCTTTTGATGAACTGGCTTCCAGTATATTTTACATATCTAACTATATATAATATATGTATATATTATATATAATTAGATATGTCTATAGATATATGTATCTTAGTAAACATTTTCAGGCAGTACAGAATTATATTAATAAAAAGGCAAACTTTGCCCGTTCTCACTCTTTTTCCTTCTCTCTCCCCACCTCATTCTCTACAAAAACCACTGTTGTTAGGTTACATATCCTAAACATCTGCCATGGATATACAAATGTATTTTTGTGTATATGAATAGATAATACAATGAAACCCTGGAATTATGTGAATTTAGACATGCGATTGTCAAATGGCTCCTGTTCTTTGTTAGCCCCATTCTCGAATGAGGGTACATACAGCTATCTTCTACAAGGTGGGGGACAGGAAGGGAAAGGAGAGGCAAGTAAACAGGCAACCCATCTCGGGAAGCAAGAATTTGGCAGGAAGGAAGGTGCTCCTATCCCCGGCGTTCTCCTAGCCTAACCTCTTCAGATCAGGCACTGAAGTGGTGCTAACTAGCCAGAAGATCCCCCAAATCATCACTATCCTGAAGTTCCAGCCAGCCACAGGACCCAGAATTGTTCCCATTAAAATTAAAGTCAAAATGGATCATTGCCACCAGGTGGCGCCAAACTGTAGACACCACCAGAAAGGTCTAGTTTCTGGAGCTTCTTGCCAACCAGGCTCACCCCAATCATTTCATCATCATTTTTGTAGTCGTGGAACCTACAATTTACACGACTGAAGTTTTTGAACCCCATTTATTATATTGTGGATGGGTAGAGGAGAGTTAATGTCTTTTTATTGCATAAAATGAGTTTGTACTCCACATACGCTGTTCTACAACTTGTTTATTCTTCCCACTTAAAATGTCATCATTTCATGTCAGTTCCTATAGATTTTGCTGCATTGTATGTTACTGCAATGATCATAATATATTTAACCAATCAGAGTCTGAGTTTGGGTGGTAATTCACATGACATGTTTTTTAGGGCCCTGAAAACCAGGAAGCAAGCAAACAAAAACCAAAAAAGATTCTTACTGCCACATAAACTATCCCGACAACCATGTGCTTTTATTTATTTTTTAAATTTTATTTTAATTAGTTTCAAGTATACAATACATTGGTTAGACATCTATATAGTTAATAAAATGATTCCCCCAACTGCTCCCTCTCTCCCCTGACCCTTCACCTAGCCAACATGTTAATGCTAACTGCTTTCCCTATGCTGTGCTCCGCATCCCCGTGACCATCTGTCAGCTACTAATCAGTACTTCTTTAACCTTTCACCCCATTCTCCCAGTCCCACAAATCCCTCTCCCCTCTGTCCCTCACCAAATTGTCCACTATATTAGAGTTTGTTTTTGATTAGTTTCTTCTTTTCGTTCCTTAGATTCCACATATAAGTGAAATCATCCAGTATTTATCTTTCTCTGACTTAAATACCTTCTAGGTTCATCAAGGCGATATCTTTTTCCATCCCCTTCCTGTGTGTATCTTTTAATCTGAAGTGAATCTCTTGTAGGCAGCACGTAGGGGTCTTGTTTTCTTATCCATTCATCCACTCTATCTTTTAGTTGGAGCACTTAAATCTTTTCCATTTGAGGTACTTATTGATAGGAATGTAGTTACCATTTATTCCTGTTTTTGATACATGTTTTTTCTTAAAGAAGTTCCTTCAACATTTCCTGTAATATTGGCTTGGTGGTGACAAATTCCTTTAGCTTATTTTTGTCTAGGAAGCTCTTTATCTGTCCTTCAACTCTAAATGATAGCTTTGCTGGCTAAAGTATTCTTGGTTGTAGATCCTGGGTCTTCATCCTGTTGAATATTTTGTGCCAAGCCCTCTGTCCTGCATAGTTTCTTTTGAGAAATCAGTTGCCTGTCTTATGGGTGCTCCCTTGTAGGTAACTATCTGCTTTTCTCTTGCTGCTTTTAAGATTTTTCTCTTTGTAGTTAACCTTTGGCATTTTAATTATGATGTGTCTTGGTGTGGTCCTCTTTGGATTCCTGGTTTTTGGGATTCTCTGAGCTTCCTGGGGTTGTATGTCTATTTCCTTTACCAGGTTAGGGATTTTCCATCATTATTTCTTCAAATAGCTGTTCAACAACTTGTTTTCCTTCTGGTACGCTGATGAGACGGATATTTTAACCTTTAATAGTGTCCCATAGGCTCCTTAAATTATTTTTATAGTCTTGGCTTCTTTTTTCTTGCCATTCTGATTGAGTGTCCTTGGCTTTCCCGTCCTCTTTATAGGTCATTTGATCCTCTTCCTTATTCACTTTGTTTATTCCATTTAATACACTTCTCATCTCAGATAATGTGTTCTTCATTTCAGACTGGTTCCCTTTTATAATTTCCAGTTCCATTTTTATGTTTTTTATCTCTTTGTTGAAATTCTCACTGAATTTATCTACACTTCCCAAAAGTTCATTGAGCATCAATATAACCAGTGTTTTGAACTCTGCATCTGTTAGATTACTTGACTCCATTATATCTGAATCTCTGTTCTGTTCTCTCATATGGCTTCTGCTTCTTGTCTTCCCATTTTGGCTGCCTTTCCGTGTCTGTTTCTATGTACTAAGCAAAGCTCCTAAGTCTCCCGATCTTATTAGCATGGCTTTGTGTAGTAAGTGTCCAGTAGCACAGTCTTGAGAGGGGTTCAGCTGCAGGCCAAATTTAGCTCAAGCCTCTGCCCCTCTGGGGCCACCTGTTAAGATTCAGCAAGCAATCTACAGATGCTGAGCTTATAGTTGCCTCAAAAGGCCACACCAGAAACCGAAGCCAGCTGCCTCCAGTGTGAGTCTAGGCGCTGCTCAGCAAGGAGTACCTGACTTGCTGAGGATACGTCTGGATATGGCTTGGGTGGGGCTGTGAGTTGAGGGAGGCGGAGTTTCAGGGAATCATCTGGGAGGAGCGACCTCTGTTATCCAGTTTGATGACATCACAGCCATGGTGGCACTGTGTCCACGTACTGGAAGCGGGGGAGGGCTCAACAGGGAACAATGGATACCACCAGCACTTCTGTACAGGGCGAGTCTCGTCTCGGCCCTCACTCTGACAATGTCTCCCTATAAGTCCCTCGTGCCCCCCATGCTCAGTTGAATACGCACTGGTGCTCAGAGCGAGCAGGTCCATCACCACGAAAGTCCGCTTGTGGATACAGCCCCTTTAAGAGGTGTTTGCCGCTGCCGCAGGCTCTATCTCTCTCAGCCCCTAGGGACCGGGCAGCCCCACGTCCTTGCCCCGTCCTACCTTCTGCTGTTGCAGAGTGATTTCTTGGCTTTCTCCCTAGTTGTATGATTTGTTCATCTAGATCCCAGGAGATTTTTCCTTGCTGTTTGCTCCTTGTTTCTGTCACAACTTTGATTTGGTCGCCAGAGGGATGGACAGAACCTCTACGCCATTTTTCCCCCCCTCTGCGCTTTTATTTTTAATAGCTCTCCTTAGAACCTCACTCTGAGCTTATTTTCTTTATTGAGCTTTAATATTTGAGGTTATTCTTTATTTAACTTAAAAAAAAAAAACCTACTACAGTTGAATATTAAAAACAAAAGCAAGTAGTTAGCATATCATGATTATAGTCCTTCATTCATTCTGTAAAATACCAGTAGTGAGTGTTATTCACTGGCCCCACTAAGAGGTCTGACACTGGACACCACCCCTCACATGATGTTCATCAGCCTTGTATGCTTCTCCATTGTAATGGTGCCGTCTTTCTTGATTTGGATCAAAGTCCAGTTCTATCTGGTACATTTCATTAGTCTCTTCTACTTCCTTTCAGGTAGGAGTTTTTCAAGCAAAGAGTTTATTAGGAGAGAGAAAGCCACTTTCAGGAAAGTTTACCTTAAATTTGATGATTGGGTGACCTTTTAAATATGGTCTATGATAAATTGGTATGCCCTCATTTAGCACATGCTTGATATCTCCACGCTTGACTGTCTGACCTGGATGAGAGGTGATGGCTGTGGTTCAGTTGTCCAGGTAGATATTGGCTTCTGGAAGCCACACAATGCTTCAGCCAGCTGTATGTGCACACATGAAAAGGTCTTCCTGAGTAAAAACAGAGTGGTCCTTCTGATCTAAAAAAATGATAATGCCTCTGGGCTCCAATTGTGGTTCTTGGTCTCCTTCACCATGGAATGTCTTCTGGCCATCTTTCATGCCTTTGTCAATATGAACTTCTAGAATCTTCTTCTCTTGAACTATCTTCCTTCCATTGAGGCTTTTACATCTACCTTTAGGACTGATCCGTTTCCCATGGCCGGGTGCTCCATGTACGCAGACTGAATTTGTTGTCCTATTTGATGAATTCTAATTTGCATCTCAGTATCTCGCCAACTGGGACAGCACTCTGCTGCTCCTTTCTTACTGCCTTGGCCTTCACATATTTGCAGAGCTAGATACCTTGTTGCACCATTATATAAATCTTCTAGGGTTACTGATAGCTGATGCACAACATTTTACCTCTCCTTCCTCTCTGCATCCTTCTTCCTCCTCCAAAAAATGTCAGTGATGTCCATGGGGGAGCCAGAACCGCCACCTGCTCCACCTTCTTTACTCACCTGTTGTCCTCCTTTGTCATATGATTTCCTTTTCTTTTCATCAGAGAGCATTTTGTAAGCTTGAGAAATCTGTTTAAACTTCTCTCCTTCATTTGGATTCTTACTAGGGTGGTACTTTAAGGCCAGTTTCCTGTAAGACTTTTTTAATTCTTCCTGAGTGGCACTGGGTCTAACCCCCAAAACATCATAGTAAGTGGTTTTTTTTCACCATTTTTGACAGCTGGTGGGTGGGCTGAAGCTAGTGTTGGGGAAGCAAGAAGGAGTGTGTTGTTGTCAGATCTTATTTATTTTTAAGGAGTTTTCAGCTGCAATGGAAGCCACAAGTAATGACCATGACAATAGCCCTCACTTGTATAGCTCTTCACTAAGCACTTTTCTACATATTGTCTACATGTTTGGATGAGTATCACGACCTTTTTGAGTCAAGCAGGGTAGTTTCTATTATAGATTTTACACAGTAGGGCACAGAGGTTTACAGAAGTCAAATGAGCTGTCCAAGGTGACCTAATATGTGGCAGAGCCAGGTTTGTTGGATTTCAAATGCAGGAAGTGTCAGAGGAGGGCATACTGACCACAGGAAGATGTGATTTTTGCCAGCTTGACAGCCCAGGAAACAAAAAAATTATAAAAGGCAGACAGGAGAGATCAGAGGTCATAATTAGCAGTTTAGGGACTTATATGAGCAAACTGCTTATATATCTTACTAGTTTCACAGAGTAAATGAATGAAAATATTTATAATCCCAATCTATCAATTATGCTAGTGTCTGCTTGCATTCAATAATTGCTGAATTCATTTATTTAATCAGTTAATATGTAGTGTGTGTCACGATGCAACAGGTATACCTCGATACATTAAATGTGATTTGTTATCTTTTATTATACATTTCATTAGTCATTTCAAAAATTTCCCAACAAAGGCTCATAAAGGAGAGTTTGCTGCATTCTATTAATTGGAAAATGCTTGTTAGCCTTCTCTCCTAAATTATCCCCCTTTTTCTTCAAAATGCTTCCCTCCGCCAGTCCTTATTAACCATTTATTGCTGAGGTCACTACTGCCTGTTGTCATATACATTTTATATTGCATATAAGCATCCCTAACCTCCCCAGTCCTTCCAACCAAATGATGAAGGCCCACTCAAGAGCCTGCCCATGTTTCTTCCTGCTCACTGCCTCCCACAGTGCTGGGCATGGGTGGTCCATGGGGACTGACCCAACTCCAGCCTAAGCAGCATGGGATGGTGGAAACAATACTGACCTGGATGCCATAAGTTTTGAGTTCTTTCTACTTCTTGCCCTGTTGTTATTTAACCTCTCTGAAGCTCCATGTGTAGAATTATTTCCATTATATCATGAGATCATTCAAAACAGTGGATGTTTGAGAGCTGTAAACCTTGTAAGTCATATACAAATATATGATTTAAAGAACTCACTGAAATTATCACTTGTAGGATACTTAATATGGCAAAGACAATTAGAAATAGGAAAAAAATTAGAGAGACATTAAAGATGGCTTCAAAAGTCCAGCTAAGCCCTCTGACAGTTTCTCATAAAGCTATAAATTATTAGAAATGCGTTTTCACCGGCTTAGCAATTTGTATGTCTGATAGGGAGAGGAAGCCGGGGAGACAATTACATTTCTTTGCTTAAAAGAAGTGTTATTTTATGGTCTAAGGCAAGGTTAGGAGGGAAGGCAGTGAGTGGCTCTAGTTCCTAGGGGAGATGCTGAAGGTCTGCAGAGGCTGTGGGCCATGCTCACAGATAAGTTCAGAGTGAAAAAGTAACATACGGTGCTGAAAATGGGTTCCTTATCGTCTCCACTCTGTCCTAACAAGCATAGAGCACAGATGCACATTGTTCTAACAAACATAGAGCCCAGATGCGCATTTAATGAGTCAAGCTCTATTACATGCCTCAAAAGAGCAGTTCCTGTGGCCAGAACAGGGGTTGGCACATATCAGGTGCTCAATAAATATTTATTTAATCAAACTGTTGAACGGACTCAGCTGCTTCGTTATTGACGTATAATGAGGCATGATTGTCTACACTGGAACAATGACTTTATATTTTAAATTTACCATCATTTAAAAAAAATAGCAGTAAGTTAGTGGGCTCCTTTCCAGAAAAAGAGTATTTCTACCAACAAACCCCCAGAGGAGCCAACCAATCTGGAGTTGACATGTAGTCATTGTACTGTTTCTTTCATGTGAAAGATCATGGGAATATTAGTGAACATAATGTAATTTTATATGAATTCTGACTGAAGCTGAGAGATTATTCTTTGTGTGAAGTTATGGAATATTTTCAAAGAAATACTGTTATTTTTCTTATATGCACAGAATCTTTTATTAGCTAAAACTTGAACAGGCACTAATAGGAAGGCAGCCAACCCTAAAATGCAAAATGCCTATAGGCCTTACATTACACAGCTCTATGACCCTCATAACAGTGTCTTTCCACATATACAGATAAAATACTAGACAAAGAGCTGAGGACACGTGTAAGGAATCCTCTGAGTTTTTGCTTGCTTTGTTTTACAAGGGATGATTTTTAGACTGAATTTTTGTTAGCTGGAGATAATATTCTGAATATGTGCAGAAGAATAAAATCATCTCCCCACATTCACTTCAGGAATAATATAAACCAAGTTGGAATTACAAGAAATTCTGATGTTGAGGGAGGTGGCCAGTAGGGAGGTGGTTAATTGCGTACTGAGTTGTGACTGTGTAGGCTACACCCAGACACACTTACTTCCTGCTGGGTTTTTAAGACAATTCTGCCAATGTATCCCTCTTCTGGAAACCAGCTGCTTAGAATCTGCAAGATCTCTTCTTCTGGACCAATGACTCTCTGGAATGGTTGTTTTCTGCATTCATTCTTTTCTTTAGATATAAAATACTTTTCTTCCATCAAAAAATAGTCTGTGGCAATAAGTTTAATGTCTTGTTCGGTGGTCAGAATCTAAAGATAAAGCAAAGGCAAATTTAGCATACCTCTGAGAAATGGGCAAAAACTTTAATTCAAAACAAGTCTATTTTCATGGTGTTCAGAGAGCTTTGATGTGTAATTTATAAGTGAAACCTACTCTGGAGTGTTGCATAAGTCTTTTTGGACAGTCTAAGAATTCTCTTATGTCAAAAAAGGATTGTTTATGTCCATTCTGGGCAACAACACAATTTATTCATAATCCTCAGACACCACAACTGTTTTTCCCACTGCTGGAATGAGAGCTCCTACTGATTTAAAACCTTTAGATTTTTCAAACTATGAATTTAGCTCTTTGTAATCTTGCAATACAGGACTAAGGGTAAAGAACCTAGTCCAGTTTTTTACCAAAATGATCTCTCAATCATCTTCTAATCTCATCTTTTCTAAGTTCTTACGAATTCTCCTTTCCATAAACTTGACAGTGAGACTAGAAGCCTGTTTTCTTTGTTGGCCGCTGACCTTGGCAATCAAATAGAGTGGTTGAGACAAGGCTCAGGAGCCAGACAGACCTGGTCTGAGGTCTGCCTTTAATACTTACTGCCTGTGAGGTGTTGGGCAAGATATTTAACCCTTTGAAGGTTCAGTTCTCCCTCTATAAAATGGGAACAGCAAGAGTAATGAGGGGAATCAGTCTGCCATCCCAAAATATGCCTTTTGAGATATTGATTATTTTAGGCTGGTTATTTTCAAGAAACAAAAGACTCAGAAAGAAGCTTTAACCTTCCCCCTACTGCCTAAAAGAACTTAGAGGACCTGCTATGGTTTAATATCAATAAGTATGAACCTAGCAAGGTCCATTTGATCAAAGTCCTCTCTGTGTCCCTTGTTAAAAATGCCCCATCAAACATTTATTTACCAAACATTTACTTTAACATCTCCATGTGAATTGCTTTCCTGTCCTGTGAAGTCCCAAACCACAACCTCCCCTTCTCTTAAGCTCAAGAAAGCATATGAGCCTTAACTGCCAGATCTGTCTTTGAGTCTCATATTCTTATGGAACCCCTGTATGTGCATATGTAATAAATTTGGTTATTTTCTCCTGTTAATCTTATTTTCTCATGTTATTTTTTTATTTTCTCATGTTAATTAGATTATTAGTCCAGCTAGGACAACTTAGAAGGTGGGAGGAAACTTATTTTTCTGCCCCCCACAGTAACAATCTCTTAATTTTGTTTTGTTTTATGACTGAGTCACTAGTTATAAAGCATAACATGGGCACATTATGAGAACTCAACAGACACTAGCTGTCACTATAGTTCCTCTTACTGATGTATTCTTTCACGCTCATGTTGTATGGGATACTGACAAAAGGCTAAACTCAAAGAGGGTGACAAGGGAAAGCTGCCACTATCTGGCCTGGATTAAGCAACACCCTTCTCCTCAACACCTGGCACTGCTGTGTCTCAAATTCAAGGAAAAACAGAAAGAACAGAGGATGATGGGGGCAGAAGATTCTCAAGAAGACTCTGCTCCCTTCATCCTGGATCTTGGTCTGTAACTGATGCTGGGCTCTGGGCAAGGCAACTCCTCCTCCTACTATAGGAATAATTTAGGACAGGAAGCTTCCAGGAGTAGGTTAGTTGGCACTGTCACCTCCCCAAGGGGCCCAGAAACCCTCCCTCCTCAGACTGGCTTTATATCCACGTAGTTATCCGCATGGGGTAACAATGAAGTGATGAGCTGCTTTTCACGGGTGGTCCATGGAAATGTTCCCTTGCTTTAAATCCTCACATTTTATAGCTTCTCCAAAACCCCAACAGTACTTTGTGACAGTAGACATTGAAGTTCATGGACCAATTTAAAAACCAAAAACTTTGGTAGTAGCTTCTGTTTGATATGCTATGAAAGTTGACACTTAAGCTGTTTTCTCTGACTCTAACTCAATTATAAAATGCTGGGCAAAAGTTGGCCTGTCCATAGAGACTTCCCCTCAAAGGACAGAAATACTTATTAATACTGATTATGTATGGTTGCTCAATGGGTTTTTAATCCCCCAACCATTCTACAATCCCACTTACACTTCATCATATGCCCTAAATTCAGAGGAAGCTCCACAGTCATTGCCCCCAAGTAGAAGAAATCATTCTGAGATGGGTTAAGGATAAAAGTTTGCAAGGATATTAAGCCACTGTGCCAAGCAAGAGTGGAGCTTCAAGTGTAAAGGGAAAAGTAAATGCACACAAGGGCTGCCTTGTCCTTTCAAAGAGCTGCCTCTCTGGATGCTGCTCTTTGTTCCTGGATTTCTCAACCTTACAAATCCCCCTGTAGGGCAGTGTCCCTGCCTGCAGAAGGCCACTGAGATCCTTTGGGCTCCGGAGCAGAAGTGGCACAGTATGACGGGATTTATGCCAGTTCTGCTTCTGGGTTTGGTGTAACAGGCTCTCATCCTCTTGTTTTAGGCCCTCCATGCCTCTTTGTAGCATTAGAGGTGTAGGACCTCAAAGATCAAGTGCCAGGGGATGGGGAAGAAGGAGGCTGCTCAACATGCAAATGAAGACCTTTTGCTAGAAGGGCCCAAGATGTCATCTGGGCCTATGTGGTCCATTCGGGCACTCTAAAAATTTGATCCAGCTCCTAGAAGGACAGAGTTCATTCAGCTGGTGTGCAGATTCTGGTTGATTAGTAAGCTCTGCATTAAGAGGGAAGATGAGGCCTGTGTCTAGGCTCAGAGGAAAAGGGCACACGTGGTCGGAAAGCCACTTATTTGTGTCTTTATCCTTCTTGAGCCCATTGTTTTTATGTGGCTGAAGAATTCTTAAAAATGTTTTTCTAAAAGTTGAGGTGGCTTGTTTAGTGGTACCAAGATCCCTCAGATCATTTGTAGGGTGGGTCTCAATGTCAAATATCAACAGAATCAAAAGATAGATCATCATCATGGTCTTTTGTGTATTTGTGTGTGTGTTTATAGACACAAACACACAATCACACACACACATACCCATACATATTAGATGTCGGATTCTCCCAATTGCAGGCTCAGTGGACTTACCTGTTGGAGAAGCTGCTTTGCCTTGGTGCCTCCACTTATAGAGAAAACAGTGAAGGGCTCTGGACCGGGGACGCCATGAACTGTGACTCTGTGAGTCTGTAAACATTTTCTTTCTTCTGTATTAAACATCTGTCAAGGAAGAGCATATGTTTTCTCATTCATTCTCATGCAACTTCTAGGCTACATTTAACACAGAAGTGCTAGTTCTTAGAATGAGGGATACATAAATGCAAAAGCAGAACATCCTTTTATAACCTGATGCATCTTTTTGTGGTTGAAGAAGTAACAGTGCATCTTCCTTAACAGTCTAGTGAGGATATGTAGCAGCATACCACCAAAATATTAATTTATTTTATAAAACAGTGCCTCTTTCCATCGTAATTATGAGACTGATATCACCTGGAATGTATGTCAGTCCTTACTTATGAACTGACAATCAATAGTGTATATTGAGTTTTATTTCTCTTTAGGGCACTGGGCTAGAATTGTGGATGGTGAGATGATAAATAAAATATTCTGGTAAGTAAAGTACTTTCCTGAGCTCTGTGAGTCATTCCAGCAAATTACTGAACCTGAGGAGGGGGTTGTGGAACCTCTTGAATTTATAGCTGGTTGGTTAGAAGTACCGGTGACAAGCTGGGACTTGTGACTGGCCTTGAAATGTGGGTAGTCTTCCAGGACTGAGCTCTTAACTTGTGGGCTCTGATACTAATGCCAGGTAGATCGTGTCAGAATTGAACTGAAAGGTAGGACTGCCAGGTGGTGTCAGAGAGTTGGAGAAGTAACCACACATTTGGTGTCAGAAGTGGTGAGAGGAAAAACGATTCATTCATGGCAGTGTGGAACCTTCAGCTCTAACAGGTATTGAGGGCAACCAACCCAGGATTGGGCAGTAAGCCCTGTCTTGTTTTTCTGAAAGCATCTGATTCTTGCTCTTAGGTACCAGGCAGCCCCATCTCCACTTCTTCCTGGTCCTCTGCATGAGACAGAGGCAATACCTCCCTCTACTTTGGCCAACGTGCTGTTCTCAACTTTGGCCACACATAGAAGGGGAAAGAAGCAGAATCCAAGAAAATAAGATCAGGGACAGAGAAGAAGCTGATAAGTGAGGGAAAGAGAAGCAGAGAAGAAAGCAGGGCTACTGAAGGTGGCAGAGGCAGTGGTCAAGCCAGCGCCATCGTGAGTGTATAAGGTGCCTTTCCAAGGGTTGTTTGGACTATGTTGAAGTATATGATCGATACAATAGTAATCAGATTATTAAGCACATAAAGAGGTAACTGATGGACACCCCTTGAAATTAATTTTTAAAGAGCAAGCATAATGGAATTAACTAGTTAATTAAAGCAGTGTTGCTTGTTTAAGTAAATAACTTTGCATTTCATTACTGGGGTGAGTGCTGGTTCTATGGTTCCCAAATTTCACTAGGCATGAAACTTCCCTGGGCAATTTGTTAAAATATTGACTCTGCAATGGTGGGACTTTTTGTGGTGTTCCTCTCCCATTCCCAAGAGTAAAGATTCTGCACCTCCCCAAGTGCCAGGGTATAAGTTGCATATCGCCAGCAGCACCTGGCTGCTCACCCCAACCCTGCTCACCTGTGACATCTGCCCCTGGACCACTGAAGATGCAAAGGATTTCCTGGTCTAACTTAAAGTTTATAGAAGTACTGAATGCTTTCTAGCAGATGTGCTTAATTAGCCTTTTGCCCACCTTGTTATGTTGGATTCACTTCCCTGGCAGGCACTATAATATACTCATTAAGGGTATGGGTTTTGAAAAAAAAAAAAGAGGAATGGGTTTTGGCACTAGATGAACTTGGGTTTGTATGTGTGTGACCTTAGAAGTACTTAGTTTTTACCTTCCTCATCTGTAAAATAGAGACAATACTAACAGATCTTTTGTGAAGTTATTGAGAGGATTAAATGAATTAGTATATATAAAGTGCTTATGAAGTGCTGAGTGCCAGCCATTATTATTATTATTCCCATAGCTACCTAATTATCACTGTCCTATACCACAAGAAACTCTAACTCCAGCATAGCAATACCCACAAATATGCTGAAACAGAACTTGGTTACCAAAGAGGCTGGCATAGTACTGCTAGAGGAATTTTCTTCCATCCTTCTGCTGTTTATGAATAAACTGGAGATTTCCAAGACTTCATTGTGGAGATTTCGCAGCTGAAGATGTCGATATCCTGGAATAATGCAGAATTGGGAAAAGCCTGTTAGCCAGCACCTGCAGAGTTATGCCAAGAAGATACCCTAGGGAGGTCAAGAAATGATAGGTAGATATAAGACCTTATGATGGGCAGGCAGGGGCAACAGGCATGCAACCAGCTGGTGCCTTGTCACTGGGAGAGTGAATCCCTCAGGGACAGTTTTGGGCCACCTAGTGGTGATTAACTGATTTAGGTACCGTTTCTAACTTAGACTCAAATAGAAAATCTTAAATGAAATATTGTAGGAAAACCTGATCATTTTTGTACCAAGGCATCTACAGTCACTATTTTACAAATGTTCCACCTCAGAACAGTTTTAGTGATATAGAGAATTCCAACAATAGGGGCTTGGTCAAGTAAGTTATGGTGTGTTTGTCTAAGTATAAAATGGCATTAGAACTAGTATGCAGCCAGTAAAAGTGATAATGTAGGTGTATAGTTATTAACTCGAATAGTTATTAACTAGAAAAGTTGCTCACTACATATATTATTAGGTGAAAAACAGTAAGTTGTAGAACACTAAGATGATTAGGAAGCCTCTACATGGGCAGAGAAATTAAGCCTGCAAAAGATGTATACCAAAGGTGATTATTTTGGAGACATGAAAAAATGGATTTAAAAAATTGTTCTTGCTTCTCTATACTCTCATATTTCTGAATATAACTGTTATGGTCTGAATTGTGTCCTCCTAAAATTCATATATATTGAAGCTCTGATTCCCAGTAACCTTGGAATGTGACAACAGCTGGAGATAGGAACTTTAAGTTACATGAAGTTACAATCAATCATTAGGGTGGGCCCAATATGACTGGCATCCCTATAAGAAGAAGAGATTAGCACACAGATAAAGGGGCATCAAATGCCATGCACACAGACTGAAGGATGAACATGTGAGGACAGAGTGGGAAGGTGGCCATCCACAAGTCAAGGAGAAAGGCTTCAGAAAAAAACAAACCTGCTGACACTTGATATTAGACTTTTAGCCTCCAAAACTGTGAGAAAATAAATTTCTGTTGCGAAGTCACCTCGTCTGTGGTACTTTGTTATGGCAGCCTAGGCTGACTAATACAGTGACCATGTGGTCCTTGCACAATGGTAATGAGCAATAGGAAATGCACAAAAAGTAGGAAAATATAATGTGTCTGTGGAGCTCAGAGCCTGACAATTTGATTGTGGCTGTGGGAGGAAGTATGGACTAGAACTTTCGTACTCAAAGCAGACCACCAGGGCTAGCATCCCTAGGAGCCTGTTAGAAATGCAGGATCTCAAGCCTTAGTCCAGACCTACTGCATCAGAATTTGCATCTTATTACCAAGAGCCCCATGTGACTCCCATGCACACCAAAGTTTGAGAGGAAATGCAGACAGTCTGACAAGCAGAAGTTCCCAGGAGGGCCATGGCAAAGCCAATTCATCAGCCAACAGCTCTGGCCTCTGCTTAGGATTCTCCATCCTCCTTGCTCTGCACCCAATATCCTCCTCTGGCTTCTGACACTGAACTTCTGCCAGGCACTAATTCCAGCTTTGGCCCACTTAGTTATACCACACCCCAACCCTCCCTTCTGTTCCCTCTCCTCACTTCAATCTCTGCTTTAAAAGTGCCAGGGGGCAGTGGGTGCTATTTGGAAAGGGATGTGAGGGAATGAGAGCCAACTGCCACTGCTCCCGGCATCAACAGTGGTGGGAGAGGCCATACTTCCTAAAGAATGTTGTCAATATCTTGGATTTTAGGATAATGTAAAAAAAAAAGCTCTTTTGAGATGTGCTTAAACAGTATTCAAATTTGCATTATGTCTTCCTGCCTCTTATTTTAACTTTTTAATATGAAAATTTCAAATCTACACAAAAGTAGAGAGAAGAGTCTAACGAACTCAAGGGCATCTGTCACTTAGCTACAATAATTATTAACATTATGACAATGTTATTCTACCTCGCTTTAAAGCCTTGAGTGGAATAATTCTCTGAGCAGTTACTGCTGAGCTGTTGTTTTCCACAACTGCAAAACGAAGAAATATGAGATCTTCAAAATGAACTCGGAAGAGAAACTGTTCGTTCCACATGGGGTTCAGGGTATTTCGATGGATGGGCTTCGTGCGAAAATGGCAGCTGTCCAGGGGCATTCCCAGGACATCGACTTCAATACACGGGCTTCCTGTGCTGTTACTTGGGCACACGTTTTGTCCAGAGACAATCTGAGGGAGGAAACGAAGATAAAGTCACTGAAGATGAAAAGGAAGCAAAGACAACCTCTGCACCTCACAGCTTCCTTCACAAAGAAACACAAAGGACACTCTGGAATGAATGAGGTAAATGATTAATAAACCTGCTAAAAAAAAGTGATTGTAATTGGTAATCAGATGACTGGAATCACGGGAAAAATGTATTTTGTCTAAAGAATTCACCTATCACCTTTCAACTGTCAAAATGTTCAAGTATCTTTAAAAACCAACGAATTAAGATGAAATTAAATTTCTCAAGAAGGTGAGAGGAAAGGGGACCTAATGCAAGGTCACCATAAGTCTATTATGAATATTCTGTTCAGAATTTTTTAACTGCAAAGTCATTTTCTTGGATAGTTCAGTTGCGGAGCAAGTCACAGGGAATGTTGTTAAAAATTAATTTATAACCTTCTGTAAATAGATGATGCTCTGCTCGAGTCTAGTTAAAAGGGCCAAATAGAAGAGGGGCTACTGCCTTAGTCTCAGGGAAACAGAAAGGTAGTTAGGGTGGTGGGAAAACCTGTGAGTGGGGTTCATGGGTGTCATGAGCAGAGACTGCTTGGCACCCTTCCTTTGGAAGAAAATGGCCAAGTTCTAACAATGGACAGAAGAGATTACTTTGTCCCTTTTTTCTATCACCCATCCAGCTGTCATTTTCCCTGTCTGCTAAGAGAGAGAGAAAGAATGGGGGAATAAAGTTGAGTGATGAGCTAGCTTCCAGGGGCTGTTGTTAAGGGCAGTCTGTGGTCTTGACATTAAGTTAATTAGGCAATAAAAGGCATAAGGGAAGGCCCAGGAATGATAAAGGTTAACCTGTAAGGGGGAAAGATATTTAATTGTATTAGTATAATGATGCCTGTTAATCTGATCTGCTAAGAGCTTGTTGGAGTTTAAGATGACCTGCTCTAATGAGGAGCTTAAGCTCAGAGTGGTGATTCTGAGGCCCAGGAAGAACTGCCATCATCAGTATGTAGGTGAAGCAGGGAGCTGATGACTCCATCTGCTGGACACTGGCCAATACAGTGCCTGGTGACAGTATACCTAAACCACAGCCATGGCTTTTGAGAGGTAAAAAAATCCTGGGAACTAAATCTGCATGAACAAAACTGAGTGTGATGTGAAAGCTTTGTAATGCCTTTAATTCAAAATCAGTTCATATCCAGGAAGGCTTACGCACTTTGCTGCCTTCTGGAAGACAGGGGCCATACTTACAGTTAAAGAATAGATGGCAGGCTCCATGTCGTCCAGGTCTCTTTCCAAGGGAGAAAACTTCTGATACATGGGACAGTTCTTGTCCCACAGAACTGGAGGTTTTAAAACATAACCACAGCCACCATTGGCCTCAAACATGGCAGCATTTAAATGTAAAGGGAGATCTGCAAAACAAAGTCAACAGTGCTTGTTACTTTGTTGCTTAACTGTTTACCTTATAGACTTAAAAGTTCAACAGATTTTTGTATCGATAACCATCTGTCCATTTATTCCATAGACTGACTGAGTGGCTACTGCATGCCATATTGTGTTAGGCACCAGAAACACGGTAGATTACATGACAGAAAATCCCTGTCTTCACGGGATTCAGTCTGTGGGAGAAGCTCAGCATTCCTAATCCAACCCAGATCTTGCTACTTAAACACTCTTTTTGCAAATAAAAATTTACAACATCCACCCCTCAAAAATCTTTGAAATACCTCATTTTATACTGAATTTTAGAAAGAAATAGTAATGGCATTTTGTTATCCCCAAAGTCAAACCATGCAGATAATTGTATGCTTTTTCAAATATAAAATAAAATCTTAATCATCCATGAAAGACTGGGAGAATAGCCAGAAAAAATGTATCTTTCCTTGAAATCTTAACTTCAATCCATAAATTACAATATTTCTACCTTTTTAAAAATTGTAAACATGAAAAAACTTATTACATGTGATTCACATCATGTTCACGATCCCCTCAATCGTAAACTCTGGGTACCCTCACAACGCCTTCCAGTCTTTTTTGGCCAGAATTTATTTGGCACAGTTCTTTGGTGAACAACTGGACACAGAGAGAATTCTCTCCTGCACTATTTTTGTGCTCTTACACATTCAAATGCTCATCTGATGGCACAAGTCTGTTATAAAGTTGCCCAAAGGAGCAAAAAGTTTATGAGACACACCTGATAAATATTCCTTCTTATAGATTCCTTCCATGTGCAGAATGAACTCTGCTACATGAACCAACATCAAAGAAAAGCATGTAAGCACCATGGAGCAATAAGAAGTTGGCCTCTACTCGTCTCGTGTGTAAAATTTTTCCATGTACATGGGATTGGTTGGGATCATGTGCAGGAATTCTTAAGGTAAGATGTCTCAGACATCTGTCAACTTGGGCATCAGTCTCCTTTTCTATAAAACCATTGCAATGGACCCCATATCTTTCAGGTCCCTTCTAGACCAGTGTGACATTCATTGAGGTCAATTGTCCTGCTGGCAGTAAAAGGAAATTCTCTTCTCAGGCTATTCTGTGACTGAGGAACATAGACATGGGCTAGGATGGCTGAGAGAGTGAAGCGAACTAGCTCATGCAGAGTTGGTAAATATGGAATGGATATATATTACTAAAAAATTATAGCAGCTTACACTACTTGTGCTCTTACTGTGTACAGGCCTCATTCTAAGCACGTTAGGTACATCAGTGCTTCCCAATAACCCATCAAGTACTCTCATTTATAATGATGAGGAAACAGAGGCACAAGACGTGAAAGAACCCAAGGCACACAGTTAGTAAGTGGTAGATGCTGGGGTTTGAACCCAGACAGCCTGACTCAATCTTAATCAACAAGCCATATAATATACATTGCACAGGGCTGTCATAAAGATAAATGAGATAATGTGAGAAAGTCCCTACCGTACCATCTGACACATACATAGAAGGTCTCCATAAACAGTAGCTATTAAATTATGATTATGGTATCAACATCCATTTGGGTTTGAAGTCTGTGTTTACTCTTGTAGCTTTCCAAAACTTTAAAGCACTTTTTCTTAACTACAATCTCATCTGATGATTCAATATGTAAAACAGATCCACATGGAGCTGCTCAGTTTGGAATAAAGGTAGGACCTCAGATCTAGCCCTCCTACTGTCCCTTAGAGGTGGTCCCAGAATTTCATCTGGAGCTACAGTTTTAAAATCCTTATTGTAACCAAGTTAGAGAGTGTGCATGAATCCATGTAACCCAGGGGTCCCCAACCCCCAGGCCGTAGACTGGTATTGGTCCGTGGCCTATTAGGAACTAGGCTGCACAGCAAGAAGTGAGTGGCTGGTGAGCAAGCAAAGCTTCATCTGTATTTGCAGCTGCTCCCCAGCACTAGCATCACTGCCTCAGCTCCACCTCAGATCATCAAGCATTAGATTCTCATAGGAGCACTGGCCCCTGGTGCCAAAAAGGTTGGGGATCACTGGCACTGTAACTTGGTCACCCCTCTCAGTCAATGCATGTGATGTCAGATCAAGCATATTATTACCTTTATGGTCTTCTATTTATTTAAAAACAATGTATTAAGTAGACACCATTCCTGTAATAATTATCCCTATATTTTGGGGCCGGAAAAGTCATCATAAAGAATTTGACAATTATTTGAGAAAGCCTAATAAATAATAGAAGCTTTTCTTTTGACTGGGGCTGCATGTCTACATACTTTGGACACGAGGCAGGAATTGTTTTGCCCCAGATGGAAAGAACTTTGAGGGACTGTTGCCAGCAATAACCAGGGTTTGCATACCAGGCTCAAGTCAATTTCTGAACTAAAGAGTTAGTTTTATTGAGTGTAGACCTTCTAAACTCCTAGTTCCAGATTATTGCAGACCTTCTCAGAATTGATGGCACCATTAGAAATCCTGGGAAGGGATGACCCTAAGTTCATGGACAGCCCTTTGTGGTGTCAGGGTAGCCTGAAATTCATGAAGTGGTAAGGAACATATTTGGAAGCTAGAGAGACACTGGGAGGGGGTTCTCCGTTATTTGGTTAGGATGCTTCATGGAAAATCAAGGACTCCCTGTTTTCTTTGCAAAAATTAAAAATCAAGCACTCCCTAAGAATTCTTTGCAAAAAATTAAAACAGGGACAATCTGTTTGAGCTCAGTGCAGCACGCATTTATTGAACATCTACTGTATGCAAGGTATTGACCAGACTCTACCCCTAGTCTGTGTAAATGAAGAGCATTTTTACAGATAAACATGATGAAACTGCAAGTAGGTTATGCTTGGTCCAGTGAGGGGAGATGTTTAATAATTTTTTGCTGCATCAAATCAAGAGAAGTTTAATGACAGCTCTCTTTCCTGGGTTGGAAGATTATGTAGAGAAACTTGAGGATGAACTATCAATATAGCCATCTGCCTCTGCCGAGTGGGACAGCTTGAACATGCGCTCCTAGCTTGAACATGCGCTCCTGGCTTGATCTGAGAGAGAGGCAAAGCCTTCAGGGGTGAGTGAAGGCCAAGCTGCAACCTCAGTGTGTGCTCCTGGATTGTGGGATGGCCCAAGGAGGGGCAATTCCCATGTCCCCTTCACCTGTGGCTCCCTTTGCCATCAGTGGAGCCAGTGCGTCTGCACCAGCTTTGGCACTTTAGGAGAAAAGGATCATCCCAAACCAAATGCATTTACATTTCCTTGGGAAAACCATTTTCCTAGTTATTTCGGTTTACTTAAAATATTTCAGTATCATAATAATCAAGGGCGCCAGTGGACACAGGGCTACAGACAGGGCCAGAGATGTGAGCCCACAATCCACTCGGGACAGACTGAAAAAAAAGTTTTACAACTTTGAAAATATTTCATTATTATTTCCACTTGTGAGTCCAAAGCACACTGTTTTCATAACTTACCAAAAACACTTAATAATAGTTAACATTTGTGGAATGCATTCTATGTGCCAGGCACTATGGTCAACTTCACCTGCATTATCTTATTTAATTTCAATTGAAAGAAGCAAATATAACAAAGGCAAAAAAATACATCTGCAGGGTCAGCCACAAATGGGCACTGTTAGCACCACTGTCAGCTGGTTAGCTGGTGCTAGAGCTAAAGCTGTGGTTTGACCTTGGCTGAAGACAGGGATAAGCTGTGGTTGACCGGTCAGCATGGTTAGTTAGGATCTGAGTCAGTTCATGTGAGAAGAATGAGAAAGTTGCTTGAGTGTTCAAAGAAAAGACTGTGGTTTTGAATGAGCTTTGAGGAAGCATTCCTCATCTGCTCTTCCTTTAACTTCTGTAGCTCTCTTCCTGCCCCCATAACCAAGTGAAACAAAACTTAATTCTCTAAACTCCCAGAGCCCTTGAATTTATTATTATAAATCATTCTGTGACCTTGAGCAAATTAATTGCTCTGCACCTTGGTTTGCTCATCTGAGGAATGGGGATCACAAAGGTACCCACTATTTAGGGTTGTTGCAAAGATTAAATGAGATAATAGGGGTCGAGAATTTAGCGCAGTGCCTGGCGCATAGTAAGCATGCAATAAATCTTGTGTTAGGCCTCGTCAGTTATCCCTGTTATTGGGTCTCGTCAATAGTGGAGAAACACCAACACTACTTTCTCTGTTCATGTCTTTCACATACTTGTTTTCTTTGTGTTTGCTACTCCATTATTCTCCATTTCAATCTCAAAAGGATGAGAAGAGGCTAAAATGGTCTTAACTTGTAATACTTTAGGAGTGACAATTACTTTTTGACTGCAAAGAAAACTAGCTTAACAAGACAGCTTACTAAGGGGTTTTAGGAACTCTCTGTCCCAAAAAATCTTTAAAAAACAAACCGGACACAGCCCTGAACAGTGTCCTGTTTAAAGATACACAAGAACAGTCTTATGTTTAAAAACTGCTTCAAAAGGGGACCAGGAGCAGGAGACTATTAGGGGGCCCTTCAAGGTTCTTTTCTATCACCTTAGCTCTGAAACATCAAAGGTGCAACGCAATTCAGTATCAAATTCATTTCCATTTTCCATCCTCTGTGTTTTCACTCTTACATACAGTGCGCCCCGGCCTGGAATCTTGTCCTTTAAAAAAATGTTATTTGTTGAGGTATGTTTACTGAAATATAAGCTGCAAAGGAGAAAGGTGAGGAGGCACCCAGGGGTGCGGTAGGCCCATTACCCTCTGTTTGGTAGTTGAGTGCCACGAGCTGTATCCCATGCAGCCAGAACATGAGGGGGTTAGGGTTGGACGAGTCGATACGGGTGGCAGCTGGGTAGGTCCTCAGCAGCTGACAAGCGGTGTGCTGGATCAGTTTCTGAGAATACCTGCGACACAGACGTTTGGCGGCATTTTCATTCAGCGATGAGATATGGTAGCATTTGGGAGTTCTAATGATAGCGCTGAGGGATGTGGTTGGGCTGAGTGGGGAACAAGATTCCTCCCAGGCCTGTCGCATTCCTTCACAGGAACCTAAATCTCCCAAAAGATGAGCCTCAGATTAGTGCAGAAAACTTTAAATATTTTAGAAAGATAAAACTGAACAACATCCCAAGAAACAATTATAACCACATAACACATCAGAATAGATCTTGAGTGTCACTTGTGAGTTAGTCCACCACCATGAAACAAAATGATAGCTATTGAATTTTAAAATGAATGTAGAAACACCAATTTAAATTAAAAGCCTGAAAGTCCTTTGCCTCTGTACTTCATCTGCCCCATGGATATATTTGCACAAACAATATATATGCATGAGAGTGTTCACTATAGTATTATTTTTCATAGCAAAAAAAAAAAAAGCAGCAACAAAAAGAACCAAGAAGCAACCCAACCTTTCTGCCAGGGAGGAAGTAATTAAATAAATGACAGTATATCCACATGATGGAATACCACAGAGGCAATAGGGAGAATAAGGTAGATATATGTACAGAAAGCTATGTGAAAAGTTATAGCAATATAAAAGTTATACGAATATGTTCAGTCATATCCCATTTGGATCATCTTAAAAGAGAATCTTATTTTTCTTGAACAAAACACTATAAACTTAACAGTGGTTACCTCTGGGGAGTAGAACTGAGCCATTGAGAGTGGAAAGGAATTTTAATAATACCCTGTATTGTTTGAGTTTTTAACTATGAGAATTTATTACTTTTATAATAAAAACTAATTAAAAATAAAATGGGTATATCTTTTGGAGTTATAATGGTGAAGAGAGCAGTTCCAAGAACTGCTAGAATGTTCCAAGGTGGTTCTAATTTTTTACTTTTGAGGTAAACACTGTTAGAACATCTTCAGTAAAATGCTGTTTTTCAGGAAGTTAAAAATGTAAATTCATAATTTAAAATGTATTTATAATATACATAGTTAATACAAACATTCATAAAAGTAAAAAAAAATTTTAAAAGTTCAAGAGAAGTGCTTAGTAAAATATCAGAATCATCCAGAACGCAGAATCAAGCAAAGAGATTGTAAGAAGGTGACTTTACTTTTTCCAGATGTTTTGTTGAATGATGCTGTCTCCCCAGGGCTCATTCTGCCTGGATTGTTGCCAAAAATGGACTTCCTGCTTTTCCTTTCTTTTCCTCTGCTAGAGCCAGATGCATTTAGAGTTGACAGGCCTGTTCCCATAAAATGAAAAAAAAAAAAAAAATAAGCCAAAAACTACAAGCAAGGGAACTCAACATTTTCCATCCCTGTTAATGTTTATTTTGAAGTCCTACTATTCCCTTATAACCCAGTATAGAAGACCTACTAGCATTTTTAGCAATGTTAATAATAGTATTGTAGGCAATTATAGCCAAGTTTTATTTCTGTAGGCAAATGTGACAGGAACTGTAGGATTATTACAGAATGAATGACCACGGAATCACACACACGACCACTTGATTGTGCACCAGAAAAACTGAAAAGCTGCATGAAAAGAATGTGCTCCAGTTCATATTTAATTATCAGGACCTAATTACTCATTTTGGAGATGAAAGAATGGTTAAGAGGCTGAGTTTTAGCATCACATTGTGTCTACGTTCAATTCCTGTCAGTATGAGCTTTGATTTAACATCTACCTTCTTTGTTCTTCAGTTTCTTTATCTATGAAATGGGCATAATAATAGGAAATCACAAGGTTGGTCTGAGTATTAAATGGGAAATATATTATGATGATAATGTTTCATGGCTTCTCTTTCTCACTCCTCGTCCAACCATTGCCTGGATCCTTCCTGCCTGGCCCAGTGCCTGGTGCACAGCAGCAACTTAATAGATATTTGCTGAATGAGGAAATGAATGCACACTGTGCAGACCTGGATCTGGTGCAGGAAGAGTGATTTTAAGGTACCAATGAAGCCAGAGTTGCCTCCAAACAGTTTCTACTGTCTACAATTGTACCTTAGAAAGTAATTCCTTTAACTAAAGCATTCAGGAAGTCCTCTTTGAGATAAAAATATACCTTGCAAGTGTAACTATGCAAATCTTCACTTCTTTAAAAAGACCTTTTCTCTTTCTCCTAGACTCAATCTTGCCTTGTACTCACTTGCTTCTTTTCTTTTCTTATCCTTCTGCACATGCATGACCACTCCCTAATTCATTAAGCCCTTGGGTCAACATCAAACAGTCTTAGGAACAAAGCCTTAGAAACAGAGTTTTGGTCAAGCTAAAGATAACAACTTGAACTCAGTTGCACTGCAGCTCTAGACACATGAAGATGGAGTGACCCTACCAGCATGCCCTGGAAACCAGACAGAATGAGGCCATGACTGACCTCAGGACCTGATGCAATGATCAACTGCCTCCTACCCCAGCCTTGACCAATCAGTAGAGCCCACAACCCCAACTCTCTTAGCTATCATGACTAATGAATTTTCCCCTATGTAACCTATTCCCTAGAGGCCATTTAGGGAGCCAGGTCTTAAGAGTTCTAGCTCACCTGTGTCTCTAGGCTTGGTGCCATTCCTTAAATAAACCTCTATTTTCTTTGCTGCAAACTCCTCTCTTGTCTCTTTTGGCTTTGACGTGTGTAGGCAAAACGAACCCTTTGAGTTCAGTAACACAAGAACACCAGCAGAGAAGACAGGATAAAGTAGTGTTTAATAAGAGTGTAGACTTTGGGGTTTAAACCCAGATCCTGGTGGTGTGACCTTGCACAAGTTACTTAATCTCTTGGCATCATTCCTTCCTCATCTGTAAAAGGCTGTGGTTAAGATTAAATTAGATAATGTATATACATTCTTAGTAGAGTGTCTTATTCAGAGAAAGTACTCAGTTCATAGCAGCTGTGGGTGTCTAGATTTTTTTTTCTCTGAAGTATCCACAAAGATGAACAAACTTGGACTAGTGAGTTCTCATGCTTCGTCCTAACATTTTGTGTAAATTTTGCTCTCTAAATTTTGCTCACTGATGTAACAGTGAATTTTCTCCCAAGTAAAACTGTTAAGGGCCAGAGTGAGGCTCTGTGTTCATCCTGGGGTTTTTGCATACATCCTGGCACATACTGGTATCCCCCAGGGAAATGCGGATCCTTCTATGAAGAGCCTCATTAGTTCTCTTGGGTTGGGGCAAGGAAGCAAGAACAAGGGCTGAGTTATCAAGAAAGGGGAGGAGTCTGGAGAGGCCTGAGAAGTAAACTAAAGGAGCAAAAATAACCTTCATTTGCCCTCTTGGGTCATTTTTCAATAATTACAGCAAGAACCACCTTTTCCAGAGTGCCAACTATTTTGTAGATAGTGTGCTGATCACATTGTATACTTTAGTGCTAATTTTTACAACAACCTTGCAAGTTAGGACTGTTATGTCTCTTTTACAGATAAGGACTCTGAAATGCAGAGAAATTATATAACTGTCCTAGTCAAGGTCACCAAAGAGTTCAGTCCTGCCACTAACATGGGTTCATGATCTTGGGAGAGTTACTTTACTTCTGGAAAAGGTTGTATCACGTGATTGCTGTGGTGCCTTACTGCTCAGAAGTTTTTTCATAGGACTTCTTGGAAGGGACTTGAGATAGTGAAGGGTGAGATGCATTGAAATGGATAATGGAGCAAAATTAAAATCAATGGTGGAGCAAAATAAACCTTTTATGATATTTTTCCTCATGAGCATCAAAACAAATCATAATAACAATAAATATTTAGAAGGTATTATAACAATGATTCTGGCAACACAATTTAGTTATTTGGAGAAAAGAAATAAATTTGGGGAAAGAAAAATGTATGAAACTTCAACTGCTGAAAAAAAATATAGTATACCTATAAAGAATGTGTGCTATATAAACGCTTTTTAAAATATAGCATATATGAATTTTAAAAATAAGCCAATTGACCCCATGCTTAGCCTGTGCCTCTAGTCAGAAGCTGGACTAAATGACTTTTTGATTATTGGTACAGAAACTTTATCTTTCATGATGACTTCAAATACCTTTGGAAATTTGTGCTCTTAATTTACTCAGTGCTTGAGAAAAAAAAGACTAAGTCCGTGGAATAGTTCGGGTGTAGTATAAGCTGAATTTATAAAGAACAAGAGATGTAGTGAGTGTGATTCTTGAATGAAGTGGCCCTCCCACTTGTTCCTGTGATGAAGGACATGCATGCCACAAGGATTTTTGACACGTAAAGGATTTTTTCCCGATCATAAGAACAATTTTACTAGCTGCAGATATGATCATATTGTACTTATGTGACAGAAAGTCACAATCTGTGAAACTCAACCGAACGGCTAGGTTCCTTGCATTTCTTCGAAATCTTTGCTTGCTACTGATTCATTCATATCTTCCTCAACAGATTTTGCTAGCAGAGAAGCAGTAGTGGCTGCCAAAAGTTTAAAAACAGTTTATGGAAGAAAGCTTAAAATTGAGAAGGTTCTATGACTTTTCCCTCTTCGATGTGTAAAAAGACCACTATTACCTAATTTTTAAATAGCCTAATCCTCCTGTCCCATTTGCAGGGCAGAATGTGAGAACTGGTATTTAAAATAAACCTCTGGAAGCCAGGATCTGCATTTAGACCATCTTGAAAAAAATGAAGGTTGGTATTTTGACCCTCCAGGCCAAGTTTATATACCCTGTTTACTAACATTTGACAATCCCCGATTTCGGCTGTTTTTCTGTCCTTGGACATCTTGTGCAAGGGAATCTTTTTTCTTAGTATGAAGAGATGAATTTTTCTGACTTCTATATATTTATAGACTTTCCTGTTTGCCCTCTACCTCCTGCTGCCCCATTTGGGGAACACAGAATTAGGTGAGCTCACTGATGACACATCCTAAGAAGAGCGGCAGGGTAGTGCAATGGAGATAGACAGGCTTCAGAATTATAGTTCTACCTTTTATTAACTAAAATGCATTTTTTTTTTGGAAGCAGTTTATCAGTGTTAAGTTCACTATACTCCTAGAAATGGCCAATTGGGGAAACCTTTTTTTTTTCCTGCTGAAACCAGGTCCTTGGTCTATGTGGCATAGGTAGAGTCTTGCTACCCAATTCAGGGATGGGGGCATGTGACATGGGTCCTAGACTGTTAGAGCACTGCATGCCCTTGGCCACAGTGATTGGTACAGGGATGGGCAAAGGACCCAATGAAAAACAATAACCGTTGAAAGTTCTAGAAGAGACTCTTACACTGAAACTGAATCTGGAAACATGTAGTGCTAGCCTGCTGCAGCCCCCTGCAAGCACAAAGGGCACGGGCTAACACAGTGGAGTCACAGTGAGAAATGGGGAGTGAGAAAGGATCAAGCTGTATTTGAAACTTGTGAATTCCTTCATTTTTCAATATGAGCCAACAAATTTCCTCTTTGCTTAAGTCAAATTCTGCCACTTTCAAACAAGAGTCTTAACTGATACATTCTGAAATCTTGTGCCATTACTTCATCTCTCTCCGAGTTTGTTTAGTTATTTTGAGAGTAAATAATAAATATCATTTTTATCTTTTGGTATCTTAAAGTGTTTTAGAAGATATTGCCTATTCTTACCTGGAAATTTTACTGCTTGGCAATAGATGACAAGGTCAGAAAGCTCTGGTGCAATCTGTCTGCTTTCCTTTTTATTCTGAGGAAGATAAAATTCTTCTCCCAGTTCCATGTCATAAACCTATCAAGGGAAAAATGATACCAGTTGACATGGAGGGTATACGTTACCCCAAAACTCTTTATTTGTTCGTTTCTTATGTCACCAGTGTGTTTCATCTTGCTCTATATTGATCCTTATGTCCTAACACCTTTCCTAAAGTAAAAGCTTTCTGAGAGCAAGGGGTGAGTCTAACTCATGGGGCATAGTCCAGTGTTGTAAATGTGGAACAGTCGATGCATATTTGTTGAATGAATAGGTAATTGAGTATATATCTTCTGTAGCTCACATTTTGGACATAGTTTTGTTATTTTTTTTATCCAATAATGTTACTGCAACTATGTCCACAGATTTGCTCAGAGCTTACATACTATGAGGCACTTGAGAGTAGGGTCTGGGTATCTCATTTATCTTTCTCAGAATCATTACTCTGTTAACACTTCACAGTCTGGTCCCCATTAATCTTTTTGGTCATGTCAAACATCTTTAAAACTCCTAGAAATTCCTTAAATAAACCAGGCTGTCCTCTTGGCCTGTGTTCCTTGTTGTCTGCTTGGGAAATTCTTCCTTCTGCAACATCATCTTGCAGATGCTCTGATAACACCGTGTAATCACTGCTCTTTGTTCTTATCTACAAGCACTGTTTACGGGTTTGTCTCCATCACTAAACTGCCTCCTGTGCCGCCTTAGTGTCTGCCACACATTACACCTTTACTACATATTGGTTGGATAAATCAATGACTAACCTTCTATAAATGGCAGGTGAGTTTCCCATCGCATCACCCTGTGGGCTTTGGCATCTAAGAGAAAGTGAGGGGAAACGTGAAGGGAGGGGATGTGGGGGGAGTGAAATCCCACCGGAAACTGACAAGAGTACCACGGTCCAAGTGTAATATAACAGAAACCATTCACCCACCTTTCCTTTGTTGCAAGCAGAGTTATCTGCTTTCTTTATCCTCTTGGGGATTTCTTCATTATACTCAAATTGAAGCTTGTCATTACATGATTTATTTTCAGGTCTGTCTTCTAGAATGTTGTCTGAAAATGAGTTGGCAGGCTTCAGTGAACAAGAACCAAATGCTTCACTTAAGGGCTATGTCTATGTCTATGTCATTGCCAGGATACCCAGATACTTGTACTTAACTGGAAGACTGAGGCTGGCTACATGTTACCAAAATGATGGTTTGAAGTATAATTTTAAAATTTGTTAAAAAGTGTGTTTATTTTTGATTGAATGGATTCATTTACCAGTAGTTTTGGTATCATATAGACATAATCTAAATGAGAAGGCTCATTTTCATACAGCAGATTAGAACTGTAAAAACATTATGGAAGATATCCTATGTTAAGAAGCTCTCAGCACATAAATTTCAGAAATATTTAGTGGTTGAAGCACTTCTAGATGGTGCATACATCATTTAATCACTATCACTTTAAAATGAAGTGATTAGCTCCTTTTACCTCTAGAAATGTCAAAACCAGAAAAGACATTGTTATTTGCAATGCAGTTTTCATAACTGTTTATCATCTATTAAGTGAAAATCTTAGGAATAAGAATTGAAATATATCTAAAAATATTTAAAGTATGAGAGGTAATTTTATATTTTGTTTCTGTATTTCTATTCAAAATGACTTTAAAGGTGTTAGAGGTATATCATGATTATGTTCTTTAAAAGTGAAGAATAAGAATGCCCATTTCTCACCCAGGATTTACTATCTCATCAGACCACAAATGCTTAGACCAAAATATCCTTATACCGAATCATGGCCATGCAGGCTGCCAAGAAGTAAATGAGATTGATCATTTTATTACATTTTTACTCATATAAGTGTCACAACTTCATGCTAATCAGGTCTAATAAGTTGGAAACAGTATGCTGACACTCATGCAGTTAGAATGCCCGTTCAATGGCTTTACCTTCCTGACTGTTAGGAGCAGGAGAAGCGGTAAGGACTTCTGCTATAGAAAAAGAGAATCAGAAAGGGGATAAAAGTAAGAAAAATTCAGACAAAAAGCCTGATAAATTAAACTAAGGTATGAAGCTAAGCATAAAGAACAACAGCTTAGGTGATAAGATAAATGAAACAAGAAATCTTCTGTTGATTTAATACTTTGACTATTAAGGGATGCAAGGGCTATTGATAAAAGAAGTGCAAACATTGTTAGTGTTAATCATGATGCCACATTCACATTTTATATTTTTGGTTTCTGACAATTGTAATACTCTTAATAATAAACTATGTCAAATGAATAGAAATTGGTTAATTTGTTAGAATCATGTAGTCTTTGGCATAGAACATATCTATATTAAGTTGCTAATTCAAATCTGTACTCTAGTGTATGTTCAAAGCTAGTCAAGATAAACAACAAGGCTGGGAAAAAATTAATCTATGTTTATTTAATAAAATTTAATTAAATAGTCATTTAGAACTTTTTGGCTAAAAGGTAGAGTAGTGGTTCCTGAAATATATGACCTCATTTGCAACTTCCTTTAGATTTTCTGGAAGTAATTCTGTGGTTAGGAATCATCATACTTTTATAGCCAAAACAGGCTTTAGACTAATTCTTTTATTTTATAGATGTGAAAACTGAGGACTAGAGCTGTCACAGAGATAAACTGGGCCACCCAAATTCTAGAGATGGGGTCTTAACCTGAAGTGCCTGTGAGGGCCTCAGAAGGCCTGTGAACAACGCTCCTGTAATTTTATGCAGAAATTTGAGAGCAAGTTTATTTCTCTGAGGGGACTAGTGACAGCTTCTATCTCATTCTCAAAGAGACCCATCATTAGAAGAAGCTCAGAAAACTCTGAGGTTCCCCCTAAGAAGCTGGGAATGGTCCTACCCACAAGCAGGCATGTTTCTACTTTCTTCTCATCTCAGATGGAGAAAGTGAGGATGGTAGAGGGAAGCAGAGATGAGCGAGGCACCACAAACCACCACCAAAAGATATATGATTGACAGCACTTAATAGCAGCATAAGGAAGTGGAATAGGACAAACTTAAACTAGTCATGGCAGAACTACAAGGCCTGTTTGGGTATCAACCAATCAGAGGAATCTTTCAATGAAATAAACATGTGGTTATTGAGACAGTGGACTTAACTGTTATAGATTCTAGATGTTAGTGCTAGAAGAAGGGAGGGCATCGGTTGACATGGAACAGAACCTCTCATTACACATCTGAGGGACCTAAGGCCTAGAGTGGTGAAAGGATATTACCCGAGGTCTCACAGCCCATTGGAGCAGAATCTGGTTGAGCCCCTTTTCCACATATATCCCACAGCAGCATATGTGGGTTTTAAAAAAACACTTAACTATCATAGAAATTCAGTGCTGTAGGGTTTAAATTTTACTCTCCTAACTGAAAATACAGGCACACCTCATTTTTATTGCACTTCACTGATGTTATGTTTTTTTACAAACTGAAGGCAAGACCCTCCACCAGCAAAAAGTTACAACTTGCTTTATTGTGATACTTGCTTTATTTGGATGGTCTGGAACCGAACCCACAGTGTCTTTGAGATATGCCTGTAAATCAGAAAGATTCTTCCCCTACCTGTTCATTTTGTTATTTGCATATCAAAAACATCTGTAATAATAATAATAACAACAACAATAATAATAATTAAGAAAAGCCTTCTTTCTTGTTCTTAAAAGTACAGGAAGAACACAGGAGTAATGTAGGATAGAGAGCAAATTGATCTTCCAGTGCATTAACTTCTTTTAGAAGCAAATAACATCTGGATTGGGTGACTTCTTAAATGTGGTTTTCATTTCTGATCTGAATAAATTTGTTCTATGGGAAAACATCAACATGACTGTAGTAGGGACCCATAGGGAAGAACAAGTCAATATTAAAATATTTATATTCCCACAACTTTTCAGAAATAGGATATAAAAAATTATCTTGACTCTTTCATTTTCTCCCTCTTTTGATCTCCCTGCTAAAGAATATGCCCCTTGTATTATTTGATGGGATTTTAGGCTTTTAGTTGATGGTATGAAGCAATCAACTGTTACAAAGGACAAATATTAAATGGACACAGCAATTAAATTCCACTCTGGGTATCTATCAAAAGAAAACAAAAACAATAATTTGAAAAGATAAATGCACTCTGGTGATCATTGCAGCATTATTCACAATAGCCAAGATACGGAAACAACTTAAGTGTCCATCAACAGATGAATGGATAATAAAAAAGTGGTACATATAAAAAATGGAATATATTTTCAGCCATAAAAAGAATGAAATCTTGCCATTTGTAACAACATGGATGGACCTAGAAAGTGTTATGCTAAGTGAAATAGGTCAGACAGAGAAAGGCAAATACCGTATGATTTCATTTATATGTGAAATCTAAAAAAACAAAATAAAACAGAAACAGACTCATAGATACAGAGAACGAACTGATGGTTGCCAGAGGAGAGTGGCATGGAGGATGAGTTAAAAAGGTGAAGGGGAATAAGAGGTACAAACCACAAGTTATTTAAAACACACACACACACACACACACACACACACACACACACACACACACAAAAGTCATGGGGATGTAATGTACAGCAGAGAAAAAATAATCAATATTATTGTATAAACTTGTATGATGAGAGTTACTAGACTTATTGTGGTGATCACATCATAAGACACATAAAAGTTGATCATTATGTTGTACCCCTGAAACTTATGTAATATTGTATGTCAACTATAATTTTAAAAAATGGACATAGAGACTAACATTGTATTTGTGAGGCAGAAAGAGACTGAACTGTGACTGCTGGCCAAGATGGAGGTTCACAGATCCAAACATGACCAGGAGACAATTCTGCTGAGTGAGACACAGATATTTGGAGGGTAGCTTGGCTGTCTTAATGCCATTGGTAAATAGTTGCTATTCTGTGCATATCTGCCTATTAGCAAAACAATTATCCTACGGAGAAGTAAAAATTCTACACATATAGTGTTTATATAAATAGGAAGTTCGGCATATTTTCATTACTGCATTGTTATCTTTCAAAAGTTGCCAAAACGAAGAAAGAAATAGAGATATAATACAGAAGTTAAATAAAAAACTATGTTCTTGAATTTAAATGAGAACTATCAGTATGATCTCATGGAGTAACTCTGTCCACTGAAGAGACTTAGAAACAGTGACCCTCCTTAGCAAACAGATGGTGGTTTTGAAATGTCATTTTCCCTATAACAAAAACAAAAACAACCAAATCTTAGAGAAGTAGCTACTTCCATGTCTGAGGCAGGAAATAAACAAGATGAACCTAGAAAATCTTGTCACACCAAATAGCAAAGAAGTTACCAAAGAGTCATGTTAGAAGAACTTAGAACCAACTTGAAGAGCCAACTGGCCAGATACTGGACAATTTTAGATACAATAAAGATATGTGATGAAATGTGGATTGAAATTCCTTCACTTGCAAAAGGGATCAAACACAAGCCTCATCAAGTGTCTGGATACAGCTGTCAATTTGTAGGGAATACAGAGGAATAAAGAAGTGTCAAAGTGAAAAATCCGAACTATGAGAAACTTCAGATCAAATGCCTCAGGTTCTTCCGCATATAATTTGTGAGGAAAAGAAAAGGACAGAGGATGAAATTACAGATTAAGAGAGATAGTAAAGACAAATTTTTAAAAACAGGCAAGATAAAATTAGTGTCTAGGGATGCACACTTTCTTGATAAAACTATAAAAGATACACAGAAGTGATTATTATAGAGTCAGGATAGTGGTTACTTTGGGGAGAAGGAGGACTGACTGTTGAGACTGAAAGGTGTTACATGCAGGAGCTTCTAGGGTAGCCGGAAAGTTTTATTTCTAAACCTGAGTAGGTGTTACACCAAGTGCATCATTAATCTGTGCATTTCTGTGTATTTTCTCTATCTGTGTTTTATTTTACAATAGATGTAAAAAAAAAAGTGCTAAATAAATCTTAGCTATACTTTAAAAAAAGTTGCCAAAATGAAACAGTCTACCATCGGCAATGGTACCCGAGGAAACATTTTGCAATATGTAATAAATGATGCTAATTTAGTGCAAACAAAACACACCTGAAACCTAATTCTCAGTAAGAAGAATCCTTCACTAGTAATCTCTAGATAATGTCATTCACGTGACTTTTTGTATTGTACCATTAGCCATCACCCATGTTTTTGTCCCTTTGGTGGGGCCGAAATGAAATGTCTGGTTGGCTTAGTGATGTGGGAAGGAAGGTAGGGAAATGATGCTTCTTTCCATAGTCCTAGAAAGCAGGAGTGAAAGCTGTGAGAGGGAGAAGCTGAGTACAGAAACATGATGCTGCCCCCTGCAGGTGGCACAGGAGGCAACAAAGACTCAGCCACAGTCTATAATTCTTGTCAAGAGCATTGGCCACTCCAGAAACTGAAAGGGTGAGAATGGGGTTTCGCTGCTGGAATTCAATTTCTTTTGTATCTGACAAGGAATCCCAGTTCCCCAAGGCAAATTCTCCAGGAGAAAGCTCGGTGCTTCAGAGAACCACCATCAATCCCCAATGAGAAAGTAAATCAGCCCACCTATTTTTAAAAAGTAAATCTCTGCTAGAAACTCACTTAGGAATGCCACCTGTGTTGCTTCCCACTCCTCCCTTCCCTCTTCTTTCCTTGAGTAGTGGCTATAGTAGCTAACAGATCCCTTGCTAAGTGATGGGATTCAGAAACTCTTGGACAATATTACAATGATCTGTATTGTTGGTCTATGGAGTGCCAGACTTATTTCTGGAAATCCCCCATCCCCCGCAAAGAAAAAACCCAACAGAAAATCATTCAGGCACTTCCCTGCGCACAGCATAGGGTTCTGTTTCTCTTACCGTCAGAGAGGGATTCATAGTCATAATCATATTCGTCTTCATCCTCCTCCTCCTCCTCGTTATTAGCAGGGGGGAGGTTGGCATTCCCACCATTATAAGCCTGAGCTTGCATGGATGCTAACTGATGAGCCTGTAAGATATCAATAATTAAAGACTGCGGATGCTAGAGAACTTCCATTGTTAACTTGTGAAATGACCATCTCGTGCTTACCATAATCATTAAAAGTGGCTTACCCTATTTTGATTCATTTGAGAAAGAAAACAAAAATCTAATTGAATTCATTTGAAGTATAAAGTTAATCTTTGGGTGAATGTTAACATGCCTACAGGAGGAATCCTGGAGCTTTTAGGAAAAATGACAAGGAATCCCAGTTCCCCAGGGCAAACTTTCCTGGAGAAAGTTCGGTGCTTCAAAGAACCACCATCAATCTCCAATGAGAAAGTAAATCAGCCCACCAATTTTAAAAAAGTAAATCTCTGCTAAGAAACTGTTTTTTTCTTTCTTAAAATAATATCTAATACAGATGTCAAATTATAATGTACACCTGAAAATTATATAATTGTATTAACCAACGTTACTCCAATAAATTGAATAAAAAAAAAATATCTAAAGGCCTCTGACCTTGAGAAAAATGTTAGACTCCCTACAGATAAAGGGAGCTAATGAATAGTTGGTTTAAATAAAGTTTTTTTCAACAGACTTTATCTGAATAACCATCAATCAGATTAACAAGATAGGCTTAAAAACTTCTAAAAACTTGATGTGTGCTGCTAGGGAGGTCAAGAACTTCAACATTTGACTAGAATTACTAGTCATCACAGGGGACATCACAGGACACAAGAATAAATATAGGCCTGGGAACCTAGCATAAGGAAATATCTGAAATACAGAAAACATTATCTTTATAAATTAAAAATAGGAAACAATTTAAAAGTCCAACATTTGAGGAATGGGGTCAGTACACTATGGTATATCCGCTTGAGAGAAAGAGATGTGAAAAAATAATTATGATTATATTTATTGGACAAAGGATATAGAATTGTGTGTATATACTATTTATACATGTAAATACATATATATACACATGTATCTGTATATATATATAATTCTATATCCTTTGATCAATATATATCTCTGTCTATAATGATTGTAATGATATACTATGACATGCAAAAAAAGGCTAGATATTAAATAATACAGCAGGATTCTTGACCTGTTTTTGTGGCACAGACCCCTCTGGCAATCTGGTGAGGTAGGATCCCATCTCAGAATAATATTTTTTAATGCATAAAATCAAATACATGAGATTCGAAGGAAAAGAAGAATGTTGAATATAGTTACCAATTGTTGAAAAAACAATTTTGTGTAATAGGAACATATGTTTCTTTATTAACACAGTAAAAAATATATAATTTTTTATAGGTCAAGTAACGTTTTTGAAATAGTGATAAGCATAAATAATTCTTGGGGGTATTAACAATTGTGATGTCACATGGAAAATCTATGATTTCCTCTGGTGACAGAGACATAGGTACTGCTAATGTTACATTCAAAGACCTACATTTAAAATCAGAGGAAATGCTACATTTCAGCTAGAAGTTAGTGAAAATGAAGATTTAATTTTTTTTTTTCATCTAAGTTCACTGACCCCCTGATTTCTATCTATGTATATTATTACCAAGGTTAAGAATCCCTTAATACAGGTTGTTTTTGGCCTTGGAATTATGTATGTTTAAAAACAATTCTCCCTTCCCTAAACTTCTTGAAATGTGTTTATATTACCTTTAAAATAAAAATGTATACATAAGGAAGATATAGTTTTGGCTATGTCTGTATCTGTATCCACCGAACATTGTCTTAGCTGGAATTTCTCAAAGTGGGTTTTATGGAACACTTGCTCCATGGGTGTTAATAGTTGTTATATAAAAACTGACAATTACAGTAATGACAGAACACAACGGAAGTTGGAAACATCAGCTTAAGCAGACTGAAACACATTCCTACTACAGAGCTTAACGTAGCCTTCATTTAATATGATAAAGGGCACCATGACTCGTCAAAGATCTCCAGCGCAGAATTTCCCACGCTATTTAATCAGGGAATTTAAAAATCTTTTCTTTCAGAGTGTCTCATAAGATTAAATGTCCTTCAGAACTTTGGGAAATCTGCTCTAAGCACAAGTGAGCCACAAAGGCAAATTATCTGTCATGGAAAGAGAAGGGTCTTGATGCAGCAAACATTCGAAATAGAGCCAAGCGCTGAAAATGATGATGCAAAGAGCCTGGTAGGCCCACAGGCAGAAAAATGTGAGAACTGTGTTACAGGAGTGCTGCCATTCAAAGACCCACTGACTAGCAAACGTCAGAAAGTGAGCGCCAAGAACCCTTAGACACTCAAATATTTCCACTAGTGCAGGAAGTATGAAAGAGATGGCCAAATAACCAGTAATTAACACCATTATTCTTTGCAATATCCTACTTATTCTGAGGCAGAAAAACAGGACCTCAGTCCTTGAATAAAAGCAATTCAGATATAGGTCAGGGGGTTAGAACAAGGGGTCAAGGAGACTGGCTCAGATGGGTCTTGGTAGGAGTCATGTCTTATCTTGCTCTGTTCCCCCAATGCCTAGCACAGTGCTGTTCATCTAGTATGAACCAAGTCTAGGGGGCTAGAGTTTAGGAGACAAGGTCAGGATGCTGGGGATCTGGTGAGGTTTAGTTAAGAGGCCTCAGCAAAAGCCTCAGCAAGAGCTTGAGGCAGATGGAGAGCTTGGCTTAGAAATTGTGCTCTGAGAGTGAGTCCCTTGTATGGGAATGACCCAGGCCTTCTAAATTAGGGACTGGGTCTGAGTGCACTGGAGCTCTAGGCAGTCATTCACCCAGTCTGGTGTGAACAAAGATCACAAGGTCCAGACACACAACCTGCCAGACAACTAAAAGGCCTCACAGATATGATTGTTGATACTCCCTGCGAAATCAGGGGGTTGGGGGTAGGGTTGGAAGTAGTCTTAAAAAACTGGAAATGGTACACCGATGTTCATAGTGGCATTATTCACAGTGGCCAGGACATGGAAGCAAACGAAGCGTCTTATAATAGATGACTGGCTAAAGAAGCTGTGGAATATTACTCAGCTATAAGAAATGAAATACTGCCATTTGCAACAGCATGAATGGACCTTGAGATAATCATGCTAAGTGAAATAAGCCAGACAGAAAAAGTTGAAAATCACATGATATCACTTATATGTAGTGTATAAACCTAAAAGCAACAAAAGAACAGGACAAACAGACTCATGGACATGGACTATAGACTAATGGTTACCAGAGGGTAGGGGGTGGGGGAGGAGGGGGTAGGTAGATGGTTAAAGGGGGTCAAATATAAGGGGGTGGCAGGAGGGTAAAGTGGGTAAAGGGGATCAAACATATGGTAGCTGAAGGAAACTGGTCTTTGGGTGGTAAACACAATAGAATATACAGATGACAAATTATAACATACACCTGAAAATTATATAATTATATTAACCAATGTTACCCCAATAAACAATTAAAAAAAAAAACTGGAAATGGGATTACATTGCCCATTTTTCCAAAAGGTGGAAGAGTTAAGTTGTAGAAATTATATGGTAGGAACTGACAAGTTACCTGACAAAATTTCAGAATGGAGTATTAATTGGTTGGTTATGAGATACAGAGAGTAGAGTTAGCATGTGTTTACTAAAAACAAATCTCCCACACAGTACTCTCTTTAGGCTTTTTGGATAAGGTAATTCAATTTGTGGGAAATAATAGGCAAGCAGTGTCTCCAAATTTTCAGGATGATAAGAATTATTTTTAACTAAACAGATTATTAGGCCTTCCTTGTGGAAATTCCAATTTAGTTGGGGAGATTTGATACCTAAGAATCTATAAGTGCCTCAGTGATTCTCATCAATGTATTCTAACTTCTGTGTTACATTTGAAAAGTCTTTCCTGAAGACCTGTGTCCGAATCCGAGCTCTGCCACTATGAGCTGGTTGGCTTTGAGAAAATCACATAAATAGCTAGGCCTTAGTTTTCTATTCTATAAATAAAGAAGTTGAAGCAGACTCTGGAGAAATGTGGGCTGCAAGAAAGGAGAGCACCAAACAGGGGTGATGAGCACTGAACTCCGGGGAGGTTCTGTGAGAAGGGCCATGGCCCTCTATACTTCAGAGAACCTTGAGATGAAAGCACAATTTGAAAAACTGCCAATACAGTGGATGACAGGTGTCAAAATTCACAAAGAACCTTGTATGCTGCAAGAGCATGCCAACACCAAGAAGAGTGAATTTAACAGAAATAAATGTGAGGCTCCTGCACATAAAAGGTTAAAATTAATTGTAAACCTGGAAAAAATGGGGAGACTAGGCATAAGAACAGTCCCTGTGAAAATAACTGAACTCCTTTTGTTTTCTACAAACTCAATATGACCTTGTTGTGTTAGAATTAAATTAAAGAATTTTAAAAGGGAGAACAGTCCTAGGCTGCATTAACTGAGGTATAAAGTTCAACTTAAGAGTCTACGTTTTCACTCTTCTCATGCTGTCAGACCCTATTTGGAGCACTGACTTAGTTCTGGAAATCATGTTTTAACATTAACAAATTGAAGAATACCCACAAATTTAGGAATATCCAAAATATTCTTACTGGCAAGTGAAGAGTCTTAGCAGCCACATCCTGTGAGGGACAGCTGACATAATAAGAACATTTAGCTTGGAGAAGAGAAAAGCTGGTGGGGAGATGCATGCTAGCTTTCTAGATATACAGTGAGTCTGTGCAGCTGTAGTGGGAAGAAGTACTGCCAAAGAGTGGGAGGAACAGGAAGGAAGATTTGGGCTCAATATAAAGAAGACTTCTGTAACAACACGACCTATTCGTTAGTGGAATGGAAGCTACATAAAGTAACTGCAAATGACTGTGCGAAGAATGAAAAAGGCAATAGCTCCAAGAACAGCCCCAAGAACATTCAAACACATCATGAAGACTGTAGAGGTATGTACAGAGCAGCTGCGCGATGAGGAGTGGGTAGTGGTTACTGGATAAAGAAAACAGCATGGGGGAACAGTGTTATATAAGAAAGAGCCCCCAATGCTGGGTAGTTAGTTGCTAATATAGTATTTGAGGCAGACCAGGCATCAGAGAACACATATAACATTGCACAGTTGACCCTCGAACAACGTGGGAGTTTATGGGCGCCAGCACCTTCCCCTACACAGTCAAAAATCCATGTACAACTTTTGACTTCACAAGAACTTAACTACTAATAGCCTACTGTTGACCGGAAGCCTTACTGATAACATAAACAGCTGATTAACACATATATTTTTGTGTGTTAGATTATTATAGACTGTATTTTAACAATAATGTAAGCTAGAGAAATGAAAATGTTAAGAAACTCATAAGAGAAAATACATTAACAGTATTTACTGAAAAAAATATGCATAAGTGGACCCACTTAGTTCAAACCTGTGTTGTTCAAGGGTCAAGTGTGGTCAAATAACTTCATAACAAAGTCCATCGGCTTAGGTCTCATGGCCTCTGGAACCCAAGTAAATGCCAGGCCTTCTGGAACAGTTTTGAGAACACAGATCTAGCAGAGATCTCACCCTGGTGGTCCTCAGGGCCAACTTCACCTCTAGTCTAGACTTGTTTGGTTGGTACAGTGTTTGAAAATATAATTTATTTAGAGCTGTTCATTTATGAGGGCATGGATGCTCTACTCCTGTCTTCGCTTCCAACTGTCATATACAGTATCCAGCTGGCTCCTCATATTAATGTTTCTTGCTTGGACCCTGAGGGTGGCTGATTTTGTCATTCTTGGTATAGAGCTGTGTATGATCTTCAAATTGGGTAATGTGTACCTCCAGGGAATGCAAAGACTTCTAGAGATATGCAGATTCATATATTAAAAAAAATCAATTTCTAGATTCGAGATTTTTAACATCTATGTGTACTTTTAAAAAATTAAGCCTGCCTCAGAATAAACTTATGGTTGGCTAGTTCTCCCTTCTCAACTTCTTTTCATAATTGCTCTTCTCCTACTTTACAAAAGGATATACAATTCTCACTTATCAACCAACAACCTTATTATGATGCATGAGATGAGATGAGAAACCACCCAAGACAGCAAAGGGTACATTTGATAATGTGGAACTCTTGAGAGAGTCTTGAGAAACTAAAGAGGGGAGCATTGTATTTCATCTAGGTCTTAAGCATATACAAGGTTCCATGCCTTATCTATTATCTTCCTTCCTTCCTTCCTTCCTTCCTTCCTTCCTTCCTTCCTTCCTTCCTTCCTTCCTTCCTTCCTTCCTTCCTTCCTTCCTTTCCTTCCTTCCTTCCTTCCTTCTTTCCCTCCCTCCCTCCCTTCCTCCCTCCTTTTCTTTCTTTCTTCTATTTCTATTTCTCTCTTCCTCTCTCTCCCCCCTCCCTCCCTTCCTGCCTTTCTTCCCTTCTCTTCCTTCTTTTCTCTGTCCATCCAGCCATTTTAGAATTAAAATTCAAAAGTGAGAAGGTCATCATAGAAATGATAATATCATGTTTATTTAAATTAAAAAAATAAAGTCAGACTTTTCCTGACCAAATTTAAGTCTGGCTGATTAAGCTAATTTTACTTGACAATGAAGGCTGTTTTTGTACATTATATTTGTATATAACTTAGGTATTACATATTTATGTATGATATATAATATGTCTGAAAACATCCTTCACAATTAAACCTGTGATAAAATTGTTAATGTCACCTTAAAAATGTATAGGGGAAAATGTATGAGAGAGGTACACAGTTTCTCAAAAAAATTTTAAGGGATACTCAAGCAAAAATGTTTGAAGACCATAGGTCTGGAAGATCTGCGGTATCCTGAGCTGCTCTCGTGGGGCAAACCTGATCAGTGGGCATCTGCCAGGCTGGACTGGTTTGAAGTCCTTTCCATAAATATCTGCTTTTCTGCTTAGAAGGGCAAGTCTAAAGACGATGGAGCCTGTGGCCTCACCCTCCTTCCCACCATCCTGAGAGCATCTGAAGCAATCAGGCTTTTGCTGAATCACTGAGGTTACTAGTTGATATAATGTAAGCCCTTAACTCAGCCTGGACTTTGGGCCATGTGGAACCCTGCTGCAGGTGAGCTGTATAGTCTGAGAACTCCCTGATACTTATTAGAACAGCAGAGGACAGGATGCCCCAAGGGGCCCCTCAGTGAAGCAGTAATGTTCTAGAATGGCAAGAAATATTGGAAATAGAGCCTCAGAAGTGGGATAATAAAATGTTTACAGAATGGTCTGCAATTCTGACAAGCATTTCATGATTCATCTTGGGAGGGACTTTGAGGTTTTAGTGTCGGAAGGGTACTTTGAGGCTAGTTACCATAATGTTCCCATTTTATAGATGAAGAAATGGAGGCCCAGAAAGACCGGCCGGCCCATGGTGGGTTTGTGACAGGGCGAGAGGCTAGTACCTGGTATCTCAGCTCCTTGCCTAATGCTCCTTCTCCAACATCATGCGGTATGTCATTTTTCTTTAAACTCAGGCCCTACTTGTGAGTTCTACAAACTAGAGCTTTTAGGTTTGATGACTGCTTCAAATTTACTCAGATAGGTCAAACTGAACACTTGACTCAATTCGAGATGTCATTTTTATTAATGATTTAGGACAAAGGTTCCAAATTTGTCAAACTCATAGAATCCTGCTGAAGTTTCTGTTTTCTGGGAACCACTAAAGCAGGACTGGAGTAAGTCCTGGAGGCTTGGCGGTAATGGTGCACAGAGACAGTAAAACCTATAGAACACAATCTAGTTTTGGCTTTGCACTGTCTTGCTGCTGTAGCTGCTCCATTCTACCCCTGGGGGGGGCGGTGTGCTGAGGTTAGTGTAGCAACTCGTGGTGCTCTAAGTTTCAGAAGTGGTATTTTAGGGCCAATAGTGCCCTCCTAAACAGGACAAAGAGTTTCGGCAGCTGTCATTCTGTGGTATAAATAAGTGCAACCTGGCATATGAACCCAGTGGTCCTGGACCCAAATGTTTTCAGGGGTACTTGATCTGAAGGCCATTTTATACAGGTGGGTTTATGGTGCTTGCTGTGCAGGCCTCCACAGGGCAAGGCAGTGCCTCAGCGTCCACAAACCACAGTGATACACAGTGCCAACTTCCGTGCTGGGGCTGCAGGGCTGCTGCTATGGAGTTCCACTACCAGCCTTGAGACTCATAACCTGGCTTCCATGTGCTCTCCCTACAGGAGGGCCTCCCTGTAGTGAACTATAGGACCCACTGTGGGACTGACAGCTGTGAAGCCCAGGTCCAGAGATGAGTCCCACACTGCCCCGCTCGGAATAAATGGAATAACACAGGCACATTCTACATGGGAAATCAATTTCATAAAAATAAAACTTTCAGTGAATAGGGTGAGAATATTTATTGGTCTATAAAATGGAAAGTCAAAAATCACATGTGTCATTCAAAGAAATTCAGCTTTCAAAAACCGATTTCCCAGCATGGCATCTGAAAGCTTAGAATGATATCAATTTCTTTGTTCCGGGCACACAGCACACCCACAACCACTTTAACAGGAGGACAGTACCTTTTGCTTTAAGATATCCACTGGCGTCTGATGGGCCTTTAGCTTCTTATTTTTAAGAAGCACTTTCCTTCTAAGTTGGTCAGGCGAGGGAAGCATTGGATCATCTGAGAAGTCACTCTCAAATAAGAATTTAGTCACCAGTTTTTCTCCAAACACAGTCTAGAAGGAATAAAAGAAAACACATAATCAATGCCTTTTATCGATACTTGAATTATTCAACTGGAAATTTCAGCCCAGTTGAATTGTTTCAAAAATCCTAGGAAGAGGAAATAGGAAATAAGTTGTGTCCCTCCTCCTCCCAGTAAGCTGTTCATGAAGGTCTCTGAGTGACAACGGCGAATCTCTTGATGCAGAGGGACGAACAATGGGTCCCTCACATCTTTGTTTGCTACCAGTTTATTGAGATGATTGCAGTTTGGGTGCTACTGAATGTCACCACTGTGGTTAATTTCATAAACGGATGTCTTTTCTTGAAAATATTTCATGATGAGACAAGAGTAACTATGAAAATCTTTTATATCATATAGAAATTCACACTTTATATCATAAAAAAAGTAGCTACAAGAGTATTTCTAAGTTGTGCATTTTTCTTTTTAAAAAAGTGTCCTAAAATTTCTGATTTCTTCTGTTTACGGAACTTCACTGTTACCAGATGATGATGATGATGACGACAATGATAAAAATTACGTTTAATCTGTTCCTATATGATAAGGTTAGTGTTTAAATACTGAGTAAGTCATTGCTTTTTAGACAAATTTGTGTTCTGGAAAGAGCTTTTCAAAAACACATGTCTAAAACTATTGCTATCGTGATGTGATTTTGTTGTAGGAAACTGTGTGTTATAATAAAAACTCATATATGTACATTTAAGAAACTTAGATTTTCTAGGGTTAAAAAAAATCATCCAAATCAAGAGTTTTAGTGGTATTTGAACTCAACTGTTAAAAGATAATACCTTCTCAATAAGTTTCTAAGAAAAACTGATTGATATCAGGAAACACACCACTTTTCTAGGCAAATATCAATAAAAACCTTTGCATCATTAATGGAATTGAGAAATGAATACTGTAATTTGGCAAGTGCACCTAATGACACCCCTTTACCATCTAGATACACGTATATTTGTAAGGTATCTTTATTAGCTACTATAGGTATAAGACCAAATACAGAAATAATAAACTATTAAACCAGACATCTAAGTCACCGATCACAAAGTTTAAACCAAAAATTTCAAACATAATGAAGCATATTTGATCACATTACTGTCATTAAAAATTTAGATAATAATAAATTTACTTAAATTTTTTTATGAGAGCAAAAGGGTTTTTTCTACCATTAATAAATAATAGTCTTAAAAATTACTTTTTAATTCATCACATTTATATAATTCTCTTTTATAGTCTATTTTTGCAAGTTTTAATTAATGTATAAAATATATTAATAAGTAGGATATATATAATTTAAGAATAAGTCAGTAAACACACAGTAGGAATACAAGCAATAGTTTTTACTGTTAGGAGTATACAATCAAGTTTAGAGACCATTACTATAAATGATGGCAAAGGAAAGACAACGTGAAAGGTTAATTAGTTTTGTTGGCATTAGTGTCTGGGGACATTTCCCACTGGCCATGTCCCTCCCTCCCCTTGAGATCATGTTTCCACAAAGGCCTCTACCAGTGGAGGAAGGGGATAGTATAAGGGAATATCTGCCCCTAAATCTACCTGCATTATAGTTTCTTTGTATAAGGAAGGGCTGGGTGTTAACATAGCAACTGTTTTGGCTACTCTCAGCAATTTGTCAATTTATCTGTGGTGTGGGCCACGAGAAGATTTGACTTATATGCCTCAAGATATTTTCAGCTTTTCCAAAAACTGACAGGTGACATCCTGGCATCTCCGATTTGTGGTTCCAGAAGCACTGGAGAGTTGGTCTCTCCTTATTTCCTAAGACTTTCTGAAAATGGTCAGGAGACTACAGAACAGTGCTTCTATTGCTCCAGCTGAAAAGGCAGACTGTCAAGGAGAGAGCCCAAGCTCCCAGGGCACCCCCGTTTTTCAGGTCTAAGAGACCTTAACTGTATGTGCTTCACAGCTGAGGTCCAGCTGTGGTGTGGTCCACGGTGGTCCCATATAAAACTCAACAGTCTCAAGACAAAGGCCAAGATACCATTCTGCTTCTTAGCTAAAAGCTTACCTTAAAAATTTCGGCCATTTTTCGTTGCTGAGGCAATGAACAGTGGTTCTCAATCGATATGATGATTGGCAGGTCAGAGTTGATGAAGGCACTGCGATCAATGGCTTCGACCACTTCCTATAAGAGCCAAAACAGCTCATTAAGTATCTCACTAGATATCTGTACAAGGTATCAGAAGACAAGGTACTTATAGCCAGAGAAAGCACTGAAATTGTTGTTTTCATAAGACTCTGACCAAAGTGACTTTTACCTTTTTAAATGTATTTTCAAATTAAGCAAGAAATAGCTTAAAAGCTATTTTCCATAAAGACATTAAGCTGTTCAGATTGATTTTTGTTCACATACTTTGAAGAACAGCTATCAGCATGCTGAATTTAACAAACCAATACATTTACATTGAGTATACTGTAGGTAAAAGACACTTTTAGTTACAGCATCAAAAATAGTGAGGCACAGACACTTTCCTGTTCTCAAGGAGTTTATAATCTACTTGGGGTAATAAGACATCTATCGCATATATTTATGTGTGCATGTAAACACAGTTATCAACTCCTCCTCTCAATATAGAGTACAAGAGTTTTAAGAGAGCTGAATAGGAAAATTAAAGAAAAAAATGCATTTTAGACATCATTTCCACATATAAGACAGAAGTAATAATATTCTTTCCCATCCCAGCCACAGTTCAGAGAAAAATGATGTTACACAGCCAAAGGCCCCTCTATATGAGGATAGTAACTGCATAATAAACTAATAAACTACCTAGAATTTGAAGCAACAATCCAATGAGATCAGTCTTCCTGATCAACTCTCCAGGTGGAACCAATTCTCATTACTTTATAATGTTAATTATCTAATCGTCTCCTAACACATGATGTTGGCCTTTGTCGGGGGAAACCAGGACAAATGACCTAGCAAGAGAATAGGCCCTGCATTTTATATATCATCTTATGATATAAAATTTGCAACAACAGAATTACCTGAAAGCTAATTTAAGGTAATGGTTACTAAACTTCTGTTTAATGAGAATCTGAGAGTTCTAGATCAACTCCCGGAAAAACAAACATGCCTGTACACCCTATGCAACATTGTAAACAATTTTGGGAACTCTTCAGAGCCAGGATAACAACTTCCCCCTCCCCCCACCTAAGGTATAATTTGGTAGAGTCACTGATTTAAATGACAAATAAAGATAATGACTCTTTGTAGTTTGATTTAAAGAAAGTTATTACCTTGGAAGGGATGTAAAGAAAGCATTACCTTGAAGGGGATCTTGGTTGTCAGTGTATGTCCATGGTAAATGATGGGCATCCCATCATCTCCATCCCAGCAGTCCAACTCTACGCTCCTGCAGCCTTGCAAGAGAACCTGTGTGATCAATGAAGGAATACACCCCAATGAGCAAATGGAGATAAAGCCTTAAAACCCAGCATTTGATTCTACATATCAGTGTTCACATTCAGGACTAAAGCCAAGAGCATAAGATATAAATAAGTACTGCATTTTGGCCAAAGGCCATAATTAATCAGGGGTGGGGTAGGGACAGAACAGATTTAGATGGAAAGAGTGCTTACCAGAGCTGAATACCACTGGAAAGTAAAATTTGATAGCAAAAATATTTGACCATTTTCCCAGCAACTTTGGTTCCTCAGGAGACTTATATGTACATGGTACATGCTAAAATGAGAGAGACAGGCCAGTGCTCTATCTGGGCAGATGTCAGTGGAGGTGATGCCACAGTCCAAAGGGAATGAGGCCACTGATTCCTTAATTAATTGTCCAAACATTAAATGAAACCAATCAAGATAAAATATCCTCCAGATTTAGATCAAAATTCTGCCACTGGCTAAAACATTTGCTATGAACATGTAACATGTAAGAGTAGAAGCAAGTAATTTATCAAGGATCTGCCTTGCTGTCTAATCCTAAAATGCTATGTAGAGCAGAGATGGCAAGTAATTATGAACTCACCTCTCCCACACCCTTAGCAGATATCAGTAATCAACCACAGTGTACTTGTTCCCTAAGCTTTGATAAGTTATTTCCCAACTTCTTCAGCAAAGTGCTCCAGGAAACTACCAAGGAATCAGATAAGATGATACCTATTTGCTATTCTGGATCTAAAGTTGGAAGCAAAGCTTCTGACACACATGACTGAGTTGTAGCTCTGTAACTTTGCTTGAAGCAACCTCTTTCTCCATAGAATCTATCTGAAGACTATCTTAAAAGATTACCATAAAAGATTACCATGTATTGAAAGGGCAACCCAAACCAAGAGGAGGATATATCTGTGAATGGGCCGATCCACTGATTTAAGAAGCCATGTAACTATTACTCTGTGACAGCAATTCAATACTGGGGGCCAGTGGCCACAAGAGTTGCTACAACAAAACTCGGATAGTGGAACCCCTCTTATTCTAGTATTGTTGTATGAAATACTTGCTATATTCTTCCCATTGCCCAGTAAGCAGTACTCAGTACTCCTGGTTGACCAGTCTTCCCAGGTAAAACTGATTCTGTGATCTAGAATCCTAAGGCTATCAGCCTCTTCCAGCAGATAGAGCTTCTAGAGGTATGTTGCTTTGGGCTGAAAATTATCATGTAATGTGACAGCTGCTTCATCTCTGTAGTGAGCCTGCCACACTGGGAAGAACATTCACCAAGTGGCAGCAGATGAGATGGTTTTTCAGCATGAAAAGACTAAAGATCTTAATCAAAGTCTGCATGACCTTAAGGCTTCCATATATGGCTAGAAAAGGAAAACCACAGCCAAAAATTCCAGATGAGAACAGGGCTTTTTCTCACTTTTCTTTTGCTCCACAGAGTAATGTTAGGAGGTAATTAGACAGGCTGAAGGAGAGAGGTGGGAAGAAATAAAATTGAAGGGACAGTCATACTGGGTTTAATCACGTCTGTGAGTCTGAGCACTTCTTTTTGCTTATTTAAAAGCTGTGACAATCTCTACTTGTGGTGTAATATTAAGAAGTTAAAACAAAAACTCTGAAGTAGGAATAAAAGTTAGAGGACACTGGTTGTTACTTATTTTCTTGGCAGAAATTCTCTCTCTCTCTCTCTCTCTCTCTCTCTCTTTCTCTCCCTCCCTCCCTCCCTCCCTTCCTCTATCACCCCCTCCATTTTTCTTCCCTAGAACAATGGGTTTCAAACTTTTTACACTGGAATTTGTGCAAAAGCAGGGCCAATACGTAAAGCACATAAAAGAGCAAGACTTCAGCTGCACTGGCAACAGGGTATGAGACCCTTTTCACTCTAAGGCTTGCTTATCTCACTGTCAGAAGCTTTGCACTTCTATTCTGAAAATCACTCTCTAAGGATGGCTTTATTTCATAATAAAAGTATATTAGATTTTAGAGTTAAAACACATTTTATACTAGATAGGCTTTGGGACAGAAGTATGATCCATGCTTTGAGGAATATATAGACTAATTTGTAGAACAGAGGAACCTCAAGTCTGCTAGATTGGTATAGCAATACAATTATAATTTTCACACTTGGAACCCTGCTCCCCAACCCCTCGCATCACACACTTAGCTCCTTCCTGATTATCTTTTCTTGTCAGAGTTCGGAAACAGACAGCATAGACTAGGAAGATGCAGAGAATATAGCAGAGAGGCAACTGACACACAGGTCATTGAGAGTTGGATGTTTAGGTCAAAAGGATGTGTTTTTTCTTGTCCAGAGAACCTACTGAGTTTCCCAGGACATCCCCAGGAATTAAGTTACAGGGGCAGTGTGCTTGCAGTCTGTGTGGACTTTTTTTCTTAAGTTGGTTACTGTAGGGATAGATTGATTACCTAACAAACTGCAAAGCAAAACAAACAATACTTTGGGAATAACTTCATAGAAAGCTGCATTTTCTACTATGCTTTCTCACTAGAATATATTGATTTATTTAGCATTTAGGGAAATGATTAGATATTTTCCCATGGGAAAATCTAATTTTAGTAGGAGTAAGTCGGACTAACTAGGATCTAAAAGCTATGAGTCTCAAGCAAACACTTTTTTTTTGGTTGCCCAGAATAAAGGTTAAGCATAGATAGGGAGGAAAAAAACAAAAAGAAGTAAAGAAAACAATTGTACATATAGGCAGTTTTCCCACACATCACGTTTCCTCACATTTCACATGTAGTAGTTCATAAGTTCTTCACAGGAGTCTGGGGTCAGGTTTTTGTGACTTTGGGGGTTATGTAAATAAGGCTTAACGAAAAACACATTCAAAATGGAATTCTCAGTACCTGGCTGTAGAGTTCTACTGAGGATTCTCCTTTGAGCTGATGGCCTGTGAGGTAGGTATTATGTGAAGATTCGATATAATAGTAGGAGAGGGGCAGCTGCAATTCTCTAACATTCTCCTGTGATTCATCATTTTTCGAGGCAAAGTTATCTTTATCCATCAGAAACCTAGAGGAAACAAATTTTCTTAGGACTGTGTTGGAAGAATATATACTCTTAAGTGATGGGCAAAGACATTTTAAAAGTTACCTTGCAAATCCTTCAAATGACATTAGGCCTTGATGACACATACTAATGCTGGGCTCAAACTTCTGCAAGGGATACAAAAAGAGTGTTATTTAGGTAAAGGAAACTAAGGGGAGAAAAACCACCACATCATTTTTTATAGCTGTTCTATTTTCATCAGGAAATGTCTAAACCAAATATTTGAACTTATTTAGTTATGTAGTGGTAAGAAGTAGTTTTTTAGTCCAAAAGAAAATATTTACTATAAGTGAGTTTATTATACGAAGTATATTTATTTAAGAGAAAAAAGGAGAGCAAGAGAAAAGAATAAGGCTGATTTATATGAAAACAAATTATATCAATTTATCCAGGTGAAAATGGGGATATTAATAGCAGCTACTATAGAGTTGGCGAAATGAGATTATTCTCATAGAACATTTAGTATAGTGCTTATACTCAGTAATATTATATGGTACACTAAGCATGTGATAATAATCTTACATTGTAAACATTTTCAGTGATCAAATCCAATTGCTGGAGAGCTAATCCACTGAGTACCAATCAATTGATAAGGGAGATTGAAAACAGACTAATTCTGCTGCATGTGATAGCCACAATGAACTGTCTCACCCCACTATCTCCTGCTGCCCTCTAGCTGAAGCCATCACTACATCTTCCCTGGATTACTGTCAAAGCTTCCTATCAGTCTTTCTGCTTCCACTCCTTCCCTAGCAGTTTATTCTCTGGTGAGCCCATAGTGACCTCTTATAAACATGAATCAAATCATGTTACTCCCCTGTTCAAAAATTTCCATTAGCTCCCATTTCTCATGGACTAAAGTCAAACTCTGTACCACGGCCTAAAATGCCTAGATGGTTCGACCTCTGCTTACCTGTCTGAAAACAGGTCTACCATTGTCCTTCTAGCGTATGCAGCTACCATTACAGTCTTTTTTCCCTCATAAACCCTGAGCTCGCTCCTGCCTCAAACTTTGAGCTTCCCATTTCCTCTCTGAAATGTTCCTTCCTCAGACCTTCAATGCCTTATGCATTCAGCCCAGGTGCCACCTCCTCAGAGTGGCTTCTGCTTAGTCCTCTTAGCTCTCCCGCACCACTCCATCCCCCTACTCTGCTCAATATTTTTCAGAACCCATTATTATCTAAAATTACATGATATCTTCGTTTACTGTCTGCCTCATGCACCCAAATGTAAGCTGTGTCAAGGGCCAGAACTTGATCTGATTTACTACTATATTCCCAGGTCCTGGAACAGAGCCAGGCCCGTAGTAGGAGCTAACAAATATTTGTTATGTAATCAGAGAAGTTGTAATCCTAGACTACTAATTCTATTGCATGTGCTAGAACAATGAGAAGGAATCATGTACTGATTTCTTATAACAGTCACTGAGTAAGAGAAGGCTTGAGACCTATGTTAATTTTATGTTCAAGAAGTATACATATATTATGGATTTTTTGAAAAACGCTCTGTTTCTGCCCCAGGCTTAGAGTCTGTGGAAAGGAGTATAGAAAAAAAAATGTTCAGTAGAAAGAATTAGAATGGTCAGAGGCTTTACACATATGTGTGCAGAGGAAACAGGTACATACCTGGATGATGCTGAGGGTTTCATCGTAAGTGCAGTGTTCTCCTTGGCAATTCACTAGGAAGTCATTGAGCTGGAGTATTCCAACCCCAAATATGCCCAGGGATGTGCTCTCGACCCCAGTACCATTCGTCACGATGCTTGCAGCAGCAATGGCATCAGAGATCTGCCTCTGGTTGTCTGACAGTTGCTGTTTACTTTTAATGAACAACCCCAAATCCGAGACATTTCTGGTCAACAAATCTGAAACAGAACCACCCAAAGAACATGGACAAGCTAGCCGGTATCTTCTACAAAGTTCATTTTAGAGATAATGGTGTTGTGGCATTAGTAAGCTAGAGAAACTCTTCACTAATCTGTCTAAACGAGCCACCAAATTCAGTGTTTATTCCTGGCTTCACATAGTAGAAGGTATAAAAAAATGAATAAATAAAAGAAACTATGAGAAATTGATGACCTTTAAAGACCATGAGTGTAGGTATTTGATGGGAACTAAATGTACATTTAATTGGGGATTTTAGGCTGAATTTGGACTTTGGTTTTTGAGAATAACTACAACATTTTTATGTTTGCAAAGACTGAAGATGTACCCCTAAAATTCGTTTTTCTGTACTTTAAAAGTATAACTTTAAACATTTGTGTGCAGGTTTCTGCGTGAACATACGTTTTCAATTCATTTGAGTAAATATCAAAGAATGCAGTTGCTGGATCATATGGCAAAAGTATGTTTAGTTTTGTAAGAAACTGCCAGACTCTCTTCTGAAGTGGCTGAACCATTTTATGTTCTTATCAGCAGTGTTCCTGTTGCTCCGCACTGGCACCAGCTTTGGTATGACCAGTCATTTAAATTCTAGCCGCTTTGTAAGATACTCTAGCAGTTTCATACTAAACAGAGGCTTATCATATGATCCAGCAATTGTGTTCCTAGGTGTTTACCCACGAGTTGAAAACTTATGCTCACGCAAAAACCTACAAATAATTACAGCAGCTTTATTTATAATTGCAAAACCCTGGAAACTACCAAGATGTCCTTCCATAGGTGAATTGATAAACAAACTGTTTATACATCCATACAATGGAATGTTATTCAGCTGTGAAAAGAAATGAGGTATCAAGCCATGAAAAGACATGGAGGAATCTTAATCCATATTGCTGAGTGAAAAAAGCCAATCTGAAAAGGTTACATACATACTGTATGATTCCAACTATATGACATCTTGGAAAAGGCAATACTATGGAGACAGTAAGAAGATCAAAGGTCACCAGGGGTTCTGAAGGAGGGTGAGAAGAATGAAAAGGTGGAGCACAGGGAAATTTTGGGATAGTGAGACTCTTCTGTATAATACTATAATGGTGGATACATGTCATTATACTTATGTCAAAGCCCATAGGATGTACGATACAAATAGTAAACATGAATGAAAATGGTAAACTTCAGTTAATAATAATATGTCACTAGTAATAACAAGTGTTGGAGAAGTTGTGGGGAAAATGGAACCCTCACACACTGCTGGTGGGAATGTCAACTGGTACAGCCACTATGGAAAACAGTATGAAGGTTCTTAAAAAAATTAAGAATAGAATTACCACATGACCCAGCAATCTTTCTTCTGGGTATCTACCCCCTAAATGTGAAACCATTTATCTGTAAAGATATATGTACCCCTATGTTCATTGCAGCATTATTCGTGGCGGCTAAGACATGGAAACAACTGAAGTGTTGACTGGATAAAGAAGCTGTGGTACATATATACAATGGAATATTACTCAGCCATAAGAATAGATGAAATACTTCCATTCGCGACAACATATATGGATCTTGAGATTATCATGCTAAGTGAATTAAGCCAGAGAGAAAAAGTTGAGACTCATATAATTTCATTCCTTTGTGGGATATAAAACTGAAAGCAAAAAAAACGAACAAGACGAACAAACAAAAGCTGATAGACACAGACAACAGTTTAGTGGTTACCAGAGGGAAAGGAGGGAGGGGAGGAGGCAGAAGAGAGTAAAAAGGGTCAAATACATGGTGAAGAAAGATGTGACTTTCGGTGGTGAACACACAATGCAATAAACAGATGCTGTATTATAGAATTGTAGACTTAAAACCTATATAATTTTATTAATCAATGTCACCCAGTAAATTCAATAAAAAATTTAAAAAAATATCAGTATTAGCACACTTGTAACAAATATACACTAAAGTGAGATATTAATAATAGAAGAAACTATGCATATATGTGTGGGGGGAGAGTATATGTGAATTTTATTTTCTGCTCATTTTTCTGTAAACCTAAAACTGCTCTTAGAAAAAGGTTATTAAATTTTTAGAAAGTATATCTGGTTGACTAATCCATAATTATGCACATTTTATGACTAAAGTTGAAAAAGGTTAATATTTTTAGCTTAAGGACAATACAGGTTTTAAATAATTGAAAAGCAACTACGTGAAAGAGGCCAGCTTTTTTGTTTTTGTTTTTTTCTTGTGTTTATAGTTTCCAGCAAGAACAGAAGAGAAAAATAATAGGCTTTAAAATGCATAGGTGGTGATGGTGATGGTGGTGGTGATGAATGGGACAGAAGAACCAGACATTCTGGTTTACATGTTAGGAAAAATGTCCTGGATGTTCAGACAAGAGTGTTCTCCTGGGGTCACCAAAATTCTCTTTGTTAAAAGGCAGAGAACTCCCACTCTGGGGTGCAGCACCCATGGCCTGTAGGCAGGGAGGAGACTGGCGATTCTTAGCTATGTGCACCACACACCCAGTGGACATTTGGAAATGGAAATGGACAGGAAAGGGTTTTGGGTTGTCAGAATGACTGGAAGGCTCTGTTGGTTAAACGTCCTGGAATACATGGATGGACCTCCAAATGATTAATTTTATTTTTCTGAATGCCAACGACACCTTGAAATAACTGTCTGCACTTTTCGCCATGTTCCAGGTAGCAGCACACCATGTAGGACAGGTTGAGGGTTTGTTGTGATTGAATCTCTAACCTTGTTTTTTTGATAGAAAGGTCTCAAAGGGAAAGATTAGATTGTTCCACAAACCTAGGTCAGGCTGAAGACCGCTGGTGTTTTCATCAATGGTTAGGTTGGTGTAGACTGGGGCTGACTCCGAGCCTGCTCGGTTGCAGGGCACGGCATAGAGGTCAAAGAGATCCTTGAGGTCCTTTCTGCTCCTTACACTGGGAGAGGGATGAAAAGATCTCGCATTTAGTACTGTTATTAAAATGTGGGGCTGACAAAGGGTAAGAAGAAATCATGTCATACCTGAATGATTTGAACAGCTCAACAAATTCAACAAAACTCATGTTACTGTCTGAAACCATGAAACTCTGAAAGCCTTTCATTCCTCCTTTGATCCGCCCATGCCAGCTGCTGCTGCTCCAAGCACTGCAACAAAGGTATGGCCTTAATGGGCAAAACCAGAGCCAATTTTGTCATTCTGCCCCAACAGGCATTCTCTGATTAGCAATATGAGTGAAAAGATGGATTGCAAATCATTTAAGGTGGAAACTATTTTCCAGACTCTCTTCATTTCTCTCAAAATCAATCTATATTATGTGAGAAGAAAGAAATTATACACTGAAAGCACTTCATGTTTACAGCCTATTTAATGAGGGCACAAGACTGAGGTTAAAATGCTTGTACTAATCAAAACAGTTCTTTGAAACCATAGGTCAATGAGGGAAAAAGGTAAACAGTGTTTTTGAAGAAAAGTCATTTTAAAAAAGAGCCTCAAATTACTCAATCATAACCTATGGAAAGTTATGCATATTTTTTCCTATATTCTGAATTATAGAAACACACTTAAGAAGAAAGTCTTAAATGTATCACTGTCTTTTTTCCTTTTAAAACCAGTTCTGAGATGAAAACAGGGAAAGGCTTTTAATGCTAATGGAAAATGTGAGTCAGAAAAATATTAGGAATGGAAAGAAGCCAACTCTGCCTCGGCTTATGTTTGCACCTGCCAAGGCTGTATCTATTCAATATAAAAGTATCAGTCAACCAGATCAAAAATTCAGTCTGGCTGTTTCACAACATTTTTTATTTTTTACACTAGTTCCCTGTTAGAATGGTATGAGAAATGTTTTGATGAATTTTTAGTCAAATCAATGAACAGAATCTTTTTTTCTTTCATTTTTGTTTTTGTTTTTTATTTTTCACGTCAGAAATGTTTCAAATATATAAAAAAGTAGGAGAATATTGTAACGAATAGCCTGTTTACCCTCAATCTTGCTATTTATTCATGCAAGATTTTGTGTTGACATCTGAAGGTCATCTCCATTAAAGAAAGAGTATTACAAAAGGACAGATTTCTAGTACTTTGTAGGCACAGGTCGTTGATCCTCCTCATGGTGTGGGAAACAAAGGGTGGAGATTCAGAAAGAGGGAAAAGTTCAGATAAAGTGGCCTATCATGTGCATTTAAATAAGTATTCCCTGTCTTCCTTCCTTCTACTTCCAGGTTCAGCCATTGTCTGTAGGCGCCTCTGACTTCAGGGAACTCTACTCGTCCACTCTTTCCCTCCTAGGGCTCAGTCTCGCTTTCCCCTTGAACAGCATTTGGGCTGGTTTTTCTCCTCCTGCCCTGTCTTTTCTTTCTGAGAATACTTGATGGGCTCTGGCCCCTGTCCTCTTGTGGGGCTCTGTGATCTTGCATCTGACACATTAGTTTCTCTACTTCCCCCTCTCTGAAATGATTTTCCTCCCTTATTCTGTCCTTCCTTTTCCTGCTCATGAGTGATTGAAATAAAGGGAAAGTCTATTCAATCTTAGTTATCTGGCTATTTTATTTACCTGGGAAACTGTATAAGCTGAAGTATATTGTAAAGAAATCTGATTCTTTGTAGCTTTTGTGTCACACACCTAAACTTACAGAGAAATTGCAAGTGTGATGCAAAGAATTCCCATGCACCCTTGACTCGGTTTCACCAAGTATAGAAATTTGAATGTATAAAGCATAAATTATGTTCATTATTCTCACTGTGAATGAACGTTTCCCTTTAAAAGATGATTTCCCGTAGGTTTCTTATTTAGAGAGAGAGAGAGAGAGACAGAGACAGAGACAGAGAGAGACAGAGAGAGAGAGAGACAGAGACAGATACACAGACTATGTGTGTAATTAATGTTTCTAAAGCTAATGCCTGCACAGAACCATTTCCTCCTCCCACGCCTCTGATAAAGTAGTGCGCCTGCTTTATTTTGGCTCTGTCTGTAACCTCTGCATTTATTAAACTTTAGTGTGGGGTTCAGGGAGATGGTGTGGCATTCTGATTCCTTTGGAAGGCTTTCATTTTAATACTATTTTTTTCTGAGAGGGTAGATGCTGTTTCAAATCTGTAATTTGCGTGGACCTTATAAAATAATTTACTGTAACACCAGCTTTAGAATTATCTAAACATATCTAACTTGCTGTAATATATCCATTTCTCCAGGCATGTATATTTTATATATGAGAAGAGCATTAAATATATTCCACCCATAAGTCAAGAGGCAAGCAGCTTACTTTAAAACTCAATTTATTCTTCATATAGGCCAGTGCTATCAAACAGAACTTTCTGCAGTGACAGAAAAGTTCTGTATCTGCATTGTTTAGTACAGTAGTCACCAGCCATTGTGGCTCTGAGACACTTTTAATGTGGTTAGTAAGACTAAGGAACTGAATCTTCAATTTCTTTTCATTTTAACTAATTTAAATTTGAATTTATATAGCCACCCACAGCTCCCAGCCCCTCCACCTCCCCTGCTAGTGGCTACTATTTTGGATAGTGCAGATTTAGAGAATTGTAACTGGGCTACTGACCTTGGAAAGGTTGCTGTGTCAAATAATTAGGAGCAATTCCAGTAACATGAGAAGAAAAGAGTTTAAAATCAGGAAAATTAGGAGCATTAAAAAATTAGGGGTTTTTCAGTTTTCAATGTAATTGTTAAATCAAAATTAGAGATAGTCTTTCCACAGAACACTGGAAGAAGACACCCTCCTACACCACTTGAATGATGTGGAGTGTCCTTCTGTTTTATCATGTTAAGGCCCCACCTGGACGGGTTCTTGTTTGAAGACAGCACAGGGGAGGACACTGGCCTGATGGGAGATGATGTCCCGGAAGCCAAGTTAGGGACCAGAGCCGTGGTCAGGGAGTGGGCTCTTCTGGAAGGGAGAGGGTTAGGCGGGCTTGGGATGACATTTGCCTCTGTGAAAGCGACAGACAGAAAACAGACAACGATTCCAATTATACTTTCCCTCAGAGAGCAAATAAAACCAAGATGCTTCTGAACATCTGAGCAAATCAATCTATGCAGACAATTTCTATACATGAAGCATCAAAGTATTCTGATGAATGGACTCATCTGGTGGGTTATCAACCCTAGTTACGCATTAGAATCATCTGGGAGCTTAACAAGTATATAGCTGCCCAGTCCCAGCCAGACAGCTTCTGAGTCTTTTGGGCAGGGGTGTGGCCAGGGGATCCAGATTATTTTTTTAAAATCTCTAATATCCAGCTGTGGTTGAGAATCACTGGTCTAATCCATCAAATTGTATCTTGTATGGCTAATATTCCCTATCAATAATGGCAAGTTAATTAATGAGAATTTTCTTCCAAGTATACTGTGCTTTCAGAAATACCTCTTGGGTTCCATCATCTAGCTAAAAACAAAGGCAAATATATTTAACAAGATAAAAAGTTTTGTCAAGAACGCCCACCATACTTAAATCGCAAGTTGAAACCAAATGCCATATTTTTTTCCTCATCAAAACACCAATCTCAGCTGTGAAAATGCTGCTTTACCTGATTCTTCCTGTTCGTTAGCGTCCTGAGGATCAGAGCCACTCCGGCTCCGACACTCTCTGTGCAGTTTGGCCTTTCGGGTGGCCATCTCATCGTCAGTTGCCTCTCCACTCTCACCCTGGGAACACAAAACTCACGATATTTCTCATTCTGTATTTCTCTCCCACCACTGCATTAGTTCAGGCAGGTCCCTATTTTTTGACTGATCTACCTTCAATGCTGCCTCCCCCTGGTGAAGCCAGTAAAGACCTACGTGAAGGCTGGCAAAGCATTTTCATGTAGTATTATCCCATTTGTTCTTTGCTGTAAAGCAGCACTCCTCAGGGGAGTGGGCAGACAAGAGGAGGTATCCAACCCCTGGGTCTCCATGTACAGACAGAATTATAAAGCAGATAAAGTTTGACTTAGGTATCAACGGCCTCTCATATACAAAGAGTAAGACCTTTTCTAGATAACCACGGAGAAAATATATTATCATGTTATAGTGATAATATATAATGAGAAATGTAACATAGAGATAAGTATGTATATTTACTGTGATAAAAACATACCAAAATTTGCCATCTTAACCATTTTTAAGTGTGCTGCAGAGTAGTGCTAACCATATTACTGTGCAACAGATCTCTAGAACTTTCTCATCCTGTAAAACTAAAACTCTATACCTATTGAAAGACTCCTCTTCTTCCCTTCCCCACCAGGCTCTGACAACCACCATTCTACTTTCTAGGAGTCTGACCACTCTAGGTACCTCATATAAGTGAAATCGTGCAGTATTTGTCTTTTTGTGACTGGCTCATTTCACTTAGGATAATGCCCTCAAGATTTATCCATGTTGTAGCATCCTTTTTTAAGGTTGGATAATATTTCATTGTATATACATACTACATTAAAAAAATCCTTCATCTGTGAATGGATATTTAGGTTGCTTCTAGTGATAATATATTATAAATTGCTTTCTACAACTAGCACTTTGGCCCCCTAAGACCTTCATAATCTGATCCCTGTTCCTTTCTAGCCTTTCCTTGCTCACTATAGAGCCCTTGCTCCAGCTTGGAACATGAACTCAGAACTACATGTGCTTCCCTGAACAAGCCAAATCTTTCATGCCTCTCTGCTGCCTCATCTACTAGGGATGCTTTTCCCTGTGTTGACTGGTAAACTACAATTTCTCTGTGAAGTCTTCCCTGCCAGTCTCAGCCCTATATCTTCCTTCTCTCTGCTCCCATAGCACTCTGCAGATGCCTTGAAAATGACTCTGATTTAGATCTTACTGTTCGTTAACACATCTGTACCCCTTTGTGGACCCTGACTTTTTCCTGGTGTTGACTCAGTTCCTAGCACTAGGTCTGGCACCCCGGAGGTGCTTGGTAAGCCCTTGCATTTCATTTATTCTGTATCTCATCTTGTTCCAAACCAAATGACCTAAGGTCGTTTACAGTGATGTAGACCATACAATGGTCCCAGGTGATTGGGTCTGATGCTTAATACACAAGTTAAGACACTCTACCCTCATAAGGATTTTCTTCTTTTTCTTGGTGGTGCTTATGCCCAAGGTGTTGTTCCTCTGCATGCTGGGCTTCTCGGCGCTCTTTCCTGATATCCCAGGGCTGGGGTTTCGAGTACTCCATCGTCTGCCACCAAACAACTCCACAGCATGAGCCAAAGTTGGGCCTTCATACCGTCCATCTTCCTGTAAAGAACCAGATGCTAAACATACAAGGGAACAGCAAGCAATGGAGAAGTAAATAAATTAATGGCTTCCAGTAAATTCCCAGAGGTGGAAAAGCACAGGCAGCCACCAAAGAATAATGATTTGGCCACCCAAGTGGTCCTGTTTTCTGCTAGGACTCCCCATTGGGGATTTCATCATGTCCTCTAGACCTGGTCACATCCCTGCTGAGTTCCAGTGATGTGCTTTTGATAGGGCCATGTTCTACTGGGCTTAACAAAAAAAAATTTTCCCTTTCCAGTTTCAGAGAAATTCATTAAGATGTACTTTGCAAATTATGACTTTGGAGGGCTTCAGGGGTGTATTTGTGTGTGTATGGAATCTATTTAAGTAAATTAAGTTCCATTTATCATTGCATCACTCCAGGTGTATTTTCAACTAGTTTGATGCTTGGGACAGTCTGACTTGAAATACAGAGTATGTGGCATACATGACATTCGCCTTGGAGGGCTCTGGGGAGTGCGTTGAATAGTTGGGCTGCTGGGCTCTTGAGTGACTGATATCCAGGGATAGAGAGCCCAGGGATTCAAAACACCATTCATATTATGATGCAGTGAGCAATGAAAACATACTCAAGGGGAGCGTGATTTTTTATAACAGCTGCTTCTTGTAAGGCAACTCTCTGTAAGCAACAAGGATTTAATTACTGAATTAAATGTTAATTGTTCAATTAACAATGATCGATAATTCTCCCTGTAAGTCAGGAAAGCCAATTAATAAAACTACAAAAAGTTGCATATGAATTAAAGATGATATTGATATTTCATAGGTTTAATAAAAGGGCTCTTTTAAAATTAATTCCCATTTACTGTCTTTACTTTCTACAAACTTTTAAGGTTAGCTCTCCTTTGCAGTTCTAAAGAAGTGCTTATAAACTGTTGTTCTTTATTGTAGATAATATGCAAATAATAATGAGGCTGTGTGTGTGAGTATCTGCTCCTTCATCCTAATGTTCAGTGACTATTTGACTTTATAACTTGAGTTGTGACCTTCCTATTCCTGCATCCTGTTACAGATCCCAGGATGCTAAGCAACTTGGATGCTGGATGTGGGAAACCTTTATGCCTATCTATTAATCACTTCTCTTTTCTCTAACCATGACCCAATTTTGCTTTATCTCTTTTCCACTGGTTATAGTCTTGGGTCTATCAAACAAGGTGGAACATCCCAGACTAATGGTTGGCACAGAATCCAAATAGGCCAGTCAGAATCTCCCTCTCTGGAAGCTGAATCTTGAATGGAGTGATACAGAGTATGAAAATGGTTGATTATTCCAACCGATGCTGAAGAGAATCCCTGCTAATAAGTCACTATAACTGACTCCAAAGTGGAATAAACATTTCATGACACAATTTCATAAACAAGTTTTGATTACCTTATTGAATAACATTCTGAATCTGAAATTTTGTAAAAATTTTATCAATGGGTGTTAACTAAAACAGCTTAAAAAATTTAATAGCCCCTTTATTAAAATTTAGAATTTCTGCTCTGCAAAAGACACTATCAGGAGAATAAGAAGGCAAGCCTCAGACTAGGAGAAACTATTTGCAAAAGAAACATCTGATAAGAACTGTTATCCAAAATATACTAAGAAATCTTAAAACTCAATAAGAAAACAAACAATCTGACACTTCACCAAAGATACACAGATGGCAAGTAAGCACAACACCAAGCATGAACTCTAAGGTAAACTATGGACTTTGAGCGTTTATGATGTGTCCATGTAGGTTCATCCTTTGTAAAAATGTACCATTCTGGTGAGTGATGTAGATAATGGGGGAGCCCATGCATGTGTGCGGGGTGGGGCGGTTGGTGGTTAATAAAAAAATTAACAGACCAATTACCAACTACATATAAAAGAATCAGCCTCTACTGCTTTGGTTTTTCTAAATTCAGAACATCCCAACATGGGCCAAGCTTTACTCTTGATAATCTTTTAGGGCTGAAAAAGTCAGAATGCCTTTGTTTAATCTTTAAAGGTGGCTTTTTTGAGAACTAAATTGTAGTTTGAATCATTCTTTCATTTTATTCAAAATAATAAATTTGTTTGGTATGGGTGAAGGATGTACCTTTTATTTTTAACTTGGGAGGACCATTGTGAGTGAAGACACATTCTCAGTTTTAGAAAAAAGTTCATGTGGAAGTTGAGGATTAGGAAATTGATCCCTTAAGATGGTACTCATGCACTTCGACCTCTTGGCATACCTTTGTATATGAAATCTTGAAGACTGTTAAACTAATCTAATCCTTTGAACAAGTCCTTCCTTTTTTTTCTTGAAGATAGCCAGAATCTGTTTCTATTGCTTATAACCAAAGAAGTTTATCTGATAATCCTATATTTAACCTTCTTAGCTTCTGAGAGATTTTTCCAAATACCTAAGATTATGGGTTCTTAGTTCTGTCCATGATAACCTTGAGCCAAAGCTTATGATACTAGTCTTTCTTCCACACTCCACATCATATCCCTACATGGCTTACTTTCTTTTACTTTCCTGTATTCCGAGGCTTCATTACAAATGTCACTATTTCTTGTCTTTGCTTTATCACCTGTTACTATTTCCATTAGATCAGTTTACATATACTATTATTAAAATACTTATATTTGAATGTAACTTCATATAAGTGGACTCTGATATCAGAAAGATTTTCTATATAAGCTCTTTCTAAACTGAGGCTGTTAGCAGAAGTTTGGAAGAACAGGACTTTTCCTAAATTTCCCTAACTTATATATACATTTAAATAGGTTTTTTTTTTTTTTTTTTTTTTGTACCTTAGGACTTCTCAGAGCCTTATTCTAAGTCACCAAGAGGGGCATTTAGCATGATGCTTATTTGATCTTTTGTGCTCCAAATACCAAATTAGCATCTTTTGATGTTCCTTGGGACAGTTTGGGAACTGATCTATATGATAAGGAAATGATCAGTTCATTGACTTTTTTCACTTTTTACAAAAAAAAAGAAATCTTAGATGTCTGTGTCTAAGACATGCCACCTGTCTTCATGAGCGGCTCATGTAGAACAATGTTTTAAGGAAGAACATCACCAATATTTTCAGAAGTGACTGAGGTATATGGAGCAGTTTTGCCTTTATGTTGTAACCCCTTGGTTCCATGCAGGGGTAGTGGGATGCTGGGCTGGGGAAAAAGGAAGGGTGTAACTGTTTGCAGCTAGGTAGGACTGAGTCGGCTCCAGGTCACTTCCTGTGTCTTTGCTCCAGCGTTACTTCTTACCTCTTCTCATCTGCTCTTCATGGTTTCAGCTGGTGCCTCCTTCAGCAAAAACTGAAGGTTGACAGGGCAAATGAGAAACCAAGTACACTTTATGGGTTAGTTCAGTTACTTTATGCTATAACAAATGGAACAAATAAATCACATAGGCTTTGTGACAGTGGTTGTAATTGAGATTTGGTTTATGGCCAAGTTGAATGGATTGTCATGATTCTAGAATGCTGAGGAATGATTGTAATTAAAAACCAATATTCACAATAGCTCCTAAAGACCTTTCTTCCTAGCAGCTAATTGCATTGAAAGTTCCCTGTGGAGTAGATAGGAAGCAGGTATTTTGGTTTACATTTTAGATGAATTAATAAAACTAGCTTTGTGCTGGGTGCAGCATTAGACTAATTGTGTATATAGGCCTATGTGCTTATTAATTAATTAACCAAGTTAGTTATTCAGCATATGACCTTACTCATAAGCATTGCACATACGTGTGGGAAGGAGAAAGAAGGAGCATTAAATGCGTCTACTAACATCCCAGAGGAGAAAATGATTTTACCTGTCAGAGATATGTTAGGACTGTGAAAAGTACATGCAGTCAGTCATTTTAGTAATTCAAATCACAGTTCTATTTGTTCTGTGACACTAGTAAAAAAGATCATTTTTTTCTCCCAAAAGATAGAAAAGAAATTGAATACTGTAATATGACTCGTTTGACAATGCTATCAACAGTGTCACCTTGTGGTGGGTGTATGATTTAGTTTCCAGGGGATTTCTGTCCTCCTTCCGTCATAACCATGACTCTGGTTATGCCTGTGTTTCTTCTCGGTGCCTCACTCAGCCAATCTTAGCTGCGGTGTTACAGTGCCTGATAATTTAGGTTTAATAAGAAATTCACTTAGTTTAAACAGCTGACTGTGAGAAACTGCCTCCTATAGGCTGCTGCCACTACGAACCTGGTTAGGAAGAACTTCATGTATGAGTTATCCCACATTTGGGAAAGTTTCTCTTAACCTTAGAACTTCTAAAATTAGGCAGCGATACAGAGTCAGTTAAATAACTCTCCGAGAGTCACATAACATATTGGGTGATACAACAGGATTTGTATTTTCAAGTTATCAGTTAGTCTCTAATTAATAATAAAAGGATTCAGAACACAACACTTTCAGTGGAAACTTTGAGTAAGTGAAAATGCTTATATTAATTGGTTTCTTTCTAGATGTGAGAAGAACAATGACCACAGCTACTATTTTCATGCAAAATAGTAACAGGACCTACTATGAGCCACTATCCTCTATACAGATGAATTTACATTATTGCTTTACACATATTAACTCAATTAAACCTCACAGCCACTCTATGAATAGGTATCATTGTTATTCTCATTTTATAGATAAGAAAGTGAGCACAGAGGGGTTAGATAAAAGCTGCCTACTATCATTCAGGGAGGAAGTGCCAGAGCTGGGAGAACAAATCCCAGTGGTCTACCTGCCAAGTGTGTTTTTATGAGATTTAGATCTTGAGAATTATGTTTGTTAGTGAAAAGAGAGGGAAGGTTGTACCCCTTACCTGATAGAGGCTGACGTATTGTTTCCGTAGCCACTGCTGCCTTTGGTCAGGGAACTTCCTCATCTTTCTCACAGCTCTAGTGAGTTCCAATAATCCGCTGAAGAGCATTTTAGCTGTGTGCTTTGGTGCCACAAAATGCAATAATCTATTGTCTGTGGTCTGAAGCCCATAGAGCAGTGTCACACCAGTCTCTGAGAGAAACATGCTACTCAGTTTGTTCTGAACACACACAGTGTGTATATCAATGCTAGGGTGTCCCATGTACACGGCCTTTGCTGAAAACAGATCCAAGACCCCCTCTACCAGGCCACTTAATCCTGCATTGCCCAGTAATGGGAATTTGCCAGGCTCGGATGTGTTACTAAGCACACCAAGTTTTGCTTTAGCACTGGCTGGGGAGGCAGTGGTGGGCTTTATCCAGGTCAAGGTGCTATTGTCAGGCTGAAGCTGGAGGAAGCAGCGGGCAGAGAGGTGTGTGTCCTGGTCATAGTGGATAACCGTGGCTCCCTGCAGTAGGAACTGGTGCACATCAGCTCGGATGGACAGGACGTACCATGGGATGAGCTCTGTCCCATGGTCAAAGGCCTTTTGCGTTTCTTCTAATCCGTGAGGATCCCATTCTTTCGGCTGCTCAAAAATGTCATTTTCAGAATCCAACAAATCTCCAATTATAAACCTGATGGAAAGATATAAATTTTGTCTGTCTTATAATCAGAAGTGAGAACAACACAAAACCTTTCACTGCTACTGGACATCTCTTCATTCCACTATGAATTCAAATTAGCACAGCAAATATAAAATGCTAAAAGTTACACAGCAATTTTTTATAGCTATATTTTAAAACCTGATATTTATCAATATGTCTGACCATAGGCATAAGGAAAGAAACTCCCAGATCAGTTAATGTATTTTTAACAGCAACAACAATAATCCTCATTATGTATTAGTTTTCCCTCTTGTGTCAGGAACTGTTAAATACTTTATATACATTCTTGCTCTTAATTCAACCTACTAGCGAAGAAATTCTTAGTTTTTTTTTTTTTTTAAACCTATGAGGATACCTGAAGTATAGAAGGGGTAATTCGCTCCAGGTTACCCAGCTCAGAAGAGGGCTACCCACGGCAGGATTCTGGTCTGACTTTTTAGCCTTGGATCTTCATCACTAGATTCGTTTGCCTTCTACTTAATCATGAACAAAAGGTCATGACCTGAACACACTGGGGCAAAAATAGGCAAAACAAGACTTGATAAGCTGGTCTGAGAAGGGCCTCTGTTAAAAGTAAAATACAATTAGTTCAAAGGTGCTCGCTGGGAAATAGTCATGGTGGCCAGAGGAGCAAGAGCAACTCTTCTTGATTCAACATTATAGATATCCACTGGATGTGTGTGCATGCGTGTGCAAGCACATGTGCTCATAAAGGACTTGTCTGCTTGGAAAATTTAACAAGTTGCCTTCCCTGAGTCAGGAACCTGGATTATTAGGGCTAGAAGGATCTGGGGGAAGGCAAAGGCAACTTTATTGTCTCCTTTCAGTCTGGCCACCTTGGTAGGAATGTGCCCAAGAGAGACTCGATCTCTTCAAAGCATGAGGAATTGTTAGTATGATCAAGGTTTCTGTTGTTTGATCCATAGACAGTACTAGCAAAGTGGTGAATAAATTTGAGAAGGAGCTGGTTCATACATCCCTGGGAAGAAATGTTCCCATCATCTTGAGGCACTTGGGCAGCCTTCTGCCTCTTGGCAAGGCATGAGCAGCAGCACTGGGCTCCTTGGATTCTCAGTCTAGATCCTGGTCCCTGAGCAAGATCTCACTCCTGCTTTCAAACAGCAGGTTCTTCCTCCTTGCCTCACATAAATAGATATCCTTAAAAAAGAAAAGGAATCTGTAGGAGATCTCACAACTTTGATGGTCAGAATATCCTTTTTAGATAACCCACACTGGAAACAACCCAAATGTCCAGCAACGATAGAATGTATAATTAAAATCTGATGTATTTGTACAATGTAATTCTGCACAGCAGTGAAAATGAACACACAATAGCTAACTACATGCAACAACATGGACAAATATTAAGCTAGATACTCCAGAATATATACTGTATGATGACATTTATGTAAATGTAAATTTCAAAACCAGGCAACAATATATCATGTAGAAATGCATAAGAGTGGTAAAAATATAAAAAGCAGGCTGTAGTATCGTAAAATTCACAGTAGTGAATTTTTATCTAGGGAGAAAGGTGGTGACATAATTGAGAATGGTCCTGGCAATGTTTTCACTCTGGATAGTAGTTATGTATGCATTTACCTGATAATGATTCAAATACATTATTTTAAAAAACTTTTAATTTAGAATAGTTTTAGAATTTTAGAGATGTTGCAAAGATAGTATAGCCCACATCTAGTTTTCCCTATTAACATCTTATATTAGGATGATATATTTGACACAATTCATGACCAACACTGATACATTATCATTAATGAAAGTCTATACTCTATTTAGATATCCTTAGTTTTTTACCCACGTCTTTTCTTTGTTCCAGGATCCCATCCAGGATACCAGATTACATGTAGCTGTCACGTTTCTTTAGGCTCCTCTTAAAGTTGATGTTTTCTCTGACTTTTCTTATTTTTGAGATCTTGACAGTTTTGAGGAGCACTGGTCAGATATTTTGTACAACGTCCCTCAACTGGATTTTGCCTGATGTTTTTCTCATAATTACACTGGGCTTATGGGTTCTGGGCAGGAACACCACAGAAGTAGAGTGTCATTCTCATCACATCATATCCAGGGAACATACTATGAACATAACTTATTCCTGTTGACGCTTACCTGGCTGAAGTGGTGTTGGTCATGTCCCACTGTAAAGTTTCTTTTTCTTTTAAAACTCCTTTCTATACTGTCCTCTTTGGAAGGAAGTCACTATGCACAGACCACATTTAAGGAGTAAGGAGTTATGCTCTACCTACTAGAGGGTGGAGTATCTAATAAGTTACTTGGAATTCCTCTGCATGGCAGACTTATCTTTTCTCCCTCATTTGTTTATTTATCATTATGTACATGAACTAATGGATAATTATTTAATACTTTGGGTTATAATGTGATGTTACTTTATTTTGTTGCTCATATTGTTCCAGTGTTCGCCATGGGGATTTTTTTTTCAGTTGGCTCATATTTCTTTGATGTAACTCCATTATTGTGTGTTTTTTTTTTTTTTTTTTTTTTCTATTAAGCACTTCTTTTCTTTCTGGCACAAGATGTCCCAGATTCGTCTTGCTTATTTCATGCCCCAGTTCTAGAATCAGCCATTTTTCCAAAGAGCTTTGCTTTCTTTTATTGAAGAATGTTATTAGAAATCAAGATCTGGTTGCTAGGTGCAAAAATACATTCTATTTTATGCACTTAATATTACATTTAAACATAAAAGTGAAGAAAGAAAAAAATCCTTTGTGTCTAACTTAGCTCCATCCCTCTGAAATTGCTCTCAGTAACAATGGAAAACCAATCTTATGTCCTCCTCTGCAACACTTATGTCTATGATTCAAACATATAGCATAGTGATTAGGAACATGCCCTCTAGAGTTACCCTGGGGTTAATATGTCCAGCTCTACCACCTATTTGCTGTATCACGTAGTCAAATCACCTGTCTCTGAGCCTCACTTTACTTATCTGTTAACAGCCAAAAGACAATCCCCATTTCACAGAGTAATGGTGAAGTTCAAATAAGATGATACTTGTAAAGCACTCAGCATGGCATCTGGCTCAGTAAGTATACCACTATAATGAAATATAGGAAGACTGAGGTTTCATGCCTTCCATGTCTCCTTCCCTACTTCCTTTTCCCTAGGCTGAATCAGCCCAGCTTTTTGTTTAGAGGGGCTTTCTTTGGGTCTGCATCCAAGCCCTTTACTCTTTTTAGTTCCTTTCTCTAGAACCATCTGCACATTCTCCATGTCATACTTCTTGTTGTTTTTGTTGTTTGTTGTTGTTGTTGTTGTTGTTGTTGTTGTTGTAAGGAAAAAAAAAGAATTCAATTGGTGCCAGCACTCATGAAATACAACATATTAATTGGACATAGAACTTCTGATTTTAACTTAGCAAGAGAAATGGTGTTTCTTGCATTCTGTTTAATATGAGTTCTGTGCTAAATCAAGTATTTTCCAGTGAAAAACTACAAGCATTATGAAAAATAGTGTCTGGACAGAAAAATTATGAGGCTTTTCTGGAGCCCATGTCTGCTGCTCAGAGATGATGTAAGCTAGGAGAGAGCAGACACTGTCTTTCTTAGCATCAGTTTCTATTTTAGAACACAAAAGAACTAATGCTCAGTGTTAATAATTCCATTAAATGAAATAAATTCCTTTCAAGAAAGAAACTAGTAGCTTTGTCTCTTAGATTATATAGTGAATTTTATGCACTTCTGTGCCTGATTCTCTCTGAACACAAGTTGCTGTGGGTTTACAAGAAGCAATAAAGTGGAACCTAAAGAGTTATTTAGGAACTAAATGATATTAACAAGGTCAAAGATGTGATTTACCAGCAAGAAACTACCTTATCACACTTAAGTCATATGCCTTAAGGAGAAGACCAAGGAATGAAAGAAAAGAAAAGTTTGTATCCAACCCCTAAAGGGGTTCTGTAGCATCCTTCAGTTAGAAACTATAAATTAACAGATAAACATTTTTCTAATGTTCCCTGATGAAAATCCTCTATTAAAGGATAAGTGGGTGATTTATCAGCCTGGTTATGTATTTTCTTAATAATGGTTCATTACTTCCTACAAAGTTAATAGGATTACATGGACATGATTCATCAAATAATAAGCCTAAATTTAATTCTATATGATAGTCTGTATGATAGAAGAAAATGAACAGTTTTTTGAAGGACTTGCTATAGCTGTTTTCTTTAATAAAATTCGGTTTTAATCTTGCTTCTGGCAAATTCTTGCTTTTAATTAACATTTAGCACTTTCCTAAACTACAGGCAGCTTCTAAATTATATCTGGATAGTCTGTGGACTTCAGAGCCAGCCTGCCTGGGGTTAAATCCTGGCCCTGTTAGGGGTGAGACCCTGAGTAAAATGAAAGTGTTATGAGGATTAAGTATTTTAACATATGTAAAGTATTTGGGATAGTGTTTGTTTAAAAGTAGGCTCTCAAATAATAATAGCATGTTAAATATTACTAATATTATTGTCCGGATTGCATTTGCTATGTCAGTATGGGGCTCTGGATCAAGAATGGATTTCCAAGTCCTGGCAGATGGTCCTGGAACCAAAGCTAGCTGACCTGGTTTCAGTCAATTCTATTAAACACCCCCACTCCCACCTTGTGTGTTCAGTGCTTGATTTCAGAGTTGCAACCTATTAAGGAAAGTATCATTGGTACTGAGACACATGGGTTCCAATGTGAGGATTTCAATATAGCTTCATAGGTTTTGTAAAAACAAATTTGTATTTTTTGTGCTCGCCCTCACCTCACTCCACCCCCTTCTAAGAAGAGTATGTAGAAGTAGGGTCTGGAAAATGGGAAGGAGAAGAGAAAGGTCCTTGGGATGTAGATGACAAAACAGTTGGGAAGAGCATAAGGGAATAAGCAGAAAATTGGAAATAAAAATTTCACGAGAGGTGATAGGATGAGGTAAGAAATTTATCACCTGAAGGAGCCCCCAGCCAAAGGAAAGGATGGTAAAGGGAAAGCTCTGAGGCTCAACCAAATGTAGCATTCCTAAAAGTATTTTGGAAATATTGACACCTTTAACTAACGCCCCCTCCCCACAGCCCCAAGTGAAGATTGTTATAAAAAAGAGCCATATGAAATTCATTATTTTATCTACTCAGGGATGATATATCCCTTATAGTATGATTTAAGGAATTTTGGCCAGATCTCAGTATAAAGAAAAGGTTTATCCCAAACATCTGTTTGATTTTTCTTACAAATATTATAAAACTTGTAATAAATTATGATTCCCTCTTTCCTTTGGTTACAAAGATTCTCGGAACAAAATTCAGTCACCGCAAAGACTGTATCATATACACTTCTGTATGTATTATTTTTTCCTAACCTATTTTCCTTTTTCATTAATATCTTCAATTATTTATATTTATTCTTATAAGCATCTACAGAATCTTTTGTGGAAAAAGGCAAATATACACATAGATATCTATATATAAAGAGACAGGCAAATAAAGGTAGATATAGGTTAAAGACTTAAATGGCTTTGAGATGCTTCTTGTGCAGACATGTGCTTATTTGTAAATGGTCTCTTTCTCTCTATATAGCTATACCATATAGTGTACTAATACTATATATTCTATAACATATATCTAATACTACATGTACAATATTAATGTCAGCAAAATGCTAGTGAGAAAACTTTCAAATAATATTTGAACTGAGATAAACAAATAAAAAAAGAATTGGTTAAGCTACCTATGAGAATTTGAGCTTTAGGTTTGAGACATTGTGGTGAGGGCACTACAGTTAATCTTTGAGCACCTGGGTCCTCTACGAGGAAACGAATAAGGAAGTGAGGTTTGGAATAAAGCTCAAAGCCTTTGTAGAGATCTGGGATGTAGGTTTACATCCTTAAAACATAGTAGCATTAGGAATTCAGATAGATACAAGGCATTCATTTCCGTGTTTACCACCAATTCTAAGTATCTAGTACTACAATACCAAATAAATTATTTTCCGAAAACACTATCACACTTTCCAATGTAGGTGCACATACACAGGGACAACTGGGAAAGGCTTTGCAGAACAAATAGCAATGTCTCACAAACACACAAACTTGTTTATAAGGGCTGCAAGGTATGACTCTAAGTGCTGACTGTCAAAGCCAGTAAACCTAATTGTTTTGGATGGTGCAAAACAATTCCTCCAGCTGGCCCAGGCTCTGCCCTTTGAGTTAGGCTTGACCATGAGTAAATGGCCTGGAAGAAATGCAACGTGTGCCTCAAGACCACTGGTTTCTGAACTTCTCATTTGGTTATGGGTAAGCGTGTCTGGCTAGACTGTAATGTGTGCTGATAATAGCAATCGGCACATCTGAGCAATGTCAAAGCTAAGGATGCCACCTCACAGAGCCATGTTTCTGACAGTGAGATCTCTGACCACCTGACTTAGAATCACCCACAGGTTGGGGGGAGCTGCTAAAAATACTGATTTCTGGGTATCACTCTAGCCCTACTAAATTGCTATATTTAATTCAAAAATATGTTAATACTTGTCCCTGTGTCCCATCCAGTGATAACTAAAAACTATTTTTTATAGGAACTATGAAATAAATAAAGAGATCATGGATCTAATCCGTAAATTTAATTGGTTGAATATTTAGAAATGGCAGGATAGGTCTAGTTTCTTTCAAGGGGATAACAGATGGCAAGAAATTAAATTATGAGCAGTAATTTTAGAAGAATACAGCCAAATCAAACAGATAAATTCTAATTCAGAATTGGTAAAGTGTGCAGATAAAGAAGTATGGTTTATATAAAGGTGGTGGGTTTTTATTAGGTGTCTACCTGAAACCAAACTGAAGTAGGAAAAAGGAGCAATGAGCGTCTTTCTCGTTAGAATGTACAACTTACTGCCATCGAGCTTTATCTTTCAAGGAGTTTTTCCTAGAGCTGTTCCCTTCACTGGGGCTATCCTCCTCCTCCATCTCCAGACTTCGACTGCAGCTCCTGATGATCTGAAAGATGCTGTTGACCGTGGACTCCTTCTCTGAATTCTTTAAGCCATTTTGTCCCACTCGTTGTAAGAAATTATCTTGTCCACTGTAGTCGGCTACAAACTACAGGAAAATATATATTTTGTTATTGCAACTTCATATAATACAACTAAACTACCTAGTTGGTGAGGGAAATGAAATCATAATAGTCATAAACAATGGCACTTGTGCCAATTTTAATGGGGGGAGAGGGAACCACCAGTAAAAACATTTTTTTCCTTTTACCACATGAAATACCAAACCTCACTCTAATTTCCACTAAGACAACTTTAGTCCCTCTAGGAACCAACACTCCACTTCAAATTGAAAACACAAGAAGTAATATTATTCCAAGGTTCCCTAGGGAGATTAGCTACTCTACAGAGAAAGGGCAGGGTTATTTTCTCAGTGAGAACTGAGAAAACTATGAAAAAGTATACTGCTCTATGGAACCAGATAAAATTATTGGGCCCAAGGAAAACACTGAGGAAAGGTGACGTTTTGCTTTATTTCCCATATACCCTATGGTAAACCAGAGGCTTCCGGGTGGCTTTTATGCTCTTATTGTCTGTATTCTTTTTTTTTTTTTTTTTTTTTTTTTTTTAGGTGAGGCAACCCTTGGTTGACAGATTGCAAGGACCTTGCCAGTTTACAATCCCTTACTTTAAAAAAATTTTTTTTATGCCTACAGCATCTGGTCTTCCTCGGTGGTCTCCCATCTAAGTACTAACCAGGCCTGACCCTGGTTAGTTTCCGAGATCAGATGGGATCGGGCCTGTTCAGGGTGGCATGGCCGTAGACTCTTATTGTCTGTATTCTTGACAAGGAAGTTTCTCCCATCAGAGGTAACAGCTAGGGCTGGGCCTTGAGATGTGGCATTCCCTCTTTCTGATACATGAGGAAACTGCTGTGGGTGCAGCATGGGGGACTTGCTTTAAGCTTTATCCTCCATTTCTTGCACTGTTATCACCCCTTTAAGTAAGCCAGAGAGATGTAAGCTGGTAGTGTTGCCTGTACCCATCAGGGGCTCTCAAGTCTTCCTGAGACCAGGCGATGCCGCTGTTCCCAGGTGACACAGAAGAGGATGAGGTTTAGAAGTCTTCCCAGGGCCACTGAGGAGTGTGTGTGTTTATGTGTATATGTGAGAGTGTGTGTGTGTAAGATCAGTAGTGGGTACTGCTACCATAGTGAGAATGACCCTAGATTTGGGTGTGGGGTTTCCAGGTATGGGACTCTTCAAAATTCTCCACAAAGTTACTCCGATTTTAGTCTCCTGTTTCATTTCTAAATACCAGATAGGGAGGCTTCTTTATCTTCTTTCAGTTTCTCAATGCCCCTTCTCCCCAGAGCCCAGCTCCCTGAGGCAAAGCTCATGGCTCTCTCATCTGGGAGTCAGGAACAAGAAGCTATGGGCCTGGGACAGCTGAGGCAGCTGTGACTGGGAGCCTGGAGCTGGTCTTTAGATGAGGCACCAGCTTCTCCAGGGTCCTCCCACAGAGGATGAAAGGAGGGCACTGTTGACTTTCCCATATTCTTTCTTCCTCTGATGCAGAAAAGTTAATACTCTCACTTGACTTCACTATCCCCTACATCCAGACATTCCCACCCAATAAGAGAAAAGAACACCCACCAACCTTAAAAAAATCAGAACACACCACCCATTTCCAATTGTACTTCACATTGTTCCATTAAAGCTAACTTAACCATATTAAATCCCAAACAGTGCCAGTTGACATTCTTCTCTCTGGAACTTTCAAAGACCCAACTGTTATCCAACACAATAGTAAAAACTGATAACCCTGGGTTCACTAAGTTACCCCTCCTTGCTCTCAGGAGTGATGAGCCAGGGGACAACGGTGACTCTCCAGATCATGAGGATTTTGAAAGAAGTCTCACCTCTAGAGTTTCTTCTTGGGAATTGTACCTCGGGCAAAGCTTCAGGAGGCTGGAGGTTCCGTCAAGAACTTCACAGAGCTCCTTGAGGAACACTCCGCAGAATGGAACCACCTTGCAGCCGGGGATGTGCAGAGCCCGCGTCACCACCTTCCTATACTCACAGGACGACTCGTGCTGAGCCATGGCATCCTTCAGGCTCCGCATGGTCTCCAGGTCGCACTGGTCCATAAATTGCCACATCTTCAAAACTTTTCTTGACCTATTGCAAATAAATGACATTTTCTTTTTTTCAGAATGAGGAAGAAATAATAGCTGAAATTTCATACGAATTCATTCCTTTTGCCTATTTATGTTTTAATATTTATTATGGATCCATATCTCCACCTACTTCTCCAAATGATGTGGCTGTTACTTTTTAAATTGAAACACAAAATTCAATAAGACAGATACAAACAAAAACACATGTGGATAGAGTTCATTTTGGAAGGTAGGCACTGAACTTAGGTTTGAGCCTTTCTGGCAGCTATAGCCAAAAGGGAAACCTAATGCACCACATGGTTTGTACAGATATTTATGGAGTCTTGCCTGCAGAAAATGTGGTCCATTCACTCCTCTTGATCCTTTAAATGTTATCCTTGGATTAGGCCAGTCCCTCAGTGATACAAGTGAAACCTGTTTTCATCTCTTTTGTAGAATTGCTTTTATTGAATCCAGCTTTGACACAAGCCACTGGGACATCCGAAAGGACATTATCCCAAAGTATTATTTGCATACTTCAAGATTCTAAACGGGACTTTCCTATTTTGAAATTGCTGCTGAAAACAAGAGGTGACATTGTACCCACCTTCTAAAAAGAGGTACCAGACTGTAAAAAGGGGTACCCCAAACTGCTCTGCATTCAGTGGTCTCTCTCCCTCCACCAGGCCCCACACAGGAACTGGATGTGAGAAGCCAGATCAGGAATATTTCTTTGGAGGGAGTTGTCAGAGTGCTATATATGGAAGGGAGGAAATCATCTCAAGTTCAGGGGGGTTGAAGTGAACTCCATGGTGAGGTGGACCTGTGTCCTGGGCAGTGTGTTGGTCACATAGACTGGTGTGACTCTTGCCTGGAAAGTCTAGAGATGAGAGGATGCCTGGGGCTGCCCGATGTCAGGGTGAGGGAGAAGCTTCCAATGGGTGTGTCTTACATTTGCAGAGTCTGGGAAGGCAAAGTGCTGAGTGTTTCCTGTGAGTCAGGGGTGGACACTGTGACAGGCAGTTGGACCTAAGCTATCCTGAAAGGCCTGCCTGACAAATGAGGTGACACAACTGGAAAGAGTCTAGGAGGGCGGGATGTCCAGAGCTGGATCCGGGGGATCAAGGGCATTGCCATTTGCCAGGTAATGGTGCAGTTGGAAGTACTTAGGATAGGGAATGGAGGGAGTCAGAGGGAGTAACTAGGAAGGAATCTTAAAAGCACCCCATAATGGCTCTCTGTGGGAGCACTGAGGCCACATTATAACAGTACCAGTCACGTAAGACTTTTGTTCCCTCTATCCCTCCTACTTTATCCTTTCTGCTCCTGCCCACTTTTACTGCAGGGACCCTGAATTGAAAGGGGAGGGGAAGAAAAAATAAACCATATCTTCCCACCCCACTGCAGGTTTCTGAGACTGGCTGGGTTGTGGAATGTGGGGAGAGGGTAAAGCTTTAAATTGAATGAGAGGTTGTAATTTTGTTTTATATCAGACTGGGTTAAAAATCATTATGTAATGTATAAGATATCCAAAAGACATAAAGAAGCACAACATAATAAATACCATAAACCAACCTCTCGGTTTAAAAAATAAAACAATAGCAATATGGTTGAGGCCCCAGTGGATTTCTCCATGACCGCATACTTCCCCCTTCCTTGCTAAAGGGGACCACAGCTGTGACTTTGGTGATCTCGTTCCCTTTCAGCTCTTTATACAGTCCCAACGTGTATATATCACTAAGCAGTTTGTAGAATTGTGTGTTTGTAAACTGTATATAAATGGTGTCACGTGGTAGTAGTCTTAGGCAATCTTTTTTTGTTTTTTTTTTTGCACAGCTGTATGTTTCTGAGATTCATTCACACTCATGAGTATAAGAGAATGAGACAGTTTATTAACCACATGAATGACTGGGAAAGCTACAGGCTCTTCCAAAGTATAGTCCAGAGCTGAGGGAGGGAGGGCCAAGTAGACAGGTCTGGAACACAGTGAGGTCAGAAAATAAAAAAAACTGTTTCCTGATTTCACTCCACTAAGTCCAGCTAGTTCTACAATTGGTTTCTTCTAAGCCCTTTAGTTATCTTGATGTAGTTAAATTACCTATAAACTGGTGAGAATCCTTTTTGGGTATGAAAAAGAGGTATAAATAAACAAATTGAATAAATGAATGAAACATGGTTCTCATTATTTAATCATCCTTCTTTCCATGAGTCATGGTACATTTGGGGCCAAAAGACAAACCTCAGCGATGATCAATGACTTTTTATTAGATTGAGGATTGATACTCTTTAAAACTTTTATTTCTTTTTATGTTTATAAAGATACTAGATGCTCAGTGTACAAAACCTGGAAAATACCAAAATGTAGAAAATCTACACGCAGTTCTACCATCTACAGACAACATCAGGTATATCTCCTTTCAGTATTTATTCTATTTGCATCTGTGTGGTATAAATATTTTACAAATTGTGTTGTATGAATATTGTTGAGGTTATTAAGTATGGATAGCTTGGTTCCCAGATATTTTTATATATTTTGTTACTGGTTTTCCAATGATATTAAAATTTTTTCATAAACATCATTTTTGATAGCTAAATAATATTCCATTACATGATGTACCATATTATTTCCTTCATTTTTCTACTGCTGTTCATTTGGCTTATTCTAAACTGACACCATGATTAAGTAAATATCATTATAGTAAATCTTTGTAGTTCTAATTGTTTCCTTAAAACTGCTAAGCATGTAGCTGAGGAAGCAAAATACACAATATCCACTGAAAACCAAAGTCATTTAACAATAAGACTGCTCTCATCTAATTGCTTTAAAAATGCCCTTTAGTTATCTTGATGTAGTTAAATTACTTACAATCTAAATATTTTCAAGCTTGAAAGTACGCGCACAAGCTCTGCCTCCAAAATCATTTCATCATAAGAATATCTAGCAACTTATCTCCTGTATGTATTTTTCCAGCAAAAGAGTTATTAAACCTGGTACTTTTACCTTTTTTTTTTTTTTTTTTTGGGGGGGGGGTAAAGATTAGTTCAGTTTTAAACCAAATAGAGGAGCATGAAACGCGGTGGCAGTTGGTCTGGGATGTAAGACAAAAACACACAGGAATTAGTGGTGCAGTTTAGCCTGGTTTGAGGTTATTCTTTGTAGAAGAGAGAATCACCTGGCTGTATGGTGCTCTTGGATTTCGAAATCAACTAAGTTGTATCTGAACGTCACATTCACTCAAGGCCTCAATCGGTCATTCTGAGGTCATTCTCATGTCAAAAGAATCTCTAATAGATGGTATGTGGCTGCCAGCCTCCAAAATGGCCTCCAATGACCCACACTTCCGGGTGCAGTGTAGTCCCACCCACAATGAACTAGTGCTGTTGCTAGGTGACCAGTACAATATGACAGCAGTGACAGTGTGTGACTTCTAAGGCTAGGACATAAAAGGCATGACAGCTTCTACCTTGCTCTTTTGGATCATTCACTTTGGAGGGAGCCTGCCATCATGCTGTGAGGATAGTGATGTCCAAAAGAGAGAAAGTGAGGTCCCCAGCTCAAAGCCAGCACCAACTTGCCAGTCAAACACAGAAGGATCATTATAATAGAACTATTTTATCATAATATGATCGTTTTTTAAAAAAGAAAAGAATACATTTTTTTTTTGGTAGAAAGTCTATCACAAAGAGAACTAAATCATCTGGATATAGCCTTCTCTTCTTCCAGTATTTTTTCTATCTTTTCCTTTTTTAGAGCCATGTCCAGTATATTTGCATAACCACTTTGAATGATAATGACATGACCATTTGAGTTTATTCTTAGTTAAGAAAGTTTAAAAGAACAAAGGAATTTCCAACTCAGAATTTTCCTCTCTTCCCCAACCCTGAATCCCTATGTATGGATGTGGGGAATCAAAGAAAAATCTCAATAATGTAATGAAGCAAGATCTATTTATAGTATAACCCTCATTGGGAAGGTGAAAAGACAACAATAACAACAATAACAGTTCTCTTTATGGTGCCTTACTACATGCCAGATATACCTGCTAAACACTTTATATTATTTCACTAAATCCTAAATAAAGAGGTAGGTGATTTTTATTATTACTCTCATTTTACAGATGAAGGAATCGAGGCTCAGTGAGGTCAAGTAACTTATCTAGATCAAGCGTTTATTCCGTGGGGGAGCCAAGGTTTGATTCCCTGTTATTCTGACTTGACAACTCACACTCCATTTCCTTACACCACACTGCATCCCACAGGAGGGGCAGCTACTTTATGTTGGCTAATTAAGGCTGAAAGGGAATAAGGCAGGTGACTTTACTGACAGAACGGTGACCTTACTATTAGCTTGATGAAGAAGACATAAGAGCAAGATACCATAGAGGTTAAGGGCATGGGCTCTGAAATCAAAGCTACCTGCATTCAACATCCTAGACATGCTAGGTGACCTTAGATGAATGACTTAACTTCTAACCAATTGCCTGGTTTGGGTAAATATGGTTACCAGGGCAATCAATTCAGTGCTATTCAAATGGTAAGAGGAAACCGTATCCAGATATCCCCACTGCACATACCTGAGGCCGGCCAAGAACTCCATGACGGTGTTGTAGTTTCCCATGTTCCAGCAGCATTTGGCCACATGCACCAAATATGAGAAGACTTCCCGCTTCTCTTCCATGGAACCCGCTGTGAGGATCAGCCACGTTACCCAGGAGCTCACCTGGAAAATGCATAGGGGAGCATCCACTGAAGCTAGGTCCTGGAAGCTTGATAAATATTTTTTCACAAGAAAACTGTTTTTCTTTTTCAAAAAATCAGTTTAGTATTAGAAAATAAAGGACTCTGAGAGATTAAGGTGATACTCTAGCTCTATCGATACTTTGCTATGAGATTCTGGGAAAGTTACTTAACCTCTCTGTGTTCTTCATTTTCATATTTAAATAAGGAGGCTGAAGGTAATTCCTAAAATGTTCTTGATCTATAAAATTCCATGAGACTATAAAAAATAAAGCCTAAGGATAATATTGATTTAAATATATTTGACTAATGGACACAAAGATGAAATGCGATCAGTATACTTAGCACAAAAGTGAAAGACACTTATCAAGTAGTAAAATACATATCAAATTAAAATATACAAAAAAATACATAATTTTGAAATATATTTTGCAAATGCATTATCTATTATGCTCCTCAAATGACTAAACAATAATAATAAGAACAAATATATAGCACTTACTATAAGCCAGGAACCGTTCTAAGCACTTTACGTATGTTACCTTATTTATCTTTCACAACAATCCTAAGAGTCAGGGACTATTAACATCCTCATTTTATGGAGGAAAAAATCTGAGGGACAGAGAGACTTGCTCAAGGTCCCCAACCAAAAGATAGCAAAGCCTGAATTTGAACTTAGGTGTGTTCCTCAGAGGTGGCACTATTAACCACTTACTAAATGACTAATGTGTATATATGAACTCTAATGTTCTCCAGCTCTGGGCTTAAATTTATTCTAATGTGATTTGTTTTTTCTATTACATAAACTGGAGTATTATATCTAATAATCCAATACTAAGATCCTCTTTACAATATGCAGTCTCAAACCCTCTGCTTAATCTCTAAGATTACTTTGCTGCTACCTGTACATTTGGTGCCTGGACACTAATGTTCACTTAAGTTACTTTCTCCATCATAGCTAATGTCTGGGCTGATAAGCTCAGCTGTTAAGAAACCAAAACTTTAGTCTTAACCCCACATGGCCCATTGGCTGCATTTGGTTCAGCAACATTGCTGAAACCTGGGGAGCAACTCATTTCCTTGGCCTGAGTGACACAGGACTGAACACAGAGAGTTAATGGTGATCTATAACAACTGCAGGAAAAAAACAGAATTGAAGGTCCATAGCATACTGCCATAAAGTGACAGGAATGAATGGCATTTAGTGCTGGCAGCAACCACAGAGGACAGCCCAACCCCATTTTCCAGATCAGGAATATACGGCTCATGGGAGAAGTGACTTTCTGAGGTCACAATTCTTACTGATGTCAAAACTAGGACTCCCAGTCCGGTGCTCTTTCATCTGATGATGGGTGACAGTTTCTTCAAACTTGGCATTAGTTAGGTCCTTCTAAGTACTTACTAAGAGCTAAATATTTGAGGACTGAGCTGGAATAAAGGAAAAGATACCTAGAAAAGATGGTTAAAGAAACAGAAAAAACAAAACAGAAGAGATTGATGCGGAACATCTCTTTCCTCTCCCTACACAGGAAAAAACAGAGACTGGTACCAGCCAGGAGCTCTGTAGTAATAACCTATCTCTTCCCTTAAGAAATAGGCTGAAGCAAAAATGTGGTGGGCCACTGACCACCCCAGGGCCCAGCAGGCTCTGACCATGCACCTCTGCTCTCTACCTGCCCTGGACTTCTCAGCCCTCATGCAACATCAGGACTATCGATCTGGAGTCAGACCCCTAGGAAGAGCCCTGGTCCAGATCAAGGAATTCAGAGCCTCTTGGGCACCATTTGTTCCAATTGCCTGGGACTGCCTGGAGCACGGAGCAACCCTCTGGGATTTGCAGAGCCAGCTCTGCCCTTGCAGCTATAAGCAAGCCTGTGCTCACAGTCTCAATGCTTTGTCCCTTCACCCACTTACCCAGTTAGCAGTCACCTTCATGAAACCCTTGCTCTTTAGAACAAGAAATTATTTTGCCAATAGAGACTGAGTGTCCTTGATGCTTCTATCTCATTCTTCCTTTAGTGTAATTTGCTTTTGATGAGCCCTATCCTGCTGTGGGAAATCACCAGCAAACACTTAGAATCATAAAATTATCAACTTTGAGCTAGAAATTCAAACCTATCTCCTTAAAAATAAAAACAAAATCCTAGAAAGTTAAAATAATTCCTCAAACACTCAATGCATTAGTTTTTGAGGTCTCTGGCTATATCTTCTGTGACTTTCACTCCTTTTTTTGTTGGAACTTATGACAAATAGTTTCTCTGAAAATTATGGTTCTTTCCAGCTATTCTGGTACCACAGTGACTGATTAGTCCAGTGGCCCGAAAGGGTTACCTTGTCTTCCCCTGGAGAGGCTTGCTTCACAGAGCAGGCGCAGACCACTACATGGTTTGTGCCTCAATCCCGATCATGCATCCAGATTTATTTCCTATCAGTCAAATCATTTTCCATATACTTTCCCACAATGCTAGGAAAAAAATAGCGATACCGTATTTCACATGGAAACCTAATTTAAACCAACTGTTCCATCTCTGAGTGTGAGTCCCTAGGGCCTGGTTGTTGAGATTATGTAAGCACAGTTATCATAAACATCCCCTTCCCCCTACAACTGTTTACAGACTTCAGGGACAATTCTTATTGCAACCTAATGTATTCATAATTTCACAGGCATTCATTGATGGGAACATCACTACTAATTATGAAAAATAAATGACACAGAAACGAAATAAGGATTCTGCGATGACTGTAAAATGTTGCCCAAAGCATAAATGGTGGTCACGTTTACTAAGTGGAAAATACGATGTGTTGCCAACCAGAAATATTTCCAAGGCATAAATCACACAGAAAAACACAAAAATTGTGTACATATGAAGTACTATGCCTCAAGCATGGGGAGCATCCCTAGAGTAGAAAGGTGTTAAATGTGGCAGATTATTTTGCCTGATTTTAATGGTCAGCACAGAATAAAGAGAGTCTGGCATCCAGCCCAGATCTGTGCAAGTTCCTCCCTGAGGCTCTGTGTTACCTTGACGACTCTGACCCCTTGGTACACGACGCCCACAACTCCTCCATAGTGGCTCCTTTCCAGATGTTTATTTTCTTCCTTCTCTTGCCTTTCTCAGTACTCCTAGGCCTAGCTAAGCCAAACAATTTGCTCTCTCTTCTCACATCAAATACCTTATTGGCACCACACAAGCTTGATTTGGAAGGAATGTTCTTGCTCCATTCAAAATGACCGTTCCCTGGTCCACCATGTCCTTTGTAAAGCCGAATCTTCACCTCGGCCCACCAGGCCTTGCCTTTTCTCCAGCCTCACCTCAGCTCTCTCCCACATCTTGCTTTTAGGGAGGTGACCATGGCTTTTTTCCATCTCAAGGATCCTGTACTGGTTTTTCCTTCTATAAGAAGGCTTCCCGCCCTCGACCCCCACTGTTGATTTAGCTAACACCCACTTATCTTTAGGCAGAAATGTCCTTAGACCCTGCAGTCAGGATCCCTGCCCCGAACTCTATGCTTTAGAAGGCCCACACCACCGCATCCAGCTGTGCCCCTCTCCATAGAGAAGCCTGTGGGGTGGAAGGAACATGTCTGCCCACAGGCTATGCACCCACTTTCATATCATTCACCCCTGTAAACTCAGGACTCCTGCATTCCCTGTCCAAACAACCCAGGCCCACTTCTGGGCCTGCAAGGGCCTTTTACCGGGACCAGTCCTCCTGAGGGCAGATTATAACCATGGGCCTGAAGGCTGGCCAAAGGGCTGTGGGAAGTGGCGGTGTGTGAACCAAGTTTGAACTTGAGGCCTAGGGTGTCCACACACAGGCACATGAGCCAGGATAGTAAGAGAAGGTGGATAGGCCACAGACTGGGGCCTCCTTTGTACTTTGTCCTGGGTTTATAGGTAAAGTCAGGGGCAGGGAGGTCTTCAGGAATTTGATGAAAATATCACTTTCTTGAGGAAGCCTGCTCTGCCTTGTCACCTGGGCAGGGTCTATGTGGGGTCCCCATGTCTCCCTGACCCCAGATCCCTTGCTCAGTCAGCACTGTATTCCCCAAAAGGCAGATATCATGTCTGCTGTGCTCACCAGAAGTGGTGCCCACTACAAAACTGCTTAATAAGAACTGGCGAATAAGTAGACGTGGCCTCTTCTAGAAAGGCTTTTCTGATGACCTAGTACTTCACATTCAACTTCATATTTTTCTCTGACTTAATGTTGGACCGTGAGTTCAAAGTTATGTCTGCACTTGGTTTCTGACCATTGCATGGATGTGCATTTGGTTTATTTTTGTTATATTTGTGTGTCTGACCATTTCACAGGGGCCCGTTCTGTCTTTCCTACCAGACCTTAAGCCTTCAAGGACAGAGACTGTGTTTCCCACATCTCCATTGTGGGGATGCTTGCTGCCTCTGACCAACAGGCAGGCCACCCGGAGTCCCAGGAGGCTGTGGGCAGAGAGGATTCTCAGCCTCCAAATGGTCAGGGATTCTATTTGGGAAACGGCCTGCTGTTCCCAGGTCCAGAAAAAGGAGACATATGACTTTGTGCCAAAAAGTTTTTTTGTCTATGCTGAGCAGAAGTTTTCATAGAAAGATGATCCTTTATAATGGGTATCTGGTTATCCTAACTACAAAGGCTTGGCTCAAATGGTGGAATCTAAAGAAGACAATAACAGTCTAGACAAAGTTACTCTCAAGTCGTTATTGTGCAGTGTATATACATGCCCTCCATGGGGCTTTAGCAAAACAACCCTTGAACTAAAGCATGTAGCCATGTATACAGATACCACATATGGACAGACTGCCCCCCCTCCAATCCCTGACACATCTGCCTAGGCAGCAGTCTTCCAGATGTGGAACACTGACTGCTTTAGAATCTCTGGTGGTGGTGGTAGAGTGTCTGTCCAAATGCAGAGTCCAAGGTCTCACTCAGACCTAGAAACCAGACTCTCTCAGAGCATAGCGCAGGAATCATGTTTCTTATGCATACTTAGGTTGAGAACTCTCCCAGCGGTTCAGCGTCCCTTTCTGCACCCCTAAAATTGAGTCAGAGCTCAAGCATCATTTCTGTCCAATATTGTAAATCGCCACCTGTCACTACACCTGAGCCTGGGACTGTGACTCATTTGGAACCAAGAAGGAGAAGCCAGGGAGAGGCAGCACAGCACAGCACAGCACAGCACAGCACAGTGACAGAGAATGTGGGCACTGGGGTTGAGGGAACCTGTGTTTAAATCCCAGTTCCATTGTTTCCTTGTGAAGTTCCCTGAGGCAAGCCACCAAACCTGTCAGCCTCAATTCCCTTTGCAGTAAAATGGGAACAATAATATTTACCTCATGATATTATTGTGAGGGTGAACTACAGGTTGTTATCTAAAGATCTCACTCAGCACGATGCTTAGTATATAGTTAAGGGCTCAATAATCGTTTACTACTGTGACTACTGCTACTGCTGCTGCTTTTACCTGAGCTGTAGAGAAGCTGAATTCTAGGAAACAGAACACAGAAACCCAGCAGAAAGAAACCTCTAAGTCCCACTTCCTAACTACAAGGAAGGAAGTAGTTCAAGGTTGGACCAGGAGGAATCTGTGTTACCTTGAGAAGGTCTGTGCCCCGAGCACAAGCCTTTCCTAATAGAAGGGTAACTCGCATATTTCTTCTTCCCTGAAGGCTTCCCTGACTCTTCATTAGGAATAAAAAATCACTTTTTTTCTATTTAAATCGCCCAATCCCATGTACCTACATATACACATTTATACATATGTACATGTAGGTATATTTCTAGTAACTTGTCGGAGAACAATCTCCCCCACCTGTAGGCTCCTGAATGGCAGAGCCCTTGCCTTATTTATGTCAGGTCTCAGTACTTGGGATGCAGTGGCCAGGAAGTTACACATGCCCAGGCATCCTCTCTGCCATGAAGCAGGTGCAGAAGAGTCCATTGAACTCCTTGTCCAGTATGGCATGGTTCCACTGATGACTCATTATTTAGGAGGGGCAGAGAGGGGAAAAAGGAGGCATCTAAAGGTAGCTTCTAGAGAAGCTCTAAAGACATCTTGGATTATACTCCTCCCCTGCCCCTCGAATTATATCACAATTGTCTACAGAACAAACACATCTCCAGTATTAAGTTTTTGTGTTGCCCACTACTCTCCTACCATATTTCATATCATTTTTTCCTTCCTCATCTATTCCTATCTCTATGGTATTGTTCAATCTGTTTCCTTACATTGTGAATACATAGGCGATTTTGTTATTTGTTTTGCATTGGCTGCTATCCAATATCTCTTGGTATAGTCACCCTTTCTCCATCTTAATCTATTACAGATTACATGCAGCTGCTCCTCCCCTGCTACTTTAGGCCTGGCCTCGATGATTTGTTCAGAGATGGGTATATGACCCAAGGCAGGCCAACCAGCATCCTCCCTGAGCCTTTTCCTGACACTGTCAGGAGACACAGTTTTTTTGGAATCATAAACTGTAAAAATATGAACCTGGAATTATCAAAACCTGCCTCTGCCATAATATCAGGAGTGCCTGTCTGAGAATGAAGCCAACACAAAAGAAAGATGAAGATGGATTCCTGAGGACATTGGTCAGATTCCTAGATCCAGTCAGACTTGAAGCTCTGTGAAGATTCCATATACAGAAACCAAAAAATTCCCTTATTTTGTCTGAGCATGGTTGAGTTGAATTGCTATTGATATGCAACTGGAAGAAAAGAAGGCTTGATGAATATATATGAGGACACTCCTTCCTGTAACAAACACACTGAGTATCTACTATGTACCACATACCATGCTGGAAACCAGTAAAAAGGACAGACAAGGTACCTGCCTGTGGGGAGCTTGGAGCCTCATGGGGGAAAATAACATAAGTAATTAAATAGTAGCATGGTTGATATTATGATGGTTAAGTATAAGGCCAACTTTACCCATTTATATGCTACCATCTTTGAAAGTCCAGTCTTTCTACTGCTCCTTGGTCTCAGTTGCCCTCCCATAGCATTTTATTTATATCTCAAAAACAGTGCTTGTTCTTTCCATAACAGTTACTGCATGCCTGCGAATTTGCTAGGAACTATGCTAGGCATGGGAGCAGGAGGGACTGGAGCAAGTATAGGAAAAGTTACATAGCATGTTCTGTCTTGCAATTAAGTCGGTTGTATATATGGCTGCCTTCTTTAAATTGTCAACTCCTTGAGGATAGAGAACATATAATTCTGGCCATCTATTGGCTTTTTTATTGTTTGCAGAATGTCTTCCCTGTAGTTTGTAGTTTATTCTCAACTTCTTCTACTAAAAATTCCCTAAACACTTAGACATTAGGTTCTAACTTTACTAGATTAACTGTTTTTTAAAAATAATTTTCATTTTGGTTCCACTTAACCAATAGTTAGCGTCATAAATTACATATAAGTATTCTCATCATGTGAACTCTAGAAGTTTTCACAAGTCCTCAGTTCCACATGACATACTTAAACTGGCGTTTTGTATAAAGAATGTTCATTAGAAGTTTTGAAAATGTTTTGCTGTACCATTCTTTGTGACACTACATTAGTTTTTTAAAACTGAGGTATAACTAACATATAACATTATATTACTTTCAGGTGTACAACATAATACTTCCATATTTGTATATACTGTGAAATAATTATCACAATAAGTCTAGTTAACATCTGCCACCTTACATAGTTAGAAATTTTTTTTTCTTGTCATGAGGACTTTTAAGATCTGCTCTCTTAGCAGCTTTCAAATATGCAATACAGCATTATTAACCATAGTCATCATGCTGTACATTACATTCCCATGACTAATTGATTTTGTAACTAGACATTTGTAACCACCCCCCACCCATCCCTCTGAGAGTAGTAGGGGCCTTCTCATCTGCTCTGGAATAGGCAGGGCCCATTCTGAGGTGCCCTGAGTGATGGACAGGAAATGACCTCCCTGGTAACTTAAGTCCCTTGGATGGGGCAGTAAGTCACTGGCCATAGGCCACACTGCTTGGGAAAAGGGGGAAGAGTAAAGATTGTCTTCCAGGGCCATTGAGAGGTCCAGGAGTTTCTGAGACATGCTGTAATAACTCTGGGCCCCAGGGCAGATGGATGCCTATCATAGAAAAGTAAAAGTGAGCTCAACGAGTTACTACTTCACTTGTAGGGCCCAATGGCAAATGCTCGCCGATTGCAACATGGATGGTGAGCAGGTAACAGGAGACTAACAACGAAAGCAATGTTAATGATAAAGCAGGAAGGAGAGAATAGAAGAGAATAAAATGGTTTGTAGGTGTTGACATATGTTCCCTTGAAGACAAATCTGTGTGACGAACAATGGATAATGGCATTCCACCAAGATCAATTAGACTGGCCCTGCTGGACACTAGTAGATATAAGAGATCATGAAGAAGAAGATAATTAAATTTGTTGTCTGTGCAGTACATGTGTGTGTGGGTGAGCATCTTTGAATGAAACTTTAGAGAACAAATCTGATGAAAACCAGAATTCTGTCTCTTTAACTTCCTTGTTCCAATGGGAATGGGGGTAGGGGAGAGGAGGGAGAACACAGGATTTGGAGCCAAAGAAATGCAGGTTTCTTGCCACTGTGTTTTTAAAAAACTAATAATATGACCTTGAACAAGTTTCTTATTTTCCCTGAGACTCAATTTCTCACCCATAAAATGAGAATAATAAACATTCTGTATCATAAAGGGTGTGGTGACTAATAAAAGAGATAATACATGTAAAGGGCTTTACATCTACGGAGCAGAGCATATACTCAGTAAATGTTAACTAATATTGATAACTAAAAAAAAAAAAAAATAAGCAGCTCCTTCTTTAAGAGGTAGTCTTTGTAGAAACGATGTTGGCCTTTTCATTACAGTGCCAGCTTCTCTTCTCAGTTGAGCAGAGGGGGACTTCCCAAGAATTCAACCCTCAGAAAAAATGAGCCTTCATTTATTTCAAAGATGCCAGAAAAGAGAGGCAGAGGGAAGGTGAAAAGGGGCAGGAAAAGAACTTATCAATAGAAAGTCTAAGGAAAGCTGGCAGAGAAGGGTGGGAAACAGGAGATGAAGGAGGATGATCTGGGTGAAGGCTGTCTGAGGAAGTTGGGGCACATGGATGTGGTTTGGTGGGAGTGGAAGAGCTTAGAAAAATAGCAGTGAGTCACAAATATGTTCTAACAGGGCATTCTCCCTGAGAACCCAGAACTCTTTGTCAGAGAAATATCAGGTACCCCAGACTGCAGTCACATTTGATGTCAAGTGGGATTAAACAACAGCATGTGACACTATTTCAGCATCTTTCCCACTTTGTGAAAAGAAGGTCATTTTTTTATGGGGAAAGAACAGGTTCCAATTTCAAATAAAAACCAACAGAGCTATACATGTAAGGCGAAAATTCTAGGATAAAACTACTTGGTGTGCCTCACCAAACACCTAATCAATAAAAATGGGCAATGGGTGTCCTGTGATGACACCATGTAACTGGCTGAATGGTAACTGCCCTGGTGGAGCCCAGCAAAGAACTTGAGACTGACAGCTGAGAGCATGGAAATTCGATTCGAGAAGTTAAACAACTGCACAGTGGCCTGGATCCAGCTCTTCCAAGCTGTATTACTTGACACTTCATTTATCTTGTTTGTTGACTGGCATGTTTATTCATGTGTGGCTATCCCTCTGCAGCTTTAGATTTTGAAATCTTGGATGGCTGACACTTGATCTGCCAATTTTGAATAATTCTCATGTGTTCTGCATACAGTATGTGCTCAATAAATATTCCAGCAGCTGTAGTTACCCTTTTTTGCTCTAAAGACCAGATAGAACTAGGTCAGCAATGTTTTGTGGTAATGTTTCCTTAAATGTGTTCTAGAGACATGATCTACCAGATGTCAAGTATTTCGTGAAAAAGTATCTGCAGCCATACTAGTTTGGGAAATGCTGGGATAAATTAAGATTTGTTCACTGGTAGGATTTCTTAGAGCTTTAAATATGCTAATGCACAGGGTACATTTCCAAGAAGGAGCTAATATTCAGAGCTTCCCAAATTCTTCTGATCACGTGAGTCTCACCCCCAAACAGGGGCTGCCACGTCACAGTCCTCAACAGACGGCAAACCTGCCTGAAGAGTTTCAGATACGCTGAGGCTCGAACTTTGTTCTTTCAGCTCCAGTCAGAGAGGACTCCAGCTATGCCCTGCAGACAGGGCTACAGAAGGGAAAGGACTCAGGGGAATGCAGATTTGGGGAAAAATTGGAGAAGGAAAATGGGAAAGAATTACAAAAGTTGATATGGTTGCTATTTGTCTTCATTAGGAATTGCAGAAGAGGTCAAAGGAAGACGCAGAGAGGAGAGGGGGTCAGCAAGAAGAGCCCTCCTGAGAAAATTCCTGCCAGGATCTGTTTCCAGAAGGGAGAGAGCTGCTGTAGCAGCAAAGGGTTTGGGCTGGGGACCCTGATTAACAGCTCCTCCATGGGCACAAACCCAAGAAAAGGAGCTTCAGAAATTCAAAACTTTGGATGTGGGGAGGCTGAAGCGGGCTTCAGACCAGCAGAAGAGGGGATTTATTTTGGCGACAGGGACCATGCAGCTGGCAGGACTTTGGAGTGATTTTGCTGAATGATCTGAAGTTAAAGCCTGTTCGTTTTCTTCAGGAGAGTCAGTTAAAGAAGTTTGTGGGTGCTGACAGTTTTTGAGGGTGTGTTGACAGTTTTTGTAAAAGTGACAGACCTGTTTGAGGTCTGGGGGGCCGGTTATTTAAAGGTTACACAGAGCTGTGGCAACACAGCCCAGGGTCCAAATATAAGCCTTGCTTCTCCTGTAGAGAGGATGAGTTTCTACTCCAGAGGGGCAAAGACATGTTTTATATCTAACTCAAAAAGCTCCTTAGAGAAATATTTACTTGAAAAGTGCTTAGGGCATAGGTGGCAGAGAGAGGAAAGAACACCATTCAAGTATTAGAAAGTGACACAAATTATACCCACAACTCTCCCAAACCAAATCAAACCAAACCAAACCAAACCAAACCAAACCAAACCAAACCAAACCAAACCAAAACAAGATCATGGTTTTGGGATACTGACTGGACAATTTTTTTTTTTTTTTCTAGATATGGTGGAAGCAGCGTGTGTTTGAAGTTAGAGATGCTGGATTCAAGTCTCAGTTCTAACATTCACTAACTGAGTGATACTAGGCCAATTACTTAGTTTCTCTTGTATTCCTTCAATTTAAAGCAGGCTTATGAGCAACATCTACCTTACAGAATTGTAGGATTAAAAAAAATGTGAAAGTGCTTTATATACTTACAAGCACAGTAGAAAGTTTAGTTAATTTTACTAATATTAATGGGCATGTGTTTGATGATTTCCAGATATGGCATTTAGTTTTGTGAGGCACCTACATTTAATGTGGTATTTCTATGAAACTAGAAATTATAATTTTTTATTAATGCTTTATTATGTTTACCTCGTCATTCCACTATATAGCCCCTCCCTGGCCTCTCTGCTCCATGGTGGGACTAGAGAACATCATGTCTTAGACTCGTGCAGGGAAAGCCTACGTCACACCCAGATTCATTCTTTAAATTCTATATTTTTATATTTTTCCTGTGGAAGGCAAGAAATTAGTAAAAAAGATGTTTTTTTTTTTTAATGTCCATGAAGTACTACAAATAAATTGACAGATGATAATAAGAGAGCAAAAGCAAATTTTGCTTTGAGTTGAGAGTTAAGTGTATAATATAAAACAAAGAATATCTGAAAACTAGGTATTTCCATATAAGGTTGACAAAAATATTTCTTTCTATTTCTTCCTAATTTTTTAAGTGCTGGAAAACACAGTCAAAAACTTAAATGTTTTGCCAAATATTTTTCTGAAAAAAAATTGGTGTGCAAAATTTTTCTTCTTTTAACTCTAAATGAATAGACTACAGCCTTTTATCAAATATATCTAACACCTGTAGCATATAAACTCAGGCCCAGATTTCCTAAATATACTGGGCATGTTTTAGTATTTTAATGATAAAACCCAGATGTCTTGTTTTACATGCCCTGGAAGAAAAAAGACATACAACCTTACAAAGAACACTCACCATTTTAAATCTGATTAAACTTTATGCCAAACAAGGACTGGAAAGAGTATGATGTTTGTACAAACAATCTTTTAAAAAGTATTTTTCAAATCCACTTAAATGTTCTGGAAAACTCCTGAAATGTGAACAAGCAATATTTATTTACATTCCACCCCTGCATTGGAGTGTTAGTTTGGGATCATGACTTGGTGTTTCAAGTAGGAGTCGTGGTGATGATGAGCTTGATTGTCCAATCTGTGTTTTGAGGCCCACATGGGAGGAACCCCGCTTTTGTCACTGCTACATATGACAATATCATTTACAGTCTGGTGGTTCCTAAATGTGGCTTGGTATCAGAACCACCGTGAAAGAATCTTAAAAACACCCAATTGCAGACTTCACCATTCAGAGTCTAATAGAACAGATCTGGGGAGGGAAGCAGGAATCTGTCTTTTTACAAAGTTCTCCTGAAGTGATTCTGATAAAGCCTGGGAACCACAGATCTAGGACCCTGGCCATTTTTTTTTTGTAAGTTTGTTTAAATGTGCATAGGAATCATTGGAGATTTTGTTAAAACACAGCTTCTGGTTCAGTAGGTCTGATGTGTGAGTAGGGGCTGAAAGATTCTGCATCTGCAGCAAGTTCCCAGATGCTGCTGCTGCTGGTCCGGGGAACCACACGTTGAATTTTGTTCTTAAGTCTCTTCAGTCTCTTCCAATCTGGAATAGTTTCTCCATATTTCCCTGTTTTTCATGTCCTTCGCAGTTACAGAGTGAAGGCCTTACACTTTATAGGAGGGCCTTGACCTGGGTCCTTTGGATATTTCTTCACTACCAGACTAGGTTATGCTATTTTGGCAGGAATGATCCAGAACAAAGCTGTGATTGGCTTGGTGCATCATCAGATGGCACAAGATGTCAGTACTTCACACCATTTTCATATGAATCTTGATCATGTGGCTGGGTTTCTGCACCATCAAGTTACCATTTGCCCCTGATAACTGATAATTATTTTGTAGGATGATAATTCAAAAACTGCAATGAAGTCCTGTCTGCATCAACCTTCAGTCTACCTGCATTCCATTGATGACTACCACCCGAATCAACTACCTATCTCTACGATGGTTACCAAAATGAAGATTTATATTTCCACCACAGTATTGGTTGCATTCTTTGGTAAGAATAAGTTTACCTTTTTCATTCATTCATTCATTCATTCATTCGTTTAAATGTGCATAGACTCAAGGATTGCAATTTTTTTCACCATATTGGAATCCATCACTATCATAATGAAGCTGAAATTGTTCCAAAGTGGCTTCTGGATTCTTTTGACATAGCTCCATCATCATTTGAGCATTTCTTTACTTTCTGGCATAACAAGATGTTTCAGATTTATCTTCAATTTTCCCTGCCTCAGTTGTGGAATAGCCATTTCTCCAAGTAGCTCTTGGTTTCCTTTTAGTGGAGGATAGTATTTAGAATCCAATATCTGTGTGTTCCATGTGCTTATGGCTACTGTAATATCATTGTTTCTAGGTTCCCTAAGCACACAGAGCTAAAACACACACGCGCACACACACACACACACATGCACACACACACGCACACACACAAAACTAGTCCCATATTTATCAGTGTATATAAACTTAAAAACATAAGTTCATAATAAAATCTACATTTCCATTTTAATATGTTGTTTCTTCTTTCTAGGTTTGTATCTTTTCCAACAGTGATAAATCTGGCTTTCACATATTTATCCTAAATATATTTACTTATTTAATCAACTTAGTTATTTGCTCAAAGTAACCAATCTCCTAACAATCCAGGCCTTCTGTCCACCACATATGTTCCCCCTTCACTACCTGCATCTTTTGTGCTGCTGATGTGTCTCTGTGTGGCTCCCACATCCCTCACCCAAATGAGGCAGACCTGCCCACAACTACTCCATCCTGGGGAAGAAAGGGAAGCCCAGTCATCCCTTGTAAATGGTTCAATGGTGCTTTACGTTTAAGCTACAATGGTTAGTAAATTCATAATTGTGAAAATGAATTTTACCTTTTTTATTGACATTTACTAATAAAAAAGTAAATATTAAAATACTTTAAATAGTATGTGTTTGTGTGTGTATGTGTGTGTGAGACAGAGGGAGGGAGCGAGGGAGGGGGAGAGAGTGAGAGAGCAGATGCGAGTGAGCGGGCAAGCTGAACTTTAAACCTGTAAAGAAGTTTAGAGGTCACTTAGTCAAGTGGTTTAAAATTTGGGGGCCTTAAGACTTTATGAGGATGCCTAGGATATAACACCAAGTAAGGAGAGCTGCTCTGGATGAAGAGAGGCTGGGTAAGGAGTGGGGTAGAGTCTCTTCAAGGAATATTCCCTGGGCTTCTCAGAACATCATTTCAACACCACTAGCATGGTCCTACCCCTCAAACTCTAAACTAGAAGAAGGTAGGCTTTATTGATCATTTTGCTATTTGCTAACAGCAATTTCAAATGTTTAGCACATATATTTGTCCACCGTCTGCCATTGGTTGATACACGACCAGGAACCACCCATGGGGCCAAGCTACGTGTATCTCAGCAGATTTCAGGATTCTCACATTCCTTCTGAACCATTATGAAGGGATATCAGAAGATTGCATTACATAGGATTGGCCCATTGGTGGCACAAATTCTAGCTGTTCACAAGAGAAACAGGATGGCTGAGGTCTCTATCTTTTAACTTATCCTCAATTATTTCAGTATGGCATTGAGGTGAATAGGATATATTACTCCACTCCCCACAATTGCAAATAGAGACATATCTACATGATAATAAAGATAAAAGACTCAACTGTCTTTCAATGGTAGAAGGATAAATATAATAATATAGAGCAATGAAAATGAACCAATCATAACTACACATATCGACATGATGCATTTCCAAAAGTGAAAGAATAAGTCAAGAAAGAATACACATAATTTGGTCAAAACCTTCCAATGACTTCCCATATCCTTCTGGGTAAAAGTGAAAGCCCTTACAGTGACCTATAAAGCTCTATGCCATCAGGTCGTCTGACCTCACCTTGTATTGCTCCCTCCATCCCTTCACAGCTTACTCCACCCCAGCGACATTGACCTTACTGTTCCTTGAAAGTGCCAGGCATGGTCGCATCCCTACCTCCATCTCCACAGGGCACTTGCACTTACTGTTCTTCTGCCTAGACTGCTCTTCCTTAAGATATCCAGATGGCTCCCTCCCTCAACCCCATCCTGTCTTTACTCAAACACATGTCTCAGTGAGGCCTTCCCTTACCACCCTACTTAACGTTCCAATAGCCGCCCCTCCTCAACATCCCTCCCTATCCCCCTTCCCTGCTTTATTTTCCCCCCAGCACTTATTGTGCCACATATTTTACTTAGTTATTTTAAAATCTATCTCCACCTAACTAGAATATAATCCCTGAGGGTAAATTTTTGTCTGTTTTTCCACTGCAGCATCTCCACAGCCTAGGACAGTGCCTGGCACATAGTAGGCACTCAAGCGATATTTCTGGGTGAATGACTAAATGAACATATGAATGATATTCCAAGAGATATCAAGAAGCAAACAAAAGTGCTGGTTGACTGATGACAGAAGGAAGAGCTCATTTCCAATTATGCTGGACCAGAAGAGCCATTTTTGGCAGCCTGCCTCTGACATATAATTCTAGTTGACAGATGAACCCATTTAGAAATCTGGGGGATGCATTTTGGGGCTGCTTATCCTAGAAAGGGTGTTAGGATGTTGCCTGACTCACAACATAGTGTTTTAAAGAAGCCACAGTACATTTGTTTCCTGATTGAGATGGCCAACTGGCAACTGCTGGCTGTCTCTTCTTCTCTTCCGTGCTCCACTATTTAGTCATTCACCAAACATTTGTGGAGCAAATGTCTAAATGACAGGACTGTACTAGGGCTTCATGTGCATAACGTTGTTCTGGTAAACAACCTTTTCAAATTTGCATGCAATTGTATTTCATCTTCATTCTCTCCTCTCTCCTCTCTCTCTCTCTCTCTCTCTCTCTCTCTCTCTCTCTCTCTCTCCCTCCCTCCCTCCCTCCTTTCCTTCTCTTTTTCTCCACCTCACCAGGTCCTGGTTTAATCTTTATTATTTTAAGCAATACATGTTTGTTGTAACCAGAAAACCAAACAATACAGCATTCTGTATGGTACAAAATGAAATTCCTTATTATAATAATAAAATTAATTGGTCCTCTTGGCCGATAGATAGGTGAGAGTCCCCTGGAGAATAGAAAGTGGGTGAAAGGGAGAATTTTCACAAACCTGAACTACTTTTCTACATAAAAGGACCTGCAGGGAATCTCAATTTTCAATTGTCTGTAGCATATCACGCTTGTCAAAAGCTTGGTTGAAGCATCTGGTATTCGAGAAAGACATCCTACAGGTCATACTAGACATTCATCCCTTAGATTTTCTAAGCTTTATCCCTGTGTCAAGTAAGGCTGCCAGCAAGCAACATACCTGGAGTAGATTATCTTAGCTGTCCACATGCATACTTTCAGAGAGCTATGCTTTTAGTTATGTCCTTTTACTTGAGGATCAATATGAAATACGACCAGTGGGAGAATTTCTGAAAATATTTTTGTCCTCAAAACTGCTCCTGAAGGCTATTCATTTTCTATAGAACACATACAAAAATTCCTCCCAAGGTTTAGCCTGGATTTTTCTGACCATCTGGTATGCTTCTTCTTTGCCTTCTTCCTTTCTTTCCTCTTCTTTTTCCTCATATCCACACTCTTTCTTTTCCAGATAATGAGAACGATATAACTCATCATATCTCTCTTTTTGCCTGGGCTACTAGGAAGCTCTGGCCAACTTTTGACTCAATGGTATCAGCTTCCTTTGGCCTAGGCATTCTTTCTTACATCATTCTAGCCTTTCTTGGATGACTTTAGTGTTTTCACTGCTCTGTTTTCAAAAACTTCTTAAGATCTTTTTCTCTGTTCCTTTTTTGCAAGGAGGAGGAGACATAGTAACGCATTAATAAACAGTCTAATGCTGATACTTTACAATTTACCGGTAAGGAAAATAAGGGCCAGAGAGGTTGTCTTTACTAAGAGCCACAGACAGCTGGTTAGCGGAAGTGTTCAGGCTAAAGCTGGGGTGATCACCCTTTCTACTACCCTATTTATTAAGTTAAAGACTAATGTTTATTCTGCCTTCACATGTTGTAGATATTCACTCAGTTTGATTTCCTTTGTGTTCTCCTTTTGGGGGGAGAAGCCAAGGCTGCGGCCTGTCTGATTCTCCACTCATCAACATCAATGCACAAGATTGACAGGGTCCAGGAGGGGAGAAGCTATCTTCTCACATCTTTTCATTTCTGTTTATAGAGGCCCAGTTTCATCAACCTATCAAATCCACTTGGGACATCAGACATAAGAAAGGAGATATAGGCAAAATATCTTTAGGAATCGAGGTGTTTCTGAGTATTGTATTTTTGTTGTGGAGCGTGGGGTCACTGAAAAGGACATAGATAAATGCAAGCTGAAGAACTCTACATTTTGAAGTTTAAAATATGGTAGTTTATACTCCTAAAGCAAGTATGACTGATTGGATTTAAAATAATAATTTCCACTTAAAATATTAATACGAAGTAAAAAATTCCTATCTGTACTTTCATGTTTCCTTGCATGGAAAAATATGGCAAGTCTAAATATGGGTCCGAGAGTGCTAAGCTGGACAAATATTCAGGGTAGACTGACAGGTGTCCATAAGCGCTGTGGAGGAGGGGGTCACAAGTCAGAGGGAGCAGAGAATGTGATGGGGCCATGATCTGTCTGGAATGCCACTACGTGTGGCACACAGACTGTCTGGAGGCCAGCTCTCCCACATACCAGTTGGGTTAATTCCAACAATGTTTCCTCAATTCTTTGAGTTTCAGTGTTGCCATCTGTAAAATGGTAACAACAAAAGCTGTACCCAAGGACTGTGCAGAAGATTTAATAAGGCTGCATATATGAAGCACACGGTGTAGTGCTGACTTAGGTTCCCAACTAATCATAGCATTACCATTACTGAGACAGGTTAGAGCAACTATTGCAGCCTGTCAGTAACTGTTTTATTTAACCAATCAGGCAAGAATCATAAAAAAAGACCTGAGAGGACACAGTTGTCATGGAAGGTACTGAAGAGGCACTATGGACACCTAGCTGAGGACAGACTTAACTCTCTGGGATGGAGGGAGCTGCAGGATGACAGTTTCAGACTGAAACTGTAATAAGCCAGACTTATGTTAAGATAAATCAAATCAGTGAATAAACTCCATACCTGATAATTAGCTAACTCTGCTAGCCTTATAGAGCTTAAAGCTAAGAGGTCAAGGTTTCTTCACATTGTCATCAAGTCCTAAGTGGCCAGCTGAGCATACAAAGGGCCTAGTGCCCCTGGGAGTAATAATGGGGAAAGACACAGTCCTGGGATTGAAGCCTAAGGAGAAGAAACCCTCACAAACTGAGAAGCTGGCAGCCCTAAGTCTTGAGGGTTAGGGTTGGGGGGCATCAGCTTATTTGTGGGGTGGTGGCGAAGTTCTTGGCTCATTTTTGTCACAGATAGCAATTTGGATCTGAATGTAAAAACATCGTGCCAAAAACGTTCTGTTACAGGAAGCTCACTAGAAAGCAATGAAAGATGAAACTGCTACATATCCTTTAAAGGCATCACTATTATCTTAGGGAGGAGGAAAGAGCACTCATGGCCAAGAATAAATGAAGTTAATAAAAGGAATATAGGAGTTTCCCCCTGGTATAAAACATCTTGACTGACTGACCTAGATGATCCAGATGTTTGTATGTGGACATATTCTACACACCGTGGTCACATCATACAAATATTGGATTCTACATTTGTAAGTTGATCTTATCTGTACAGTTGCTCTTATCTGTTAATTATAAAAGCAAAACTAAATAATATTTAAGAGAATAAACAAACTCAAGCTGGGTTTTGTTATTAACTTGGCAGATGCAGTGGCTTTTGATTTTGTGCCTGATATTCTGAGTAACTGCTAGATTATTATTTTTTTTTTACCAATTCCTTTTCCATATTTAAGTTTTAGAAAATAAATGACCACTTTCCCCACCCCGCTCCCCCCACCGCCCCTGCCAATATCAACAGCCATCTTTGTCTTTGGGTATCTCAGTGAGCAACAATAAAAAAATCACAATAAATGTTTCATTTGAAGCTCATATAATTCATGTCATACAACCTTTAAAATAACTTTTCTTGTTTAAAATTTTATAAAGATTAAACTGATACTCTCCAGAGATGACTTTCAGTGAGGCAAAGTGTTCTATATAAACGAATGAAATTTTAGGTCTTTCTATTTATTTTGTGAGAAGATAACTTTTTTAAAAGGTAAACTCTGTATTTTAGAATATTTTTAGATTTATAGAAAAATTATAAGGATAGTACAGAAAATTTCCTTATGCCTGGCACCTAATTTTCCCCTTTATTAATGTGTTAATTTCATGATATGTCATAATTAAAAAATACTTTTGTATTCTTAACTAAGTTCCATGTTTTATTCATTTTTTCTCAGTAAAAATGAATTTTTCTCATTTTTACTGAGAAAAAATGAATAAAGTATAAAATTTAATTTTGTTAATTATGTCAATATTGCCCTGCCACACTCTTTCTACTTATAACCTGCCTTGACTTCCCCATGTGGCCCCTTGATGTGTACAGTGTACCTCCTCCAGGACCTGTAAGTAATAAACTTCTCTATTTCACTTTCCCTTGCTATCTTTTGTTGAACCAGGACTCAGTATCCAAAACCCTGGGTTTCTATTTGATAAATATTAATTTAACAAACTCACAACAGACTATAATCTAATACTATTTTATTTCATTGCTCACATGTTTCCAGCTTTGGCTACTGTGCCTCTTTGACATTCTCCATCATTCATTGTGGGTTTTCTGACCACTTCCTTATATTCTAGCACCATCAGGTGCTCCAGGTTCCTCTTGTGTATTTTCTTCCCCAGGATTAGGACCAGCCACTTCTCCAAGGAGCCCTTTTATTAGCGAATGGCATTAGAAACCAAGATCTGTAGGGTAAGTGTGCTTATTGCTCCTGAGGTATCAGTTGTTTCTGGGCTCTTTCAGATCACAGAGCAAGGAAATATATGTGTGTATACTAACTTGTGAATATGAACGTATCTATAAATATTTCTACATGTGACCATCTGTATGATACGTTAAACATTAGCTCATACTGATGTCAGAAAGAAAACCTTTTGCTTGTTTGTTTCTTGTGCCCTTCTGTTTCTAACATGGAAAAAAGCAAATTTCAAATTAGAAGAAAATAAGTTGAAATGATTACTTTTATTGTCAGTTTTCCTACCTACCTTTCCTGCCCCCACTGAAATAGGGTATTTTAGATATCCAGTCCTCTTAACTGCTGTAGCCATCTTGAACGCCTTACCCTGGAGACACTGCCTGGTTAAGCCTGCATTTATTTCTCCCACAGCACGTCATATTGTCTGTCCTGCTGACTCCACTCCTGCTGACATCCATCACATAGGGTCATTTTTCTTTACAAAACTGACTCACACTTGATGATTTACATCTTGGTCATTTATCTGCTTCTGTGAAAAGTTCAAAAACTGGAGCCAAAACAAACTCCAGAATGCATCTAAGGCAAAACCTCTTGTTGCTTTTGACTTGCTATGACTTACTTTTTCTGCCAAGATGTAGGGGGAAAAATGAAACATTTAGCTCATGTGGGAAACAAGTTTTACAGATAAGTGGGCACCATCATTATCATTTCTTACTTGGATATAGCACTTTACAGTTTACAAAGCACTTCTGTTCACGCTGTTTCACTTTTATTTCTATCTAACAATCCTAAGAGAGTACTAAGGCAGGGATTGCTTTTCCATTTACAGATGAAAAAACTGAGGTTTGTGACAACAAGTGCTGGTGAGGATGTGGAGCAACTGGAACTCTCATATATTGTTGGGAATGCCAAATGATATGGACACATTACACAATACTTTGCAAAATAGTTCGGGATTTACCCAAGAGAAATGAAAACCCATAGTCGTCTATTTGAGAATGTTTTTGGTGACAATTCATAAATGTAAAAAGAAACTGAAAATAATCCATATGTCCGTCAACTGATGAATTGATAAACAAACTGTGATGGATATACATACAATGGAATACTACTCAGAACAATTACTGATACATGCCAGACCAATGATGAATTTCCAACGCATTATGCTAAATGAAAAAAGCCAATCTCAAAAGGCTATCTACTGTAAGATTCCATTTATATGACATTCTGGAAAAGACAAAAGGATAAAGGGAGGACTCAGATCAGTCATTCCCAGAGGTTCGCAGTAGGGGAGGAGATTGACTATGAAGGGGAGAAAGGAACTTTTGGAAGGAAGGACATAGTCTGTCTTGATTGTGGTGGTCATTAGACAAATTTGTATGCATTTGTCAAAACTCAAAATGTACATCAAAAAGGGTGAATTCTACTCTATGTAAATTATACTTCAATTTAAAAAAGAAAAAAGATAAATGAAAAAGAGGGGTGGAAAAGAGGTTTAAAGAAGTTGTTATCTACTAAGCAACATGTTCATGGACATTAAGCAGAACTAGGAATTGAACCTAGGTCTTCTACCTTCAAGTCCAGTTTAAGAAAACAACTAATTTTCTGATTTCTCTAATTAAAGACATAATCCTAGTTAGAACAGGAATCTTAAGTGCTGACCCATTTATTCTTGTCCATACTTGGGAGCAGAGTTCTCACTTTCCCTTCCTGGGACACACATTCATACTCAAGGGCTTAGAATGGCAACAGCCAATCTATGAAGGATGGATTATATTGTGATGTTATGTTTCACTGGCAGAAGTATTGTGAGAAAGGATTTGAATGCACAGTTCTCTACAGAAAAGATACAGAGTGAGCACATGAAAAGATACTGAACACCATTAACCACTTAGGGAAATCAAATTAAAATCACAGAGCTACCACATCACACCTACTAGAATGGCTATAATAAAAAAGACAGAGAATAGCAAGTGTAGACAAGGATGTGGAGAAATCAGAACCCTCATATGTTGTTTGCAGGAATGTAAAATGGTGCAGCCCCTTTGGAACACAGTTTGGCAGTTCCTTAAAATGCTAAAATTGAGTTATATATATAACCCAGCGGTTTCACTCCCGGGTATATATACCCAACAAATGAAAATATACATCCACACAAAAATGTATACGTGAATATTCACAGCAGCATTATTTATAATAACCAAAAAGTGAAAACAACACAAAATGTCCACCCACTGATGACTGGATAAATAAAATGAGGTATATCCATACAATGGAATATTACTTGGCCATAAGAAGAAATGAAGTACCAATGCATGCTATAACATGGATAAATCCTGAAAACATTATATTAAATTAAAAAAGCCACACACAAATGACCACATATTATGTGATTCCATTTTATTCACATATTATGTGAAATGTCCAGATTAGGCAAATCCATAGGGGCAGTAAGTAGATATAGTGGTTTCCAGGGGCTAGGTTTATTGAGAAATAAGGAGTGACTGTTGATGGGTATGGGGTTTCTTTCTGGAGCCATGAACATGTTGTAAAACTGGTTATGGTAATGGTTACACAACTCTATGAATATACAAAAAAGCCACTGAACTGTGTACTTTAAATGTGTGTATTGTATGGCATAAAATTATATCTCAATAAAGCTATTGCAAAAAAACATACTGAAAACAACAAACAAACAAATAAAAAAAGAAGTGTTGCCAGGAGTAGAAAGAGTACATGAGAGAGGGGATTGGGCATTCTGGGTTGAGCCATCCTACCTCATTATGCCTGAGTGGGGCTTTCTCCCTAAATTTCTACCATGAAAGGCAGACTATAGATCCTCTCCTTTCAGCCTAAGAAGTTTTCCCTCACTCTGAGCTGGGGGTGCAGCTGCTTCTCCTCTAGGGACTCTGCTCAGTTGAACAACCAGGCTGAGGGTGGATCGGGCAAGAAATCACTACCTGAAAGGAGTGAAGAGGAGAACATATTTTGTTAAAATATACAGGATATAGCAATAGCAGAACCCTCACTGACACCCACCCTATAAACACAAGCCCTTAGTCCAGGGCTTTAGCTGTTGACTGAACAACTCAGTTCCTCCTCCTTCCTTCCCTTGCAAATAGGGGTATAGCAAATGGGTAATGCATATAGGATTTTGGATTTGGTATTACATTCCAATCACCTTATACATTAAGTATCAGGATTATAATAACAATAGAGGACATTTATTGATCATAACAACATACCTAGATGGAAGTATTATCCTCCTTTGACAGATGGGCAAGAGGAGGCCTAGAAAGACTTAGTAACATAGGTCAAGTAAACGTCAGATTCAAACTTGGGAAGATCAGACTCTAGAGCTCAAGTTTTAAGGGGTGTTGGAGATCATTTGGTCTAATCCTTTGTTTTATGTGGCAGAAACTGATGTCCAGAGGCTAAAAGACTTGCCTTACATCACATGGCTGGTTAGAGGCAAAATGAAGATTCCAGATGCATGATCTTGTTCAAAGTTTCCTTGGCCTGTTTTAGATTCCTGGTACTGATATGAAAGAGATTCTCTGAAGTTAAGATTTCACAGCCATAGTCCGGGTAACTAGCTTGAGTCCTGAAACTATCCCAGGCAGATGGGTATGTACTATTTTCTTAAGGATTTCTAAGAAAGTAGTTTTCACAATTTTCAGTTGTATTGCTGATAGAGTGTCCTTTCCCCCACTCCACACCCTCCCACTAGTCTCCTCTTCCCAAGAGAAAGGGAATCACTGGGTGTGGTCTCTTCTTCAAAAAATGCCATGTCATGCCGCTCTTCTTCAAACACACAGCCCCCAGCCCTTAGGGTGACATTTCCTGAACTCAAACTTTGGTTCCCATGTCTTCTCTCCTAGTGTCCCTTTACCCTTTACACAGGGACTTCTTTCTTGTTAGGAAAAGAACTTGGATCTCCAAGGTTTGGACATTCAGTCCCTAAATCATAAACTCCTAGAACTAGAAGAGCCCTGTTAGAGGTCATGTGGAATCTGGACCAGCCCACCATTCTTTCCCTATGACTGATTCTCATCTTAGGGGAGAGGGTAATGATAGCGAGCAGGGCACAGAGGGGAGATGAGAACATGTAATATTTTAAAAATGTGCATTAGACATTACAAATGTTTTCATTCATGCTATCAACCATATTTTGAAATTCCAAATCACATTAAAATGTGGATAACTTCTTTTTTAATATTTTCAAAGAAGGAATGAGTTAAGAACACACTAAAAAATTTTACTTTAAATGTAGTTTCTCTATTCTATAAACCCAGATATAGACATTAGAATCAACTTTAATATCAGTACCTTTATCTATCATTTTTTAATCATTCAAAGAGCTCACAAAGGTGTACTGAATTGTTCAAAATGGTGACCACCATTTCCCCAAACTTCTAGATAGCTTGTAAATGGTGATCTTAAAATATTATTGTTTTGGAAGCAAGGAAAATTTTCTTGTCTCTCCTAAAAGTAAGTGATCCAGAGTTATTAGTTTTCTAGAATCATTATGTTCATCATTAGTTATTTATTGAGTTCTTGAGTTTGGGTCAATCACTGTGGCAAACATTCCCTAAAATTATCTCTTTTCATTCTTGCAATAATCCTATTTGTTAGGTAGGTGTTAGTAGCACCATTTTATAGATGAGGAAACTGAAAATGGTTAAGAAAGTTGCCAGGGTTTCCCACAGACAGTAAGTGGTGAAACTGGGATCTGAATTCAAATCTCAGAGCCCACACTATCACCCAGAGCTGCAGCGTTGTGTACCATGTGAATGGTACCCTCTGGAATTATGTAGTGTCTCTGCCACTTCCCACGGAGTGCAGTAGTGAGTTGCCCAGGCTGACCGATGTGAAAGGTGCATGGAGGGAATAACGGGAGAGAAAACTGGACAGACATGTTGTATAGCCCCTTGAATGTGGCTAAGATACCTGAACACTATTTGGTTGGCAGTAGCAGCTACTAATGAATGAAGAGAAGAGAGCTATCTCTGCTATTGCCATAGGGACAAGGAATGAATGTGAAAACTAAATGGTGAATGTAGTCTTTGTTAGCAGTTGTCATATAATCCCCCTGGGAAAGGATGGCAAAACTATCAGCCAAAGTAGGATATTTGGTTCTATGTGAATTTTTATTAGCAGAATATCTGGCTCCCTCATTGGCACAGATAACAAGCAGTTACTTATACTGGACTACATAATAGGTATTTTGCCTTGTTTGGATTAGAAGAGTAAGTCACTGTATTGGGCTTGAAATTCTACTGGAATACCAATATGCTTCTAAGCAGTGTGACGTAAACAGTTTTTGAGATTTTAAGAAGGAAATCACAGTGTAAAAAGCAATAAAAATTTTGCTTTTTAAAAAAGACAGTTTCAGATCACACTTTCCATGGATTTAGCCTGCTTATCTCATCCATTGGTTGAGGACCAAGCTTCTGAGAGCCTAGCAGGGAAGCCCGCCTTGTGTTTACGTGACAGTAGAGAAAACTAATTTCAACTCACATGCAGAAGTGGTTTTCAGAGGAAGAGATTTGACAAAGCTGTTAAACCCAGTGGAGGCAGAAGAGGAAAGCTGGGCAGATTATGTATCTGAGCACTGTCATTTTGAAATTCATTTTGGCCCCTAGAGTATAAATACACTTCAGTATTTTTGTTAGGATTTGCCAGAAAATCAGCAAGTGTTCACTTTCTTTGGCCAACAAAAGCATGACTCTCTGTGCAAAAATTTTCTGCACATTTATAAACAAGAACATTTTAGAAAATCCCTTCTTGCTGAGAGATATGACAACAGATATATTTAACTATACTATAAAATAAAGCAGATACAAAGAATACCATGAGTTGATCAAGCACAGGAAAAGTTTTTGTTTCTCTTCTGACATGATTGTATGTATGTCTTCCTATCTCCCTCAAATATCTTCCCTATCCTGTGCTGGTCTGATGAGCTGCCATCCAAGTTTTCACCTTTGTTTTTGGTCAGATTTCTCAAATAAGTATTCCCAGTCCATCATCTATACTTTCTCACCACTGCACCCTGGTTTTCCATCCCTGCAGGCTATTGTGATGGCAGTCTCCAAGTGATCCATGACCTCCTATCCAAATCTAAGGCAAATACTTTTCTCCCTTACAGAATCTCCCAGTTGAAAAAAGCCACTAGATGATCTCAACTTTTGGGCAAACTTTTTCTGTAAATGGTCAGATGATAATTATTTTAGGTTTTGTGAGCCATTCGATCTTTGTTGCAAATACTCAGCTGCATCATTACAGCATGAGAGAAGCCATAGACAATACATAATGAATGTGCGTGAGACTATAAAGTTCCAAAAGATCTTTATTTATGAACTTTGAAATTTGAATTTTATGTCATTTTCACCTATAACAACATATTAGTCTTATTTTGATTTTTAAAAATCATTTAAAAAATGTAAAAATCATGCTTAGCTAGCTCAGAAGCTAAAACAAGTGGTGAGATGAATTTGGCCTCAAAGGTCATAGTTTGTCTAGGTCAGCGTTCTGACCCAAACCAGGAGTTTCCTCCTAGCTTTGAAGCCAGCCAGCCAGGTTCTGTGTGAAATTTCTCCAGTTATAAGAAGCTCACTACCTCAAGAGAATCCTATTCTCAGGGTGAGATGAAATGACTAGGCCTAGTTCTGCCTGCTAAAGTCACAAAGAATAACACAACTTTATCTTCATGACAACCCTTCAAACACTGAAATGTATTTATTCTGACCACCTTAGATGTCTACATCTTTTCAAAATAGTCCAAGTTTCTTCAGCTATTGCTTGTACAACATGTTTTTTTAGCATCCTGTCTGCTTTGGTCTGTAGAAATCCTGCGAGTTTGGCCTCAGAATACAGCACCTCAGGTGTGCCCAATGTCAGGGACAGGTGAGTAATGCTATGTCTTCTGCCATCTGTTCGCGATTTTGGACTCTAACAGTATATTGATCCACTCCCCTGGCTCATAATAATGTGTACTTATCTCAGAAATTCTTCCCCCTTGGTTTTCATTGCCCACATTGCCTGATTCTCTTGTGATGCTCATATTCTCCTTCTCACTGGATCCTTTTATCTTCTCAGACAGTGGGTGTCACCAAAGCTTGATCCTTGGAAACCATGATCTCTCTCACACTTGATGTCTTAGGAAACAGATTAATTCTCATGGCTCAGACATCCCCCTACAGGGATTATTCCCAAATTGTATATGTAGCTTCGATCTTCTAGTACATGAACTTCAGGCTCCTACCTCCCATTGCCTAGACAGCATCCACTTAAAATCTCACTTTATTCTCACCCTAAAACCTTCATGTCTGAAACTGAATATCTCTTCACAAGATGCTGATAATAATGACGGTGATGACACTATGTTACACTGAGCTAAGGATTCATTATCTTAGCTTTTACAATGAGGAAATGACTCAGCCCCCTTTTATAGTTGGGGAAATAGGCTCAGAAGTAAAGTAATTTGGCCAAATCCACTGTGCTAATAAGTAACAGGGTCAGAATTTGAACCCTGAATTAAATCATGTGCTCTTGACACACTGGATGGTCTTTGTAACTGTCTAGATGCTGTCACAGGTGTTCCATGTATTCCACATGCCTTGCCTGGAAAGCCTGAAGTCAGTTTTGACCCTTTTCTCTTGTTCAGCCTTCCTATCCAATCAGTCACTGTACTTCTGGGATACTTTTTCTGAACCACTGGGAGCCATTTTCCCCTTTATTCTCACCAGCATCTACACCAAGTCCCTTGTCATCTCCTGTTGTTTACTCCAACTCTCTTATGATGGATCTTCCTCATCCATTATGAGTGATCTTGCCCAATATGTAGGATCAAATTGGTTCTCTCACTTGAAAGGTCCTCCCTGCCATGCATCGATTTGCCATTCATTCATTTGACCCACCTTGAAATTGTCCAGCCCTAACTGACCTAAAATCCTCTTTCTAGGGAGAGAAGATATGGAAGATTGGAATGTATGTTAACTGTCATGTAATTTAAATGTTTATTATGTGTACTTTTTGTTACTTAATATTTTTTGTCTTCAGTCATTTCAAGAGCAGTGTGTTCTGTAAAACTAGAGGAAGAGCAAGAAAAGAAACCTCCAGGTAAAAGAGATTTGAGAAATGCTGGTGAATTGTAATTGGTGGACTTTATTGCTAGACTTCTTATATCTTCAATATGCCAACGTGCATTGGAAATACCAATACAGAAGTGGAAAAAAGCTGCACAGGTGTTTCTGAAAAGTACTGAACCATAAGTCTTTATTTTTTCCTTCTCTTCTAGAGCAGGTTGAGACACCAGGGTTCTGCAGCACAATTTTTAGGAAAAGTAACTCTAGGAGTGTCTATCACAATGCTAGGCATGCAACACTTGATGTCTTAGGAAACAGATCAGTTCTGTTTAGGCAACAGTGATGAAAGGAGAGAAGCCCTAGACATGGAGTGAGAAGGACAAATTGGAGCCCCAGATCCTAAAGCAGAATGGTCCTATAAGGATTAAATTAGATAATGCATGGAAAGAGTTCTGCATAAGTATAAAGGCACAGTATAAATGTGTATATTATTTGATTAAGGGTTTTAATTTATATCTTAAAACTTTCTCCCAAGATTGGCTGTTGGTTTTTCTACCTAAAGACTAAGAAATCATTTGTCATATACAAATAGAGAGCTCTTCAAAAATATTAGATTGAAGGACTAGAAATACACAGATTTTCATCTTCGCTAATTTCAGGGAGTATTTATTATATTTCCATATTTGATTGATCCAGATAAAGATCTGCCAGAAATATATGATAACATTACTTTTAATTGAAGAGAATATTTTACAAATTACAAAAATGAATCATAACAACCAGATAACTTTAACATGATTTGGGGTGGTTGAGGGGGTACTGAGGGCATCAGGGTGGCTGTGGGGTCCTAGGGACCGGGGAGAAGGGGATAGAGACTAGAAGAAATGATATGCTGGCTGGAATGCCAACAAACATCTTGGCTGCATTTTTTGTCCTGGATCAGTCCTGCATGTTTTTGATCCTAATGATTTATACACAATTTTAGTATCTGTATAATTTTTAAGTGTGAGGTGTAATGATAAAGGTGTAATATGAGGCTTATGAAATCCAAATCATGAGATAAAGTTCTGACCTTGCAAATCCATATGCCAGCACAGGAGGGACTAAGATCTCATCTTCCACAGAATTTGTCCTGCTTTGACCTACAGCTGAATCTTTCCTTCCTTCTCTACTTCTTCTCTGGCTCTTGAGGATTTGTGGTCATGCTGCTTCGGTAGGCTGAAGCATTAAAGCCCCTCGATCCAACTTTTCCCCTATATAACACATCCACCTATCTCCCCTATATGACAGTTTCCTTAAGTATGTTCTGTAACAGGTACCAGGCCTACAGGCACTCAGTACTCAAGTATACTTGTGAAATGTTGCATTCTGAGACTGTCTCAATGTACATTAGCATAATAAATGACCTGAGAAGTACTGCAATGGAAAAGAAAACCTTAGTTATCATTGTTTGCTCAACCTGAGGCATATGTGTTAGACCATTGGGGAATATTCTCCCGCAGAATACATACTGACACCCTACACAACACACTGTGGGAGATACTGCTCTGGTCTTACTTGGTTATCCCCCAAATTCCTCAAACAAATCAGCATTTTATATCCTCATTTCTTTATTCATGGTATTTTCCTCATGGTATAACTATTTATTGTGCCACTAGATGCATCGTACTACCTGTATAGCAATATAAAGAAGAGTTTGGGCTTTGAGGTCACAAAAGCCTGAGTTTCATCTTGGCTTAGCCACTTTCTGGCTATGTGATATTAGGCAAATTATATGGCCTTTCTAAATCTTAGTCTTCTTATTTGTAAAACAAAGCAATGATTCCCATTTTTCAGGGTTGTCTGAAAGCTAAATGTGAGTAGGAACATAAAGTGTTAGGCCTAGTGGCCAGGGCAAGGCACGAATTAACAATGGCTATGTTATTAGTTTCTCCATCATCATTATCATTATCACCACCACCACCATTGTTATCATTATCATCATCCAAATAAATGGAGGAAAAATTAGACATCCTCAAGGAGCTAATCATCAAATTAACCAATTTTTCTCTTTTTTTTTTCTTGAGGAGATAATTTGACTTCCATATCAAGGATGTGTCTTGGTTTTAGGAAGTTATTTCGCAGAGTATCTCAAGCTAAACCTAGAGATGAAATGAGAAACATCTGTTGGATGATTGTAGCATTAAGGAGATTCACATCTAACTTAAAAATGCTTAGCAAAGAGGGGATTGATGGTTCAAGGCCAACCTAATGAGCAGTCACTAGTGATGTGCCACAGGGCTTTCTATTAATTCCAATTTGGTTTGACATTTTCCCAAACAATTTGAATAAATATACATAAGACACACCCACCAAACCTGAATATATATGTAGAAAAAATCAAGAGTGGTAGCTAATTCAATACATAACTGAATTAAGATTCAAAATTATTTTGACAGGCTTGAATGTCCAAAAAGATAAAATTTAGTAGATTTAAATATAAAACATTACATCCATATAAAGAAACAACAAAGTAACCCATGCACAGAGAAAAGATGAACTTGATGGCTATTTGTCTAGGGGTTTTAGTTGACCTTTAACTGGGCTAATAATTAGACACTGGTATGTGAATGGGAGAAGGAGAAGTTAATAGTTCTATTTTGGCCATATTTGAGAGGCTTTGTGGACATTATTAGAATGTAAGCTTTGTGAGGGCAGGGCTCTGTTCTTCTGTGCTGTATCTCCAGTGCACAAAACAACACCTAGTACATAAGCTCGTGCTCAATAACATCTCATTAAATGAAAAAAGCCAAGGAGCGGTATTGAGAAGGCAACTGGGTTTATGAATGTTTAAATCTCTTGGGTGAATGTAGATTCTTGGCAAAGCATAAATACTCTCCTCTTTGGCTCCTACATGTGCAGTAAAGATCTCTAAAGAGTGTTTTTTCAATAAGCTGAATGAAACATCTTAATAGGGTCAGTTAAGGCAGTTCTGTAGAGAGGCTCAAAATCCCAGTCTCTGACTAAAATGTACCTGGTCTTTTCCACAGTGTTGTGTTATTTAAGTGACATGTCTGATGGCAGAGAAGGCCAGACCTTGAGGAGCTACTGGACTGCTTCTCTGAGTCATTTTACTATTTCTAATAATAATAACAATATTTCTTACATGTCAAAATTCTTATTTGACTATTCACTAATTTCCATTGGATGTATTTTTATTTCTATCAGTATGAGGATTGAAGTGCTAACTTGATGCCTGCTTTAAACAGAATAAAACAGGCCTCCAATAGGTCAATGGCTTTGGTGGTTCTCTTTCTAGGTTGGTTAAATCCTAGACACATGATAGGAGCTTTAAGAAGAGTAACTAAGAAAATAAAAATATCCTGTCATAGTAACAAAACAGTTTGATATTTAGGATTTCGAAACCAAGTCTTCCACTGCAGCAGGAGGAGCAAAGAATAATAATAAAAAAAAGAATATGGAAAGAAAGAAGGAAGAAAGGAAAGAAGGAAAGAAAGGAAAAAGAGAAAGAAGCAAAGTAGCCTCCACATTTATTTAAATTTACTTTGGACAGTTCTCAATTATCTGCACTAATGGATGACCTCTTTGGGATATAGCTTTGTTCTTCGCTTTGAATCCCAGTGTGGCTCGATGGTCTGGAGCAGCGATTCTTAACCATTGGTAGCATGAGAATCATCTTGCGGAACTTTTCAAAAAAAGACAGATCCCAGTGCCCATCATGTATCCACTGAGCCAGAAACTCCTGGAGGTAGGCTCCAGGCATGTGCATATTTAAAAAGTATTCTGATGCCCTTGCCTTTATTTGGCTGATCAGTGGAAACCACTGTTCAAGGAAATCACATTAGGTGTTTAAAGCATGAGCACAGATGTGGAGGTCCTCATTTAAAAGGTGCTCGGCAGCCTTCTCTAACTACAGTCTTCTCTAACTACAGCCTTCTCTTGTTGCTCCAACTTCGAGCACAGGCTCCCTACCTCCCTCCTGGTCCTTCTAGGAGTACAAGTAGAACTTAATTAAGATTTTGCATTTCAAAGGCAATCCCTGTTGAGAGTGTAGATTTCATGCAAAATAGAAATCGAAAGAGAGGAGGAAAAACATAGCAGAGATGGTATGGTCAAGAGAGGAAGATAAAGAAATAAAATAAAGTAAAATTTGGATTTTTTAAGGGATTCTACATTCTGAGGCATCCAGTACTTCGAAGTCCAGAAGGGAACTTTAAAAGCCAAAGACCCAAGAGACCCTTTATGCTGGTCCTGTAGAAATGACAACTTATTCTAATGCTCTTCTGGGACAGTGTTCTCAGACACCTTGTAATACCATTGTCCTCTCCATTTCAAGAACCACAGTCTCCCAATTCAAAGGATATGCCTCATTTTTAATATTAGGAAGTAAGCACATGTGTTAAAGTCAACAAGGAGGTCAGTATTGTTATATGTGTTAAAATCATAAAGAATATTTAGAATCATGCTGTGAGGAAAATGATTTTATTCAGAGTAGGAGAACCAAGTTGAGTAAAAATGGCTCATTCAGCTTTTGATTCAATAGCATCAAGTTGATGAGCCAAATACATTGGCTCTGGAAGCCAGAACACCCGTGTACAAATCCTAGCTCTGAAACTATAGGCCATTTAATCAGCCTCTCTGTGCCTCAGTTTTTTCATCTGTTAAGTTGGGGGGGGGATAATGATATTTTTTAAATGGTATCTATTATTATTAGTTATTCTGAAAATGCAGTTATTTTAGTTTTTGTTGTTTTTGGAACCAACACTGAATCATTACTGTGTCTTGGGTCCTCACTGAGTACTTTACACCTGTCATCTTTCTGCATGCTCACAGAAACCATTTGAGGTAGGTTCTATTATTATCCCCATCTAAAGATGAGGGATTAGGTGGTTGTTTTGAGGTTACATAGTTGGGAATATGGATTAGAACCCAGGTGGGTTTACTTCAGAACTGCATCCTGAATGATGATATGAGTATACCCTTCCCCACTCCTAGCCCTGCTGTTTTCTGAGTGTTACTGTGAGTGAGGAGAATCCTGTGGTTGCTGACTGACAAGAACCATCAAACATAATCTGCTGTCCACTGGCTCCAGGGCAGATGAGCCCCATGTGAATAACCTTGCTCTTAGAAGCTGCCCTGCACAGCTCAGTCTTTGTGGTTTAATTGTTACTGTGTTTTTTAGTCCAGAGATTTCTGGACTAAGACCTCTGTTAACTAGGGAAAATACAGTGAAATGCTCTGGGGAATGAATACAATGCCTGCTCTCAGAGGTATGCCTCTGGGGAGATGTGCTTTCCCAAGGAGAAATCTGGTTTTCCAAAGTGAGCTGAAATTTCCCTTACCCTGAGAGGGCTTTATTAGCAATTTATCCCATGAGTGTTCAGATAGGAGGAACAAAGTTTGTATAGCAGCCCTGAACAGATGATTTTTCTTAGCTGTCTGCATAAAAGAGGGGAAAAAGGCCTTGAGAGAAAACTTTTCTAACATGGTGGAATGTACAAATTTAAAACAATACTTTTTCCAAAATATTTCAAGTGAAGGAACACATGTGGACATGAGGACACTGCCCCACCCTCTATTATCATATGTCATACTTTTTTCTTATTGTGCTGAAATGGTGTTCCCTTGGCTATGTTGGATGTTGGAATGTGCCAAAGTGACCATCATCACTTATGAAATATATAAGGGATTCTGGCTCAAAGGACCCAGGCTTTTCCTGGCTAGATGGTTTATTTATTCGTATAATTCTTTCCCAGGGAGGTAAGCTGCACCTTGGCATTCTTTGTAGAGGAGGTGGCTTTTAAACTTTTGAAATGACATCGGGTGAAACCTACCAGATGGAAGGAACATGCACCAACTGAGTGGCATTGTGTGGCTAGAAAAGCAGATTGAAGACTGCTTAGGTTGACTAGACTGAAGAGGGTAGGGGAAGGTCACAGGAAGCAAAGAGCCAGGTAGAATCCTTTCAGAGTCTTCTGGGGTCTCAGTAAAACTAAGCTCAATCTTGGGCTCATGACCTGCCCTTGGACCACCTGGTCCAAAAGAGGAATCCAGACAAATAGTCTTGCTAAGAACTACTAACTCTTAATAGAGTCTTGAAGCTGAAAACCAGTCCTTAGCTAGAGAAATCAACTATCTACTACTACACAAAAGAGTGTCTGGCAGCGATGTAGGCAGCAGGAGGTTATGGAGCCAAAAATTCACTCTGTTGACAGATCCTGAGGACCAGGATCTAGAGATGCAGACCATGATGAGTTCCTATCCCAAATGTCACCATCAATGAGTGAACTACAGGACAGAAGCAGAGGCCATATTGAGGGGTCATAGTTTTGAGGACTAGTGACGCAAAACTGTATCCAAGAATACACCTTGACCCATGTTCTACCATAGAGCATTACAAGATGTGAAAGCAAAGGGAGTAAGGATGATCTTTAATCTCTATTTGCCACTCGTCTCTTCTCAACCTCATGTACTAATGTATGTGATCTCTCTGGTGAAATTACCTATAAAAATGCCTCTCTGTCTCCTCTAGAAAAGACAAATGGCTCTGGTATTTATTCTAAGAGGAATTAAAAAACAGTAATACCTAAAGAAACGTAGGCTAGAGGTAAAGGCTGTATAGAGGAAGAAAATTGGCAGTGGGAAAGGAGAGCAGTAAGAAGGAACAATATAATTTAGACTATCAAAGGAAGAGACTTTGTGGGTGGCCAGGAAGTGAGGTTGCTCAACTTGAAAGGAGAAAGAGAGAACACTGGCTTCTTGGAGTTTTAGATCAAGAATATGACTATAGAGAGGTGTCCAGATCAAAAGCGTTCAGGAAGACCTGCCTCCCAACAAAGCAAAGCAGGACTTAACCTTTGCCCAGCACGGATCTTGACTGCCAATAGCTTGAGGGCTGACCTCTTGCACAGGCTTCTTTGAATTTGCAAGGATAAAAAGACGATCTCTTTTTTGAGGTTACTCTGGTGTGCATCAGTCTCGACGTCAGACAAGAGAAGGGGGAATAGGATTGCTTTCAAGTCACAATCTAAATTGGTTTTATTTTTTTATTTTTATTTTTTATTTATTTTTTAGGCAAGGCAACACTAGGTTGACCTTACAGACTGCAAGGACATTGTCATCTTACAATCCCTTATTTTTAAAAATTTTTACGCCTATAGCACCTCGTCTTCCTAGGTGGTCTCCTATCCAAGTACTAACCAGGACCAACCCTGCTTAGCTTCCAAGATCAGACAGGATCAGGCTTGTTCAGGGTAGCATGGCCATAGACTAAATTGGTTTTAAATGACTTATCTCCTGGCCTTCCTTAACGTAAGCCAAACCCTTTCAATTGTATCATGATTGTACTTTGAATTGCATTTCAAGCACATTTTCCTAAGAATGAATGTTATGTTACACTGCCCAAATGGCATCAGGGATTTTCTTCCCTTTCCTCACATTACAGTTAAGTCATTGTGTAAAGAGTTGTTAAAATTTGGAAAACTTCTAGCTCTTGATCATGTTCTACTGACAATCAGGAGCAAGCTGCCTCCCTAGATCATGAGTCTTGCTCTTGATAAGAAGTGGTTGTTTTCTTTTCTGAAATGTCCTCCCTTCCCTGTGATGTTCCCCCTCTATCCCAGTCATCCTTCAAGGCCTAGCCCCACACTCCAGAGCTGAGCAGAGAGCTCTGCTCACTCACCCAGATACCTCAGCTCCCACTGTCTGTGCCACTCATACTGCATGTACTTTCTGCCTTATTTGGTAGCAATTTGTGCCCGAGCCTGACTACATTTTAAGATGGGTAGCTTCTGGCAGCCACAAACTGTTACTCACTTTCCTTAGTGCTTATCCACATGGTGCCCTGCTTCTGAAAAATACTGAGAATATGTTAAACTAAATGACTGACTGCATGAATAAATGCATAAATTGCCTCTCCCCTAAGTGACTAGAACTCCTGCAATGGAGCTAATATTCTCTCTCCTTTCTTTCAGAGTCTCCAGTGTTCCAAGGAATATATATATCTTCTTTTCTTGAAGAAAGCATATTTATTTTGCGTATCCAATTTTGACAAAGTATGGGCATATAATGTTATAAAATTTCACCGTATATTGCTAAATTCTTCTTTAAAAGAATATGTTCGAAAAAAAGAGAAGGCTATATAGCATAGTAGGTGCTCAATAAATGTCTTGAGTGAATGAATGAATGAGTGCATGAGTGATAATAGGAAATTGGATAAAAGTGGACAGAAAAAGGAGTAGAAAAAGGCTAGATGCACTGGAGATTTAGGAAAAAAGTAGAAAGAAAGGAAAAGGAGAGGCAAAGGCAGCCAAAGTCTAATTAAACTTTAAATCAGCAATTCTGGTTTTACTACAAACTTGAACGTGATAGTAAGTAGAGAGGGAAGAAGTTGGGGGAGAAGAGAATAGATTGTAAATACAGATATCTGGATTCTGACATTCACTCAGTCACTGTGTGACCTGGGACAAGTGACTCAACCTCTCTGAGCTTCACTATTTTTTAAAACTTTATTTTGAAGTAATTTTATATTTACAGAAAATTTGAAAAAATAGTACAGGGTTCCCATATACAACTCGGCTTCTCCTAATGTTAGCATCTTTCATGACCATATTACCATTATCAGTTAACATTGCTATATTAATGCTAATTAAACTATGTGCCTTATTAGCATTTCACTAGTTTTGCCATTAACATCCATTTTCTAGTACCAATAGGATCCCACATTGCACTTAGTTGTCACGTCTCCTTTAGTCTTTGACAGTTCCTACATCTTTCCTTTCAGCACCTTGACACTTTTGAATGGTAAAATGGCCCTCAATTTAGGGCTGATGGTGTTTCTCATGATTAGAATTAGGCTATGTGTTTTTTTTTTTTGGCAAGAGATAATGTCATGCCCTTCTTAGTGCATCACATCAGGAGATACACATAAACGTGTTTTATCTGGTCAGGTTGACTTTGAGCACTTATTTAAGGTGATGTCTACTCGGTTTCTCCACTGCTCTATTTTTCTTTCTGTAACTAATAAATATTTTGCGGAGAGATACTTTGAGACTATGCAGATATCTTGTTTCTCATCATACTTTTGCCCAATAATTTTCACATTCATCAGGGGTTCTTTCCTGTAACAATTTATTACTGGGGTGTCCTAATGATGAATTCTTATTTCCTTTCACATTTAATTGGAATTCTTTTATAAGTAAAAGTTGTACCTTACCCTCCCCTCCCACTGCTTTACTTATTCAATTATTTATTTCAGTGTGGACTTATGAATATTTTATTCTACAGACCATAATCCAATACTGCCATTATTTATTTTGTGTTTTAAGCTTCACTTTCTTCAACTGTGAGTCAGAGATAATGACAACTGCCTTACACAACTGTCATAAGGATTAAACGGGATTTAAAAATGTGAAAGTATCCAGTCCAGAGAACCTAGTAAATAAATGCTAGCTCCTTTCCTTCCTTTTCTTTACAGAAAGTAGTCATGCTAATTTGGAGGCAAGATGATTCTAAATAGGTGAAAATCTTAATTTAAGAATTCTCTTAATATAATGCAGCTTTTCTAACCTAAAGTATATAAAGCATCAAAAATTTAGCTATCCCAGTGTTGCCTAGTGGAGGTCCTCTGGGATGTAATGACTATGTGAGATTGATTTTTAATCACCATGCCAATAATTTGTATGAAAATAGATGCTTGAGAATACTTGAAGACAGACTGTTCTCTTAAGTAGTTGAAGTGTTTTCCCAGAAATCTTGTTTACGTTCTGAAGTTGCTTAGCTAAACTATTTTCAGAGATACTCCAAAGCATGCCTTGACCCAGCTGTGGTTCATGTCATCACTAACTCTGCATTAGTGAAATCACTGATTTATCTTTGATTACCAAGATTCTGGTAGTGAATGTAAGAAATCCAAGTTTTCTTTCTCCAAAATTAATTTAAAATTAGATTTTGAATGTTCAGGGCAAATCACTTTTACATGTAGGTGAAATTTAAACTAACAAGAACAGCAACAAAGGACAAGAATAAGGTCCTAAGAATGTGAGAGTGACTGGATATGGACATTTAAAATAATTGACTAAATAGAGTAAAATCCACTAATAAAATCACTCAGTTTACTGGAACTTTCATTTCCCACCCGGTTTTATCAGTAAGGGAAATCAAGAACGTCAGGAGATTTATTTTTAAGAAACAATTTTGGGGCAGTGTGGTTAATAAGCTCTCATGTGGACTCCCAGACAGTCTGTCTTACTCAGTTTGGGGTGGGACCAGGATCTGTTTTTATCAGGCACCACCTCCCAATATGAGCCTGATACAGGTGGGAGGCACAATACTATAGTGATGCAAAGCCCAGGCTCTGGGGCCCATCTGGGTTTGAATCTCACTATTGCTATTAACCTCCAGTGTAATCTTGGACAAATGACTTCACCTGCTCGTGTTTCAGTTTCCCCATTGGTAAGATGGGGCTAATGACAGTATCTGTCTCCCAGGGTTGTTGTGAGGAGCAAATAAATGGTACACGTAAATGATAAGCATGGCAGTACCAGATGGATATCAGCGATACCTATAGATAATGGATCTCCCTTTGAGGAACTGTGTTAACAGTATGTCTGGGCACAGAACTGCTTGAGCTCAGCCTCTAACACTTTCTGCATCCACTGTGCCTTATCATGGTCACTGCCATTTATATCCATCATCAGGGTCATGACTACAGAGGCAGGCTACAGAGGCTGCAAAGTGATCTGCTCTTGTTAGAAAGTGTTTAACTAACAAAGGTTGATTGATCCTCTGTAAATCAGAGTTACATAGGACCCGAACAGGGACTCTTAGGACTTAGTTAGTTTACTACATGATTAAAATAGGAAACTACTATATTTGTAGAGTTAAACCAACTATCAACCAACTAGCACAGGGACTGAAATTTTGCATTTTAATATTCAAGGCAAAAGAAATTAAATCTAAAAGAAATAAAATGTCGAACAGAAAATTCTGGGTGTGGGGTAATGTTTAAAAATCTTATGACTAAGAGTGCAGCATCCCCAATCCAAGCACTAGACAGAGATCTGCCTCTCTTTCCTGTCCCTTGTCTTGCTCCAGGGCCATAGGATGTCAGCCATTCGTCCTTTTCCTCCCAGTGAGCCCCTAGACCTCTTATACTGCCTCCCTCCAAGTGCTCCCAGACTCCAGTCACACTCTGTCTCTTCAGAACTGGTTTCTGGTAAGGTCTCTGAGGCCTCGGAGGGATCTTCTGGGGCTGGGGATCTTGATGGGTGCAGAGAACAGGTTTGGGGTGATTCACTGCCCCTCAAGCCCACGTACCTCCCCACTCTCTTGACCCCGGTGTGCTGGTATTCAGTGTCTGCTGAGGAGGCCTGACAGTGGAAGAGGGGGTGGGTTAGACAGATCTCATGGCCAGGAGTCATGTTTTCAAAACTCAAAACTAAGACATCTGGTCTTATAAGCCTCTGTAGAAACGAGAGAGAGAATATTTGAATATGGCCCCAGAAAGAATATTTTGACAAAGGAGGGGAGAAAAAGTAGAAACTGGTTGTTCAAAGCGAGAAGGTGGGTGGACTTGGTAATGATATGAGGTAGAGATAGGATCAATCAGACTTATGGGTAGGTATGTTGGGGTGAGGTGAGAGGGAGGATGACAATGTATTGTCTATATTATTGCCCAGAAAGAAAGCAGCCATCATGGAAATAGCAAGACAGACAGGTAGGTGAGATATCAGTAACAAAAACAACCTCAAAGTGGCTTCTTACCTCATTAAATCTCATCACAAGATCTTCAAGGGCGTTGTGCTCTCCATTCTGGGAGGTGAGAACTGATGCTGAGATGGATGCTTTGAGGCAGGGCAGCGAAGCCTGGCATTCTGGAGTGCCCAAGTTCCAGGTCAGGAAGCAAAGATAGTCAACTGGCAAGACCCTTCGGTAAATATTCTGTTCCTGCTCCATCAGGATGCTGGCGACTTCCTCTGGGAACTGGATTAGGGGCTGCAAATCAATCAGTTCCTTGCTGATCCCAGCTGAACTTGAAGGGAAGGCATTGGAATTGGCCACAGAGGTGCCTGGTTGGCGTTCTGAAATAAAGCAATGAAAGTCATGGTCACTTCAAGGTTGGTATTCCTTACAATGGATATTTACTTGAGAGCCATTCAAAATCGTATAGGTTTCTTAACCAAAGTTTCTGCTTGGTGAATAGTTCTATATTATCTTTCTTGTTATGAAGACCTGATATCTGCCCTGCCTACTCCTTCCCAACCTCCCTAGAGGGTGAGGGAAGGCTTGGTTTCCCATTTTCAGAAGCAAAATTGATTTAGCACACCATTCCCTAGTCAGTTCATAATGGCACTCTGCAGAGTAGAGAAGTAAAAGGTAACATTTGTTTTCTCATCCTCCAGTGCTAACCTCAGGGTGGAAAATAAAGGAGGATGGGTGTGGGCACAGCAACTGCAATGAAAGAGGAAAGGAGCCTGTAGGGAGAAGAGTCATGTACATGTACGTGCACATTGCAGGAAACCTGAGGATGCTTTGCACACGAGGTTTCAAAACTTCATGGTCTACTCTGATAACATTTCACTCTCAAAACTCCAATTCCACAGAGATCCATTTGTGGGTTTACAGAACCACTTATAAAAGAAGAAATGAATAGCTAATGAGATGTATCTGAATAAATAAAATAAATCTTATTCCCTGCTCCACAACTGGTAGTAGGAAGATGGCAGTAGGAAAAAAAGTAGCAAGCACATTAGATGGAAGTACCAAATGCATTTGTAGACTCAATACTATTCCCTTAGCACAAATTCACTTTATTTTAACCACTACCCTACCAATCTGTCTCTTAACTTCCTACCTATATATGTCTATCATTCATTCATTCATCTACTTAACCACTGGTCCATCCATTCATTCAAAAAACTGAAAATCTATGATGAGCCCTAGAACAGAATTTCCCAAAGTATGATTAGTTTTGTGGCTAGCTAAGTTGGACAAATGTCACACATTCATGTCACAAATTCTCTTCCTGGAAATACATGGGGCACATGAGTATACCATTAAAGACTCTAAAGGGTCTGACAGTAAAGAAATCCATTTACATCACTTCACCTAGTACTTCTCCAGAGGCATACTTTATATAACACCTAGTATGCCATTCTGTGTGGCTAGTGTTGCTTGGAACCACTTTAGGAAATGCTGCCTCAAGGGCCAAACTGTTCTCACTCTCCATCCAGTCACATCTTCTCCTTCACAGCAACCTCTTTCTGGCTAGCCCTCCTTCACACTTCTCATGGTGCTTCATGAGAGGACCATATTTTATTTTCCTAGAATCTTTCTTACATTCCTGATTTCTTAAAACACCCCTATTGACCCTTTAGCAGAAATAAAAGTGTCTTCCAATAACACTGCATTTCTCACCACTGACTGTCATCTGGCCTGGACACTGGATAACAGCAAAACTCAAGGAAGTCTTCCTCAACATTCAGACCTCAATATTCTTGATTTTTTTTTAATCTCTATTGCAGATAATTTTGGAATTATCACTCCAAAGTACTCTGTCTCTGGATTATTGAACTCCGAAGCCATTATCCCTGAATTGACTTCCTTTTCCCCCTACCCTTTCAATGAAACCTTCTCTCTCTCTCCTCAGCAGACATCCAGTTCCTTGGCCTCGGTCTGGGTGCATGATCAGAATTTTAACATGACACTCACCAACTCTCAGGATTCCCTCACAAGTCACCTTGACTTTCCACCACATGCACTTCCCAATCTTCAATCCTAGGTAAACTCAACCACCCACATATTTGGCTTCTGAGCTGCTATATGACACTGACAATTATGCTACTTAGTGACCCTTGCTGATTTCTGTTATCTTGCTTCAGCTAGGCCCCCAGGGCAGCTTCAACTTGACATGAATTTATTTATTTTTCCCTATATAACTTACTGTCATTTTTATGTTGGCAGTATATCTTTTCTACTCACCCTCCCAAACCTACTTTTATTTTCATTACATTGGTTCAATCATTTCTTAACCTACTACACTGTGATACTTGCCAAGTGTCAGGAACTCCTTCAGTCAAATGCATCAATTTCTTCCACTTTCCCTTCTTTCTCTGAGAATGGTGTGTGCCCCCTCCTCAACAAGGCCCATCTAAGTTAGTGATTAAGTCTATTCAACTTGCCTCAGTGGTTTCCTCCACTTTCAGTCACTGTTTTTCTATTAATTCTTCTTTGCGTATACAAATATTCAGTTTCCCTTATCCTTAAAAACAAACCAATAAAACTTCTCTTCTCCCTTAAACTCCAAATCTTCTCCACCTCTCCTTCATTACGGACCTTCTCTAAAGGGTAACCTACATTCCCTGATTCCTTCCTCTCTAAGTATGGTGACCATATCTTCTGATCCAAAAATTAGGCCACATAGTCTGTTCAAATTAAACCAGTAAGGATGTGGGAGAGAAAACTGGAAATCAGGTCTGTCCTGGAAGCTCCTAGTTCTTAGATCACTGTGTCGACAGGTCATCTCTGTTGGTCTGGGTTCTGATGTTCTCCCTTGATTTATCCTCCCCTAAGCAGCTCACCACCTTTGAAGCATAACTCAGGACAGAGTACTTTGTAATTTGCAATTTGGTGGTAATTTGCAATTGAATTAAGTGAGTTGGTCCCCTTTTTGGAGGAATGTTTTCAGTGACAATTTAAAAAAAATTGTGAAGGGAGAGCTTTAAAGTTTGGGCTATATTGCTCTCCACTGATATACCGTGAACTGTTTTAAATATATTCTGGTCAGAACTTTCTGTTGTCTTCTGTGTAAAAAGCAGAGTATCCAAGTTATCACTTCTCTTTGATTCTAAAAGGTGAGCAGGTGAGCAAAGAGTACAATGACTTATTCTAACCACTTTTATTCATCTTCAGGACCAAGCTACCAAAAATAGACTACAGCAAAAAGAGAGGACTACTAAATTATATTTGGTTCTCTCTAAGCTCATATTTGAAAATAACTAAGAATAAGGCTGGTGCTCAAAATATATATGGCCTATATGTCCTCACTCTTCAACTTTCTGAATAGTTTAGAAAGTGACTGCATTTCCTGAAAACTGAGTCAGAATGTGGCCTGATGACAGAGGCAGACTGCAATTTCTGGATACTGAAAATTTATGTGCAGTGGAATTAGGCATATATAGGAAGTCTTCGCAGAAATAACCAACTCTAAGACATGATTTCAAAGCAGAGTACTCTGGGAAGGAAATAAAAGTAATTACCAAATCTTATGAGACTGCTTACCTAATATGTAAGAGAAGAGATAATGTAATAAAATATGTAAATAATATAAGATAATATGATATAAACTGTAGTAAATCTTGAGCTATGAATCACGTGCTATTACAATGAATGAAGAGTCTAGTGACTGGTGGGAAATAGCAATAAAAAGGACTTAAAAATGGAATAAAGGAAGAAAAAGAAGCCTGGTTTTCCTCATTATTTGGGGAGCAAAGTTTATAAAGACCACTGAAAACTGTAATTATTCTCCTGTGAAAAAATATTTTTTTGCAAAATTTCTGGTGAATAAAATTATCCATTTATAGTCAATATTTGCTCTCAGTCCCATGCTCTTCAGTTAATTGTTATTCTACAGTAGATTAGGACTGTATCTCTAGACACTGTCACAGCCTAGAAATATTTACCATGCGACACAGTATCTTCAAGTTCTAATTCCCTGCTCAAATAATAGCTTCCTCAATTAAGTGCTTTATATGGATTAATTCAGGAGGTAGACAGTATTATTATGTGACACTCAAATAAGGTCAAGGTCACATAAAGTAGTAAGCTGGGGATCTGGGATTTGAATCAGTCAGGTCTGTCATTTACAGGGCTGTCTACAAACTGTGCAGCCCAGAAATATTCAGAAAAGCTACTCTACTTGATGAGCACTTTTCCTTGATAATTGTTCACCCAATGACCTAGGGGTACAGTGCCTTTGGGGAACTCCCTCCCCCAAAATTCTGTTTTTCTCCCTCAGGGATAGTACTTTGTTTCAGAGATGCTAGTTTAGGTCCAAGCCCACAAAAGAGGCTCAGGCTTGGGCTAGAGCCCAGCAAAACCTGCCACTTCCTACTTATTTCTCTTTGTTTTTTTTGGTCCTTATCAAAACTAAAAGTATTCGGTCTTTCTGTGCCTCATATGAAAATCTATAGTTTACCAAATAATCTCAAATAATTTGCATAATGTTAGGGAGTCATGACAGGTAGGCATTGCTAATTTTATTTTTTATAAAGCCTGAGTTAAGTTGCTACGTAACTTGCCCAAGAATCCAGCTTGTGTGTGGTAGGCCATGGAACTGGCAAAAGCTGAGAGTGAACCAGAAAATTCCAGCTCCTGGCCCAATATTCTGCACTACCCCAAGCCAAGCCTGAGTTACCTTGGGAGTGCTCTGTGTCCATGGGCCAGCTTTATTAGCTCCAATACACCGGAATGGGTTTAAGAAAGGTTGAGTAGAATTCATTCATTCATTTACTGAGTGTCTATTATGTGCCAAGTTTTGTTTCAGGCTACACTGATGTTGGGATTTAGTGAACAAGAAAAGATCCTTGTTCATATAGACCATTCTAGAAAAGACAAATAATAAGATAATGTTGGTTGGGATGGAGGAGATGGTGGATAGAGGTGCGGAAGGTGCAGTATTACATAGTACATGTTAACTAGAATGTTAGCAATTTCCTCAAGTTTTCTGTAAAAGTTTACAGAGCTTTACCATCCAGGATGCTCCTAGCTTTGTCACCTTAATCCTCTTCTAGCATCAAAACAATAGCTATTCACCTAGCTTTTGCTCCTCACCATTTGTTAGCCCTTTGCATCAAGTCACTCATTTAATTCTTACTACGAGCCCTGTAAAGCAAGTGTAATTATCCCCATTCTAAAGATGACAAGATAGAGGCCAGAAATGTTAAGAATTTGCCTAAAGATGCCCTGATACTGAGATGGGGCTGGTACTAAAATTTAGCTCTGACTCTAGAAGCCTACCTTCCGTTATGCTCAGTGTTTTGAGGGATCTTTTGCAGGGGAGACAGATTCTTCTGATTTCCTGCTGAGTCTATCTCTCTCTTACACACACACCCTCTTTTCTTTTCTGGGTATGGAGAGAGGAGGTTGGTGAGGTAGGCAATGTTATATTTCTAGGAATATGACTTTAAAAATAGAACATAGTACTCCCTTTATACATTTAAAATTTAAAAAAATTTTCAATTACAGTTGACATTCAATATTATATTAGTTTCAGGTGTACAGCACAGTGGTTAGACATTTATATAACTTATGAGGTGATCCTCCTGATAGATCTAGTACCCACCTGACACCATACATAGTTATTGCACTCTGATAGTAGCTTTCTCTCTCCCTCTCTCTCTCTCCTTTCCTCCCATCCCCACATTAGTTAAATAATTAATTAATTTGGAAAAGTAAAAATTTTGGGAGAACCTGCCATGTAGCTCTGCTTCTGAAACATTATCTTTCATTTTCATTCTCTGTGAGTGATGGTGAAATGGGCACAAGTTTCCTTGGATGGTAGAACAAAAATTTAAATAGTGCACCCTTTGTCTGAGCAATGTCACTTCTAAGATTTTATTTGACAGAATTTCTTATAAAAATATAGATAAAATGATGTAAAAGAAAAAAAAGCAAGGTGGGAACAATGGAATATAACTCTATTGGAGGAAAAAGAATTTTGTAAACTAATAATAGTGGTTCTATATTGTATAGTTCTGTTTTAATTTTTTTTTCTAGTGTACATAGGACAGTATAAAAAATATATCAAAATGATAGCTGAAAAATTCATCCAGAGAACAAAATCCCAAACTTCTCATGGGCACAAACTAGTTCAGCATTTGAGCTGTTCAGATTTTTTCAATGAGTATTGCAATATTGTTTTTGAAAAGTTACTTCAAAAAAAATTAGGGAAGTTAAGTAGGAAAAACTTTTAATTTTATAGACTATCCCTTTTTTTTTAGTTTAAGCATTAGATTCATCAACTGTACATTTAATCGAGTGGCACAATTTCAATTACATGAAATAAAACAGTAGAGGAAGGACGTTGATTTCTTTTTATAAAAGATTTAGAGTTGGCTTAAAGACACTAAACCTTGGGCAGAGTTGAAAATTGCTTTTTAACAGGGAAGCGATAGATATAAAGTTTAGTTAATTGGTGATTCTCATTATCTGTTATTGGTTTTCAGAATAACAAATAAACCTTGCCAACAGATGTGTCTTGCCTGTCCTCCCTCAATACTATATGAAAAGATGAGTCCACAAAATCAATGAAGCAGAGTATTTCTAAGTCAGTACTTAAAAACAAAAAGAAAAAAACAATACGCCTAGATCAAGAATTAAGTCATAATCAGATACAATTCTTACTGGATGGAAAAGCCTCACAGTAGAAAAAAACTGACAGAATTATTATTAATAAAACAATAACTTCTACACTCTGATTTCCAAAGAAATATGAGCTCACTGAAAGTATGGAAAATTTAGAAAAGCATAAAGAAGAAAATTAAAAGGAGCAATAGTCCCATACCAGAGATAATCTCTGCAAATATTTTTGTTGTAGCATTTCATGTTTCTTTTCTATAAATACACACAATATTTACAAAATTAGGGTCAGAACACATACTTTTTTTCTACCTTTTTAAAAACTCTCCACAGTGCACATTTCCTCCACTCTAAAATTAGTTTTCTAATATTTGATTTTAATGGCTCTTTGGTAATCACTGTTATGTTTATAATTTTTATAACCACTATAAATAACACTGTGATAAAGAGTATTATAAATATATGTGCTTATTATGTTACCTAATAACACTGAAAGAGAAAAATTCCCCACCCACATTGGGGAATTTTCAGGAAGCTGTAGTTTGTTTTCTTTTTACAGCTTATGAACTGTTTTATCAGTATCTCATTGAATGCCTATCTATTTCTGATTACAAGTTAGCAGGAGGGCAATTCTGGAGTGTTGGTGACAATCGAATGTCTTTTTACCTAGCAGCACATTTCTATGGGATGGCCAACCTAGTAGACATGGGTAGCTCTAGAACCAAGCCCAAGCAGCCAACTTGAACTCCAGAGTCCAACCTGGATGAGATACTTAAATGTGCACTAATTACTTTTATGGGATTCTGTGTCTCTATTTTATAATTATAACCATCAACAAAATAATAATAAATGTATGATTATATTATTAAATGTATTATAATAACCACTGCTTACTACATACTAGGAATTGAACTGAGCTCCAGAGATCTCGCTTAATTCTCATAACCACTTTATGCAGATGGCATAGCACTCTATGTCATATCAATTTTAGAACTAGGGGACAGTGGCTAAGGAACTTGTTTGACATCACACTGATGTTGGAAACAGTGCCTTATCAGTCTGACACCAAAGCCCAGGCTCGCCAAATTACCACCCAACACTGACTCCAAGGTTTTGTTCCTCTTATTGTCTCTACATACAACTGACAATCAGATGTTTTCTTTGTGGAGGATAAATGAGGCAGGACTGGGACTGAATACTCGAGCTGGAAGGAACTACAGGGATAGTTGAGACAAATTTTCCACACTTTATAAATCAGGAAACTATGCCTCTGAGAGGTCAAGGTTCTTGCCCAAGGTCACAGAGCTGATTAGTGGCAAAGTTGGACTAGAACTTTAGAATTTTTTTGGAGGCTCCCAACTCCTGGTCCAGAGTATTCCATCTTGACTCCACTGCCTCTCCAGTTTGGTGTGCTTAGAACTGCAGATGATATAAACTCTTAGGGGCAAATCTCCTCCAGAGGGAGAAAACAAGGAAACCAAGAATATAATCTGGAGGTTATGAGTGAGGTCTTGGAAGTCACACAGATGTGGGGCTACAGCCCAGTTCAGGCACTGATTTCCTGCATAGCCTCTCAACAACTATAACTATGATGGGAAAATTAAAATGAGAAAATGCATGCAAAATGTTGAATACATATTTAACTTTCATTAGTTGGTCATTTTTACAGCATCATTAATTTATCATCAGAAAAAAGAAGAAGGAATTCTGGTGCCTTTCATTTTAGCCAGATGAAGAGACAGTCATATATCAAATCATTTCAGGCTAAGTAAACTTTTGCTTTGTTTTTATAACCTGTAACTTATACCTTCTCATATGGTGCCCACCATAAACAAACAAACAAAAAAAACAAACAAAAAAAACAAAAAAAAAAACTTTTTTAAAGATCCTCAATGATATCTCATTTATTCATGTAAAAAGAAATATCCATTATATCCTGCCATACATTGTAGTAACAGATTCCCAAATGTAAAAAAAGTTCCCTTCCCTCCCACAAAATCTGCTGTTCTTAACTCTGCAGCTCTTCCCTGTATGATAAGAACACTCATATTCCTTCTAGCTTGGCATTATCAGCAAACCCCATCAAGACGTCAGAACAGTCTTAAGAGTTTCCATGCTAAAATATTGCTGAGCTATTTGTTGCTTTTTAAAATTTAGATAAAATTCACATACTAGAAAATTCAATTTTGAAAGTGTATAATTCATCGGTTTTTAGTATATTCAGAGCCATACAACTATCACCATAATCAACTTTGGAACATTTTTATCACTCCCCTACATAATAATATTATTATGAACATTTGTGCAAAAACTTTTGTGGGAACATACATTTTCATTTCTCTTGTGTAAATACCTAGGAATGGAATTGCTGCATTATATGGTAACTGTATGTTCGGTATTTTTGAAGAATGCTCGAATTGTTTTCCACAGTGGCTACCCCAGTTTATGTTACCATCAGCCATGTATAGGGCTCCAGTTTCTCCACATCCAGGTCAACATTTATTTTCCTTGATTTTTAAAAAAGTTATAGCTATCTTAGTGGATGTAAACCTTATGGTTTTGATTTGCATATCTCTAATGCCTAATGACGTTGAGCATCTTTTCATGTTCTTATTGGCCATTTGTATATCTTCTTATGAGAAACATCTATTTATCCTTTGTCTATTTTTGAATTCAGTTGTTTGTTTTTTTGTTGTTGTTGAATTTTATATATATTCTAGATATTAACCTCATCATATATGTGATTTGCAAATTTTCTATCTCATCTGTGGGCTGTGTTTTTACTGCATTGATAATGTTCTTTGATGCACAAAAGTTTTAAATTTTGATGAAGCTCACTCAATTTGTCTATTTTGTTTTTTGTTGCCTGTGCTTTTGGTGTCATATCCAAGAAATCATTGCCAAATCCAATGTCGTGAAGCTCTTTCCCTATGTTTTATAGTTCTGGGTCTTACACTTAGGTTTTTGATCCATTTTGAATTAATTTTTATATATCATGCAAAGTAGGAGTCCAAATTTATTTTTTTGCATGTGGATATCCAATTTTCCTAGCAATATTTTTTGAAATGACTGTACTTTTCTAATTTAATGGTCGTGTAACTCATGTCAAAAATTATTTGACCATGCATGCATCGGTTTATTTCTGAGCTCTCTATTCTATTCCATTGGTCTATATGCCAGTCTTTATGCCAGTACCACACTGTTTTGATTACTGTAGCTTTGTAGTAAGTTTAGAAATTGGAAGTATAAGTCCACCACCTTCATTTTTCTTTTAAAAAATTATTTTGGGTCCATTAAAAATCCATATGAATTTTAGACTAGGTTGTTAATTTATGCAAAAAAAAGGCATCTGGAATTTTGATAGGGATTGTATTGAATCAGTGGATCGATTTTTGGGGGGAGTACTGACATTCTAACAATATTAAGTCTTTTAAACCATGAACACAGGATGCCTTTCCATTTATTTATGTCTTTTAAAATTTCTTTTAACAATGTTTGTAGTTTTTAGTATATGTCTTGCACTTCTTTCATTAAATATATTCCTAAGCATTTTATTCTTTTCATTGCTATTGTAAATGTGATAGTTTTCTTCATATTCAGACGATTCATAGCTAGTGTATGGAAATATAACTGAATTTGTATTCTGCAACCTTGTTGAACTCATTTCATAGTTCAAATAGTCTTTTAGAGAATTCCTTAGGATTTTCTATATATGAGATCATGTCACATGTTTTACTTCTTCCTTTCTAATCTGGGTACCTTTTATTTCTTTATCTTGCTTAACTGTCCTGGCTAAAATCAATAGTAAATGTTGAATAAAAGTGGTGAGAATGGACATCTTTGGTTCCTGATTTTAGGTGTAAAGTTTTCAGTTTTCCCCCATTATGCATTATATTAGCTGTAGGATTTTTCACAGATGTACTTTATTATTATTTAGTGTTTTTATCATGATAGGGTATTGGATTTTGTCCAATGCTTCTTATGCATCTTTTGGGAGGATAATGTGTTTGTTATACATTAATCTATTAATATAGTGTATACTTTGATTTTCACATGTTTAACTGTATGTTCATTTTTATGTTAATATATTACATGTTTAAGTACAATCTAACTGAGGAGAGCTTTGTATAAGACCAACAGACATTTATTGTCTATTCTGAGTTCTGGCCTTAACTTGGACCTGCATGTTGGATGAAAACAGATGGCAAACTAGGACGTGACTGTAACCATGACTTCAAATCACAAACACTCCAATATTTTTAAAAAATCATGTTTGCTTTAAGAAAAAAATATTTTAAAATTCATGTTGAACATGCACTCTTTATTGTTGTTTGTTATTACAATCACATTTTCAACCTTTGACGATATGGGTATCAATTAAAATAGCTCTATGACTTAAAAGTAAACTGGTGTATGTTATTTCTGATTTAGAACATATTATTGCAGAAATGACCTTTATCAGAGTTTGGGTAGGTCAAATAATTTAATAAGAAAAACTCATATGGATCTGATTTTTTTTTTTTTTTTTGCCCGTAAAAGGCAATAACAATGTTACCGATAGCATTACTTGCTAACATTTTATTTAAGTATCTCCTTTAGTCCTATCAGCAACTCTGTGGGCTAAGTATGATTAGTGTTACATTCTGCAGCTTAGGAAATTCCGAACTTGTCTAAATACTCATAGCTAGTTAAGTAGTGAGGCCAGGATTCTGACTCAGAACCAATTGACTCCAAAGCCCATGCTCATCACCATTTCTTATGCCTTGGGTATAAGAGTTCAATTTATGCACAAAGTTAAAACTATTCATTTCCCCTTTTTAACTAAAGAGGAAACAAAACCTGGAAAGTCCTAATATTCAGTGTCCTACTTGTTGACCAAATTCCATTTCAAGTCAAGAACTCATTAAGTACTTACCATGTGAATTTAACATATGAGATATTCCTAATCTAGTAGTGGACAAGGCTGTATAGGAACTGTTTTGTATTTAATTATGCAGTTAATGGCTCTCTGACTATGTTTGATGATATAAGTAGATCTTTATTTACAAAGCTAAACCCACCTTTAACAGAAAAAAAAAAACTACATCAAAGTGGCTAATGATAGATTTGAGGACATTATAACTTGAGGCATTAAAATCACTATAGAGTTGTTATACAGAAAGAGCCTGGTAATATACAATTCTAAGCTAACACCATGGACCTTCCTTGAGTCCTAGGCTCAGGACGCTGTACTCTCTTGGTTTTCCTCTTAAGTCTCCATCCCTGGCAGTGGTTTCTGGGCCTCCTTGTAGCTCTTCAGCCTGAACGCTACAAGTCTCAGTCCCATGCTCATCTCTCCTTCTAGAAAAGCTCATCTCAAGCTGTAATTATCACAGTTAAGCAGATAACTTGCAAATGTATATAATTCTAGTACTGACCTCTCATATATATCCAATCCCGATACTTCTATTTGGAGTGTCTACTTGAACATCCAGCATCTCAAAGTTAAGACATATAAATGGATCTAACTTTTCATTTTATTTTTAATCGTACCACCCCCATTTCCCCAGGCCCAAAATCTTGGAGCCATTTGTTATTCTTCCATGTCCTGGGCTGAGTTTGCATCCATTCATACACCAGCTGTCTCAAGAACTGGTCCCTTCCGGCCCATTCTCATTGCCTTCCCTCAACACCCATCAGCATATATGTCTGCAATAGCCTCCTGAATGTCCCCTGCTGAGAGAGATCAAGAGGAATCCTTACAAAACTGTTTGCAGGCTAACATCTAGGGGGTTAGAAAGGCCATTTGGCCTTGTGAGGTGATGTCAATGGAGACAGTGGGAGGTGGGAGAAGGGTATAGGCAAGCCCAATAAATGTGTAAAGAAAACACACATGGGATTTACACATTTAGGAGAGATATCGCAATTCCTTCTTACGGTCAGTTCTTCTTTGGTTTGGTATAAAAGTCACAAGACCTGGAATAACATCTGTCAGCCTCTCTCTGGTGAGCCTGAGTAGCAGAGACAAAGGAGATGCTGGTGCCCACAACTGGACAAGGACATCCTAGGCTGACCAACATCTGGTATATGTGACCCTGCTGCTGAACTGCTGCTAGTTGTCACCATGCAAACCTGGGCTGCAGGCCTGAGAGCTTTAGGCATCTTCATTCATGTGCCTTCTACCAGAGGCATGGGGTAAGGAGGTGGAGAAGGAGGAGCCCTAGGCTCCAGAGGCAATACAGGAGAAAGCTCAGGTGCCCAGGTTCTGAAGTGGGATGGAACCAAGTTCAAATCCCTCTCTGCCTCTCTCTAGTTGCTCAACCTATAATTAATCTCTCAGAGCAAACCAGGCCATTTGCTCAGCTTCCTGTGAACTCCAAGCTAGAAAGAGTATAAAACATCATTGAAGATATGAAAAGATGGGGAAAACCAATTTTCCTAAAGTCCTCACAAGTAAAATACCATACATGGTTGTAATGAATACTTTGGCAAATTTCTGAGGTTGGAAGGGGGTGGGATGACCATGAGGTGCTCCAAATGTCTTCTAAAATAAGAGCACCCACTTAATAGCCTATAAATCTCAGTTTTCTCAACTTTGAAATGGGGATCATGATCCTAGCTCACCAGGTTATTTTAGGAATTACATAAAATGTACATAAATAATCCACATAGTGGCTGGGACATTAATGGAAGGCCTACGTGTTTCCACATGAATTCTGGGCAAGTTATCATATAAACTGGGAGTGCATTAATATTTACTTGTTTATAAGCACATGAAATTTGGCAAAGGGGAAAATAGGCCATTAATACATATTACACATGTGGCTCCTTCACTCTCTTGAAGGCCCAATTACTCTCTGGTCTGTTATTTCTTTCAGGGTAACTTCCTTTTTTTTAATCTACAGTTACAAATAGAAATAATACAAAGAGATTATATTCTCTGACAGTTGGTGGGTCATATCTAATTACTCTGTCATCTCTTTACCTGAAAGGATCCAACTAGCCATCTTCTGCTCTCTCTGAAGGAACAATCATAAACTGGAACTCCCCTCTGGCTACTCTGAGTGAGTCTTCGACCACCAATCCTGGACACCAAAAGGACTCTCAAACATCTTTATCAATGGAGGGGGCTTGAGGTCTTTTTAAATTGACCTCGAAACTGAATGAGACCAAAGGATTAAAGATAAAAGTCAAGGACAAAAAGATTTATGTTGCAAAATCAGTGAGTTGCATAGCTAGGGCTTGGATCCAGTATTTTTACCTGAGTATCTTGTTAAAATAATACAGATTCTAATTCATGAGGTCTCAGGTGAAGCCTTAGATTTCTGCTGGTTCTGGGACTGCAATTTCATTTGCCAGAGTGTTGGTGTTGGTTAAGCACTTAAAAGTTTATTGCATGTAGTTCCTGATTCAATAAATGATAATTATTATTGTTGCTGTTGTTTCTAATACTTGTATTGACTGAGCTGCATGTAGCTCTCAGAGATTGGGAATGTACATTTGGGTTTAAAAAACTGTTTTCTGTGAACTTAACTGGTTCAGATTAGTGCCCCAGTGTTCAAAGACTGATTCAAGTAGGTTGGTTGACTGACCATACTAAGTTTCAGATTCCATCAGAGCTGAGCATTGGACTTCAAGGGAGGGTGGAACAAACATACAAGAGAACATAAAAAAGCTGCCTCTTGTATGTAGTAGTAATCAAAGGGTGCTACAGCAGGATGGAGCAGGCTTCCTGGCATGGAAGCTCTTGGCCTTCAGAAGATGAGTGAGTTTTCCTCGGGCAAAGGTGGGTGATGCAGAAGCCATGAAACACAGAAAGGTCTCTTGAGGAGGCTTTCAGAGATAATCTAGAGTCTTGCTCCTCAACATGAGGGTCTTGACCAGCAACTGCGTCATCATTTGGGATTCCCCTAAAAATTCAGAATCTCAATCCCCATCTAGAACCTAATAAATCTAAAAATGCATTTCAATAAGATCCCCAGGAGACTCAGATGCATGTTACCATTTAAGAAGCACTGCTTTGAAGAGGTTCCATTACAAATGGGGTGGCCACAGGGAAAGAAGCACCCAGATACGGTAGGGAATGAGCCCACTGGCTTCAGAAACCCACATGCAGAATCACAGCCATAGTTATTATTTATCATCAAAACTGACAGTAGTAACAGCAGCCTACATTTGTGTAAAAGTTCAGTCAACAAAGTCAACAAATTGAATGCTTCTACATTCTTTTGATTTATAGGACAAGGTTACTCTTTTCACTTTGTGGATACAGAAAACTAAGGCTCAGAGAGAGAATAATCTAGAAGGAATGTGGCAGCCAGGTCAGTAGACTCCTTCTCAGATAGCCAGTCTAATCTCTCCAAGTCCTAACATTCAGGACAGAAGTAAGGAAGAGAACTGGAAGTCCTACAAATGAACCACTGGCAAGGCTGAGGTGTGACCCACTTTTGATAAATGGGGCAGTTAAGTTTGTGTTTTGCTGAACACATCTGTTTTGGTGTATCTGTATATACTTCTCTTCCCTTCTCCTTTCTTTATTCATTCCCCTCCCTCTTCCTTCTTTCATCCCTTTTTTCCTCCCTTCCTTCCATCCTTTCTCTTTTCCTTTTGAAAAGTGTGTCTTAAAAAATTCCATCTTTCTCAGTTGGTTGAGTTACAGAAGGTGCAAAAGGAAATTGCTTGTGCATTAGGGAGACGAGAGACCTTCCAGGCAGGTGAGGTGCTGTCTGCAGCCAACATGGCTTGGAATAGTGGAGAGGAATGGATGTAGGTGGGAGAAATGAGCTCTGAAGTCAAAAGCCAGGAAGAGCTGCTGTCCAGGTCCCTGTCCTCCTATGGTTTGTCTTGACCCAGAGTCCACCTTCAGCTCCAGATGGCCTCCAGACCAGGGTGCCCTTCTCAGATCCATTTCCCATAGTCCCCTCTATTTCTCCTCCCAACCACCAAAGCTAATTGTTTGCTAGTCCTTCTTCGGAGAACCATCCTGCAGCTAAGTCTTTGTTCTTACTGTTTCTGGAATGTCTTTTTTGTTCCATCTCCACTTTTTCATCGTTTTTCTTTTTGGACATTGTGTTAATCACTTTATATTCATTAGAGTCATTTATTTTATTCCATTATAGTTCTCTGAAGCAAGTATCTGCATTGTCCCCATTATACAATCAAGGTGATGAAACTTAATTTAAGCAATCTTCCCTAGGTCACAAAGTTTGTAAGTGGTAGATCTGGGACTTAGATCTGTCTGTCACCAAAGCCCACACTCTTAATCACTAATCTGTGCCTCATATCTTTTTATCACAGTACAATGGAACCACATGTTCACAATTCAGTTTATCTGTCAACTAAATCACCAACTCCTAGAGGTTTTTTTCCCCATTGTTTTCATCCCGGGCTAGAACAAAGCCATGGCTGGCACTCTAAATGTTTTCCATTGTGCCTTACTCTATTATATTTCCTATAGGTAGAGACAGAATAAGAGCTCGAGTCTAGCTTGACACTAGTTTCAATTATGCTTCCGTGACCTCTGAATTTGTGACCATCTAGGGCTTGGTTCTTAGCTGCTCTGTCTTGGTTTCCCACCTCTATGTCCTTCTCCACCTTTTAATAGATTGTGAACATCAGGGAGTTAGGAAATTGTTTATTCTTCTTCAATCCACCCCCTCCTCTGTCCCGAAACAGTGCCTAACAGTGTCCAGCCACAGTAGACACTAAGTTGACTACTTAGTGAATGAACAATCATAATTTTCTATGAATCTGCCTTCCCAATTTAAAAAATGGGATCAAAGTTGAAAACATTCCATTTAACTGTTATGGGGAGAGAGAGAGAAAGTTATGCTACACTATCCATATAGAAAACTAAATTATTAGGCTGGAAAGAGTGACAAAGGGTATTGAAAATAGAAATGGAGGTTGGGAACTAACCAAGATCCTGTCTATGGAAAATGTGAATGCTCTCTGGAGCGGTTCCAACCCAGTTCCTGAATATGTAACATACTTCCAGAAGGCCTAACTTGGGCTTTAATATCCCATTAGTAGAAAAAAAAAGTACTGTATGTTATAGCTTTAGAATGCAATCCATTTGTGGGTTTGCAACTGAGGTGTTAAGAGACTTCGAAAAAAGACAAAGACCACAGTGCATGCAGTCTCATCAGACTAGAGAGGCAGCTAGAATAAGACATTAACCCACTCAAAGACCCTTGAGGCCTCCAGCCTTTACCCTTGGATAACTCTGAAGGGCGTCCAGCAAGTTCCAATTTGGGCAGGGGTTTGTTTATCTTGCTTGGTTCAAATCAGGGCTACGGATCCCTAATGGTTTTTATGTCCCAAAAGGTTTTCCACATTTGGGCAAGATCTATGCTTTATGGAGGGGTGAGGGGACCCTGCTCCCGGTCCCAGTGGCTGAGCCAGCTGCACTAAGAGCATTCAAATGCCCTTACTCTGGGAGAGGTTTAGCAGCATCTACCCCTTGCACGAGCTTGGAGATTTTCACAATGGTGCTGTGTCATAGTAAAAATGCCTCCATTCTTAACCAACTGTAATTTTTATTACATTTCATTTTTCTGTTAGTGAGGCTAAATTTTCAAGACTAGTCTTTTTCCTGTAACCACTACCCTGTGCCAGCAAAAACTAAATGGGCTCACACTAGCTTCTGGCCCTTTATTTTGAGTACACCATTCCTAACCCAGGAATAATCATTCAGGTTTGTAATTGCCACTCTCCTTTCTATAGAGGGTGTCCCTACCTCCAGGCTCTTCACCCTAACATGCTGCTGTTGGTTTGACTTCCTAAAATTTAACCTGCTTAAGAGCCTGTGTTGGTTTAATACTGCTTTAGGTCCAAATTTCACCTTGCTCTCTCCAAACTGTAACCACACCTACCATATTAATCTTATGTCTCACTGTCTCCACCATGAGATTGTTGTCAAGAACCATTTCCTCATTGTTTCCCAAGCACGGCCCTCATTCCTACCCTGACATTTTACCTCACATGCTTTTCCTGCCTGGAACAAGACCCCCAACCAGAATGCGGTTCAAAGGTGACTTTTGTGTTCAGAGCCTTCTTCACTTTGTTCCAACTTTTAGCTTCCTAAATCTTAAATTCTCGCTAGCATAAGCAAATCTTGGAATACAATCCAGAGTTCCCAAACGTAGATGTCTGCAGGGCCAGGCGGGTGAGAAATGAGACTGGAGCTGGGAGGTGGGGCTACGTGCATCAAGGGAAGAGTGGGGAGCTAGTGTGTCTTATCTGGAGGTGGTGTGTGGGTCAGGGCCAATGCACTGGGCCAAGTGAGAATGATGGCTCAGGGATGCAAGAGAAGCCAGACTCTACATTAATGCAGAATTGTCCAATTTTAAAAATACTGCAGCTATCAAAAAATAAAAACTGAACAAACAAAAAAACCTCCCATGTCGTGGATTTGGTACATGAGAGAGTTTTTGCACCCCTGGTATAAGAATGACACTGTTAGACTCAGTACTCATTGAGTTTGCTGTGGGGTACAGGGAGTGTTAATAATCCCCTGGGCCTGGAGGTAAAGTGTCTGCAATAACCCTCTCTAGTTCACACCACAGCCTCTTTTACACTTGTGGAATAGAGTCCCATATAGCAAATCCCAGACCTGGGCAACTAGGCCGTTCCTCTTTTTCCCAACTCCTGAGAACAAGTTCATAGCACTTCAGCTAATAATATCCAGATCACTACTTCAGGACAATCATTTATTTTCAGATTCAATATCCGTGAAAGTTTTAAAAGTAAATATTTTTATTTTAGGTACAAGAGGGCTGGAAGGGGCTGTGCATGGAGGGGTATCTTTATTTTTATGAGAATTATCCTTTTGAAACATAAATCGTATTATGTCACTTGTGCTTAAAATCCTCTGATGGCTTCTCATTGCTTCTAGGGATACAGAAAAGGGCCCTTAATAAAAGCCTGTATTATCTGGTAATTTGTTTTGTCTCTCTGTGCCTTAGTTTCCTCATATGTAAAAAGGAAATTTAAAAATTATATAATACTTTAAAAAACACTTGTCACAATGCCTGGCACACAGTGAGCACCCTATACCTGTTCACTTTTGTCCTTCTGACCTCTAGATACTTAACTGATAAAACTCTCCAGCTCCTTACTCTCCATCTAAACTGCAAACCTGCCATTCTCCTTTCTGCCACTGGCCCTTTGCACATACAGTTACTTCTGCTAGAACACACTGCCAACCACTCTTCTTTTAGTTAATATCTCTTGGATCCTTAGCCCTCAACTGAAACATCATTGCCTCAGAGAGGTTCTTCTCTGCCTGGTTCCAATCCTCCTTTTAGGGGGTGTCACACAGCCTTGTCCCTCTCCCTGTAATATGTATCATGGTTATAATTAGTAATTTGTTTTATAATTACTCGATTCCCTACTGGTTTTTAAGTACCATGTGGGTAGGGGTAATGTCTGTTTTATTCTTGGTATCTAGCCATGTATTTAATAAATATTTGGAAAGTAAATGAATTTCCACCACCAGTGGCCTCTTCTTGGTGTGCGGGGGTATGAAAAGCACAGGGCATAGGGCCTTCTCTGAAGATATGGAAGAAATTATGACTCCTCTCCTGATTTGAGGGCTGGAGAATAGAGGTGCCCTCACTTCTTTGCTCAGGAAAGAGACCCCAGACCCTCGGAAACAAGGGTAATATAGAGATTGGGACCACCGCTTTCTTTTTTTCTTTTTTTTTGTCAATAAGAGTGTGGGACCACTTTGCAGAAATAAGACCCTCAGGACAATTTGCCAAGTGGATCAGGGGTATGTGGGCACGTTAGACAACCACAGAAACAGATAAGAGAAAAATCATTCCATGGCTGTCTGCCTTACCATGGGCCAGTTAATACCTCCCAGCCGGGCAGGACCATTCCTGCTTAGAGGTCAATGAAGGTTTAAATGTGCTTCATGTGGCTCTCAGATGGTCTATCTTCTGCCATCTACTTTCAGTCACACATTGGGAAGGGCTGGGATCCAGATCATTTTTGTAAAATGATACTCGATAAATAGTCACTGCTGATAAATTAACCAATAGGTGATACTCACAGAATCAAATCTGATGGCTTTAAATGTTCCTTCCTCATTTTAGGACAGGTAACTATGTAGTAGCCTGGAGTTCTGTGCATGTGTTTATTTATCCATTCATTTACTTGACAATTATTTTCTGAACCCATTCCATATGCCAGGTGCTGTGTGGCAATTTTTTTTTTTTTTTTTTTTTTTTTTTTTTTTTTTGCAGAGAGGAATACATTTGCTTGTTCCATTGGTTAATAGGAGTCCCTTCTCTCATTTGGTTAATTCTGTGCTATGACTACTCAGCTGTAGATGGGAAGACTCCCCATTTACCCCCATAAGTACCCATATCAAAGGATGCTTGAGATATCCTAGAAGTCCTCAGAGGTAAAGGAGGCAGCAGGGCAGAGGTATACAGGAAAATGATCGATCTTATAGTCAGATGGACCTGAGTTCAAATCAGCAGTTCCATGTTGTACTTATACATGTATGTACACACATGCACACACACAGAGGCTGAGACCTCAATGGGTGGTAATACTGCAGTGTTTCCTAGTAGTTAGGAACCTGGATTTGAGAATTGAACAGGCTTAAGATCAAATGCTTGTTTTGCCCCTACTAGCTCATCAGCCTGGGTAAAGATTTTGGTTCTGGAGTTGGTAGCCTATAACCGTAGTTCTTGTGATTTGCCAGGGTCTCTGAAATGTTTTTGTACTCTCAGTTTATCCACAACAATATCTATTTGAAATGGACTTTAGATGAGTCTGCTTATTAATGCAAAAATGTGATTCTGAGTATAAAAAGGAATAAAATACCCACCACTGCTACTACAGGTGTTTCTGGTGACTGTGAACTTCACAGGGAAACCCTCAGAGGAGTCACACAGGCCTTTTGGTCAGGCCTTCATGGAATCACTTGTGGCATAAATATTATAAAATCATTTTTAAAAAAGTTTGTTGTCATAATGAAATACAGAGTTAAAACACTCAAAACACCAAAATATGTGTTACCAGTTGACAAAAACATTTTAGACTTTATTGAAGATGGTCAAATATCTTCTGTTAGAATTCAGTCCACTGAAAACAAAACACTCTTAAAACAAAACACTATTTTAACTGTACTATTAATTTCTTTATGATTTCTTGGTTTTAAGACGCAATTTCAACAGAAGTTTAAATAATGAATTGCACTATCTTGAGATATTTTTCCCCCCCTCTTAAATATTTGCTACTGACTCACATATTATTATAAACAAATTATAAGCATGTTCCATTACGCTCTATAAATGTTCTCATGGACAAGAATTTTCATAGCTTATTTAAATGAAATTTTGTTCTTTAAAAGAATAAATGATTTTGAAACACTCAAAAGGGTTAGTGACATGTACTGAAAAATCTTATTTAGTTTTATGCACCTTTATAAAAATATACAAATTTTAATTTGAACACTAAATTTTGCACCAATCATAGATTTTTAGACATGGTTTCCGATCCCAGGAATGAATGCTTAACACCTTTTTCTACTCTGAAGGTGTTGCAGAAAATATCCAAAATTAGACTGGTGAGAAACCAAGGAGCACTCAGAGAGTTGGAGAACTCAGGTTTATTATGCCGGTGGTCCCAGAGAAGCTAGAGCTCTGAAGATCTGGGCCTGGAGTTCAGTTGCAATCTTCTTTATATAGACCTTTTTGGCATGTGCTGATTGGTTAATTTGTCCTTAGATCTTTACAAAGTGATGGGAGCTGCTATGGTTGCAGGTAGTTACATTGCCTTACAAAGGGCGGGAGTTGCTAGGGGGTACAAACAGTTACATTTGTTGCTTAGACAGATCAAACAAAAAGGAAGGTGAGTCTTTAGTTGATTTTGAGTACAACCCATGCAGCAAACATATTTACAGAAGCAGAACTGAGAGGTGATTAGCCTTTTGAATGAAAATTCCTCTTCAGATGGAAGAAAGATGATATCAACAAAGAATGAAGTAGAAACAAAGAAGCTTCATAATACAAGTGAGGGCTTGTTTTCCTTAGTTAAATAGGTGTTCACATTTCTCTAGGCTCTTAAATGGTTTTAGAAACCTCAGACTTCATTCAAGAGGAACTTCCCTCTGAGCCTCTACCTACATCCTGTGCTTACTTCAGTGATAACATTTATATCATGCTAAAATTGCGTATTTATCTGTCCATCTCTATTAATAGGTGAATTCCTTGAAAGTTAAGACTATATCTTATGCACTGTTTTATTCTCAGGACCTAGTATAGTGCTTGGTACATAGCTGATATTCAATAAACATTTGTTAAGTGAATAATAAATGGATGAGTGAATGGCCTGATGCATGAATCCTAAGGAAAACCTAATGAAAGATTTTACATAAGGATGGCCTCTAGCCTCTAGATACTTCCTTTCAAGTGTCCCCGTCAGTTGCTTCTGCTCTGTGTCCTCTGTCAGGGAAACCTGGAGGGTATTTTTCCTTTTCATGTGTGTTTATGAATGAACTAAGAGTAGGGCACTTTAATTAAAAACAATGGAGAGTTGGCATTTCAAGGTGCTAGTAAAAGTGGCAGCAACCATCATTACCACCATCATTATCCTTAGCATCATCTTCCTGGTTGTAACATTTATTGAACATATTTTATTTAGATGTTAGATTCTACACTAACTTCTTTATATATGTTATCTCGTTTAATCCTCAAAACAACTCTATAAAGATCTTGTTCTCACTCCCATTTCACAGATGCAGACACTGAAGGCTCAAGAAGTAAAGTCACCTTTTCAAGATGACACAGTGTTGAAGTCAAGACTCAAACCCAAGGCAGAATGATGCTCATGTTCAATTTCTGCTAACCATAAAGCAACTCAGAGGCTGACAGTCCTAACAGGCCAAAGAGAGCCCCAGATAGCACTTGCCTTATTCATTCTGAGCCCCTCTTCCTACCTTACTTCAACCAAAGCCTCTGGCCCTTCCTTGTCTGTCTCCCTTCTCATTTGAATGTAAGCCCCTAATGGTCTTCAGTATGGCTGCTGATAACAATATTGGAAATGAGGGGCTTGAATTCATCAGTCTTCACACAGGCTCCAAATGCCTCTTAAAAACATTATACATATAGTATGTGCACACAGATACTAACAATCAAACAGTCTAGATGGTTAGAGGACGACAAGTAAAAGGTCTCTCTTGAAAGCAACCATTTTTGGATGTTTTGGTGTCTACTCTTTGGTAGTTACCTCCTTACTCCAAAAAAGGTTTATTTCCCTATTTCTTTATATTCTCTTCCCTCTAAAGAAGAACATACTCAATTGCCTGATGAAAGATGAGGAATTTTGTCCTTTCTCTCAGTTCCTGCAAGTTGTATATTTTTAGTTTTGTTTTTCTATTGGTAACTGTTTTAGCTTTAAATACTATTCATTAACTTCTCTCTTTATCCTTCAATTTAAATATGTTTCTTGACTCCCCCAGGATTATCCTATCGCTCTTTATTCTTTTTGAATTAAATCTGCCTTTTACAGGAAATACACAACAATGTCTTATTCCAGTTTGTTTTGGGGGAACATTTAATTACTGACATTGAGAAATCATCTTTTTCATTTAAAATATTCAGGAGTTCAGTTTACATGTGTTAAGTTTTTTGGGGGAAGTGCTGGAATATAATCCCTGTTGTTTCTTTGGGTATAGAGTTTCAAATAACTATCTTACAAGTGTATTTCTGAAATATGGCTCATTCTAAGTCTCTGTAACTAGGACTTGACATCTTTTATGACCAGCTCAAATATGAGAACCCCAAGTGACTGTCTAAGGTTGCTGTCCTCAACAATGACGTTTCTGAATTCAATGTATTGGATTTAACAAACTCTTAACTTCCTGATTTCTTGAAGTGATGCTGGGAAAAGGGGAGGGGATGGGCATATGATTCAAGAATCCTATTGATTTTTAACCATTAATAACAAATTGGAAGGTTATGAAATGATTTTTTTAAAGATAAAATAACAGTCATCTTAGATTCAGTTGCTTTAATCCTATCCAATCACCCATTTCTATCAATTCTACCTCTTACATATATCTCTCTGCTGCTTCCTAGGGATTTAGACTTTTTGGTATAGTGCTTACTGAAATGGAGGAGAGGTCTGAAATCCAGCCCCCATGCTGTGCACTAAATGATATGTGTGGGAATTAGGCTGCATCACCCCACAGATTGGGGAGGGGAGACTTTTTGTAATTTTTACTATACATTAAATGTGCCAGCAATACCCTACCAGGAACATTTCTTAGGAACAGCCTTATAAATGCCTCCAGTTCTCAATGGACTTTCCCTCTATCCACCTTCCATACCAAGTATACTTATCCGAAGTATCAGAGACCATAATTCAGTAAGTTTGGGGGTGAAACCCAGAAAGCTACATTTTGGACACTCATGTTGGGCAATTCTGATGCAGATGGGCTAAAGGCAGCAGAGGGCTTTTGTCCTGTGCCCACCAAACTTCTTGGCCCCATGAGTGACTCCACTATCAACTGAGTAGCCCAGCACTTTATGAATCTCTTAGGGGTAGTAAGGGCAACCTCAGTAGACCAGAAATCTAATATTACATTTTCTTTGGAGTGAGAAATATTATTTTAGAAGTTGAAGACTTCCAGATATGATCTTTTGCATTCTTCTAAGAGGTGACATAGCACTGGGCCATAGTGGGCAATGAATGAATACTTTTTAGTTGATTAATTGGTACAGAAACATACCCCAAATTATATTAACACATTCTTTTAATCATTAAGAAAATATTTTCATGGTCACAAAACTAATAAGTCAGAAGATTTCTTTAAATAAACTTAAATCTTGGAATTAGAACTATGCATATGCCTTTCCCTGCCTGGTAGGCATGTAAAGGATAATTGTTTTGATTATGAGGAAGTCGACTAAGACAACCTTTATAAACTAAATTATTTATGAGGTACAGTCACATAGCTCAAATGTGTGTGTATATTCCTATTATGACTTCTTATTTTTATACTCGGAGGTAATAACTTTAGAAAAAGACACAAACAATATACTTATTGTAGTTAAAGAAAACAAGTTGAAAACTTATTAGATGTTTTTATCAGAAACAAAATATTCCCTATATGTAGGAAAATCTGTTTTCATATTAATATTCTATTTACATTCTATATATGACCAATAACTTTAATACAGTTATTCTATATCTACACATACACACACTCAAACTGGTTAAAAATGAACAGTGGAGTTTTCTTTTCTACTGTATAATTTAAATATGGGTAACTAAGATTAGTCCTGGTTGTATGTAAATATTCAATCCTTTAATTTACAAACTTACCTAGCAATAACCCGAGAATGAAAAATTGAGTTTAATGAATTAAATTTATTATATTGGCTGGTACAATATGCACATTTCAAAACATTTAGCTGCCTTATATTGAAAATCCTCTTCCTTAACACTACTAATTTTTCTAATTTTGCTATTTCACTGCTTTACATTACTATAAATTATTTCACTCTTTTCTCTCCCTTTTTACTAAATCTTGCTTTTGTAATTTTCAGCAGGTAGTACACTGGAAAGAAAAAAAAAACAACTGGTGACAGATCTAGATAACTTCTTCCTGATTATGGAAGTCAATCATTCTTTTGATTACCACTGCTATACAGAGTTCCTCCTGAGATTTTAGCAAGGTTAATGGGGAGGCAGAGAAGGGGAACCAGAGAGAAAATAGAAACACCTTTATTGTGGAAGTCCCTGACAGGATGGTATAAGCTCTTCATTTTCCATTTTGAGACAGCCCACTCTTGCAATCAAGGGCACACCCTTGGTGATCAATACTTCATATTAGAAAATGTTTCTCATTACCTGGCAAACTTTGAACTTAGTAGACAGACCATCCTGGGTGGTCTTAAAAGCAGAAAACCAGGAATGCTGTGTACTAATTGTTGGCTGTCTTTCTAGAGCCACCTATACCACCAGAGGTGAGCAAGCTCATGGAGATGTTGAAGAGTTATCAGAAACCTGTAGACTGTGGCCAAGCTGCAAGGATGCAGAACTCTGCCCAATTAACCCTGGAGATATCAAGTCCTGACTTGTGATCGCCTTGTGAATAATTAATACCAGATGAACATTTCCTTTTCCTATTCTTACCTACTACAGGCTGCTCCAACCCTCATCTTGTACCCACAACCACCTCCAGAAAACAAGTTGACCTGGACCACCTGTAGTCACCTAAAATGCTGTCTGTCTTCCTATTTCTCTTCCATAACCTCAGTTCTTTCTAACATCTTAATAGACCTGAGACCAGACACCTACATAGCATGTTCCTCCTCCTTTTTAAAATTTCTGATTACTCTTTTTGTCATAAAATAAATATGACATAAAATTTAGCATCTTAACCATTTTCATGTGTATAGTTAGGTCATATTAAGTACATTTACACCACTGTGCAACTATTACCACTATCTATCTCCAGAACTCTTTTCATCCAGAAAATGAAAACTCTATATCTATTAAACACTAACTTCTCATTTCCCCTCTCACACCAGCCCCTGGCAACCACCTTTCTACTTTCTGTCTCTATGATTTTGACTATTCTGAGTACCTCGTATAATTGCAGTATTTGTCTCCCCCCTCTCCTTTTCTCTCTTTTCCAACTCCATTTAATCTACTTCAAACATGATCTCTTTAAGGAAGAGGTCATTCTTTTTAATCTTTCTTATCTTTTCTCTCTGGAAAAAAATTAAAACCTGTCCTATACCTCCTCCTTCCCTCTTCATTCCATTTATAAGTCTCCCATTAAAATAGAGGAAGGAAGGAAGGAAAGTGGGAAGGAAAGAAGGAAGGAAGAAAGGAAGGAAGGAAGGAAGGAAGGAAGGAAGGAAGGAAGGAAGGAAGGAAGGAAGGAAGGAGAAAGAAAGAAAAGAAAGTTACCTGGATAATAATTTTCTGATTCTTTCATATAGGTATGAGTTTCAAAATGTAATTAACCATAACGAAATAACTACAGATGCCAACATCTAAAATACTCTGAAATGGCCCAAAGTTCTTTTCAAAATCTCCATAAAAGTTTAAATTTAACTCTATATTCATCTTAATTAAAATTATTTCCTCTCAACAAGAATTGTCTTTTAACTCACTTATATTGCTTTTTTCTTGGAGGCTGATTATCAGTATTCTAAAAATGGTGTTTTTCTCTTTATTCCTACACGGGAAGTGTGTAGATTTCAACTGTGTTATGAGTTAAAGAGGTTTTTAAGACTAGAGTCTGTGAATCAAACCACAACATTTAATACTGTTTCTCCAGTAAAGTGTTCTAAGATACACACAGCTCCTGAGAATTGAACTGCTGGAGTAAAGCATTTGTAAACTGGGGACTGAGTGTTTGTTATACGCTTCCCATAGATTTTCATTAATGATAGAGAGCTGAAAGCTGTTGACCAACTTGGTGCCACAGGACACACAGTGAACAATAATAGAAGCAGACAACCATGCCCCAGAAAACCCTAGCATGTCTTCCAGACTCTCTGCCTGAACATATGCCAACAGAGTTTAAGACCAACTAGTCAATATGCTGAACCTACAGATTCAATCAATACACATTCTATGACTTCAAACACCCATATAATTTTTTGATGCATTTTGTTCCACTGCATGTTGAAGAAACATATGTTTCACTATGGCACATAATAGACTTTGAAAACCCCCACACAAGGGCGCTGAAGTTGAAAAGATTTTCCAAGAGCACGAGCCGAATCTATAGAAGTAAGCCTAGAGCAGAAGCCAACCAGCTAATTGTATTATTCAGCAGTAAGTTACTTACAGAGGGAAATCAGAAACCATTATAGAGCTGCAAAACAGAAAGCTAAATAAACTTCCAACCCTTGCACAAAACAATAGTTTAAAGATAACACATTAGCTGAGGGTCCAAAGAGTGCCAGAAATGGGAATGATGATCTAGGAAGTTCTGACGGAACAGGGAAGTGAAAATAGCAATTGAGATCAAGTTATTAATAGGGCAACAGACACACTAACCAGCAGCCTCCTTTTTTTTCCCCAAAGGTGTGTAAGACCGGAGACAGCCTGCCTTAGTCTTGGGGGTCTATCCCTTTGCAATTAATGGATAAAGTGGGTTTTACTGACTTTGTTTGTTTGAGGCCTCAATTTTTGGGCCAAGCCATTTGTCACAATGAACATTAACTCCCTCTCTAAACTCTTTGAACATTTAGAGCCACTTCCCCACGATTTGAAACTTAACTCTCTGCAGTCTCATATTATTCTCTGAATACTTGACGCATGCAAATCTAGCCTCCTTGTTAGGATCATAAACAACTTAAAGACAAGGAAATTAACTTGCACTTCATTAGCATCTCCCATAACACCTACACATTCCTGGGTACAGGGTGGGTATCTGATAAACACAGGTTACTTAACTCACAGGATGAGGTCCTCACATAAGGTCACAAGCACTGAAACAATGTCAACTCCATATGCCAATCTCAGCCCAATTTCCCAGGAAAAGTACTGAGGGAGAATGTAAGCTTGGCAGTCACTGGGGGCCACATCAGAATGCATAAATTCTGAATCTTGTGTATAGGGGAAACTGCTTAACACCTAGAAACTATAAGCTTCATGTTTTGTTGTCTATCCAGCACCTGTAGGGACTCAAAACACATATATTGAATGAATGAAACATATGAAACCGAGGGTCTCCCCTTTAGTCTCTTGGATTAGTGTTTCCACATCTTTTGTTTCTCTTCACTCATCATTTATAATCAATCCACAAAAGTTAAGGTGACTCCAGAAAACAATCCAACATGGTACTACATGGCACATAGGGAGGTGTATACCTCCTCTCGTCTGTGCAGGGTGTATGTGCAGGGGAGCGGTAGGGGAGGTTGAGGATCAAAGGTCACTGGTCTGCTAGCCGTGGGTCTGGGGCTTGTTGCAGAGGGATAAGAACTGCTCTCCTGGAGAGAGATAGCTGGATGTCAGATTGAGCTCTTGGTAGCCCCCAGGCAGTGGAACACGTCTGTCTGCAGTCCTTGTCTGGCTGGCAGTTTCCTGCCAGGGAAGGCTGCCAAGCAGGTTGTGACAGCTGTGCAGTGTGCAAATCTCCACAGTTCTTTGGTGCACTGACATGTCTGACCTGCCTGTCTGCTACTCGTGGGAAACAGCTGAGAAGTTCCAATGCTGAGGGATTTTATTTTCCACTGGCATTCATTTTTCAGCAGAATGCCTGACTATCATGTCTTTTAAGATGGAAGTCATTAGAATATGGCCTTTAGCTTTTCTGGTCAACACGAACCTATCAATTCTATAATAGGAGGAGAACTAAATTCCACTCTGTTCCCAGCCACCACTGGTTTTCATTTTGGCCACATAACCATACTGGTTTACGAGTATCTTATCACAGTAATTGACACCTGTCATGGACTACCACTAGGAGAAACCACCTGTCTGAATAATTAAAGAAAAATTAAAGATAGCTTTTTAACCACTTAGTTCTTTTGAAAAAAATTTTCAAAATATTAATGCTTATTATTTTGAAGGTTTATACCTTGCTTAAGGGATTCTGACAAAGGGCTACTTTTTTATATTCTCTTAAAGCAGCTACCTTTATTTAAAGTTACTGATAAGTGAACTCAGTTTTTCATCAGAGATATATGTTAACGTAGATTATTTTCTGTACTCAAAAGTAAAAAGTTAAATGTGAAATTTCAGACATACCTTTCAGCATCTTTCGTCCGGTAGATCCTCCAAAAGTATTGAGAAGGCCACTCCTTGCTCCTAAAGATGTGGTTGCTTCTAGGAGAGAACCAGTGATGTACTGAGATACAGAAGTCCTTTGGAGGGTGGCACGATATTCACAAACGTTGTTTAGAACACATTGCTTTAAGCAGGGACCAATGTTAATCCTTTCATAGCCTGTCTCAGAGGCTGGGAGCTTTGTGAAGAAATGGAGAAGAGATCCAATTGTATCTTCTGTTTCTTCTCCCCTTCTCACTGCATTGTAGATCTGCGAATAGCACAAAGTACAGGAAGTATTAATCTAGTTTCTTAGAAAAGCAAATTAACTTGTTGACAAGATGCCAAGATGACTTATTAAGAAAGAAGGCTCAGTCACTCTAAGCACAAACACTTTTGAGCACTGAACTCATGCATTAACCTGAACATTCTACAGACACCATTTATTTGGAAAAGCTATGTGTAGTTATGAAATAGGCCATTCAAACAACCCTGCTATCAAACAGAGCACTTACAAGTTGTACCAACCAAAAATATACTCAGCTCTTCTGCAGACGTACAAAGGCAAATCTTTTCTTTTTGGCCTTTTGGACTCTAGGGAGTGACTATCCCAGGTCTGATTGCCTCTAGGGAACACTTCAACCTGACATTCTTAAGGAATCTTTCCTCTATTCTCAAACAGACGAGAGGATAAGAGGGTCATGGGAAAGTAAAAATTCTATATATCTCTCTTGGGCATAATCCTTCAATCCATCAGCTTGGATGAAAGTCTCTGAAACCTTTTTCCTCCTCTTCCCTCGCCTCCCACATCTAATGAGTTGACAGGTCCCGCTCACTCTTCCTGTTACATCTCTGTCACTGTCCTGATTTTCTCTCCCCTTTATAACCTGATCACCAAGAATTATCTCCAGGGGACTGGACCATTAAGAGAGGTGTCCCATCATAATTCCAAAGCATTTCAAATTAATCATTCAACATGCACTTATGTAGATCCTGCTCTGTGTGAGGCACTATGTTGAAAGATGTGGAACATGGGCAAAAAGAAACACATCTCTTGTGCTACAGGATTTCACAATCTAATTTAGAAGATGAGGCCTGAAAATTATGAGGTTTAACATTATTGTAGGGAGGTTTTGGGTTTGTCAGACTCTTGAAAGTCAGGTACTTTTATAAACAACAGGGAAGAAACAGAACATAGGGTGAGTTAATCTAGCTTTCTGATGGTGGAATAAAGGTTGACTATATTGTGTTGTTTCCATCATGCCACTTTGAGCACCTTGTCTTGGTTTTCTTGTTATCTATTCATCAAATCAACAGTCATTATGTGTTTATATACCAGTTATGTGTCAAACCTGGGTACATAAGACAACTTCTCTCCTCAAAGAATTCAGTCTAGTGATAATGGAAAGAGCTCATAGTAGAGTACAAATCAAAGTCATCCACTCTGGTGATAGCAATGAGTAGCCATGAAAGAGAAGACCCTTCTATCCTTTCCAGGCCATGAGTGTGTCCCCATGATGCTGTACACTCCAAATCTCACCATAACTAGGGCCCATGGGCAGTAAAAGGGGCCCCTGTTGATCTGTGTTAGGTCCTTAGGAGACCCTAGAATGTACCTACAACACCCTCAATATTCAAATTATGCTGACCCTAACTAGATTTCTACTCTGCCTTCCTTTGCCTACTGCATAGACTTGTCACTTGAAGGGAGAGTGTGAATTCTTTGCCTTCAATTCTCTGTCACTCAATTTCTGGTGGCCATTGTGGTCATGGAGATGGTGTGAAGGGACAGAAAGAACTCAGGCTTTGGAATCAGGTTTATGGGGTTGTATATCTGACTCTACCTTGACCAGCTAGGGAGCTGGTCATGAGTATGAGCAAGCTGACTTAAATGTTTCAAGGCAGCTTCCTCTTCTCTAAAATGTGGATACTAAGGCCCCTCCTTAGGGATGTTGTGGGGTTTATCAAGACAATAATGCAGAGTGCTCAGCCTGGTATCTAGAAATGGTGCCCATTACTATTGGGCAAGAAGAAAATGTACTCCTCTATCCTCAAGGAACAACAGATTGTTGTATAACAACAGAGCATAGTCTGTGAAATTCACAATGATGGAGTTATACTCTTGCTCTTATGTGCTGCTGGACAATACCATCCTAACTTTATATGACTGTATTGTGAGGGGTAGAGAACTGCAGAGCTCAGGACACACTTGTCTTCTCTCAGCTCCAAATCATACAGGCAATCTCCAACACATTAAGTCACAAATGAGCTCTTCAGAAGTAAAAGCTCTAGAAGTTCAGGGAAAAGAACTCATTGTTATGTCTGATTATTCAAGAAGGCTTCAGAGAAAAAACAGATTTGAGCTGTGCCTTAGAAAACAGGTATGGCTTTAACATGGCAAGCAAGGTGAAGAGCCTGAAAAATGAATGTGTTCTAGGACAGCGAGCAGAGTATGGTATTTAAAGCAGATTGGCCTGATAAAAGAGAGCCTTGAATGTCAAGCAAAGAAGTCTAATTCATCAGAAGTGGGAAACTCTTCACTTCAGGGTTTTTTTTTTTTTGTCTGTTTTTAGCAGAGGAATGATGCAAAAAATGTTTTACTTTACAAAGATTAATACGCTATCGTTCTTAGTTACTAATGAGTAGATCTACTCACTTTCTTAATTTTCCAAGCTTGTCCACTGGCTCAGATGCCCACACTCATTATGCTAAGCAGGCCAGTTTTAACATCTTGCCTTTAAATTCTCAATGTCTCAGTCCCTTATTCAGCTTTCCCAAAGGGGATTCCTCAACTCATTAGACCTAGAGAGACTGAATGATATAAGACTCCTTTATCATATAAGTTTGAAAAACTGAGTACTTTGTTCTCCTTCTGAAGTTTTAAATTGCATATTAGAATATGAAAGACAATTAAAAGGTTCAGAGTAAAGAAATTTATTTTGCTTTACTGAGTGAGTATTTCTCGTGTTATTTGGCATTTCATGTTTTTTAAGAACACACAGCCTGTGAATGTAGTGTTGTACAAAATAATTAGCTCTAATCAAATGGCCTTTTCTTATTCTCATTTCCTTGACCTTTGTGGAATCTCTGAAATGACAATTACCCATCTTCCCTGAAGTTCTGCCTCTCTTATCATCTCACTGTTCGATCTCTGCCTTATTCTGTGGTTCCCCTTCCTCTATGGGCCTTCAAAAACAGTTGTAATGCAATAGAGAGGTGCCAGCAAGTGCCTAATGCACAAATTGGCTGGCCCTGGGCCAGAGTTACCCCAAAGAACTGCTTCATCTGACACACTGTTTTAAATCAGGAAAGTTTACATTCACATCTGATGTTACAGCATCTTCTGGTAAATGGAATAATCTCACAACACTGAGCATTCCTATGTCGTGTCAAATGGCTAGAACTTACCTGGTTCATGAGTTCTCCAGTTGGCACCAGTTTCCACCACTCTATAGTGATCACACCTGGCCAATATCTGGTCACAGTTAGTATATGTGTTTGTGACCCTTGCCTTAATGGGATATAGGCATGGCTGTAGATACATGTAATAAACATGCATTGAGCTCCTACACATTGTCCATGTGCCCTACCTTATTCTAGTTGCCAAGGATACAAAGAGAAAGCCATGGTCTCTGATCTCTGGAAGCATTATTACTCACCTCCAACATATATAAACACTATATGTATATTAAGTAATCATTTAGAATTGCTATTAGCCACTGGTTTCCAAGTCCTCAAACTTGTCTAAACAAATAAAAGATGAATAACTCCAAAAATAAAGCTCTGAGCTGCTATTAGCATGGCTAAGACTCATCCACAAAGAACCAGAAAAAGGCCAACAGGTTCAACCAAGATCTAGACTACCCATACTAGGCATCCAAATATTGGATGAGCTGAATTCAATGTGCTTTTTGGAAAAATGTTGAAATGTGGATGAAGTGGTGATAGATATGGCAATGCTCATGAAACTTGTTAAAATCAGGCTATATCCTCTTATTAGATCATCCAATTAAAAAAAAAAGAAGCAATCATGGACAATTCCACATATATAGAGTGGTAAGAGGAGGCAGTATAGAACAGTCAGTATAAGTGTGGCTCTGGAGTATTGGTTTGAACCTTAGCTTCCCAGGTTTCCAGCTGTGCAACCTTAGATAACTCATTTTGCAATTCTGTGCCTCAGTTTCCTTTTCTCCAGTATGGGGATATAGTTTTTGCCTCATAAGGCTGAGGTAAGAATTACAAGCTTTAGTAAATGTAATACGATTAGAACAGTACATGCCACTTAGTAAATGCTCAATAAATATTGGTTTTTAGGATGACGGTGACAATGATGATTGTGACAAACTACAAAAATGGCCATAAATTATCTCATTCACTGATTCTGGGCCAGCCTTGTGTTTTGCTTAGCCAAGGGAAATTTAGCAACCACAAAGTAAGCAAAGTTTTGAAAAATACTTGTTTGTTGGAGCTTGCTTGCTCCCTCTTGCTGCTTTTGGGAACTCTGTAACAATTACCATGTGGAGAAGCCAGAGTTAACTTGCTGGAGAACAAGACCATGGCCCAGTCACTCCTGTCCCTTTGGCTGATAGCATGCCAAGAGCCAGGCACATAGTGAGGGCATTCTAGATCCTAGATCATCCAGTTGCCAGTCTGACTGCCGTCACAGTTACCTGAGAGAGACCAGAAGAGTTCAGTTGATCCAGAGTAGGAGAATCACGCAGCCACTTCACAGAAACATGAGCTAAATAAATGATTGTTGTGAAAAGTCACTAAGTTTTGGGACTGCTTCATTACAAAGCAAAAGTTAACTGACATAATGATGACGTGTTGGGTACAGTGATGAGTACTTACTTGCATCTGATTTGAATCTACACACTAACCTGAGAGATTGATTCATTTTGCAGATGGAAACTGCAAGCCTAGAGAGGTGGAGAAATGCAGTCAACTTTACACAGCTAGTAAGAGGTTGAGCCAGGATAGAAATCTCAGTTTGTCCAATTCTGTGGTCCAGCTTTATCTACTGCACTAAACTTAATCGCACCCAAAGACCAAAGAGTGGTATTCAAGAAAACATCATTATTTGGCAAAAGGTTTAAATTATGTTATATGTCTATTGTTATTGTTTTTCCTCATGATAATTCCTTTCATGGTCACTCTAAATTACTCTTTAAAATAGTGAAGTTATGATTAACAAATGACCAAATATGTTTCCTTTACATGGAGATTTGTAGTTTTAAATTACAAGGTGAAAAAAATATATGAACTTTATCTCACTTGATTAACGTGGTAATAGAAGGTGCTGAAAACTAGACAGACTACTGCCCAATATGGACCAATGTCTTTTTTGAAATAAAATCAACATGTTATAACATGGCGTCTAAACTTGCTAAACAGATATGTCCATTCATTTATTCAACAATTGATTTATTTTTATTAAGCACATATGTGTGTCAAGTCCAATTACTGAGGATTCAACAGTGAGTAAGAATAGCTTAATTTTAGTAGGTAAGGCAGCCTATAAATAAGTAGACCATATAAGTTAATTAAAAATTGCAGACTGTTATATATAGTCCAGGTATATCTTGGATATAGATTCCCAGTACTTACTAAAGTTGCTGCAAATGAGGAAAGGAAAGGAGTCAAGGTTTCTACATTTGGTCATTGTTAAATTCTTACAGATTTAACATTTATATAGTGGGCTATAGATCAATATTGTGAACAGCACATCTCAGGGCTCCTATATTTAACAACCACTGTGAACTGTGAGTGGATTACACTACTTGAATTACACTACTTCCATTATGGCAGATACTGTGTTTGAGCAGGAAGACCTTGATTCTATAAAGCTACTTGCAGAAAAACAAGTGTTGTCTAAGCATACTTAAGAAAATGTTTGCAGTTCCTTGTAACTCAAGAAACGGATGCCTTGTAGAAACCAGCACTTGGACATGGAGTTCAGACCCAAAACAAAATAACACAAACACCCAAACCTGAAGAGAGCTGGGAGTAATTCAGATGGAGAAAAAGCCAAAGATTTTAGTGCACTGAAAGGTATGAAGCAGCCAAACACACCATGTCCACAGTACTTCCCCAGGAGGAGAGCTTCCTCTGTAGAGCTAGAAAAGGCTTTGTCTTAAACTTGACTTCTACTGGGGTTAAAGAGGGTACTCGTCAAGGATAATCAATTTTGTATTTGCTCTGTTTCAAAAGATTTATGTAAAATTATGATGTTTCAAGATCTCATGGCATATCTTCTGAAATGTTTTAACAAGGAAAAGTCTTGTTACTTAGGTGTCCATTGATTCTTAGTGATAACACTTGTAATAAGTACAAGATATATTGAGGGCTTAAAATGAAGTAAGCACTGAAGATTGAGACCTGATTTCATTGAAACTTCAGAACAGCTCTAGGAAGAGGTCCTACTATAAATACTACTTAAAAATAAGGACTAATGTGCACAGAGCTAAGACTCAGCATCAGGACACTCTATCTCTAAGGTAGTGCTGCTAACCACCAAATAAATAGATAATTCTACAGTACAGTTGTCAAAGAAACCACTTTTAAGAGAGGGGTAATTGTAGTAATGATCCTGCCATCTTTTTATTTATTGTCTGTCTCCTCCCTCTAGAATATAAGCTTCAGAAGAACTTCTATTTTTCATTTATGTATCTCCAGTGTCTAGAAGTATCTAGCATTGTACCTTCTAAATAAATAGTTCTTAACTGAATTAATGAATATCTCTATTCTACATTTTTACCAAGAACTTAGCTAGAATCCTTTAAGTTTTTTATCTTGAATCTAGTGTTCATTGTTTTAAAACACAGGTGACATTGTATTTTCACTTATATTTGTTGAATACCACGTACAAAAATCACAGGAAATGGCATGAAATTTTTCCAAAGTATTCAGAATAGCTGTAGCCAAATGAGAGTCTAACTGTTACTAACCAAACATGGCTTATTCTGAGAAATTTACTAATAGTTTAACACTATTCCATTATCATTTGCTGATTGGCTTAGCATTAAGGATACTTAAGCAGATCTACCCTCCATATTGATTTTTCATGAAAATGTGGACTTGGAAGGACGATGGGATTTAAACAAAACAGATTATGGATTCCTATATTGACCCTCATAATTCTATTTAATTCAACAAATGTTGAGTTGTCGTTGCAGAGACTACAGTAGATGCTTGAGAACAATATTAAAAAAAGAAGGAAAAAAAAAAGGCAAACTCTGCCTTGTGATTGAAATAGTACCCTTCACCTGCCCCCAATGTGATCTTAAAGTATCCTGAGGAAAAAAAAAACCAAATAATCAGGTTTGTCTGAACTATGTGTTAACTGTGACTTGGCTGGGTAACAATGTGGGAACCTTCCTCATGGAATCAAGGGTAAGAGCTATGGTTTGGAAACCCTTTTTACTGGTCTCATGGGCCCCTTTCCTAATTTCTGGAATCTAGAAGCAGTGATCTAGAAAGCTGAAGATACTGGAAGTTTGATTTCTGATGGATGTCTGTCTAAACAAAATGCAATGACATAAGAACTAACAAATCTACTGAAGAGTCAACAAAAACAGTGAGGCTGTTGTGGGGGGTGGTAGCTGAAGCAGCCTAGAGACCTGAGTGGCAGGGACAGGGAGAAGGACTTTGGCAGCAGGCTGCCACTTCCTCTGCTCTTATATCCACATTCCATTCAAGTGCCTGTGTGGAGAATTCCATTCCACTGAGAATATTCAGACCATGCACGAGACGCTGACCAAACAGAGCTCCAGAGAGCCAAAAATAAAGGCTTTGCTAAGACCAGGCCAATTAACCAGAGCTAGGCTACCACTAGCTTCTACAGGAAGTAATTTGAAACTTTATTACCACAGAAAACATCTATGAAGGAGTACGAGAGGATGGCTCAGGACATTTAATAGCTGAACTGCCTTTCCATGTAACTTGATTCAATCCACATTTTACTCTTGCATTCAAATTTTGCCTCCTTCATAGCCTTCCAGAGGTTCCAGTAAGAAATAAGCATCTTCTTTTCAGGGCTCCAAACTGCCTCTATGCAAACTCTATAGTGGCATTTTCTGTGAGGTATGGAGTCACTCTGTGTTCCCCTTCTAAGCTGTGAGTTCCCAGGGGAGCAGGGGCCATGCCTTTTTCAAAATTTTGCCTCCAGCACAGAGCACACTCCTTAGAACACTGCAGGGAATAGAGGGAGAGGGCAATGGAGAAATAACTGAAGCCTTAGTCAGGTCCTCAAAAGTGTGGTCCCCAGACCAACATCATCCTCATCACCTGGGAACTTGTTAGAAATGCAAATTTATGGGCCCCATCCCAGACACACTGAATCAAAATCTCTGGTGCTGGGCCCAGAAATATATGTTGTAACAAGCCCTCCAATGATCTTGATTCCTGCTAGAGTTTGAGAGCCACTACCTGAGCCTTTAAGGAGAAGATACTAGCTTTCATCTTTGACTTCACTTCTCACATTATCTATCTCATAAACACTCATGTCTTCCTTCTAGAATAGGAGCTCCTGAGGGCAGGGGTGAAGCTCTACCATCTCTATATTCCTCAAAGCCCTCAGCTCAGAGTCCAGTACAAGGCACACTCAAAAAATGCTAGCTGTGGCTGTGAATATAACAGTCCTTTCTGAAATGATGTTTCTGGCTTAATATTTCCAAATATGAATCATGTCTGAGATATTAATTCTAATGGGAATTACCATGCAGATGAATCACATCGTAATGAGAGAACCTGGCTGCCAACGAAGCCTCCCGAAAAGAAAAAATCAAATCAGGACAAATGGATTTTGTCGTGAGGCTTGTGATGTCAGGCTGTGAATTAGGCCAACAGAAGGGATTTAATGGCCTGAACTACCAGGCTCCCTGCAGCTCTAAGGAGCAAGGGGTCAATTAATGAATCACAAGGGGACAAAGCCCCTGCAAGACAAAAACAAACTTTCTCAAATCCCATACTGCAGTGGCCTAGCTCAGAGGCTCAGGGCCAGCGTTCTTGCTAAGCTGTGCACATGTGAAGCTGTGAAGGACAGAAAGTTCCTGAAGTCCTGTGGCTCCAGGCTGTTGTGTGTCTACAATAGGTGGAGGGGACCAAGAGCAACCTACAGGGACAGGCTGTTTGTTTCCTGTGCCTCAAATGAATTCCCACTCACTTTGTCCCAGCTTCTAACCTCCTTCCCTCTGCTTAACTGGAAGGTATCATTGTTGCCATCTATCTTCATGGCTCCCAGAGGCCCCTTTCTGTGTGGGTCATCGATTCTGGACCAACCAACACTATATTTCCTTCCTCCGTTCTTTGCTTGAAGACTGCCTGAGGAAAATAGTGCTCTGGCCACCACAGGTGGGACAACAGAGCAGAGGCCTTAGCGGAACGGAAAGAGCCTAGTCTTTGCATCACACTTACCATGATACTCTGAGTGCCACCGTCTAGTAGCACTGGGAAAGAAACTTGTGTTTATTTAACAGGGATTATCACAGGGTTATTATAAGCCAGGACTCAGTGAGTTAAGATAGCTGTGAGTTCTTTGTCTCCAGCAACACAGCTCTTGAGTATCCAAATGGCCATATTAGTATCAATGTCTGAATCTTTAGAGTTCTAAGGCCATGCCTGATTGCCTGTAGGGCCTGAGACAACTTTTTACCCCTGAAAGCCATCCCCCCACCCCACCCTCCTAGTTATTCACTGGTGTTCCAAGGTGCTAGAGCCTCTCCTGTGCTCAGGAGAAAGCTTGCCCAGTCTCCTGCATGTGAATTTGTGTGGAGATGTCTGAGATTGTTTTCTGGTCCACAGCTCCACAAATAGCCACACTCCCTTTCTTGCACTTCTCTGCTCTTTTCTTTCTTTCTAGGTTGCTCATGGAGGTGTTTTCTCCAACTTTCTCTAGGTCCCCATAGTTTCTTCAAATTTTTTATTCCTCCCCACTTTCATATCTCTTGTTTTGCTTTCCTTTTACTCTCATTCCATTTTTCCTTGCTCTCTCCTGATCTTCCTGTCCTCCTCACTCTCTCTCATCTTCCCTTTATTCCTACTGCCCATTTCTCTCCTCTACCCTTCATCTCTTCCTGCTCCATTTTGATCTGGATCCTTCAAGCTTCAGTTCCAGGAGTAAAGGAAGAGGGTGGAAATAAGGGAGGAGTGTTGATTAGAAAGGTCTGCAAGCAGAGACCCTCCTCTAATTGTTAGCGGACATTTGTCATCATTGAATGCACTGTATTTCTTCTACTGGAAAACTGCCATGATTTAATTCTTAACAGTCTCTCCTCTGAAGTGAATGACCACCAGAGAGGAGCAAGGGACATTCTTTCCCCAACCCCCCAAGGAACAGAACTCAGTAGTAGAACCAACACTGGATCCATCCTCAGAAACGGGACCCAATGTAAGTTGACTTGTAACCTTGACTAATTGAGCTGCTGTAGGTATGATGACACTCACTTCAGAGCTTCATGCTACCAATAAGTCTTGCAAGTGATTGAGAACAAGTAGTAGATGCTTAGATCTCATTTAAGGGTAGAACCAGGCTTAATAACCAGCTAATGAATGAACATGCTTCAGGCAGAGCAAATGGCATAGGTAGCAATGGGTAAATAGAGACCATCAGGTTTCCAGGAACCAGAGTCATCACTGAGCTCAGACAGGTCAGGAGAACATGAATCCTGGGAGAGGAATTGCTGGATATGAAAAAGAAAGGCAGTAGAGGCCTGGACAAGATGGTGGAGCTGAGGAAGTACACAGAATAGGAGTACAGCCCAGCCTGGTATGGAAATCTTGGGATCTACATCCAAAAAAGGGTAACCTCCAAGAGGGATTAGCAATAATCAGGCCCGAGGGAGGTTGCTTACTCAAAGGAATCCTCTGAGAAGTGTGAACTGGCATCCAATGCACACACAGACAAAAATCTCTGGCTGCACTTTAATTTTTGGAGAAGAAATCTATGCCTACGAATGTCTTCCTTGTTTGGACTCCATTCATTCATTCACTCAATGAATATTTACTGAATGTCTACTTTGTGCCAAAAAGCTGCCAGAAGCTAGAGACAAAACAATAAATGAAACAGTTTTTGTCCTCAAAGAAGTTACCAAGTAGTAGGGGATGTAGGCAAGAAAATGGGCAATTCTATTATGGCATGCACTTCTGCAACAGTGTGAGCACAGAGTGCTTCAGGAAGACAGAAGAGGGTCTTAGAAGGCCATGGGAGGCTTCACCTAGGAAGTAACATCTAGACACAACCTAAAGACTATAAGAGTTAGCCAGGCAAAGCTGAGGACAGAGTAAGAGAAGAGGAAAATGTTCTAGATAGAGGGAACAGCATGTTCAAAGTGGCTCCCTGTGGTTGGAGCTAAGAAAGTGAACAATGAATCTGGGGAGATGAGCAGGGTTCTTCTGCATCCTTACAAGTGAACGCAATGCTAGCCCGGAACTATTTCCTTTCATGGATATTTTCTAAGCTAACTATCATGGAAATACCTTCAATAGCAAAAAAAAAAAAAAAAAAAAAAAAAGGAAATTAAAAAAATTAACAGCTGGAAGGCTGTATATCCTATTCCTGGGGACACCCATCACCCTTCTGGGGGTAGCATGCTTGATACTGAGGATGTAACTCAAACAAATCCCAGTCTTAGCTCTTAAGTCACCAATGAGATAGAGATGATCACTTCTAAGATTTCTTATAACTTGATGGGTTTGTTATTAGCAAAAACCAATGGGAAAGGACAAAGTGTCCAACATCACTTACTAACCTGAAATAGGAGACCGACTTCATTCACACCCACAGTGCAACAATGCCAAAGGTGTCCCAAAAGTGGGCTGCGGTTTAGGACTTTCCCTAATAGCTGGAGAGATAGAGCCAGAAAGAGATGAGAGGGCTCCAAAGAAAATATTACCTTCCTTTTACCTTTCTACCAGTGGAAAGGTAAGTCTTCAAGAAGTTTCCAAAATATTGGAGACTACAAAAAAAATGAACAAGAGATGGCATTAGAATTGCACTCAAGTTCATGGAAAGGAGTCAGGGACTCTCTGTCTATCACCGCATAGAGTACTTCTGTCCTGTTTCAGGGGCTCTTGGCTACATGTGTGTATGAGCACATATAGTCAGAGGTAGAAAGATGCCAAGAGATTAAAGGTCAAAGACAACTTGTTCAGGGGGCTCAGAGGTGTTGGGAAGTTATCATCTTCCATCTTACTTGTGTCTACTCTGTAGTCAGAGAAGGAAGATGTGGTTATCCTGAGCTGCATTCCACAGAACTCCATGGATATCATTAAACAAACAAACAAACAAACAAGAAACTGAAGTTGATCAAAACTGAGGGCTACACTCATGTTAAAAAAAAGCTTACAATTTACATTATAAAAGTAAGGCACTTTAGCCCTTACATCTTGTCATTTAAAAAGCATGTTCTGTTGTCTCCACTGAGCTTAAGGTTTTTTTTGGCTATCAAAACAAAGAGGTCTTTTGTTGACAGAAACAGGCGACAGTGTTTTAGTAAAAAGATTATATACAAAATAATGGCCTGAAGCTCTACTGTGTAAAAGTAGACTTAAGAACTTTCCCTGTCTCCAGATTCTCTGAGTTTCTTGCAAGAATCTAAAATACTGATGTCCTTCACTGTGACAGCCCTAAACAATTAGCTGCAGTCATTATTTTCTAGGAGCTTATGAAGGACACTATGCAGATGCGGCTACACATAATTAAAGACAAGTCAACAACAGTGTATATACTAACCACAGCTGTGACCAACCCCACTGGGATCAACCACTTGTGAATATCCCAAGGTTTTTCTCTCCTTTATACCCTCCATGATCCAGTTACCCATGATATGTTGTATTGCATACAGATGAAACTCATCAAATATTCCTTGAATTAATTTTAATGCTGACTCTTGGCAACTGCATTTACTGTATATTATCAGCCCTGTCAAAGGCAGAGGGCAAATGAAACCAATGCAGCCAGCATTTGTACATGAGTCTACGGCCTGGCTACAGGGAGGGATAGGGTCACTGAGGCTCACATCCAGCATACCATGCAGGAGTCAAAGGAGATACAGTGAATATGGTGTTGAGCTGTAAGAAGAGGTCTTTTGATGGGGTCACACATCTGTGTAAATCCCAGTCATTTCTACAACTGCTTTGGGTGTCTTTTCAGGAGTAAATAAAGGTTCAGCTGGAGGGTTCTAGCATCCATGGCCCGAAAGTCAGGCTCCTTTTGTTCACTGAGAAACTCATTCCCCAACCTCTTTCTTTTCTCAAATCTTGTGCCCTCACTATAAGAACCCCAACTGTACATGAAGGAGAGGGGACGGGAACTCTATTTGTTATGCTCTTTATGGGAGCACATATAGGAACCCAGCATGGGGCCATATTGATGAACAGACAGATCACAGATGACCCTCTCAACTCTTGGTTATTTGTGATCTGGTAGTGACCCTGATGTGCTACAAAATAGGAGGCAGTGACATTAGGGATGGAGATGGATGTTGGGGTGCAGGAATGATATCAGGAGCTCTTTATTTTCTTCTGATGCCCTCCCTTCAAATTGCTCTTTATCAATTCTTCACCTTGCAGTCATGGAGAAGCAAAGGCAATCTCTTTAAGAGAAAGTACACATTCTGTGTTAGAAAGGAGGGTGTAGCTGTCCAAGGCTGAGCTAATTCTGGTTTCCATCAGTCCCCTCCAACATCTTTCATCATCAGCTCTTCCACGTTTTGCCCTGTACCCATTACTAAGAATTTTTAAGACAGACTTGGCAACCTTCTCCTATCAAAGCCATGGATCCTTTACCCTCTTGCAAAATCAATCCGAGGCCACACACACAAAAGTTTTAAAAAATCATATTATTATGCTCACAAGGCATAGAAAATAAGAAAAGTCAAATGCTATTTATATAGCAAAAGAGGATAACTGAGATCCATGTTGTGTGCAGTTAAGGAAGCGGGGTGTGTAGGGGTACAGGAGGAATTTGGCAAGGGGAGAATCACAGAAAGATAAAATTCTGAAGCTGGGGATGGAAAGAGGTAGGCAGGAGCAGGAGGAAGGGAAGCGAGGACGTGTCTGAGATGAGTGTGCTCCAGAGACACCCACTGTTTGCCCTGGTTTTGGACATCAGGACACTTATTGCCTTACCCTAAGAAGTACTCACCAATTAATCAATGACTCACCCATGCTTCATTGAGTGTCTCTTACGTGATCAGGGGTAGCTGGAAAGGCAAGGCAAGTAATAGAAAAAGTTAACGAACAGCATGAGAAAGGCGATAAGGAGCAAGAAGAGAGGTTCAGGCAACTAGGAATAGGCTCACTTTACTAGGTGCCTAGAAGCACACAAGGGCAAAAAATTAGACAGGGTATAATAGAATTAATCTATTGTGAGGCCTGGGGATGAAGAAATAAGGAAATAACAGCTGTGAACTCTTGGTTATCTGAGATAATATGAAGATTATAACACTAAACAAAGCTACTACAAGTGAGGTGCTACAAGGCTTGGTATAAAAATCCAAGCATGACAGGAAGTTGGAATAGGGAGAGATCATAGGAAAACTTTCAAGAATGAACTAAGTCCTGAGATGGACAAAGCTGGGCTAGGAAGGTGAAGGGGAATGTGTTCACAGGAATGGAAAGGAGTAGGCACTGCATTGCAGATTTGGGTTAGAGATCACTGTCAGCCTGAGGTTCTGGATGTCCCTCCCTCTTCTGCCCTTTTTATCCACAGTACCGTCTGTTCCAGTCTCTCTCAATGGGAAGGGAGAGGAAGGCTGGGAAACCCAAGTTGCTCCTACTTTGGGGGGTCAAGCAAGAACTGGCTTTTCCTTTTCCTTTGGAGAGTTCACCTTTCAGTCCAGGAGGCTTGACACCAAATGTTCTGAGCATTCTGGGCTTGGGAGCTCCCCAGGACTGGGACTTTGCTATCGTGACAAATAATTTATGGTCCTAAGGCAGGTCCCATGGAGGCTTTCAGTTCTCTCAGGTCATGGGACTTTTCTTTTGGTGGCTGCTTCCCAGTGACCAAGTTACAGGGCCAAGTTGGGTGGCAGGTCCCATGGTGTGTCCACTACGTACAGGTGAGGTGCGGGGAACAGCATGTGATCCAGACAATACATTCATAGCTGGTTTTAAATAGACCCAGAGAGACATTCATTCAGACACATGTGTTCCTGTGCATTGAGAAGACCCCATGTGGCCTTCTCACACTCTGCTTTGACTCTATTATCTTCAGTGGTGCCCACCCCATTGCATTTTGATGCGTAGCATGGTAACTGAGAGCTCTTCAATAACCTCTCTTGTCCATCCTTCTGGTCTTATCCTCAATTATTACCCTAAATGAGGCCACTGCTCCTGACAAAAAGAGCTGCTTGCCATCCATCCCCTCGGCACACCCAAACCTTCCTGCCCTACCGTTACTTGGTCACCTCGAATGCCTTTACTGTCACTTTCCTATCAGAATCCTACCCACTCTTTAAGGCAGTCTTAACATCACTACTTACTTGTATGACTTTGGAACAGTTACCTTCTCTGTGCCTCAATTTCATTGTGGTAAAATGCTGATGACTGTGCGATGATTAAAAAATTAACACATGTAAAGCACCTAGAGCAGTGCCTGGGACACAGTGAATTCTGTGAAAGTTCTTGTCTTTCACTCACTGGATGTCCCAGGACATCTGCATGGCTTCCCCTCTCAGGTGCTATGTGGAATATAGATGATAACTAAATGTCCTCAGTTATTACCCCCATTTGAATCTCTGTCAATTTTGAAAGAAATAGGTGTAGAGCACTGACTTTCTTTTCTGCTGTTTTTAATTCACTCATTCAGTGTTTAGGCCTCCTGGAGAAGGTGCCTGTGGCTTTTTTTTTTTTTTTTAATAGCAGCTCTATTAAGATATAATTCCCAAGCCATACAATTTACCCATTTGAAGTGTACAGTCAGTGGTTTCTGATATAGTTACAGAATTGTGCAGTCGTCACCACAGTCAATTTTAGATCATTTTTAAAATCCCCCAAAGAAGTCCTGTACCCATTAGCAGTCACTCTCCATTTCCCCCCAACCTCCCCAAGTCTAGGCAACCGCTAATCTATTTTCTATTTCTGTAGATCTTCTTATTCTGGACATTTCATCCAATCGCCTGGCTTTTTAAAGAGGCCAAACTCTTCTTTCACCTGTCACTAACCTATTTCCCCCAAAATACTCAGCCATAGGACCAGGCACATAGTAGGCACCTTAAATATTCTGTTGAGTGAAAATGAAAAGTTGAATGGAAATCAAAACATGCGTTCAATCAAGTTAAACATTTTTTTTCACACTTCATCTTGGGATTTTGTTTATCCAAAGCAGGATCAGAAACAGACCATAAGCAGAGGGTTTTGTTTGTTTGTTTGTTTTTGCTTCTCATAAAGCATAGACAAACTTTGTTGTGACTCCTTGAACTGAAGTTCTAATGCAGTGGTTCTCAAACCTGGCTGTTCTTTATCGTCACCTGGGGAACAAAAAATACTGAGCTATGAGGCCTGTTCCTCCCCAACCCATCCCCAAAGTTCTGCTTTATCAGTCTGGGGTGGGGGCCATCAAGAGCTTTCAAATGTTCCCCAATTTTAAATGTAATTTTATGAAAACTCTTGTTCCAATGAAAACAACCATTCTAAGCAAAAAATGATTTGTTGAATTCCAGCCATGCCCAGAGTGATACGCAGCCAAAGTTTTCAACTCTGTCTTCAGGGAAATGAATCTCTGAATTTTAAGGAAAGTAATAAAAAACAGAATATTTATTTCACAAAAATTTTCTTTATAGCCAACATTAGTATTACACTGAACCATCTGTAATCGCTCTGATTTGACTTTCTGAGCAATAACATGAAAATTTCATATCATGCAACCTAATTGAACACATTTATTTCATGAAATAAAAGATACATACAATACTCAGTCTGAACCACCATTTTCTAATGCACTTATTCATCTTCTTTGTGCTTTATATACTTGTAAAAACATTTCAAGCTTTATTAATACATATCACTAGTAGAGGATAGAAAATAAATTAGCCATTAACGAAGACAAAAGCTTGAAAATTCACAAACAGATAAAACAAACACTAACTTTATAGTACCATTCACTTTTTGCCATGCATTGTTTCGGGAAAGCACATCATAAAGTAGATTGTCATAAAATAAGTTATATTTTCCCACAGGAAAAAATTTAAGATTAGGGATTGTGTTCCTGACTAGACATCATATAAATCAGAGTTATGAACAACAGGTCATGGAAGCAAAGCTGCAACAGCTATGAACCTCTATAAACATTTAAAATAATAAATTTACTATTCAAGCACCATAAAATGCCCAAATCATAATTTACCCATTGATCATTATATTGTCATTTTGAAAGGTAATTTAGCACTACTCATCAAAATTCAAAATGTGCATGTTCTTTGATCCACTTCTAGTGATCTTTCCTAAAAGAAAACTGGTTCTGTTTCTTTGTCCTCTTTCAGGACAAGTATAAATGTCTTTGTCCAAGCCCAAGACCCAGCACACTCTCACTTCTGACTGGGCAGTACCCTCCGGGCTCCTGCTCATCTCTCCACCTTCTCATTAGAGGCTCTGTTCCTTCTACCTGAAAGCTCTGTGCTCCCCCAGGTTCTGAGGACAATTTGTTCCGAGTCAGTAGGATTTTAAGGAGCATTAGCTCATTGATGCGGGCTCCACAGTGTCTAGTCAACTGCAGTTCTGCTTTCATTTCCATCTCAGGCTGGGAAGTTGTGCTTCAACCTCCTTTCTATGACCAAACCTGCTCACATCTCAGTTCTTCTGAGCCTGGCTACTTGCGAGGCTACTTCCTCACCCCACCTCTGCCTGCAAGGGGTTGAGGTCCTCTCCTTGAATCTTACCCGGTAGCTGGAAGAAATTCTGCTACCTATTGCTACACTTTTCCAATGCAAAATAACTTTCTAGAAAACAAGTGTTTCATAAATGAATGAATTCTTAGATTTTTCTATTTCTGTGCATAACCAAACAGCCACGCTACCTCTTGGTGAGTCACTCTGAGCCAGCTGACCTGTGGAAATGCTGGCCACTATGACTTCTTAGTGAAAACTATGTGCTGTGAACACCAATTCGACCTTCCTGGCTCTGCCCAGCACCTGCTTAATCTTGGAAGGGTCTCCAGGCCTCCTCCCTTTCTCTGTCCCTTCTTCTTTGCTATACTGACCTAAGACCTTATAAGCTCCAGACACAAACCTCTCACTCAAACACTCCCAATCTATCTCATGCACTGCATAGGGCAGTGAGCCTTTGGGAAAGTATTAGTACATGATTCTAGAACAATGGTTCTCAACCAGAGGCAAGCTTGTCTTCAAGGGGACATTTGGCAATATGTGGAGACATTTATGGTTGTCACAATCTTGGACATGCTATTGGCATCTAGTGGGTAGAGGCCAATGATGCAATGCACTGAGCAGCTCCTATAATAAACAATTATCCAACCCCAAATTGGCTGAGGTTGAGAAACACTGTTCTGCAGAAATCAAAGAAATCTTCTGCAGCACTACAAACTAAATCAAACTGAAAATTACCAAGAGAAGGATAATGTTTCTGTTTTCAATAAGAAAAAGTTCTTCCTCCAATTATCAAAATTCTATAATTTACATTATAGAAAAACTAGAAAATAAAGAAAAGCAAATGATACCACTATCATCGTATATTTTATATAGTTGTGATTGTACTTTATCCAATTTATATTCTGCTTTTTTTCATAACATGATGATCATCTTTTCTCCATAAAGGCATCTAAAAGGCATCACTTTCACTGTTATTTTTCTCTATGATCAAACCACAGTGTAATTAACTCTACTTTTACTGTTGTATTTTTAAGTTGTTTCTAGGTTTTCACTATTATAAAAGCTGTTGTGAATACATATTTGTGCATAAAACTTTTTCCACAAGGGTAGTTATTTCCTGGATGATTCTCAGAAAAGGGTCTATACTCCTGACATAATATTGAAAGGCAAATTGGATTTGCCAAAGGATTCTAACATCACAATCCATGTGAAATGTTGCCCTGGACCCTAGCTCTGTTGTGGTCTAAAAACACTCTAAACCTGAAACTTAAAGTGCCTCCATTTGGAGAACATCAAAGAAGCCAGAAAAAAATTCATCCCAGAACTTTCTGAATAGAACAGTGCAGTGGATCATGAGAACAAGAATGAAAATGTCTTGTGATTTTTGGCACAGGCAGACATTAACTAATATGCCTTTAAGATGGCAGGATTTGCTGGTTACAGAGGCAAAACGATTTAATTTAGAATGCCTGTCTTATAAGCACAATGCCATTTTCTGTTTATTAAAGCGATTTAGCTATTTTATTTTTATTACTTTTGGTTGTATTTTCCTTTAACTCAGTATTTACTTAGATCTTGGGAATGCAAAAATTTTGACAAATCATGTTAACAGTGTTTGTTGGCATAACTTCAGAATATTTTGAAACAAGAATATGTCGAAGGTAAAAAAAATTTTTTTCATTAACACCAAACCTTTTCCTAAGTTTTAGTATCTGATTACCGTATGGCTATAGAGAAGCAGAAATTAACCTTTAACTTTTTCTTGCTCCCAGATTCAAAGGGAAACCTATGAGTATATATATACATACATATATATATATATATATATATATATATATATATATATATAAATCAAAGCAAAACAATGTTTCTTAATGTGTCAACTCAGTGATGGTAGGAATTGTAAGAAATTGGGAATCAGAGGACCTGGGTTTCCACTTGTCTATGCCACTAGCAAGCTCCTGGCTTAGGACAAGTCAATGATACTTGCAGGGTTCAGTTTCAAAAAGGAAGACTATCAAATATGAAGCAGATATGTGAAGTGCTTTTGAAGATACACATACTTCTTTAAATGCAAGAACAGAACAAAGAGGATTGTTGTTGTGTGTTCTTGTGTATTGTGTACTATCCTTTATGATCTCAAACTAGGCCCGATCAAGGGCAGAAAAGTCAGCACTCATCAGGTGAGCTGTGGGACTGGAAAGAAGCAGGCAGATGTCTGGGCGGGGAGTTAGTGGTTCAGAAACAGGAATCAAAAGTCCCTTCCAAGTCACAGGTCTGGGAAACCAGGATATTAGCAATAATGTTGGGAGGCATAACACTGACATAATATCAGCAGAAACTATGACCAGATGCCACCATTTACTGGAGGGTTACCATGCTGCAGGCACTCAAGAGTGTTTTATGTGCATTATCTCAGTTCATCCTCATAACCAGCGGATGGGAATTATTACAGAAACAGAGACCAGATTGAGGCTTAGAGAGAGGTTCAGTGTAATATAAAATCTTACAGCTGCAATTTGGCCAAGAAGAGACTTTAACCCTATCTTCTAACTCAGAGTCCAGGGGAAAAGTAAGAGTAAAATAAGGAGCTCAGTGACAGCACAGAGGAGGTGTGAACCTATGAGCCAGGTGGAGGCAGAGGCTCTGGCCAGGGTGAGCTTATGTACACCTTGCCTGAGGCCCAGTGAGGTGGCCAGGAGGTCTTACAAATGGACTGGGATTGTTTTTCCAGTAATAGGGAATAGTTCTTGCTGCTACAGTTGCCCTCTCTTTACTGCCCTTCCCCCATGACAGGGGTCAGAAATGGACTAGGAGGCCAGTGGGCTCTAGTTTGTACTACAAAAGTGAGACTAACAATGGTGGAGCCTTGGTCGGTGGGGAAAATCTGCCACCAGATTAGACTTGCAATCCATTCAGCACAGGGCTCATCTCCAGCAGAGAAATCAAACAACTAATGCAATGGACTATGGGCTTTTTTTTTTTTTTAACAGCAAAAAAGTATTTTCAAGAGAAATCTCATGTGGAAGCCCAGAATTTACAAAAGATAAAAAACAGAGAGATTCTGGTTTAAAGAGAGAAGAAGGAAGTCTAGAAAGCTCTCCTTCTATCCACTCCCACCCTAAACACTTTCATGGACCCTACAACTGTAAGCATGTTATACCCCTTGACATAAACATGAATGGCTAAGGACTCCAAGTATTTTAACTCTCCTTAGAACTCTAATAGCAACTGATCACTGTTTTCTAAAACTTAAACAAAAAATCTGTTTTCCATTTGCACCACTATTGGCTACGGAGTCCATTATTCACTAGCCACGTTCAGAAGTACCACTTACTTCCTTTCTTTTGTCCTAGATTTGCTCTGCTCTAACATCAAGAGGTATCTTCTCTTCTTCCTAGTAGTTACACTAGAACCATTCATGACTTTAGAAACTTTGTTCACATCCTCCTCCCCTTTCCAGATAGAACATTCCTAATCTGTTTAATCTGTTCTCACTAGAGGATTAAATACAATAATGTATGAAAAGCACCAAGCAAGGGAGGTGGTGTAAAGGAGGGGTTCAGCAAACATTATGACTTTATCTTCCTTTTCTGTCTCCTTCATCATGAAACAGGTTCTTCTCTCATTTTGGCTTCCACTGTAACCCTTTGTTCCATTCTCACTGCTGTGCCCCCAAAAGAGGGGCAAGATGATAGGGTAATTTTTAGCAAAACAGCCAAACGCTAACACTGCAAGACTACAGGCACCAACCTCAACCTTCACCATGTAAAGCGTCATCACAGCTAGGAACACAGAGTTCACTCTGGTCTAAATTGCTTCTAAGTTCCCCTGATAGGAAAACTGTAGCAAAGAAAAACTTCTCCTGATGAAGGTTTCTGTTATGTTTTTGCATAACCAAGGGAGAAGAGAGAGAGAGACATGGAGAGAGATGGAGAGAGGTGGGGTGGGGTGGGGGGGAGAGGAGAAAGACATGGAGAGAGAGAAAGAGAGAAGAGATAAAAGCATGAGTGAGTGGGGAGAATTTGATACAGCCAAGCAATGTGGGAAGAAGAAATAAGTTCCCTCTGCATAAAGAGAGGCATGACAAGAGAACATGCGTTCTCGTAAGGACTGAGACTGTTAGGAAGGGAGCTAGTGTTCTCTTCCTGAACTTGTACGGAAAAGAAAATCATGAGGAATTTCAAGACACTACTGGCAGGATAAACTGGCACAACTTTTTGAGAGGACCATTTATCAATATCCATTACAGTTTTAAATGTGTTTACCCCAAAATTCAGCAATCCTATTTTTAGTAATCTAAACTTATAGAAATATTAACATTGCACAGATAGATGTATAATGATGTTTATTCCAACACTGTTCCTAAGGGAACAATATTGGGAGTAACCTAAGTGTTCATCAATAAGGCCTGATTAAATAAATTATAGCATATCCATACAATGAAATACTAGGCAACAGTGAAAATTAATGAGGTATACTAACATGAAAATGCTTTTAAAAAAGTACTTGAAAAAAGCAAGTTGTAATATGTATGATATGAGCCAATTTTTAGTTTTAAAATTATGTAAATATTCACATAAACATAAGAAAGCCATTTGGACAGTTACACATGCTTATCTCAATTTTTTTTGAAGAGGCAGAGAATTGTCGTTTTTTACTTTAGGTACTTTAGATTGTTAAAATTTGTAATGAAGAATAAATTAAATAGAGCTGCTATAACACAGTGGTGATATTCATGAGTTTTAAAGCCACACTTCCTGAGTTTGAATCCCAGCTCTGCCTTGCCCTTGATGATCTCCGGAGCCCCTGTTGGCTCTAGAATTCTACAGTTTTCATGTCACAAAGAGGCAAATAAACAGGACTTCTTCTCCCATATCAACATTGTATACCAGATGAAAGAGAAACCAGTAAAACATAGGATTCAGATGTACAGGATAATGTATGAGAAGATTGTTTACATTCATTGCTTTTTTGAGAAAGTACATATTGAATTTGAAGCCAAAGGTATGTGTCAAGGTCTGAAAGTGGGTTACCCAAATAATTTCTTTCCACACATGCAGCTGTTCTAAAGCATAAACCACACTCGTCCAGTATAACCATCATCTGTTCCATAAAGAATATGAGCATTCATCTGGCTCTTATTTTTAGAGTAAGAGGTTAAATGAACAATGGGTGAAATGCAGTCAAGTCTACTGTACCAGATGCAGACAGGGGCTGAAGGCTAATTATAAATCATAATATCTGAATCTGTGGTTATTTAAATTAAATGGCTTAGAGTATCAAAAGAAATAAATTACGGAATATCAAAATGGCAAAGAAAAGCCACAGAAGGCTTACCCTTCATTTGTTCATTCATTCAGCAAGTCACTCTCACAAAATAAATCACCAAAATAAAGACTCTGACTCATTTCCCACTGCTTGTTGAAGTTTGTTTTTTTTTTCCCACCTGGGTCTTGGAATGTGTGAACTTCAGGCTTACCCTTGTATGTGAGAAAAAACCCACAAGAAGATAATCAACTCTATGTTAGAAAAAATTACAACTTTCTGGTACCCACGAATAACAGGCACCGAAGCCAGGTTCCCTGAGTGCTGATCCCAGCCCTGCCACTGACCAGCTAAATGACTTCAAGCCAAGTTACTTAGCTCCTTTGTGGCTCAGTTTCCACTCATAGGGTTGTGATGAGGATGTTACTATTTCTACATTGCTTTGAACAGCATCTGCTGTACAGTAAGCACACTATATGTGTTTATAAAATAAATCTTAGTTGCTAGAGGCAACACAAGGCAGCTGAAAGCAGTCGACATTGATTCTCTTTAAGGGTACTTCCTCTCTGCTCATCCTACTCACTCATAAAAGTACCACGGAAAACCAGATGTTAGACAAGGATCAGCTGTTCTTCATTTTTACTTCGAAAGGGCTAGGAGGAATTTACACCGAAAAATCTCGTGCCTAAATTGCTGAAATCAAAAAGACTCTTCTCTTTAAAAAGGAGATATGAGTTTGTTGGCAGAAATGAAATTAGAATGCCCTGGCATGGTGCCCACCAGCCTCAGAGACTGTAATTTCAACCAACTGCTTGAGTTTTTTGAACTTATTTTATTCTTATTCTGGCATGTAGTGATTGAGGTGTGTCTGTGTACACATATATACATGGTAGGGGTAAGGGTAATAGCTCAGGTAGAGACATGATGCTTCAGTGCTTGAGTCTGAACCATTTTAGCTCCAACATTTAGACTCATGATCTAGAACAAATTACCTAATTTCTTGAGCCTCAGTTACTGGAACTGAAAAATGGTCTTGACAAGTAGTCTCTTGGGTGCTCTTTTCTAGACGTAGACCTATTATCCTAAGTGGCCGGTATGATTTGTTTTCTTAACAATTGCCCCCTACAGGCTGCTGCCACTCTGCTGGCTGACACATGACCTTGGTGTATCTGGCAACATAAGCGATTAAGAGTGTAAACACTGGATTCTGGTCCTGTGTTCAAATCTCTGTAAGCCTCAGTTCACCTATCTGTAAAATGGTGATAATGATAACAACAGTCTATCTTAACAAATGGTTGTGAGGAATAAATGGGAACACTCAAGAAGCACTTAACATAATGCCTGACAGTCAGTGCTCATTAAATAATAGCTGTTCTTGTCCCCAAGTGCCCCACTGAGATCTTAGGTATACTCATCTTTGGGTTGTGATGGGCAGTTTATTAGCTGGTTTTTATATTAGCTTTTAAAACCTCCAGTGAGAACTCTTTTAAAACATGCCATCTGCCTCCTCCACTGTTATTTTTCTCCCCCTCCTCCTCCTCTTCCTCTTCCTCCTTTAAATTTCAGAACAAATCAGCTATTTTAATACGTGCCTGAGTGGTTGCCTATTATTCATCAGAAGAGACTCCAGGGCTTTTTGTAGGAAAGATTTCAAATCGGGATGCTTTGGTCAAGGGCTGCTTGTCCTGTCCTTTTCCCTGGAATGAGTAAGGCTTCAAGTGGTAGGATGAGGTCGGGGGTGATGGTGCTGGGAGCTGCGCCCAGGACAGAAGAGTGGAGGAGTCAGTGAGGAAAACTGGTAGGGGGAGTTCTGGCCTTGGCCCATCTAATCCTAGCTATATGACCTTGGACAGGTCACTTAAATTCCCAGGACTGTACTGTCCCCATTTGTGACGTGAGAGGGTTAGCAATGGCCAAAAAACAGGAAGACAATTCACCCAGGAGGACAAGCAGTATATACACTGTTCTCTTCACTAGTTACCAAAGAAATACAACTTATAGGAATCCAAAAACATCGTTTTTACCATTATTAAAATAAAAATTTTAAAATGTTGCTTATTTATTTACTTATTTAATTATTTTTTTTTACATTCCCAGGAGCGTAACAAATTGGTACAACTGCTTGGGATTAGTAAACAATTCATATTGTGTTTCATGAAAGAAAAGAAGATAAACTTGGGTGCAAATTCTTATTTTTGCAACTCACTGGTTTTGAGGCTCAACCTTTTTTAGACTCCATTTCCTCACTGGAGGGAAAATGGGTAAAATGGAGATAACAGAAATAATGCCCACTTGACGGATTGTAGGGAGATTTAGAGATTATGTCTAAAATGGACCAGTCTGATGTTTGGCACTTAACAGATGCTGCTTATTGTTGTTGTTGTTGTTGTGAAGACGAAGGTGATGATGAGGAAGATGATGTTGTTGCCCAACTGATATTTGTCTGGCTGATATTAAAATGCTGCTGGAGAGAAAAACCCATTCTCTTCTCCTTTCTTGGATTCTTTGTCAGAATCTGACTTCTGCCTGGCAGGCAGAGCAGACAACTGCTCAGCTGTATCCCCACTCATTCAGTTTCCTAAGGGATTCGAACCCATTGTCTCAGAGGTCCCCAGACAACTCCATACATGTGCTCCACACTAATATGTCCTACCACACACATGCACTTGCATGCCCACACATACTTGCACTCCCACATGTCAGATGCCCTACCCCTCTGGAACTCACTTCTGCAAAGAGATTTCTGGCCTCTCGGGCCAGACCCCTGCAGTGCCTGCACACACAGCAGGAGGTGACATCCTCCCTCTGCCGTACAACGTCCACCTGCATCTCCCTCCAAGCAAATACAAGCCAGTCTCTCCTGAGAACTCATGTACGTCTGCTGCCACCAACACCCTACACTTCTGTGTCTGCCTCTAGCCACCATATTAACCAAGTAACTCACCCCACCCTGGGGAGGCCCTCAGTCACTTGTTTTCAAATGTTTCTGAAGATAGTTTTTCTCTTCTTCCTCCAAATTCTCCCATAAGTCATCTCTTGTTTTTTGGTAATTCAAGCTCAACACTGACTTGAATTGCCATGGAGGCTTTATCTACTCAATATCAAAGATGTCTCTTCTCAGATGATTCTTTGAATTCCTTCTCAATACCAGGTTCTGTTTCTGTTCCCATTTTGCAACCTAATAAGGACAGAAATCTGTTTTCAGTAGTTACTTGATTTTTTTTTTCTCAGCTTTAAAAATAATTTCACAGAGCCATGGAATCGAAGAGATGAAAGGAATACATGGAGTCCTCATTTCATTCATGAAGACTCTGAGGCCCCCATGGACCTTTGTCATGGTGAGGTACTCAGGAGAGAGAAAGCAGACCACCAGACTCCTAGGAAGTGCTCCTTCTACCCCTCAGCCTGTCAAATGCCCCATTTCCTTGATAAACTAAGCCAAGGTAATGTAAGGCATGGCTTCTGACAGAAAATGACTGTATTTCCTTCTATGGAGAGGTCTGAGGGGTCTGGAAGCTCTGTAGAAATAGCTTCCCACAGGTGTCCCGAATCTATCATGGGCTCATTCCTTTCTCTTTCTTCTAGCCTTTGTAAATGCTGGTTCCTCTTCCTGATCACTCTGGCCATGTCACATTCATTCTCTAGATGCTTTCTCTAGGAGGGCTATCTGAGCCTTCAGTTTCTGGCAGGGAACCCTCCTGTATGCTCCTAGTGGTGCCTTGTATGCCTTCTCTCTGAGCTGGGTATTGCTCACCAGTCTTCCAACAGATCATTACCTGTTTGCATCCATCTTTTCTAGAGGTATGCATGCAGCATGAAGGCAGAGCAGACACAATTAATTCACACCAAAATGTTAGTGACCTTTAAAATCTCTGCTACCTGCAGAAACCTAGGAGCTGAGCAATGGAAGAAGGGAAGAGTCTCAGGGGTAAAGCCCAAGGACAAATGACTTTACAATTTTAGACTAAATGGCCCCCTTCTAAATTTTCCAAAGAAATGGGAATCAACTTCTTACTCAAGCATATAAGGAGAGCAAAGCAATTAACAGAGCCTGGATGAGCACGTACAAGACCCCTCCCCTTGATTCTCACCTGTTCTTATCCAGGACCCTGATGCTGCAAAATAGGAATGAGCCTTTGAGAGTATCCTTATTCTGTTGCTTTAGCAGCCTGGCCTTTGACCCAAGGTGACCCAGAGTCCTGGCTTCCCTTCAGGGGGAGAGGAGAGGGAAGACTAGACCCCAATAGAGGTGGAATGGGTGACGTGGAGGTGGGAATGAAAACACTTTGGGAATTATCTTCTCTGGATTTTTCCCCCACATTACCACATGTAACACTCCTTACCCCCCAAACAACCCTAAGATGTAAGTCCTTCATGATCTCCATTTTACCCAGGAGGAAAAGGAGATGCAAAGCTCAGTAACTCACTGAGATTACAAACAGACAGGTCAGAGGTTGTGCTGACACTCGTCCAGAGCACCAAGCTCTTAACCACCGCCTCTTCCTATAATTTCCTACAGTCTTTTAAAAGGGCCCAGGAGTGTATGGGTGCATTCTCCCAAACCATTTAAATGCTCACTTGTACTAACAGGACAACTAAGAAGTTTAAATGGGGTATTTCTAACATTCTTTTCTGTTCTCCACTCCTGGAACGAACCTTTATCTCCGGTGATGGTCGAATATCCACGGGGTCCCATCTGCCTCCTCCCTTGCCATAAGGGTTTCAATCCAAGTTCTCATTCTCCATACTCCTATTATGATTATGAATGGCTCCACACAAGTATTTCACGGAATTGTCCAACCATTGGTACAATCATTTATTATTTTATAACAACCATGAAAGCAAATACCTTTCAGCATCTACTAACAGCTAAATGTATTTTTCTCATTTTTCATGATAATTCCACAAAATAAATATATCTCCCTTGTTACAAAAAGGATACTGAACCCTGATGAACCTATTTGAAATAAGTATATGCTAGCAGTTTAGAGTGTGAGCTCTGTATTAGTCTGCCTGGGTTCAATCCTAGTACATTAAGTAGGTAAACGTGTACAGACTACTTTTCTAAGCTTCAGTTTTGCAATCTGTAAAACTGGGTTGCTGAGAAGTCTAATGTGAGGTCATTGTGCATAAAGTGCTGAGCACAGGCTGGCAAAGAGTAAAGTGCCCAGTGACTTCGAGTACTTAATACTAGGAAGAAACAGAGTTTACAGTCAACTCCCTACTGTCTTACTCATGGGGCCCATGCTGCCTGCTTTTCACATAATCCTGAAGTAGGCTGAGTTTATTATCCCTAGTTTAAAGAGGAAGACTTAGGTTTAGAAAGGTGAAGTGACTTGTTCACAATCACACAGCCATTAAGTGTCAAGGTTGAAGGCTGAGGCAAGTGCAGCTTTACTTGACTTCATGACACCGCGCTGTCTGCGTTAATCTATTCATTTCATATAATCTTCCTTCCAACTAGTGATAAATTCCTCAGAGCCAAGCAAAAGTATTTCCACTTTCCCTGCATTTCCCAAATGGTTGGGAACAGCATCCCACTTATTGTGCTCTCAACACACCAGTGCTAAAGGAAATAGTTGTTGCTCTTGCTTGGCCTGGCACCCAGCTTGCTCTTCAAAACCATGAACAGCATCAGCCCTGATGATGGAGCCTCCTAAGGCAGGAGGAATACAAGAAAGACGATTCCAGAGTCACCTAAGAAATTTCTGCTCATTGTACTTATAGGAAGTAAATCTCAAACAGTAACTCAAGGTGCTTTGAAAAAGACTGAATGTTCTACAGGACAATCGCCAATATACGATTTATATTCTTCAATAAATGATGTGAAAAAAGGAGAAGGATCTGTTAGAGATGAAAATACTCAAGAGATACAGCAATCAAATGGAGTATTTGGACCTGATTCCAAATACCAAATTTTAAGACCCATTTTGGTTGCAATAAGGAAAATTTGAATATAGGCTTGTTCTTAAGTAATAATTTGGGATTATTATTTATTTGTTTAGGTATGTTTAAAAAACAGAGACTTTAAAAAAAAAGTCTTTATTAGTAAAAGCTATATAATAGTATTTATGGATGAAATTATATAGGTCTGGGGTTTATTTTAAATACTTCAGTGGAAGGAAAAATACTCCTGGGAGGATGTTGACGAAACAATATTGGTAAATGTTCATAAATGTTGAAGCAAGGTGATGGGCACACGGAGGTTCATTATACTATCCTCAGTATTTTTGTGCTTGTTTGAAAACTTACACAATAAGAAATTTTTTTTTAAATATAGTGATCTTCTGTTTTGTTCTACAACTGCTTTTCTTCTTAGAGAGTTCAGCTTCTTTGATGACATGAAAAGTCATCCTCTTACTAAGGCTCCCAAATGTCTTCGCCCACGTAAGGTTAAGCACCTGATGTGATGACAGCACACCTGCACCAAATTCGTGGATGAGCAAATACTGCAAAAATAATCATTGACTTCACTTTTCTTTCTATGTGTGCCTAACCAGGAAGTGCTCTCTTTAGCATGGATCCTAATTTTGTCTACCCCAATCCCACGATGGTTAAATTTTCAAGAACTTTTGTTGACACTTTATCAAAGGTTATTTGAAAATCCAGATAAAAGATATTCTAGGACTTCCCTTTTCCCACATATACAATCTAAACAAACCTTAACTGATAGGTCAAATAATCTTAGCTTTACCCCTGACTACATGTGAACTTGATCTAGCCACCAATAGCTTTGATTCTTGGTTTCATCATCTGTCAGAGGGGGTGGTTGGGCAATTAATTGGTGAGATCCTGTCACTTAAAACTTTCATGATACTTTCTTTTATAGAAGCCATAATGCCTTGTGCCTAACACGTTATATGCCTAAGTGTTCAGAGAGATTTCTCTTTATTTTAGCTTCCAGCTGCTCACTTGACAGGGGAAATAGCTTTGCTGATATAAAGTTCCTCTCTGGAATTCACCTCCTGATGGAGTTTCATTCATTTTTTTTGTTCAATATATATGTATTAAGTTCCTACTATGAGCCAATTCAATGGTAATTTGTCCCTTTTATCACTGACACAGGACCTCTTGACGATTTTAAGTAATGTATATTTTCTGTCTGCCTTTATAACCACTATTTTATTCCATATCCAAGGCAACCAGTAGAGACAACCAAGTACGGTTTATGGTTGGGTTATGAGTCAGCTAGATAAGAAACACAATGAAGGCTAAACAGGTAGGGAAAGGCAAGGGTACCTAGAATCTAAGTTTCCTAAGCTCTGATTCTGGACTCTTAAACATCATTTCATACTGTCCCTGGGAGCAGGAAGCAGAACAGCTAAGAGAGTGAAGAGAACTGGGGTCCTGGCTTGTGAAGCCATCTCGGCAACCTGTGAATGAAGACAAAATCAGGCTGGATCTGGATCACAAGAAGCCCCCAGGAACAGCTGGAGATGACAGCCTTGCTATTAGTCCTGGAGGTCACTCAAGTCCAGATATGCCTTGCAGCCTGAGAAGACCCTAACCAAGTCCTAATGGCATGGAAGCTAAGCCACAGCAAAGCCCATGGGCTTGGGTGCTTCCTCTAGAATCTGGAAATGGGACCAACATGGACTCAGAATCTCATAGGTAGACTCAAATCCCACTTGTACCCCTTGGTAGCTGTGTGAAATCAGGCCTCTTACAAATCTGTACATGAGGATCATACCACACACTAAGAAGGGTTTTCTGGGAGAACTATATGAAATATCCTACATGACAACAGCTAGTATAGTGCCAGACTTGATTACTACCCCACCCAACCCCTTACTAGTTCCTCTCTCTCCTCTCCTATGCAGCTCTATGGCTGTTGGACACAGCAAGTGCTCAGCATCAGTTATTAAGAAACGGAAGGGCCCTCAAGGTACAATGGTGATTCAGGAGCCTACAGGAGAAGACTGCTGTACAGGGGGTACCACCAAAGTGAAGACTGAGTGCATCTTTTCCCCAGTGTATTCATCCTTGTGTGAGCCCTGTGGTAGACCCAGCATGTGGCATACAGGCCTTGTTGGCATAAATAAAAACCAGTCTTTCTAGAAAAAGAGTTGGTTACAGAGGGAAGTGGGAGGTATTTTAAAGATGATTAAAACATATTCTTTGTTAAGCAGTTGCTTAAAGTCCATAGTTACTAGCAATTAGAAACAATTCCTGGGGTAGCCATGTAAGAAAAGTTTTTCACTAACAAGTTTTGAATCTTGCTTTAATTTGATTAGATTTGGCTAATCAAAAAAATAGACATTAGAGCTGAAAGGGGCAATTAGTCAGAATTCTACTTCTATGGGAAATTCACCAAGAAAATGATTGGATACCCATTCCTTCCCCTTGTACTTATAAGCACCAGAGTAAGCATCTCTAAGCCAAATTTGCTTCTCATCCTGAGGCAGTTACTTTGCATAAGCACAGCATCCAAAAGACATTAACCTGCTGGTGGACCCTGAGTGTGAAACACTGCCTCTTGGTTATGCATTAAAAGGAGTGTCCAGCACCCATAAGTAACTGTCCAGCTGGCCCCGGGCTTCCTCCCCTTATACTGCAGGCATGGCTATTCTCTCACCCTGGAGCACTTCCCTTCCTGACCCTCCTCCTCCAAACTTTCACCTAAGGGCTACTCACCCTGAAAATCTCTTCTTAGATATGACTTACTCCAGGAAGTCTCCCTTTCCCACCATGTCTGGGTTCCTGAGCTCTCATAATTGCCTGTTCTTTCTCCATTCAGGCACTTATCATATCCTACTGCAGTGATTCTGAATCTGGACGATTTTGCCTCCAGGGGACATCTGACAATGTCTGGAGACATTCTGGTTGTCACAGTGGTATGTGTGAGAGGATGCTATTGGTATTTAGTGGGCAGAGGCCAGGGATGCTGCTAAATATTCTGCAATGCATGGGACAGGCCTACAACAAAGAATTATCCAGCCCAAAACGTCACCAGTGCAGAGGCTGTTAAACCTTGCTCTAGTGTAACTGTTTACCCATATTTTTCTTACAATGGCTGTCTCTTTCATATTTGTATCCTTAGTACAATGTCTAGTATTCTATAGGTGCTCAAAAAAGATCTGTTAAATGACTAACTGACCTTCTCCCAAGCTTGCTTTGACCCTGATCAACTCCCTTTACTGGTCTCTTTGCTCACCTAGCACAAATTCTATGCTGACTCTCTACTCCCCTTCTCTACTCCTACGCAATGCACTGCAGGTTATGGATGATAGAGAATAGGGCTACTTGCTGCAGAGTAGAGAACAGACAAATGGACTAGTCAATCAAGCAGGGCTAGATGAATTCAAGACCACAAGGAAAGGAAGAAGCCCCGAGCCAGCTGGGAACAGGGCCAGACCACCAGGCAAATTGGGGCAGCTGGACTGAGCAGCTAGGGGCTCAAAAGCTGATTAGTTTTCAAATCCTCCACGTCTTTTATTTAATTAATGGACACTGAGCGTCTGTTTCTGATGCTGCAGAAATCTTCTCCCCCTTTAGTGAAGCAGCACTGTATGATGAACTTTCTCAAAACACTGAGTCATTGCTCATTTGTTCCTTTGTGCTTTTGCTACTGAGTTCACATGAATAATTACAAGCTTATTTTACATGATCGTAAGGGGCTGGGTTAATTCTCAGCAATTTCAAGAATGAAATGTTCAGAAAGACTTTCAAGACTGTGACACAACAGGGTTTGAGAATTCGAAACCACTGCTGTCTAAAACATGTTTTCTTACTTGATTTATTATGGTTCATGTTTTATGTATATGTTATAATTTATGTTCAAATAATATAGTGCAGAGAGATGAAGCTGGGCAATATCACCAGACAATGAAAGGTTTTAGGGGGTTGCTGGATCTTTGAAGCTAAAAGTCAGTTACTTTAACCAACAGCCCCACAATTTCACTCTTGAATTCCTTTAGAATTCTTGGATGAATGCCAAGCTGTCCCTGTGATTTATCCACATCCAGTTTGTCAGCTAGGTCTAGAAAATTCTGTGCATCTACTACGATTTGATCTAGTACCTCTGCTTCTAAAGATGATTTAAAAGAGATATTCATTTTGATATATTTTTCTGAAAAGATTGAGGCAAATAATTTATTGTGTCTGCCAGATCCTTTTCGTATGTTTATAGGAGTATTCCGATAATCTGTAAAAGTTCTGCTGGGTCTTCAGTCCAATTACCTTAAAAGACATTCTTATTTTTAATGTCTGATTCTTATAGGATGCTGCTTAAATTATTTCTGAATCCTTTTTGTGGGCTTCCTAGGTGGGTTCCCCTGTTTTTCCAACTAGATCAACTTTTAATTTTGTCCAATCTTTCTTGTTGAATGTCTTTGCCTGGGGCAATCTGCTTTGAGTTGCCTCTGTAAATAGCAATTATTATCCCAACCTCCAGGGCTACGAGAGTCAAATGAAGTAAAACACATAGAGAGGGCTTTGCCAGGAGCCTGGGACAAAGTAAGTGTTTAGTAAATGGTTATTTATTCTTACCATCTTGCCAAAGATGGTGGGGTAGGAAAAGGAAATTCGTTCTCAACCCCACCTCCTCAAAAGGATTTTTGAATCTTGTCATACTTTATGCTTCCCAAAAAGAATGTTTGGTAATGTTTTTTAAAAATCAGTTGGCAAAAAACAAGAACTAAAAAAACAAAGAAAAACAAAGACAAATTAGTTGGCAAGATTCTTGAGGTTTACCGACAATTTTTTTCATAGTTACTATTTATATTTTTCTTAGTTCTCCTGACACACACACACACACACACACACACACACACACACACACACACAATCTTGGCTTTCCTTTCTTGCACCAGACTGTTCAACTTATTAGGGTCATTAAATTACAATGGTTACACACAAACACTCCCTGCACCTTCTTTAAGGCTTCTCTTCCTTTTCTTCTGTAAAATCATTAGTGCAGGAAATGATCATTTATCCTAGTTCATCCCAGGGAAGTATTTTGTCAATCTACAAGCTAGTAAACACCCTCATTAGTACTAATTGGCCTGATTTTGTAGTTTGGACAGTCCTATTCCAGTTTCCAGCTCAATCTCATTATCTCTGTCAGGTGGCCCATAACCCCTTTCTACTGCCATATTTTCATTAACTGTTGAATATTTCCACTCATTGGGCATTTCCTGATGGCTTTTTTATCCTGAATCTCATTGGATTTCTCCACTACTTTGACAGTCTGTTTCATGACCCTGGTTTCTTACCCTTAGCCAGCTGTGTCATGAGGGCCTTCAATTCCTAAGAAACTCTGCCTCTGCTCTCATTAGGACCCTCATACCCCACCTGTTTTATGGTGCTATGTACTATAGCTTGTGTTTGTATAAAATGCATTATATAAGTCCATTATACATATAATGTCTACAAAAGGTTCTGATCTTCAGTCTCTTTTTCAGTTGCCCACAAAAGGCTCTGATCGTTAGCCTCTTTCTCTGTTGCCCAAATTAGCTCTCAGAATCTTCCTACTGTATGTTCCCAAGATGTAGTACTAGAACAAAAGAGGAGAGCTAGAATGTTATCCCTGGGACATGCATGAGACAGCTTTCCATCCTATTGATTTCCTACTTCTTGTCTCATCATTTTCACCAGATGATCTTTACCCAATTAGTGCCAGAGTATGATAACTCCTTTTGCCATCTATTGCAAAAATGAAGTCACTAGTCTGGAATGCCCCAAAGCTTCCCTCCGTCCTTCACCTGCCTAAGCCCGTAGTGGCTGCCATAGTTCTTTCCTCATGGGTAAAATTTGCTGACCCCATTGGATTCCTAAGCTGGACTGATCCCAATAGAGAAATCATCTAACATACAGAGCCTCTGGCAAAAGCCCTCTCCCTCACAACACACGTGCACACAAACACACACATACGCACACATCTGCTGCTTCTCTGTATGTGCCCATGTGGCAGGTGAGAACATGGAAATTACTATATTAGCTGTCTAAGCTGTTTGAATTCAACTGGCATCTGTGGCCAAGCATGTCAGGGTTTGAAATGAATACTGAATAAAACGCAGTAGGTGTTTTACCTTTTTGTTCTTGTAGCAACAACTCCTTTAGGAAGTGTTAGAAGTGGGTGCCAGAGACAAGCGCTTTATTTTATTATCTCAGCCATGTCACACTATCACTGTGGGAACTTGGGACCACAGTGTATAAGGACACTCTCTGGCATAGTGCTGGACCATTGGAGTTGTAGCACCTGCCCTTGAATGGCAAACTCTTTCAGGGCAAGAACTATTATTTACTCTCTTGAGTGTACCCTATAGTCCTACGATTAGGAATTGTACTTAGTAACTGTTTAATTCAACTGAACATGACCTAGGAGGGATCTATCCATTCAACCAGTCACTTGTGCACCACCACATGTATCATACATTATGGTCCTCCCTTTCTTTCTCTTCCCCATCCCCATGCCGGGCTACTAGCCTTCTTTTCTAAGAATCTCTACTAAACCCAAAGTTTCATAAGGGCAGGGATCATGTCTGTCCAACTCATTACTATATCTCAGGGACCAGTAGTGTGAAAAGCCTCCAGTAAACATTTATTGAGTCAATAAATCAATGAGAACAGGACCTGCTTCCAGCTGGGGCTGGTTTCATGGAAAACACTCTGCCCCATACTAAGTGTCACCCATGTTCATTTGTGTTAAGCAGATCCACATGTGTCACCTGCCATATATAGGACAATACAGAAGCAGTGACACTCATGGGGAAGCAGGAGTAAAAGGCAGCAGTGTTGGGTCATTTTTCCAGCATGTGTGTGTAATTAGTGTGTATGATTTTGAAATACAACCTATAAAAAGAGATTCCTAATGGAGGCTCTGCTCACTTTAGCTGATGGAATCATTTCCAATTGTAATCAAGGTTAGAATTTACAGTGGACCAACTGAAAGGCAATGCCCTTCATTCAGTGTGTGTATATCACATGCCATAGTTATTCACACAGATTATCTTCTCCCATCACTACCTATCTCTTTACCCAAATTCTGATTACAGATTTGGGATTTATTTGCTGCCACAGTTTCTTCCAGTGGGTGACTGTGGCTATTAATTTCGGCAAAAGCCATTCTGAAAACTGGAGAAGAAGAAGTAAAAAATGAATGCAGAAGAAAGAGGCCTTCACTTTAAACCAGTTCAAAGTGTGGTCCCAATGGCATCATCATCATCTGGGAAACTGCTAGAAGTCAAACATGGGGGCCTAAGCCCAGTCTTCCATAATCAGAACCTCTGGGGTGGAGCCTAGGAAGCTGAGTTGTAACCAACTGTGCAGGGCTTGCTCATGCATACTAAAATTTGATAAGGGGCGGGGTGGGAGTGGATGTTCTAAAGCACTGTTTACTCCTTTTCCAAATTTTCTCAGACACTGCCTAGGGGAGAACTAGGTGTCTGGAATCCCTGGCAGGCTTTCATTATTTTACCTTTTGTACTCTTTGAATTGTTTCAGCCACCCCCATGTCTTACCATTTCAATAGAAATAAAAATAAACGAATAAATAAAACCTTTATCAAGAGCACTTTACGAAGGAAAGGATAACTCCCGACAATTTTTCCTCAACCATTTACCTTGACAATCTCCCTTCTTTCCAAAATGACAGGCAAGGAGGAAGAAGATAGAATGAGGATGAGGTAATACATTGACAAAATTAGATTTTGATTTGGTCTTCTAAAAATATTAGAAGACTCAGGATATCCCTTAAGAACATATCAATATGACAACAAATAAAGTCAGGACATCAAGCTTTTTACCATTTCCACACTATACAGCATGATTTTTTTTTTAAAGCTAAATTATCTAAAGCTCTTGCAACAATAGCTTGCTAAATTCTTCAACAGTCAGAAAAGAATGGACCCCATACAATTAAGAGTTTGCATGTTTTAACCCTTGGATGATTGTCTTTTCCTAAAGATCACGGCTGCTCTCACATCTAAATTTAGCCTTAAGCAGCCTTATTCTTAACCATCCCACTGCAAGAAAACACAATATCTAAAATGCTAGGTTAAAGTAATATAAAGTACAAAAGACTCTACTGCCAGTCTGTTTCCTAAAGAAAAAAGAGAGGATTGAATGAACTAAAAGGATCCAACAATAAAAAAAATTAAAATAAAAAACAAACAAACAACAAACAAACAGTTAAGAACAACGGGCTACACAGACCTCTTTCCACCCAACCAAAGTTGTAGGATTAGAGTCTTCTACATTTCACGAAAACATTTTACTTTCAATAAGTAAGCGGGATCAGGAGTCCTGCATCTATTTGCCACAACAGCCACAGGTAATCACCTCTACCAACATGCCACACACCCTCACTGTAATGAGGTGTGTCAAATGCTCCCCTTTTCTCACTTTGACAACTCCACACCACTTTGGAGACAAGAAAAATGAGCTTGTGTCGGGAAACTGACAGGATTCCTTACATTATTTTCTTAGAGTTGTCATCCATTTCTTAGAATTATACAATTTTCAACACTTAATTGAAAACTATGATCCTAATGTTCATAAAACACCATATGCACTTGAAAAAGGTTATAGAAATTCATGGACAGAACTGTGAACCATTTCCAGAGTAGTCTTCATAGCCCGAATTCCTTAAACTTAGTACTTTGCAATGAAGTTAGCCAAATAGAGAGAAACAAAATAGTTTTCAAGTTTTATTCTGGGTTATTTTTAACTCCAGATTTTTTTTTTCTTTTAAGAAAAGGAACAGAATTTGGAATTGAGCTGGTGGTGAGTAGAAAACTACTATTCCAATGATCTCTTCTTGAGCTATCTTATCAAAGGTCTAACAGGCTTTTAATATTTGTGAATAAATAGCTTAACCACAAAGACAAACTGTATCACCTTTCCCACAAATTACAGATATTCACACTGAAAAATTTTGTTAACAAAGTATATTCGAAGCATCAAAAACCATGTAGCTCGAGAGGGTGAAGTAGGTAAAGGGGATCAAATATATGGTAGCTGAAGGAAACTAGACATACAATAGAATAGACAGATGTGAAATTATAATGTACACCTTAAAATTATATAATTGTATTAACCAATGTTACCCCAATAAACTTAATTTAAAAAATCTGTATAGAAGGAAAATATCTTAATAAAGTGAACCACAAAAAAACAAAAACAAAAACAAAACAAAACAAAACAACAACAACAAAAAACATGAAGCTCATTCCAACCGGGGATGCTATCAAATAGAATCGCATTAAACTCTTTAGTTTTTCCTCTTAAAAATTAGTTATACTTAAGGATATTCCTGACCCGTATCATACTCAGAAAAGCTAAAAGATTTAAAAAAAAAAAACAAAACAAAACAAAAACAGATCAAATCTGCAAAAAGAAGGTAAACTTACTCAAAAGCTAGCATTCTGAAGAATGTAAGTTTTCATTAAACGAGATGTTGATTCACCACCACAGGCCATTACAAAAGGAAAAACAAACATCTAATAAACCCTCAGGATTCTTTTCAAAATCTTGTAGATTAAAAAATGCAAAGAAGTAATCTCACAGCTGTGATTTCAAAGAAAGAAAAAACTGCATCTCTATAGTTAAGTATTTTGGGTTAAAACATTTTAGAGACTTTCTTAACTAGGAAGGAAACTTCCCTGATCCTCTCTGTGAAATGTCTCAGAGGAATTGTGTCTTGGCTAACACTGCACAGTGGTGTGAGTAAAGGAACAGTCCCCAGGATCCCATGCATTAAGAACATCGGGGGACTTCTTGGACTATGGGAACTCTTACCTTGTCTTTTTTAAGCCTTCAGCATCCTCATCCATCCTTTAAGAAGGAAAAATTGGGTACCGCAGAGAGAGAGAAGAGCCAACCAACCCTCAAGGCAGGCTGAGAGTGTGCAAAGCCCCAGCTGACAGCCTGCTTCCCTCTCCTGAGGCTCTCTGCCTCAGAGGCTGCACAGAAACCAAGTCCTGTGCCAAATCTTAATCCCTTTGCAGAATCTCACATGGAACTGCCTCACCTCTTCCATTCCCGCAAAGCCTCTTCCTGCTGCACTTCCTTCTGAAACAATTAATCACTACAACAAACCACTGAGTGAGCCCAATCTCAAACCATACTGAAAAATCCTGCAACGTATAGGGTGATGAGTGTTTACATTAGCTGAAACAAAATGATGTAATATCCAGAACCAAAGGAGGGCCTTGATCCAGAGTCAGGGCATCATAAGAACCTCTGTGAAATACTTCTCTAGATGAAAAATATAAATAAATAAATTCACCCCCTTGGGTTTATTAAATCTGGCTTCTGTATATTTAGAGTTATTTGGATTGTTCTGGTCTCATCAAGAATATCATAGTTTTCAAACAGAAATTCAGAACTTATCAATTACCTACAGTTTTAATTGAGAGAAAATAAGGTAGCAAACAGAACCCAAAGTGTATCTGTGGGCAAAGAACCTGGTATTTAGGGGAGAATGGTAGAAGGCACCAATCAGGGATATGGGAGCCCGATATGCTGCAAGGTACCAGTAAATGTACCTCCCTGAAAAGACAGTGTTTCCTTAAGCCAGAAATCTGTCTTTCCTTCTATAACTTTTGATGAACAAGAAAGCCCAGGGGATCTGAACATCATTCCTGATGTGCAACTACTACTGATTACTTCAGGGTCTTATGGTCTCTTATTGGGGTGGGATGGGAAGAGGCCATGTTGCTGCTGGATGGGAAGAGGATTGCGGGAAGGAAAAGGGTTTGTCACTAGCACCTACTTGGGAGAAAGACCAGGTAAGGTTTCACGACTGATTTGGGTTGGCTTGAGACTGGTGAAGATGCTAAGAGATAGACCATTTGTTTTTGGACGTGTTACTGATCATAAGGTGACGTTTTAAAAAGTATATTGTGCTAAGCACTTTACATGTATTCTTCATTTAACTCTCACAACCATCCTATGAATAGATACTATTGTTGTTCTTGTCCTACTGATGAAGAAAGCAAAGCTCAGAGAGGTTAAGCAGTGGTAAGCTGGTAAGTAGTGGTACTAGGTTTGTCCGGTATGCTCCTTAACCACCAGTCTATGGTTCCAGCCGGCTTCACCAGCTACACAACCATGTAAGCATGGTTCGCACTCTGCAAAGTGACAAAGGTGTTACTACATAAAGGTGTAACTCCCCAAATGCGTATACCAAATCCTTGGCTGTGGCTGTCCAGGAGCGCCAGGCCTCAGAGCTCTTGGCCGGCTTGCAGGCCCTTAGAAGGAAGGTGGAACCTCTAAATGTAGGAACAAGAATCAAATGCCATATAAGGGGAGGTCTGGCCTGATCTATCTGGGTCATTGACTAGTTGTGTGACCTTAGTCATCTACTTCCCTTTCTAGATCTCAGTAAAATTTAGGAGGTTACACTTAGATGAGCTCTAGGGCTCCTTCCAGCATAAAATTTCTATGGCATGATTTTAAATGACATGAATGCTAGGTGAGATACTATTTTTTAAAAAACAGAATGTACGCATCCAATTAAGAACGAACTCCGATATAAAAATAATGATGATAATAATAATAATAACCACCCAGTCTGTAGTGCTTTGGTACAGAAACCCTAGGGAAGAAAAATAACAAAATAATCAATCCTATTTCTTGAGTTAGTGTACTGTGAAATAGGCATTGTGCTTAGGGCATTACGAATATTCTCACTTGTCCTTATAAAAGTTCCCAAGAGGCAGTATTATTATTCCCATTCCACAGATGTGAAAATGGAGGCTCAGAGGGAATGAATAATTTGTGTAGAGTCAGCCACACAGCTGGTCAAGGGGATAAGTAGTGTTAGGGCCAGCCCTGATCAATTCCAGAGCCCACATATACCATCTACACTACACTGCCCACTGTTCCACCAACACTCTTGCCACTCAGAGAAGGTCTGGAATAGCTCTTTCGAAACCTTTAGAGCCCACACATTCCATTTTAGTACATATACATTTTTGTACATCTGCTTCATGCTGGATACTGCAAGGGTACACATATAGTCCTATCTTCCAAATGCTTACAACCTACAGGGGGAAATGGAGTCAGAAGGGGATTTTTCTGCCACCAGGGAGACTGGGCTAAGTGTTACAACAGAAACATCAGAGACGACGGGAGTTGGGCAAGTGAGAAATTATTTCAAAATTATCCAGCTTTCTACTAATATGCTCAGTGGTGGTGACTATCCATCCTTAGAGGTTAGATATAATTTTGGCTCACAGGCAAGTCAATCAGAGCCAAGTCTGGGGATAAAGTGGGTCATCAAGCTGGGTGATACCATTTTTGGTTATAAGCTAGGTGGAGCTATAAAATAGTGAGATGGGTTTTCCTGTGTGGCCCAGACTAGCTCTGGAGACAATTCCTAAAGGGCAGTCTTTCGAGCAATGGTACCATCTCCAGATTAAAGGCAGAGCCACCCAAAGTGATTCCAAAAGACAAGCCTTCCCCAAGCACAGCATTTGATCACCCAGAGGCAAAGGCTCGCAGAATCATCTGCAAGTCCAGATTAGCTTGCTACTCAGCTGGGCCCCCAGCATCTGGTATGGGGCCTAGCACAGGGGGAGGCTCAATCAATCATTTGTTAACTGAATGACAGTTTCGAATGTAAAAATTCTGGATCCTTTGTTTTAAAAAATTATCATATTATTTGGTCACATTGAGACATCTGCGTATCAACTGTGGACACATTCTCAGCTTAGTCCAATGGCCAGATTAAGAATCTACATACCCAGTCTGTTTACCAGGCCAGGCCCTGAGTAGTCAGCCTGGCCATGATTGGCTATGACAGTTTCCAATCCTGTGCCTACTTGTGGCCGTTCCTGCATTCGATATGAAGAGGAGCGAGTGCAAGGCACTAATTATGCCACCATGCAAGAACTGCTTAGGGCCTGTAGCCAAATGGGCTGACCAGCTCCTCATTTAGTGCCAGCTCTGGAAGTAAGGCAACATTGGAGAACTCTCCTACTAACCCTGTAGCCCCAGTGGCCTCCTAACAGATCTAAGTCTGGGAGAACCTGGGCTGTCCCAGGAACCATTCCCTAATCACAGCCAGGCTCCATACACATTTCAAAAACTGGGTTGATATCTTTGAAACTCAATGGGGTTCCCCAAAGAAACAGGACCAATTGGTGTTCAGAATAGATCTTGGGATAATCAGAAGCCAGAGAGGTTTCTCTGGTTTTCTGTGGTCATCAATTTTTCCTTCCTCCTCTTTGTGTTAATTCCTGGTATTTGTTTATGGTTGGCTTACTAACTGTCCTTATATAAATGAGCCAATCCAAGACAGACCAACACCTCTGCCACTAGGACTCCCAGGAATAAAGGAACTCTTTTGGGTCGAATGTCACTCCCTCGGCCTGCCTGTCCACCATTAGTGAAAGAAGCGGGTGTTCTCTCACTAGCTGGGAGACCTTGTCTTGCTACTTAACCTTTTAGTGCCTCACTTTCCTCATCTTCAAATAAAGATAATAACAGTACCCCCCTCCCCCAAAAAAACCAATGTTTAATGAGCAAACGCATATATATAAAGGACTTAGAACAGTGCCAGGTCCAGAGTGGGTCATGGCTACATATCAGTTGTTGTTGTCATTTCAGACTCACTGGGAGGGGGGAAAGAGCCAGATGATGAAACCAGCTGACAGGAGGAGGAAAATTCATATATTTCTGAATCTATTTCCTGTGTCATTCTATGTGAATGATTTGTACCCTGTTTAATGTCACAGGATTTTGTGTGGTTTCTATATTAAAGCATATAAAACAATAACATTATCCAGTTCTAAGAAAGATTTAGACCAAAGCCATCTGAGGGAAACCAGTATTGCTAACCACTGCATTTAGCTCGGAGCTTCTTGGCAAATGGAGTAATAAGAGAAACACGCTGAGGGGGTATCACAGATGTCATCCAATCAGAAAAAATGTAAGGGATCAAGCCGAGAGACAAACTTTTCCCTGGCTCTAGATTTCAAGAAGAATTTATAAGCTGGGATATAGGGCACTGGGGAACATAAAGGACAGTTCTTTCCCCATGACTTGCCTAAAAGATACACAGACATCTTTCCAAGGGCTCAGACTTACAAAGCCCCTCCATAACAGCTGAGGGCTCACATTAAACTGTAGTTCGAAGGAGGTGTTATGGTTTCACAGAATGTCAACACTGGAAGAGCCTGGAGTCCATCCCCCTGGTTTTATAGAAGAAAAAAAGAGTGCCTGGGGAGCTGGCCCTGGACCCAGACTCAGAGCCCCCATTCTAGTGCTTCTCCCACCCCCCTGAACTCTCACCTTCTCCCTCATTTCTTCCACTAACAAAAAGAAGCTTCCCTTGGTTCCTCTCCTCTTGGGAAATGGCAGCCTCCTTCACACTGTGGGAATCCCTCTGCTTTAAGTTTGGTTAAAAATAAATTTGGAAATGTTTAAGTCTGGCTTGGAGAACTTCCAGGTGGCCTTAGGAGTCTGCAGCACAAAGCCACTTTCAGCTCTACACCATTGGATGTGTATGCTGGTTGCTGAGATGCAGGCATTACTCCAGGTCTAGTTTTAAAAGGTTGTGTGTTTTAGCAGCTGCCATTCTTAAAAGTTCTCTAAGTGCCAAACGGTGTGCTAAGTGCCCTAAGTGATAGCTTCATTTAATCCTTCCAACAACGCAATGAGGAAAGTTCTATTATTAATCCAGGATTTGAGCCATAGTGATTAACTCAAGAGCCCATGATCTTAACTACAAACTCCCAGTTACCTTTACAGACCAAGAATCCTTGAAAGGTAGGAGAAAAGTCTGGCAACATGCTTGTATCCAGCCCCGTTTAAACAACAAATTTCTGAGGCCAACACTTGGCAAATGTCATACAAACTGTAGTTGGTTATCCTGAAGTTTTAGGAAACTCTATGGAAAGATGGTCTTAATTGTGGTGTTCTGAGAACATCAAAATGAAGCCCACAAAGTACATCCGTACACCATATCGAACAGGAAAAATCACTTGTAGCCAATCACAGGAAAATGAGGTTTGCTATCAGGAGGCAAGAATTAAGTGGGAGCAATATGGCAGGGTGGTCAGGCGCACAGGCTGCGCAGTTCCCAGCCCTGGGTCTGGTCTCTGGCACTGTCACATGCTCACATGCGACCCTGGGAAAGTAGCTTAACTTTTCTAGCCCGTTTCCTCTTCTGTAAAAGGAGATAATACGAACGATAACTATAGAGAACGTGGGCATTACATGAGATAAGGGGAATAAAGTTGTTTAGAAAAGTCACAGGCACATATTATGGACTCAATGAAAATTAGTTAATGACAGCAGACGCCTGTTTTAGGGCAGACATCAGAATACAGATTAATGGTTGAAACCAGTAATACAAGGGACCTTAATATGAATTAGATGTTTAAATGTTTGAAGTTTCCCATTTTCTGCATACATTCTGATTTTATTTTACCTAATAAACACTTTTCCAATTCACAAGGCAATTATGGTATCATATGTTATGAGTTCATCTAAGTTCCTAGCAGTACCCTTTATTGATGACATGCAATATCTACCCTTCAGATTCTTGACAAAGAATGTAAACTAATCTTCTGCTGTTCCTTCTCACCAGGACCTTGGATACAAAAAAGTAATAATCACAAAGAATTGTCAAAAATACATTTGGCCCATCTATTCATCTTAAAGTTTTAAATTATAGTCTTTGATCAAATCAATCATCAGAGAACCACATACCTAAAATATCAATATTTTATAATTCATATAAAATTGCTTTTAATAAATTTGCTCGTTTCCCCATTGGCTTTTTAAGTATGTTCTGTAATTTTCAGTGTACAATTCTTACACCTCTTTTATTAAATTTATTCCTAAGTATTTTAATCTTTTTATTTATAAATGAAATTGTTTTCTTAATTTCATTTTGGAATTATTCATTGCTAGTATAAAGAAATACAATTGATTTTGTATATTAATCTTATATCCAGCCATTGGCTTTTATTGATGGATGTTACAAATAATATTCATTCATTCAAAGACTATATTATTAGCACTTATTATGTGTCAGGCACTGTGCTGGGCTGTGGTAAACAATGAAGAATAAAACAGATATGGTGCCTACCTTCTCAAGGAACTCAAGGTTAAGTAGGGAAACTGAGTCCAGGTGAGGTTATTTCTCCATTATCAAGTAGATGCTGGTAAGCACTGCCCACATCATCATACAGGGTCCTCCCTATATGAAAGCCCTGGCAGAAGTTCCTCTCTGTCTAAGAATTAGGAAACACTGTGTATGTATTATCTTAGTGACAATTTTATTTTGATGCCATGCCCACTGTGAATCGTGTAGCTGGACAGGTTTTCTTCGCTTCAGTCGCTAGGAAGCATAAAGCTATGCTGTAGTCAAACTCTAGTGAATGACACTAAGGCAAAAATTATTTTTTATTTTGCCATATTTATTTTCTCCTTACCCTGATTTTCCCATCTTCTTATTTTATCTTGGTTTGGGTGGAGCTTCGTAAGTTGCTTCATATCTTTTATGGATAGAGCATAGGAAGGAAGGAGGAGAAGAAGAAAAAGAAGGAAGGAAGGAAGGAAGGAAGGAAGGAAGGAAGGAAGGAAGGAAGGAAGGAAGGAAGGAAGGAAGGAAGGAAATTTCAGTTACTTGTTAATATTCCCGAGAATGTTAACTTACTATGAAGATCTACTCCTTAATTCTTATGTTCCAGCAAGATGTGATTTTATTACCTGAGTGAATACTTATCCTATCAGCAATAAAAACTATTTCATACTTAAAAGTTTCTTTAATATGCTTTTGGCAGGTCTAACTAAACAAAGTCTATTAGTTTTGTTGAGATGCACTGGAAGTGCTTTTCTGGCATCACGTCAATAAAATTTTCTTCCCTTGTTAGACACAGAGGATTAGGGAAATTACAGGAAAGATGGAAGGAGATATCTTTGCCCCAAGTCACTTGCGACCAAGAGGCAGTATAAGCAGTTCCACTTTAAAGTCACTTAGACTTGGGTTTGAATACTGACTATTATTTACTTGCTATGTGATTCAGGAAAGGTAACTTATATTCTCCAGGTTTCAGTTACTTCATCTATAATGTAGAGATAATATCTATATTATTTTTATTGTAATCAAATTAAATGAGATTTAGCATAGGACTGAGGACACATCTATTTAATGCTGCACTAGAAGCACTAGGAGATATAATAAGACAAGAAAAATAAACAAGAATTATAAAGGCAGCAAAGGATGGAATATATCCAACTATATGTGCAGTTTGGTAAAAATAAATTAGATTTCTACATAATTTCAAAAATAAATTCAGATGAATAAAAATTTGAAATGTGAAAAGCAAAACATTTAAAACATTTTGAGGATAGGGAAGAATTTCTTAAAACATAAAGAGCACAAATCAAAAAGGAAAATATTAATTGGATTGTATTAAAATCTATAATTTCTACATAGCATATAATAACACAAACAAAGACAAAAGATAAGTTATGGCTAGAAGGTAAGTGCAACGTATATAACAAGCAAAGGAATAATGCAACTAAACAGAGAACTTTATAAACCACTAAAAAAACAACCAAACAGATACATGGTAAAAGTCATAAAGAAGTAATTTACAGAAAGAGGCCAAGTAGCCCATAAACACAAAAAAAATGTTCAACCTTATTAGTAATCAGGGAAATATAAATGAAAACAAGAGTGAGATAATATTTTCCATTCATAAGGCTAGCCAAAATGTCAAATATTCTATTTTCCTCCACTTACAGACTTTCCAATGACTGACCTCTGACAATTGTCCACATCATGGTTATCTCTGAAGAAGGAGGAAAGAGTAGAGATGGGATTGACAATGGTCTCTGCAGCATTTTACTTTTTTAAAAAATCTGAGGCAAACATGACAAATGTTGACACTTGCAATTCTGGGCAATGGGTACGTGGCTATTTGCCATAAGCTTCTCTGTGCTTTCATATGTGCTTGAAATATCCATAATAAACAAACAAAAGCAAAGAAACTATCTAAAACAATCTGTTGATACTGAAGAGTGCCTAATAAGTCCGTTTTTTAGAGGGCTGCCTGGGCCCAGAATAGGAACCAGGAAGCTCTAAAGAGAGACAGGGCAAAGGAAAGCAGATGGGGGCAGTGGAAAGAACAGGTGAGAGATATGAAAAATGATGCATATTTAGAGAAAACACTGGTCCAGAAAATAATGTCTAAAAGCAGAGGAACTATTTAAATCCAGAGTAGTACAGGCCTTGGTTGTCCACTCAACTGCACAAACTTTATTACACTACAATATTTTACCTAGTATCTAGCCTAAGAGCATGTCCAGTCTTATCAAAGAGACAGACTTATGAAATAATCACAAAAAATGGCTGATCTTGGTTAGAGGAAGCAGTATGGTGGTCTGGGAAGGCTTTCCTGAGGACAAAAACTGAAGTTAACTGTCAGGTACAAAGAGGCTAGTAGTTAGAAGAGAGTGTCCCAGGAAGAGTGACTAGCCAGTGCAAAGGCCCTGAGGCATAAAGGAGTCTGGGCCTGTCAGGTGTTAGTGCAGAATCTAGAAACCTCTATGAAAGGTTCTGGGGTGCTGTGAGGAAGGGCACTGCAATGAAGGATTAAGGGGAGTACACCTATGTCTTCCTTAAAGACCAAAGAACCAGAGAGAACTTACCCAGAGTGAAGGATCATGTGTAAAAAGTTTAAAGACAGCTAAAAACAAGAATAAAAGCTGGACAGGAAAAGAAATAACAGGAGTGCTTAACTGGTGTGTATGTAGTTCGTACCCTGATATACCCTTTCATTGAAGTAAAATCAATTATAAACTTGGAAGTAGGTTTAGCTGCAGAGGAAAGAGTGGGAAAAGAGCACTGAAGAATGAGAATCTGCTCAGGAGGATGGGAAAGTTCCCTGCATATTGACTTTTGCAGAAACTCCTAGAGCCAGGAGCCATCAAAGTAGATCATGTCAGCAGCAGCTAAAAAGACAATCTAGAAGCATCCTTCTTGGATGCCACCTCACCCTAACCTGATCACACACAAAAAATTCAGGAATCAGAAATTCCAGTTGGCTTGTGGCAGGAATTTCTCCTGAGGGTTCTTAGATTGGCTCTGCTGCAGAGAACAGAAGATAATATTTTTTACACCTGCAGTTTTCATAATGGAAACTGACATCTTCTTGGGAATAAACCAAGAGAAATAAATATAGCTGAAAGCTTTCCCCTAATATCATATCAAATCCAGGCTCCAGGGAGGATATTAACATTTTCTCATTTCAAACAATGCTGGGTGTTGGAGTTCTCTGGTGGGAGAGCGTGTGACCTCAGATTTGCTCCAAAGACTTTCTCTTAACATTGCGATGAAAATATCCACTTGACTTGAGTGACATTCGCCTCTTTGCCCTCAAGTCCAAGTGCAGACCCTTGGGAGAAAAAGCAACTTGGGACTAATTTTTTTTCCTCAAAAATTTTTTAATGGCCACAAATATAGAAATATTAAACCTCTGTCCACATGGGGGGAAGTGAATTGGAATAACACTGGGGAGGGATGCAGCACATACCACTGTAGACTTGGGTTCTGTCTCTTCCCAAAGATGTTACTGTGCCCAAATCATCAGCCTGCTGTAGCCCATTCCCTTAAGTATATATGAAGCTAAAGAACCCGCTTCCTAGAGATGTTGCTGTAAAAGTTAGACTTGGTAATGCCTGTTAGCATGAAGCATAGTAAGCACTCAATTGTGGTAGCTATTGCTAACATTTTAAATGATATTTATAAATATTGATGCAAAAAAATGTGTCTCAATGTCATGACTGATGTTTTCTGATGGGCTAATTTGCATGGAAAACTGCAAGGCACTGGCAACAATTATGGCCTGATAACACTCACATTTTTTATACGAACAAAATCACCTTCAAAAGGATGGTTTTAGAGGCTGAAAACAAAATCAACCAAGTCACCACTATTTGCTCATTCCAAAATATGAGGATTATAGAAACTTCATGCTACACATCACTACAATATTTATTAATAAGTTAAAAGGGCTTTGACATTTTTCAGATTAAAAATACCATTGAGTTGCTTATACTATATATTATGTAACAGAGACTGAGGCAGTATTCCATAATCACATCTAAATATTCACATTAAATGGAATAAATAAAGACTATAACTAGCCTCGTGCCAGTTCAAGTCAGGTTTTGCCACCAAATGAGCTTGCTGTGAACTTAAGAAAACCTTAAAAATAGTCTTTAAGGTCTTTAACTTTTAAAAGAAAGTCCCTATACTCAGACATTTTATGTTTGTGTCTCTATCTTGCAGAAATAAAATCTCACAGTGTACAACACTGTAAAACAATGTTTATTGAAACATCACTTTTAATAGCAAAGAGTTGGAAACAGTCTTAAATGACTGCCCAGTAGGAAGATGGAGTAAGTAATACAGGATTGGAAATCCACAGTGCAGAAAATCATACACACACTACAAAGAACGAGGTTCTTAGAGAAGGGTTTCTCAGTCTTGGCATTACTGACAGTAGGGGCTGTCCTATGCATTATAGGATGTTTAGCAGCATCCCTGCCCTCTATGCACTAGATGCTAGTAGCATCCCACCCCTCTATCCTAGTTGTGGCAATAAAAAGTGTCCATAGTCATTGCCAAGTGTCAGCTGAGGGCAGAATTGCCCTCAATTGGGAAATATACTAGAGCTAATCACATACATGGGCAGCCCTAAAACACTGATGAGTGAAAAATCAAAATGCAGAATACTTACTGCATAATCCAGCTTTATTTAAATGGAGATGTATAACTGTATATGTTAGAAAAATGTCTGGATAGCTCTGTGCAACAGTGTTAATGAATGCTTTGGGAAGATGGGGGGGACCACGGGTAAGAGACTTTCCTCTTCTACTTTACCCACTTACTCACTGTTTCAATTTCGTAAATTTTTACTTCAGAAAGTTTCTGAAAAGTAAAATCATAACACACAATTTGACCTTATGTACAAAGGTTTAAAACTGGGAATAAAAGTCTTGGAAAAGGTTGTGTGGTCAGGACAGGAGAAAACTCCCACTCGAGGTGGGTGTCCCGCAGGACTCACAGCAGACTCCTGGTTGCCAGCGGCTGCTTCCAGCACCGTGGCCTTGTAAGAGGCTAAAACCACTATCTGACCATCAGACTAAAGCTATTCTACAGAATAACAATCCTTTAACTGCACACTCTGAACTCCTCCTGAGGGCTTTTTTTTTTTTTGGTTGTTCTTTTGAGGCAGAAATTGAAGGGAGCCTGCCAGGATTCAGCTGAAAGGGCAAGTGCTGAAAGATTCAGTTCTATTTCCACCTACTGGTAGGAAAAAAGACAACAATGTGGAATTCATAAAAGGCAGCACAACCTTCAAACACTCAATTCATACAGACCTTTGTCCAGTCCTAACGAAGCCCTTTGTTCTCTGGACTCCTATTGTAATGGGCCAGTCTCAGAAATTATACAATTGTAATATAAGCTTAATTGGCTTCAAAAGATTGAGTTACTGATGAAATCAACACTATACAGTTTATAGTGTCTGTTTTTACAATGGGCTGAGAGAGCTCTCAAGAAAATGCACAATATTAGTTTCATTAACTTCTTATTGAACATACTCTCTCTAATAAGGATATCCCTGACCCCTGCTATTTATTTAGCTCTTTATGAGGCCCTCCAGAGCTCCGACAGAAGCAGCTTAGCATAGAGGTAAAAAAAACACAGGCTCTATGGTCAGAAAAACCTGGATTCAAGTCACAGACTTTTTTGTTTACTAGCAGTCGACCTTGAATAAGTCAGTTAACCTCTCCAAGCTGCCATTTCCTTTCCTGTAAATGGGTGATCCTAATGATACCACTTTATAGGGTTGTTGTTAGGATAAGATGAACTCATGTATTCAGCACAGTACTTGACTCATAGGAAATGAGTGCTCGCTGTTTTTGTTACACGGTGATTCCACTGAATTCCACCCATTTCCCATATGGAAAACTGAGGCAAAGGGTGATGCTCAAAGGAAGGGAACTTTGAACATCAAGACACATTCTGAATGTTACTCCCTCTCCCAGGTCATGGTGCAGGCCTCTTCCAAGTCCCTGCTTTTCCCATTTCTCTCAGGAAGAGGATATCATCTGTTGTCATAACAGAAATGCCAGCACTGCTGTCTCATGACATGCATGCTTCCAGTCATATGATCCAAATACATTCCCTTAGCTCAAACAGAGGTAGGCTCAGCTTGAGACAGTCAGACACCAATACCAATGCTTTCACCCCAGTGAGCTTTTATTGTAAAAAGCAAAATGCAGCAATTCAGTCAATAAAAAAAGTATTAAATCTTCCCAGATGAATGTCTCTCTAACCCCACATTTATGGGTTTGTCAGCTAATTTTACACCAATTTTGTTTTCTCAGGTAAATTGGCATGAACACTGATACCTTCAAATAAAATGATAATTCTATCAGCCTAGTATTTTAAAATGATTTACTGCATCTGGTGTCTATAATGTGTTGGGTGATAGGGAAAGGAAGGTAAGGCTCAGGGAGGCCCTCAAAGAGCTCCAAGTCTGGTGAGAGGGGTGGGCACATTCCTGACCAACAACCCATTCTGCTAAAGGTACAAAATCAAAGTGTTAAGGAGCTGAAAAGAGAGAGAGACTAATTCTGAGGGTGGATTTGGAGGTTCAGCAAAGATCTCACAGAAAAATAGTTCTTGAAAGATAAGAATAAATGCTGGGAGGAGAAGGGGAAAAAGGGATACAATGAAGAGAATTCAGAGGCCCAAGCACTTGAAATTCTGTTTTTATGGAAATCCTTATCTTTAGACCCATGTTGTCCAGGAGTAAACTGTCTATTTGATAGAGAGGAGTAGAACTTAATATCGCTGATCCACTTGGTATAAAAATTATTTTTAAAAAAATCAATGCCAAGATCTAGAAAATGGATCATATAAAACTGAAATCTGAGTAAATAAAACTATTAACATCAGCAACTGTCCTAATGTTACCTTCTAAAAGCAAATGGATTTAAATATCAGTTAAGAGAGTTTTGGTACATCACTATGAAATTTATATCCTAGCAAGACAGTATCATATTATATTGAAATAATTATATTAATGCTGTTATAAGTGGATATTTACATTTCTCACTTAATAAAGTTAGTTATAATACATTCCCATTTAGAGACAAAATCACCAGGCTGACTAAACCCAGAATACAAATAGCTAACAGATTTTGTATTGCATGCCAACTCTAATCACCTAGTAGATTAGATGTTTCATTGCTTAGGATGTTTCATTATAAAGCATTTTTAGGCCATGCCTAAACTCACCAAAAAAGTGTGATGATGATTAGTAAGGTCTGCTATGGGTGCAGTGGGTAAATAGCTGCATATGTGCCCAGCATTGCCATCCCTGACTTAAAAATGAAAGAAAGTTGAGGAAAGGGGAAAAAAAATCAATTGGTGCCTATTTATTGAGTAGTAAAAACTCTCCCAACATGTTTCCTTCTCTCTTCTCTGTCCCATACCAATTCTCCTTCTGTATCTTCATTTCCACACCTGGAATATCTTCCTCTCTGAACTCCTACACATCCCTCCAGATCTAATTCAAGGCCCAATTTACATGAAACCATTCCTGATGATTTTTAGTCCTCACTGAGCTCCATATGACTTTGGACATGTCAATTACAGGTTTATAATACAGTTATTTGGAAGTCAGAACATGTTTATCCATAGAAAGGCATATGTGTTGATTAGTATCCTAAGCTAGTCTATAAAAAACCTACCAAAGTAATGACATGGGAGAAAATGTATTTGCCAGAATGTTCATTTAAAGATAAACTGTGATGATCTGCTTCGGAAGGGGGGAGTTACACCCCAAGAAAATGCCAAAAGTGGGAGTGGGAAGCTGAATCCAGGAGAATGAAGACAGCAGCCACGAGAGCCTGGAGCAAGAGGTTGGGGGCAGGGAGGGAAAAAAAAGAACTGGTACCACCTGGCAGAGGAGACTTTGCCTTTGGAGATGCTAGAGGAGTCCAAGTTGTTGCTGATGGAAAGGTGAGGTCAACCCTCTCTTCAGTAAGCCACCATGTTGCTCACCAATGCTTCTGTATGCAGAGTGGCACCTTCTGGGGAGAGCACCAAGAAGAGGGCCACCTAATGATATCAGGTGACATTCACTGAACCCTCATCATTAAATGCGGAAATAAGGACAGAAAACTCTTATTGCAATTCTAAAAATTAAATGTAAGAAAAAATAACACAAGTGTCAATGTTGATGCTTGAGAAAAAAATGGTTATTTGTAGGAGACTAAAGAAATAAGTGAAAAATTTGGAATACAGAAATAAATGGAGATATTCTGAGTAGTTTCTAAGCTTTGGTCTGTATCCATCACAAATTCAAATACCTACAGGAGCCAAGCAGATAAATGAAATGGATAACGGGGAAAAGTAGCAGAAATGGAAGTAAAAGGTAGAGACAATGGGCCTCCACCAAGAACATTCCAATTTAAATGCAAACAATGATAACAGTAGCCAAACGTTAAATGAAGATTGCATTTCAGCCTCAGTAACTACTCTCATGCTCATTTTGAAGATGAAGAAATTGAGGAAAAGAGAATTCAGCCATTTGTCTAAGGTAAAAAGTGGTAGAACTGGAACCAAATCCAGGCAGATTGACTCACAGCTCCCTAAACAGTACCCTGGAGCACAGTTCTCTTAATCAGCACCATCCAGGTATTATTTTCTGGCTCTTCGATGGAATAAAATAAGTGAAAGAGAAAGAGGGGTAAAAGAGGGGATGAAAATAGGAAGACAAGAGTTGACATAAAGGGGAGAGGGCAAAAAATAAGAGTGATTACAAAGAGAAAGGGAAGCAATGAGGTGGCAAAGAAGGAGGAGACTTTTTGAGGTAACTGGACAAGGAGTGAAAGAGAAGTAGAATGAGAGGGAAGGAGGCTTAAGAAAATGTGCGTGTACGACAGGAAAGACTGCTGAGGTGAAATGGAAGGCAGCGTGAGGGGAAGGAATTGTGTAATGGACACCTTCTCCCAGACAGGGGAGAAAGAGGACCAGCCAATCCTCAAGGTGGTGCCACTGGCACAGAAAAAACGAATCTGAGCCAGGATGGCCTCAAGGTGTGAGAGGAGCAGGGAAGTAAAATGCCAGCTCCAAAGACCCTTCCAGCCCTTGAAGTCTGTACAGGACACGCCCAAGTTGAAAGGCCTTGCCCTGAGAGAAGAGGTGTTAATTTCTCAGAGCTGACAGTAAGTGTAAGATCGGAGTTTGAATCCCAGCTCCAGCATTTACTAGCTACCTGATACTGAGCAAGCTGCTAGGCCTCCCTAAATTTCACTTTGTTCATCTTTGAAATGAGGATAGTAATGTCTCCTCCTAGATTGGTAGGCAAGATTAATTGTGCTGATGAGTGCAAAGTGTTTAGCTCAGTGCCTGGCATACAGCATGTACAAGGTCACGTCAGGAGGAAAGGATTAACTTCGGCAGTACCCTCAAAGAAAGCTTTATAGACAAGGTCCTAAAAATGGGTATGATTTGAATAAAAGTGAGATAAAGAAATTGAGGCTGGCGTGCTAGGGGATAGTAGGAATTGAGGAGATAGTTTCTGAAGGCACAGAACCAACAGTGAGTCCAGATTTTCTGTCAGTGATGACCAATTAGGTGGAGACTTTCCCAATTAAAGAGAATAGCAGAAATAGTAAGGGATAATGTTTAATATGGATTGTGCAAAGGGTTGGAATTTTTGCTCAAAACAAGCATATCTCCATGCCAAGGAGTAACCTGTTAGAATGTCTCGGAGGCAACTGACCTAGTAATTGGGCAATTACAGTCTGGACTGAGATAAAGGCAAGGGAGAGAAGGGGCAGACTGAGAGGCACTAGAGAGAGAACTGGCCTGACCTGGGGATCAACATTCCTGGTGAAGGGAGCTAAGTTCCACTCTTCCTCTTTAGGATGAAGCCATTCACAGAGGGTGTGGGTTCAGAAGAAGAATATCAGATATTTGGGCACCCCTTACACTGATGTTCTTAACATATTTGCTCAACATTTATTTGTTGGAGCAAGGATAAAAACTGATCCTCTATTAATAAGAAAATGTGTACCTTGTTCTTTATGTTAAAAAAAAAAAGATTTATTACACTGATATGTATTTTTTTTTCTAAGCCAGACATCTTAACTGTTTAAAATTTAGATAATAAGTCAGTATTGTGCCACACATTATTCAGTTTCAGAACTGGTTGATGGTACCTGCCAATGACAGCTAGCCTTTGGCCGGGTTGGTGCTGATGCCTGTGGCTGCAGTTAGAGCCTGCATACCCACTCAGTTCTTGGAATGGCCAGCACTAGTGCACATTCTTTAAAATGGCTTTTACTTGCTGGAAGGAAACTTCCATGAGTAAGGGCAGACTTTTGTTTCCTCATCATTTTAGGAGTTGACTATGGAAAGCTAAATTGACTGGCATGTTATTTTCAATATATTCTAGTACTATTTTAGTACCTCTTGTGGAACTAGAGCCTCCAGAGAGCTGCCCTATGGCTCTGGCTTTGGTCAAACCTCAACTCACTCCTTGAAAGACACATCCCTTAAATCATGGCCACCCTTTCCGTCTGTTTACTCAAGTCATGGCTTCAAAAGGAGGCAGGATTGGGTCAGATGCCCATTCTGTGCTTCTAGAACTGTGGTTCTTAAATTCCAACTCTTTGGATATTACCTTAAATTCTGACCTAGAACTTTCTCCATGTGCCATATCCCTATATCCACCCACAGCGCTAGTTTACTATTCCTCAGTAGAGTTTCTACTTTGGGACTTGACTTCAAATTGTCTTCAGTCTCCACTGAGCTATCCAAGTTATGCTAGTTCTATAAAATGAAGCAGGTGGTTTGCCATGAGTTCATTTGGGACAATTGTACAGCATTAAAGGTTTGTATTCTTCTTGAAAGCAACCTGATAGGATGGACTCTATAGTCATGTACACCTGAATTAAAATTATAGCATAGGTTATAACAGTGAAAGTTATTTAGCTTCTCTGAGTTGCATTCTTCTCAATTTTAAAGAGAGGATGTTTGCAAAAGATTCCTTTTCCTCCACTTATCATTTAGTCCTTTCTTTCATCATCTATTAAATATCTCCTACTTGTCAAGCTTTTTGCTAAGCACTGGAGTTAGGCAAGGGGGTAGTAAGGAAAAGAAAAATAAAACACCATCCTATCATTTGTGAGTTTATGGTTTAGTAGAGACAGACATGTAAATAAATTAATACAGACTGCTTGGCTTCAAATCTTGGCTCTATCAATTATTATCTGGGTGACTTAGTACAATTTTACTTAACCACGCTGTGCCTCAGTTTACCCATCTGTAAAATCGGGATAATAAATTTGCTCTGACGATTAAATTAATTAACACATGCAAAATTCTCAAGCCTGGTACACAGTAAGCACTCCACACATGCTATTTATGATCATGATGATATAGTAAGTGTGGGATATTATAGGAGCAAAAAGGAAGAAGTGGTCAATTCTGCTTGGTGAGGAGGCTTAAGAAAGGCTTCACAAAGCTGGTGTCACTTCAGTTTAGTTTTGCAAAAAGTTTCGCAGTTGTTAAGTGGACAAGAACAGAGTGAGCATTCTAGACAAAAAAAAAAAAAAGTTACATGAGCAAAAGCATGGAGTAAAGAAACAGCCTAGAGCCTGCACAGCCTACATAGGCTGCAGGGTAGAATGGAAGGCAGGAGGATACAACTTGATGGAAGTGGACACCATGAGGGTTTGGCCCCTATCTTATGAACACTGGTTAGACACCCATGCTATATAACTTCTATTTGTGTGCCCCACCCCTCTCATCTTCCTCAAATCCCACTCTCTTCCCTTCTCCACTATGCTCCATGCCCTGGAGGCTGACCGATATATACTGAGCCACCAGCTACTTTTCCCTCATCCGATGCGGAGTACTGGCAAGAATTCAGAAGAAGAGAGAGGAGGAATATTTCTTTCCTTTCTCCCTTCTTTTTAGCAGGTTGGATGCAACTTTCCACTAATTACAGCTCAGGTCAGGCAGCCCTCTCTCCCTCTGGACTAGTAACCACTTCCTCCCCTTACCCTGTCAGGGCCCCTGTTGCTAGCCCTGGGGTACTGCACTAGTCCTCATTTAGGTCCCACTCTCAGCCACACCTTTGTAAAAATCTCCTTCATTAAACTCTCTTCAAATTACTCATTTTGAGAGTGTCATGTGCATCTTGCCTTGACCCTGACTTAGATAAGCAGAGCTTAGAACAGAACTTCCCAGTCCAGGAACATTTGTTACAAATATAGATTCCAGGACCCTACCATCAAAGACTAATTCAGTAGGCCTGGAATAGGGTCCCTACACCTATATTTTTAAATAAAGACTCCATGTGAGTATGAGGGGACCTCACAGTTATCCAGAACATTGATCAGTATGTCTAGGCAGGATCCAGTAGAGATCCAGAGGAGTGGGGAGGAGAGCTGATGGAACAAGATCTGGTCCTGGAGGTATACAGAGGGAAATCAGAAGCAAAGGTAGAGAAATTTGTTTTGCGAAGGCCAAAGGACACCTCTTCTTTTGCGAGTGGACAAAGCAAAGTGAATGTAACAAGGAAGTTAAAGAAATTCTTACTTTGTAACTTCAGTTTCTCATGGAAGTAGAAGGTAGTCATATACTGTGACGGAAAGGGTAGGCAAAGATCTGAGGGGCTAGAGTGATGTAGGTTTGGAACCGCCATTGTGGAACATGGGGTAGAAAATGATGACAAGGACCATTTCAAGATTGTTTGATGAGGTTGAGATAAAAGATGGAGACTCTGTGTGTCATCTGAGGCTTAGCTTTGTCATTTCTCTCAAGCACTACTCGGAAGTCACAGGATGTTGAACTCACACACAAACATGGAAGTAGCAGCATAAAACCTGATGGGGAGCGGCCAATGGATGCTGTCCTTGGTCCTGAACTAGCATTGCACACAAGGGCATGGTTATTTCACTGTGAAGTTGGGGGTGGGTTGGTACATGTTCCCCTGCTCCTCTGTAACACCCCACCATTACAAGACTCATGGTTTCCAAAGATTGTGCTCCCAGCCCCATAAGACTGTGACTGCAATGAATACAGGGCCTACAGTCTGGGTACCATTATTTGTTGAATATATAGTTCTAATATTTAAGGAATATTTAAGAAATTAATAAATATTTATCGAGAACTTTCCATGTGCCAGGAAAGGGGTAGAGCAATAAAAAATATTGAGAAAATTTATTCCCAAGTCAAATCTTTTATTTCCTTTTCTCAAAGAACATCAGAGAAGCCCATTCATCCTTCCGTTTCCTCTCCAATTCCTTTCCACCTTTCAGCAGCTGCAGAACTCTCTCTGCAAAATAACCTCCCTTCAGTTTACTTTCTCTCAACACAGATCTTTGTGATTTCTATTCTCCTCCTTCCCTCTGGGTGTCCATTAGCCTATAGAAAAACTTAGCTTCTCTCTCAGCCAGACTGAATACTACCTCTTTTGGAAGTGAGAGAAAATGGAACATGGAAAAAACAAACACACACTTATCTTTTGCATACTAGAGGAGAGGGAAAGGCTGTGAACACTAATACACTAAGTTTTGTGCTATACTAGTAACTAGAAAGTCCTACCCAAGCAGAGAGGGAGGCCACACCACTGACGCTATCAGCTGATCATGAAACCTCCTCTCAAATAATTTAAAGCTAACAGTACTACCTGTGGAATTGTTCCAAGGTCCTTGCTGTCCTCTAGTAGCCAATGGTCCTATTCCTCCCCAATGGATCCTAGCTTTTCTGGCAGGGTGACAATTTCCAATTAATTTTGAAAAATCGTTAATGAAGGTCTTCTTTTGTTTTCCAGAACCTGAACTAAATGCTGGGAACACAGAGATAATTAAGGAAAATTGCTGTCTTCAGAGATTTCATAATTTAATGGAGCAGGCAAATATGATGAAATACTCTATGTCTGCAATCTGACCAAAGTACAGAAAGAATGAGGTAGATCGAGGTGAATTCTGTTTTTGGTATGCTGAACCAGAACTGGTGATATGAATCCAAAGGTCATGTCTTTCATTCGCAAAAAAATAAAGGCAGCAACAGCATGAGGTTTTATACACAAGAGAGAAAGGCCAACAGAAGGCTGGGCATGAGTCTGGGTCTAGGGCTGGAAAACCCGCTTTAAGTTTTCCCAGATAGCAGGTGTCACAGGCGAGCCTTGGCTCCAGAGCCAGTAGGTCAAAATGAGGGAAAAAAATGCGTGGTATCACCTATCCAGTGCAATCCAAGAAGTTTGGAACCAGATTAATGGAACAGTTGAAACAAAGATAATCAGACATCTCAATGATGAGGGCAGACAAAGGTCCAGAATCCAGGACAGGTAGAGGCAGGGTCTGAGTGAGCAGCTAGGGTGGGAAATATAAACAAGGGGAGCGACAGTTAGAACAAGCTAGTACATGATCTAAGAACAGATAATTTCCCTAAGAATGCTGAGTGAGAAGCAGAGACCAGGACCTAATATGGATATTAAATGCTCTTGGGAGTAGAACAGGGAATGAGAAGAAAGTCTTTGGGTCATATTCTAAGAAAGCAATTGCAGAACAAAACACCAAAAACATTGAACTCTCACCAGTTATTGATCAGGGTTCTCTTGAGAAAGGTAAAGAAGCAGTAGAAAAAGGGCTGGGTTACTGCTTCCTACTGCACAGGGGCTCTAAATACTCCTCAACCTTCTACACACATGTCTATGTAATGAGCAGTTAATATGACCCAAGTTCTGTGCTCAGTGCTTTTACTGCATTCGTTTATTTAATCTTTACCAAATCCACACGGTAAAGATTATCATCATCTTCATTTTCGAATGAATAAATGGAAGCTCAGATAGGTTAACTGAGTTGCCCAAGGTCACCCAGCTAGGTGAAGAAGCTGGGATCTGAACCATGTTTTCTGCCTAATTAATTGCAAGGTTCATGCTGTTAGTCGTTAAGGTAGCCTGTCTTACCATTATTAATTTCTCTGGGTCTGGTCATTGTGATCCCTCTGAGTTGGAAGCAATGCACAAAGAGTTTTTATAGGGATAAGAATGTACAATGTGTAAAACAAGCAGGGCAAAGATGCCCTTGCACAAAGTTGATGGCCATCATGTTAAGAAATACAGGTCATAAAAATGACTGCTGAAGCCCCCCAGCCTGGCCCTTGCCTACATCCTCATAATCCTCAGCTACTACCATGCTCTTGCTTCTGCACCTCTGGTCTTCCTTCGGCACCTTCCATGTGTGCAGTACTCCTTCCTTCTTCAGGGCTTTTGCTCATGCTACTCACTCTGCCTAGAATACCCTTTCCTCCACCTCCTCCCACCTACCTTGACCTAAGCAATTACTATTCCCCTTCCTGGTACACAATCAAACCTCACTTCCTTACCAAAGCCATCACTGACCACCCATTCCTTATTAGTTTAGGCCCCCTAAAACCGTTCTCTTTTTCTTCAAATATTTATTACAACTCTAATTAACTTACTTAAGAAATATGTCTTCCTCTTAGTAAATGGCATGTCTAAGAAAAAGAGAAGACCACATCTTCTTGTTCATCGCTGTACCCCCAGTGCTGAACCACCTCTAATAGCTCTATAAATATCTATTGAGTGAATAAACAAAAAATAAACAAACATGTTTAGGGTAGTAAAAAACGTGTCAGCTGATAAAACTCCTCAGAAAGAATCACTCATTCCTTCATTCATTCATTCAGTTCACTCAATACATATTAGAAGAATGCCTACTGTGTGCCAGGCTTTTTTCTAGATGTTCAGCCTGGAATTATGGAAATGGGATGTGCCAAGTACCTTGGACAGATGACATGAACTTCCTGTGAGAGTTGGGGAGAAAGTGGCAGTTCAGTGTCTATTCCCAGCATAGGGCAAAGAGAAGGCCAAATCTCCTACTCCCCCACCAAGAAGTGAGGCTTTCACCTCACTTCTGCTGAAGACTGCAGAGTATGTGATATCTTCAGCTAAGAATGAAATTGCTGTAAAGGAAGGACAAGAAGGAGAGTGGTGAATAAGGCAAGATACAGGGTCTCCTCACAGCAGAACAGATGTTCTGAAGAGAGCAGGAGAAAAAAAGTAGCAGGAAAGAAGAGGGTGGGAAAAAAGTCTAGGTGAGAAAGACTTGGATATGTTTTTTGGGATTGAGTTGAAGGTAGCAGGAGGAGGGGGCATGAAATGGTGGGTGTGAAACCAGGATGAGAAAGCAGTGGAAGGGGTTGCTTCCCTTCCATGAGTAGATGAAAGGAAGTGAGAACATCAGAGGAGAGGGCTACTTAGAAGATGTGCTAACAGAATCACGTGTTCTTATAAAGTTCAGAAGTATAGAGTCCAGAGTCCCGTGATGATTCACGTACTTTCCTGGAACCTGATGTGTTGCCAAGATAGGCTACAGAGTGCTGTGGTCTGGAAAGTGAATTCAGAAAGACAATTGACCATGTTGTTCAGGGGCCAAAATAAAATCTGGGAATGATCTTCCAGCAGTGGAAGGTGGAAAGAAGCCCCCGTAGCTATTACCCTCGGATTTTCCAATTTTCTGTTTGAGGGCTAAAAATGTCTTTGAAACACAAAGACAAGAAAAATTAAGAAACCAATAGCTAACACTTACTGAGTATTACTATGTATCAGACACTACATGAATTATAAAATGCTTAGTAAATTTAATTGTCACATCTGTCCTATAAAGTAGGTACTATTAGTATAATCATTTAACAAATATAGACTATGAGAAGTTAAGTAACATGTTTAAGGTTAGCTCACAAGTAGGAGAGCTGTGACACAAACTCAGCGCATTTGAGTCCATAACTCACAATCTCAGCCACCAAGTAATCACAATAATAAAAGCTAAGCCATATTTATTGCTTATTCTACATCTCAGGTACTATTCTTAACATTAGATATTTATTAACTCTTCATTCTTAGAACTCTGAGGTAGATATTGCTATCCTGCCATTTTAAAGATGAAGAAACTGAGATACAAAGAGGAGAAGTCAAGAAATTTGCCTGAAGGCACACAGCTATGAAGAGGTGAGCCTGGATTCAATGGCAGGCAGTCTGGTTCAAGAATTTTTGCCCTCCGTGACTACACTGGCTCCTCACATGAGCCTTCCAAATGGCATCACTGGAGATATGCAAAACAAAAACAAAACAAAACAAAAAAACTAACTTTTGTACTTGAGCTTTCATTGTGCTTCAGTTTAGATACCATTGGTTAAATTTTCATTTACTTACTTGCCTGAACAAAATATAGACAGAAAATCTTGGGGGATAATTTCTTAATCACATAAGTATAATAAGCAATTTCTCTTTTGCTAATGGCATCATGCCCATCATAATGAATATAGCTACTGTTTTGTGTGGTATTGATCACTGCTTTTCATTTGTCCTGGGTACCTTACTTAAGGGCCAGATCTTTAGTACAACACTTCAGTTCTCATCCAAAGATACATGGTGTTGGTTTGCTATGGTCTTTCCCATTTCCATGAACTCCTGGAGAACCACCAGTTAGAGCTCACCTGCTTAAGCTAATCTTTTGATCCCCAGTAAAAGAACTTCATTTTTCACTACAACCTGTAATAATATTCCTACACAACTGGTTTCTCCAGCTTGTCTCAGTGAGAAACATGTCTTGCAGAAAGTTTTCTCAGACCAGAAAAAAGTAAAACGGGTTTTGCTTGAAACTTGCCATGCTGAGAATCTAGTGCCCTTGTCCCATGGCTTCCTCCTCCCTGAACCCTTGAGGCATGTTCTGTGCTATTTCCTTAGTCTCAGAACAGAAAGTTTTCATAAAAGTTAAAAAAAGGGAAGAAAAAAAATCTAAGTCCAGTAATTGTGCCTGGATTCATGCTAACATTAATGCTTCACAGCTGCAAAAAATATTTCCTACTTTGCAATCAGAGAGTCCAGAAGTTCAATATAAGTGCACTAATCCTTGTAATTTTCTTGTAAGGCAAGCCACAAGAGTACTCATTTCTTCAAAGCACAGGGAAGTAAAGTCTTGCCAAGCTCACAAAACTAAGAAACAGACATTTAGAGCAAGCTAATCTTATTTCCCATATTCTTCTTTATTTTTATGTCTTTATTCTTTTTTATATAATTAAAATTTCTAACCAGTTCTATCAGCTATAGACCTCATACAGTTCCATTGCTAATAATAATAATAATAATAATCAATAATAATAAATAGTCTCTATTTGTTGAGTACTTACGAGGTGCCAGGAACTGAGGTAAACTTTCATACATATCAACTCACTCAACTCTTACAACCACATTAGGAAATAAGTAGCATGATCATCTCTATTTCACAGCTGAGAAAGCTGAAGCTTAGAGAGGGAAAGTAACTTAACTAAGACCAGGCATGTAGTAAGCCTTCATTTCAAAGCCACACTGCTTCTCACACCACCCGAGCCCTGACCTACATAACATACGCCATTAAAATCATGAAAATTAAAGCGCTCATATGGATGTTGCTTTTAGTAGCCTTTTATTTTACAAAAGCAAACGAAAAAACATAAATAACACACTATAAGTTGATGTAATTTAATACCGTAACCAAGTTAACCAAACACAGGTGTGTCTTCAAAAGCCAAGATAGAAACAAACAAACAAACAAACAAACAAGCTATCAGTAACAGGAAAAGAATGTCCAGTACTGGAACTGAAACAGAGACCACTCGCTATATTCACTAAATCATAAAGAAATAAAATGAAGCTCAAAAAGCAGTATATTTCCTTGGATGATGAACACACAGTACAATGTACAGAGAATGTGTTATAGAAAAGCATACTTAAAACCTATATGATTTTATTAACCAGTGTCACCCCAATAAATTAAAAAAAAAGTGAGATGCTAAGTGAAATAAGTCAGACAGAAAAAGTTGAGAACCATGTGATTTCACTCATATGTGGGATATAAAACTAAAAGCAACAAACTAGACAAACAAAAACTCATAGACACAGACAATAGTTTCGTGGTTATCAAAGGGAAAGGGTGGAAGGGGGGTGCATGGGAGGGACACAGATAAGGGTAAAGAGGGTCAAATATATGGTGACAGGGGATGTTTTACTTTGGTTGGTGAACACAATGCAATATACATATGACATATTATTGAATTGTACTTGAAACCTATATAATTTTGTTGACCAATGCCACCCCAATAAATTTAATTTAAAAAGCAGTATAAATGTCAAATGTTTTGAAGCACTGTAATAAACTCACCCTCACAAGGTAGAGGATGTGTTAAAAGGAATACAAAATTACCTCACCAGTACATAAGTAAATAAGATTAGTGCGTGACACAAATATTCCTGATAAGCAAAGCAACAGAGTTATTATTTTCTTAGTCATACTTCCCAGTGTGCTTGCCTGCCCTGTTTACTGGCCAGCGACACTGGGCTGCCTTGCTACCCCTCTAGATCTCAACATACCTTGGGAATAACATCATTTAACCTCTAAATCACTATTTATGCATACCTTCCCTGTCACCACCAATGGTATTACTTCCTCTTCTCAGGTCTCCACACTTGAGTTACCACTGGTTCTTCCTTCTCCCCCAACAGAGCTCATGAGTCACCATGTTTCTACAACCCTTCCTCTACATAGTTCTAGTCATTACCTGGCATAGTGCACCTCTGCCAAGTTGCTACCAGGGCCTCAGACCTGGTCTTTGTAGCAATTCTCTTTTCTGATCTATCCTATGCACCTCAGCCTAAAAAATTCATCTAAACTATACCTTTCATGATGTTATCTCTATACCCAGGAACTACTGGGGGCTGCCTATTAGCCCCACATCCTTCAAGGCTCTCAACAGATTCCTTTTCACACATTTCATTTTCTTCCTTTCCACCATGACAGTGTCTGTTCAGCCAAACTTCTTTTCTCCCTTTCCCTTTCACATTGTCACCACCTTTTAGGTCTCATATATAGGAGCATGTGCCTGAACTTGTCATTTAGACAGATCTATATAAGCTATATGCCAATATGTGCACATGTTTATGGTATGGAACTATTTCATATTTCATGAGAAAGGATTCTCACGATTCAATTCTTTCTCAGAGGCCCAGCAGATGACTTTAATTTTTTTGTTTTGGTATGGTTTTTGTTATAATTTATTTTTGGCAAAACTGTGCTATGAGAAATTTTTCCTTATACTTCTATAATAAAGTGATAGAATCCCATGATGTTACAACTGAGACTTTAAAGTGTAATTAATCCTCCATACACATTTTACCAAGGAGGAACTAGCATCCTAGATAACTTAGGTGATTTGTTCTAGATCCTAGATTTACCCTTTCAGATTACTGGTCATCACCCAAGTTTTAGATGACCCACTCAACTCTGCTTAACATGACTGATAGAGGGACAGAGATACATAAATCAGCTGTGCCTATAGAGTGCTTACTCCGTGGCCAGGGAAAACTTGGTCTAGTGATTCAAGCAAATTCCTTACTGAAAACTTTTGAAATGTTCATGTGTGCTATGACTTTCCATAGGAGCAAAGGGAAGAGTAGAAATATGAAATGTAATGTTTCCCAAAGTTGGTTATCATGGAATACTTGGCTCAGAAAAATTCTGTGCAGGGCTGGAGTTCCACAGAACACACTTACGGAACAGACTGTTATAATTACTGACATCTCTGCCATTGCACTTTATGATTCCAGAAACAGGCATAACCCTGAAAAGGGAAGAGAACTGATAGACTACACTGAGCTCCCCCAAAATTTACACACTAATAATGATAACAGCTAGTGTTTATGTAGCATTTGACAAATTCAAAAATATTTTTAACATACAGTAAAGCAAATGAAGGATTAACTCTTCATTTGGAAATATCTATTTATCATCATTAATAAGAGGGGTCCCACTAAAAGGCTGTTACACCAATTCAGTTACAGTTAGAATTTTGTTGTGGAAAGATGACCAAATAGATAACAAATAGTAAAATATTATAAATAAAAGGACCTTAAAATTAATCTAGTCTACTAGTTCTCAAACTTTGTACCTGTAGAACACACGGATTCAACTACTAAAAGTAAATAACCATGTGTTTTCTCCTAATTCAAAAAAAAGTAACTTAATAGAAAGCATGAAAAAGAAATTAATTCTACCAACAACCAGTGAGCTTGGAAGAAGACCCAGAGTCCCAAAATGAGAACAGTAACTCTGGTTGACACCTCAGTTTCAGCCAGGTGAAATCAGAGCAGAGAATAAAGCCACACCACACCAGACTTCTGTTCTACAGCAATTGAAATGATAAAATCATGTTGTTTTCATGGCACTACATGTGTGGTAGTTTGTTATAAATAGAAAACTAATAGAGAGTTTTGCTAGGTTATCATTAGAAAAATGAGCAAAAAGCATGAAAAGGACAAGGCACACAGTTTGATGGAAGTACAGGTTATTAATCCTTCTTAGAAGAAAATGTAGCTTAGAGTATTAGGGGTCTTAAACATGTCAATACCCTTTGACCTGCCCTATCTCTAGAAATTTAAAATAAATATTTAGAGATGCATACAATGTCACTGTGTTATTATTTATTATATTTATAATGATAATTAATAGTAACAGTCCAACATTAGGAAAATGGTTGACTTAATTACTGTGTAACCATATGATGGAATATAGGTCAGCTATTAAAAATGTTTTCAAAAAAAATTTAGTGACACACACAAATGATTGTGATATAATGCTAGATGAAAAAGTAGACTGTAAAACATTATAAAAATGATGTATTTATTTTGAAAAATAGTTTGGTGATTTCTCAAAATTTTAAACAGAATTACTATATAACCCAGCATTTCTACTCCTAGGTATATGCCCAAAGGAACTGAAAACATAGCCTCACAAAAACTTGTACAAAATAGTCACAGCAGCATTATTTATAATAGCCAAAAGGTAGAGTAATCTAAATATCTAAGAACTACTGCATGAATAGTAAAAGTGGAATATCCATACAAAGGGAAATTTTTCAGCCAAAAAAAAAAAAAAATTAGGTATTCATGCTACACATGGATGAACCTTGAAAATATTATGCTAAGTAGAAAAAGCCAGTGACAAAAGGCCACATAGTGTATGATTCTGTTTATATGAAATGTTTAGAATAAACATAGAAACAGAAAGTAGATTAGAAAGTAGATCATATGAAATGTTTAGAATAAACATAGAAACAGAGTCTGGAGGAGGAGAAAATGGAGGAGGGTGACTGCTGATAAATATGAAGTTTCTCTTTGGAGTAATAAAAATGTTCGAAAGTTGATTATGGTAATGGTTGTACAACTCTGTGAATGTACTAAAAACCACTGAACTGTGCATTTTAAAAAGGCAAATTTTATGCTATGCAAATTATATCTTAATAAAGCTGTTCTTTTTTTAAAAAAATGGCTAAGAAAAAAACATATATGACTCAAAAATTTTTGAAAAAGGTATCTGCATAGAGTAAGATTGGAAATTCACCAAATACTAACACTGGCCATTCTTTGGTGGTTTAAGTACAGATAATTTTTTTCTGTCTTTTGTATTCTCAATTATGTAGACCACATATGTAAATATTAAAATCTGAAATGTAAATTACTTTAAACATTTGTATATTACCTATCAGTCTATCCTAGAATCAAAAAGAAGGTATTTAATTTAGTTGATAATAATATTCCTAGTTATTTATTGTTTTATAAAATAGAATTTCGTGGTGTTTGATAAAGAGAATCATAAATTCTGAGTGATCTTCCAAACACATTTAAAAACCACTTACCTAATCCAACCTTGTATTTCTTCTTTTAACTCTTTTTGCTGTAAAATTAAAGAACATTTAGTATACATTTAAGCATATGGTGCTGCTTTTTCAAAATGGAACTAAAAGAATGAATTTTTACCTTTTGTAAGATTCATACCTTCTGAGGTAGAAAAATATTTGCTAAAAATATAACTTGTAGAGGTCCAAGATGGCGGCGTAGCCGGACGCTTAAATATACTCGTATAGAGAGAGCAATTACTCATGCCAGATAACTGAAGACTAAATGAAAAGCTCCTGAACAACAAACAAGAGAAAGAGGAAACAGAGAAGGGTGGAAAATCACAGAAGCCCTCTGGGCCGCGTGAGAATTCTCCAGACAGGGGCCAGCGAGCGCCATCATTCCCCCAGCCCGCGCGCCCTGTCCAGGGCGGGCGTGGGGGCCAGGAGCTCTGTGGGGTTCATTAGCCTACCTGCAAGGTCACCGCAGTGCAATTCCAGCCACATTGCCCAAGCTTTTTGCCCTGTAACGAAGGGAGCAAGCAGGAACAACAAGGCGTCACGACACCACTGGGCCTCCCAGCTGAGCGGCTCCGGCCCAGCAGGCTAGTGCCCCAGGCGCTGACAGCGCCTGCCCAGATCCAGCCTGCTTTCCCAAACTACCCAACACAGAAAGCCTACACAGAGGCCACTTCTACTCAAGACCACTTTCTTTACAACAAGAGACTCTATAGGGAAGGCTGAGAAGCTGCGGCGCCCTCTGGAGACCTTGGAAATTCTCCAGGAATTCTCTGGCATTTGAGGTATTGGTAAGCGTCATGCTTACCTCTGCCTGCACCTTCACAGGGTGAGTGGGGTTCTATTCAGAGGCCCTGGCCTGCCTGCAAGGTTGAGGCAGTGTGTTCCCGGACACATTGCCCAAATGCATTTCAGCCCCCAACAAAGGGAGCAAGCAGGGTCAACAGGGCATTAATGCACGCATCTGGCCTCTCCACCCAGAGCCACTCTGACTCAGTGGGCCAGTGTCCTGGATGCCTTAGGGCACCTGCCTGGCTCCTCCCAGTCTGCCAAAACCACCTAGCACACACAGCCTACACAGAGGCTACTTCACGTAAGGACACTTTTACAAGACTAGGAGAGACAGCTACTTTGTCTAATTAATATAAACAAACATAGGAAGTCAAAAAAATGAAAAGACAGAATATTTCTCAAATGAAAGAACAAGAAAAATATCCAGAAAAAAAAAAACCACCCCTAAGGCAATGCAGATAAGTAACTTGCCTAATAAAGAATTAAAAAAAAAAATGGTCATAAGGATGTTCACCAAAAGAGAGTGACATAGAGAAACTTGGGGAAGAACTTCAACAAAGGCTTAGAAAGTATAATAAAGAATCAAGCAGAACTGAAGAACACAAAAACTAAAATTAAAAATACATTAGGAGAAATCAACAGCATGTTAGCTAATTCAGAAGAACAGATCAGTGACCTGGAATATAGACTAGTGGAAATCACCAATCAGAACAGCAAAAAGAAAAAATTAAAAGAAATAAGGATAGAGTGGCTCTGGGATAACATCAAGCACTCAAACATTTGCCTTTTAGGGATCCCAGAAGGGGAAGAAAGAGAGAAAGGAACAGAAACTTTATTTAAAAAAATAATGGCTGAAAACTTCTAACCTGGGAAGGGAAACAGACACCCAGGTCCAGGAAGCACAGAGTATTCCAAACAAGATACATCCAAAGAGATCTAGACCAAGACATATTGTAATTAAAATTTAAAAGTTAAGATCTTAAAGGAAGCAAGGGAAAAACAATGAATTACATACAAAGGAAATTACTTTAGGCTATCAGCTGATTTCTCAACATCAAGTTTACAGGCAAGAAGGCAGTGGCAAGACATGTTTAAAGTGCTGAAAGAAAAGAACATACAACTTCGAATAATTTGCCCAGCAAGGTTATCATTCAGAATTGAAGGAGAGATAAAGAATTTCCTGGACAAGCAAAAACTAAAGGAGCTTATCATCATTAAGCCAACTTTTAAGTATTAAAGGGTCTTCTGTAGGCAGAAAAGGAAAATCCATAACCAGATATAACATCATATGAGAAAGTAAAAAATCTCACAGGTAAAGCCAAATATTTAATAAATACAGCAAATACACATTTAAAAAGCTACTAGGAAGGTCAAAAGACAAAAATATCAACTCAAACTGCAATAACTAGCTAGGAGATACACAAAACAAAAATACCTAAAACATGACATCGAAAATATAAAGCATGGAGGGGGGAGTAAAAATGTAGCCTTTATATAAAATATTCAAACTTAAATGTCTATCAGCTTAAAATAGACTGCCATAGACATAAAATGATATCATAAATCTCATAGTAACCACAAATCAAAAACCTACAAAAGATATACAAAGAAAAAAGAGAAAGGAACCCAAACAAAACACTAAAGGAAACAAGCAAACCATAAGGAAAGAGATGATCAAGAGAAGAAGAAACAGAGAACTATAAAAACAACCAAAAAAACAATTAACAAAATTTCAGTAAGTACATATATACCAATAATTACTTTAAATGTAAATGAATTAAATGGTCCAATGAAAAAGACATAAGGTGGCTGAATGACCCATCTATATGCTGCTTGCAAGATATTCACTTCAAATCGAAAGACATATGTGAAGGGATGGAAAAAGATATTCCATGCAAATAGAAACAAAAAGAAAGCTGAGGTACAAATGTTCATATCAAACAAAATAGACTTTAAAATAAAAAATGTAAAAAAAGATAAAAAATAACATTACATAGTTATAAAGGGGTCAATCAAATAAAAGGATATAATAATTGTAAATATCTATGCACTGAAAACAGGAGCACCTAAATATATTAAGCAATTATTAATGGACATTAAGGAAGAAATCCACAGTAATATAACTAATAAATGAATTCAGCAAAGTTTGAAAAATACAAAATCAATATATAGAAATCTGTTGGATTTCTATACACTAATAATAATCAGAAATAAAATTAAGAAAATAATCCCATTTATAACTGTATCACAAAGCATTAAATACCTAGGAATAAATTTATCCAAAGAGGTGAAAGGCCCATACTCTGAAAACTATAAGAAACTGAAGAATATACAAATAAATGGAAGGCTATATCTTGCTCATGAACTAGAAGGATTAATATTGTTTAAAAAAAAAGTCCTTATTACCAAAAGTAATATACAAATTCAATGCAACCCCTATTAAAATACCAATGGTATTCTTCCCAGAATTAGAACAACTAATCCTAAAATTTATATGGAACCACAAAAGACCCCTAATAGCCAAAGAAATTTTGAGAAAGAACAAAAGAGGTATTATGCTCCCTGATATCAAGTTATATTATAAAGTGACAGTAATCAAAACAGTATGATACTGAAATAAAAATAGATATATAGATCAATAGAATATAATAAGGGGCCCAGAAATAAACCCTCACTTCTACAGACAATTAATCTATGACAAAGGAGGCAAGGATATTCAATGAGGTAAAGCTAGGATCCGCAATAAGTGGTGTTGGAAACTGGGCAGATGCATGTCAAAAAAAATCTGGACCACTTTATTACGTCATATAGAAAAATCAACTCAAAATTGATTAGAGACTTAAATTGTAAGACCGGAAACTATAAAACTAGAGGAAAACAGGCAGTAAACTCTTTGATGTGGTTTTTAGCAATATCTTTTTGGATGTGTCTCCTCAGGCAAGAGAAACAAAAAACAAAAAACAAAAATCAATGGGACTACATTAAACTGAAAAGCTTTTGCACAGCAAGGGAAACCATCAACATAAGAAAAAGACAACCTACTGAATGGGAGAAGATATTTGCCAATGATAAATCTGATAAAGGGTTAATATTCCAAATACTAAAGGAACTCATACAACTTAACATCAAAAAAAACCCCAAAACAATTCAATTAAAAAACAGGCAGAGGACCTGAATAAACATATCACCTCACATTTGTCAGAATGACTATAATCAATAAATATACAAGTAACAAGTGCTGGCAAGGATGTGGAGAAAAGGGAACTCTTCTGCACTTTGGGTAGGATTGTAAATTAGTGCAACCACTATAGAAAACAGTTTGGAGATTCCTCAAAAAATTAAAAATAGATCTGCTATATGATCTAGCTTTTCCACCTTAGGGTATTTATCCTAAAAAAATAAAAACACTAATTTGAAAAGATATATGCACCCCTATATTCATTGTAGCATTACTAATAATAGCAAAGATATGAAAGCAACTTAGATATTTATCAACAGATGAGTGAATAAAGAAGATATGGTATATATATTATATATGTTATATATTATATATTATATATGGTATACACATAGGAATATTATTCAGCAATAAAAAAATAAAATCTTACCATTTGCAACAACATGGATGGACCTAGAGGGTATTATGCTAAGTGAAGTAAGTCAGACAAAGACAAATTCTGTATGATTTCACTTATAGGTGGAATCTAAAAAAGACCAAAACAGAATAGAAATAGACCCATAGATATAGAGAACAAGCTGATGGGTGCCAAAAGGGAGAAGGAAGTGGGGAATAAAATTTTAAAATAAGTACATAAATAAAATAGAAATTCTACACAAATTGAACTACAGATTTAATACAATTCCAACAGGAATCTTTTTTATAGAAGTTAGCAAAACAAAACAAAAGCCTAGACACCTTGGGAAGACTTCAAAGTACACAAAAAATGAAGGAAAAATGATATCAGTGTAAATATATGATAATTTTTTGGTAACTGATCACACAGAAATGGAATCTACAAATTACTTGACAACAATTTTTAAATAATTATTCTAAGGAAGTTCATGAGCTTCATAAAAACAAGACAATAAACTCAATAAAATCAGGAAAATAATATGAACAACACAAAAAGTTTGACAGGTAAAAATCACAAAGAACCAAACAAATTCTGGAGTGGAAGAATACAATGAGCTTTAAGAACCTGACTCGGTGAATCAGAAAAAAGAATCTGTGAACTTTAAGACAGATCATTTGATATTATCCAAAAACAGGAGAAAAAATAAAAATAAAAAGTAATAAAGAATCCTTACAGGATTTATAGAACACCATCAAGAGAAATTAACAAATACATTATTGAAATCTCAGAAGTTAGAAACAGGTAGAAAGCTTATTTAAAGAAATAATGGTATATATATATATAAAATCTTCTACACAGATATCCATAGAGTAGGTAAACTACAGAAATTCACTAGATATAAACTACTGAGTTGGGCAGCACCTCAGAATGGATTCAAAGGTCCTTTGATAATTCAAACTGATACGTAGCCACAACATGATACAATCACTCATATACACATGAGATCATGTAATGCCTTGAACTGTTATTTAATTCTGTGTGTATATCTTGCCTTCCTGAATAATAGTAAGGGATCACAGAGTATCTCTATGGAGCCTGACACAGTGACAATTCAAGGAGAAGATGCTCTAAAAGAGCTTAAAGAGAAAGGCCATAAATTTGTTGTATACTACTTGAGTCACTGAGGAGAGATCCATACGTCATCTTATTAGTCCTCACAACTCCATGAGATATGTATCATTAGTACCTCCACTTGATAGGTGGAAAAACTGAAGCTCAGAGAGGTTAAGCAATCTGCCCAGTTTACAACAAAGAGGCAGAGCCAGGATTTGAACCCAGGAAGTATAATTCAAATGTAAGACAACAAAAATAAACATTAGTTGCAATTTAGGCAATGTTCTATGTTTAATTTATGAATGTAATTACTAGCTTATTTACAATATAACTAACTTAATCCTCAGAACAATCCTATAAAGTAGGACCAGCTATTCTCCCCACTATTATCCTATCTGCTTTTATATTAAAATGATTTATATTTGTCTTTCAGATCACAGTTCTCAAACTTCAACTCTTCAAAAGTGACTGTAATCTATTTTGGCTTGCTCTCATATTCTCTGATTGAGTAGGGCATTTTAATTTCACCTGAATAATTTGTGTGGTCATTTAATTTTTGTCCGTTCACCCTGACAGACTAAAATTACAAGGGAATGTTACTGACTACTGTAAGAGATAAACCCTGACCTATCAGAAGCTTCAGTAAGTAGTTTATTTTGCACTCACACAGTTGACTGTGGGTGCTCAGAAGGAAGATTTCCACAGGCTGATTCAGAAACCAGGCTCCTTGTATCTTGTCCTTCAACCTCTCCTGGGCCTCCACTCCTTCACCTCCAGCAGGCAGATGGAAAAAGAGGGACAGAGGATCGACTAGGAAGTTTTGTTAATGGGTCCATCTAAACATGGTGTACTTTACTTCCACCCACAGTCTGCTGGCCAAAACTCAACCATATGGATGCATCTTACTGCAAGGGAGTCTGAGAACATGGTCTAGCAGAGAGCTGAAGAGGATGGGAAAATAGGTTTAGCAAAAAGCTAACCAGTTTTCTTCCCAGAACAGACCAACACATATGCACCTTCTCATCTTCTGCTATTGTATGAGACTGTGCAGAAATGATAGGCTAACCACCCTTCCCTGTGACTTCTTGTTTTACCTAGTGATGTGTCTTTAATTTCCATCAGAGCATAAGCTCCACAGAAGTGGAAACTCAGTCTGTCTTGTCTTGTCACAGCATGCTTATGGCTAACAAATATTTTAGGGGCCTGCAAAAAATGATTAAGCCCTGAAGAAACAATTTATTGGCTAAAATATGAAGGAAAAACTGTAAGGTTAATACATGAATGAAATTTCCTCAAAAAGTAACATATCAATTAGTTAACTACATGTTTATTCTACAGTCATGTAGAAATTTAATACAGCTGAAATCATAGGAACCAAACAATTAATTTATTATTTAAAAGGCTCAAAATTATAAAAATCCCTTTAAAATCATAAAGCAAAAGCTATATATAAAATAGTTTTTATAGTATATGAGGAAGGAGTTCAAAAATAAGAGTGTACCACGGGGTGGATGGAGATTATAATCAGACAGCACAGGCTGCATAGAAGGTAGTGAGTCATCATTACTAAATACTGTTATGTTTGAGAATGATGATGGGGACATTTGGAATTCTTAACATAAACCCTAGAAAGGCAGAGATCTTAGGAGAAAAAAGAAATAGGTTTCGTGAAGATGAGCTGGGGTAAAGCACTAGCCAGCAGAGAGAAAGACAATTGCGAAGTTGGGTTTAATGTTGCTCTCTCCCCAAGCCCTTCTTGGAGCCTACGGGCTTGGTGGGGAGTACCTGTCACCTCTTCATTTACAGACTGTACAGAGAATTTGGATTTTTTGCAGTTTGCTTAGGTTTGATTTCATCCTTGTTGGCTGGAAAAAGCAGTGAGGCTGACATCATCTATAGCTGATCATCCCCACCCTTCATATGTTGTGACACTTTCTTAATTATGTCTTGAGACCCTCAGGCTTGCATTTCTCACTTGAGGATTGATCATCAGTACTGACTCTTACTACCTGTTTCTTCGGCTAGGATTCTGGCAATTCACAAATCTGAATCTTAAGTTCTGACCTTTTTATGTTCACTTTTTATAACAAAATATTTGCGAGGGAAAAAATTAAAGAAACTTATCCGAACACTCTGAAAAATGGATTAACTTCTGTTTTCCAAATCTGCTTTACTTTTCAACTTCATTCAGAGACTGGAAGGCTGGTTCTTACTATGGTGACTAGCACTTTGGCAGTCCCAGTTCCTAGGGGACTGGGATAGGGGTTTGGGATTCCCAGTTTGGAAATCCCAAACCCCTATCTCAGACCTTTGTTCAGCAACTGTGAGAAGATTTCTAAGAGAAGTCCTCACTCTGGAGCCCAGCCCCCAACCTATATGGTCCCAGTACAATTTAACAAACCTTTGCTGAGGACCTGTTCAATACAAGCTACCCTGAAAACCCCCTGGCAGATGCAAAAGCTAATATGTAAAAACAGGTCAGGAGGTGTACAGTCTAGGAGGAGTAATGGACTATAAACAACTATCATTTAGCAGAGTAAAAACGTCATATGTGCTAAATGAGGTCCTGGTTTTGTACCCTATTTGCTCAGATCTAGAGAGCACATTCCTCTATTACAGATCTTCACAATTCATTATTAGTAGCCACAGTTGTAAAGATCATAATTATCACAGCAGCAGCTAAAATTTGTTGAAACAACTTCTATGTGCTATGTTTAATGCTTTTTCAGCTATCCAATCCTAATGACTCTTTGAGTTAGGTGTTATTTTCATTTTTTTTTTCATTCTACAGGTGAGAAAAATAGAAGCCTAGGGAGATCAAGTAAATTGCTGAAGGCTCCACTGTGATTTAACAATGGAGCCGGGACTGCTTCCAGAGCCCAGCTCTTAACTGCTCATTTGGCTGCCTGTATAACACATTCCACTATTATGAAAAAGCAAAGAAATAGAGGTCTTTCCAAAAGTTTTCTCTTCAGAAAGCACTCCTTGGGACAGTACAGTGCAGGTTCAGAGGGAGGACTTAAAGGCATATCCATGGCCATTAATTAGGAATGTCAAATGGCTTATTGCACTCCAGACTTTTTCAATTGGCAAGTACCAAATAAGCATTTAATCAAGGACCTGGAAGATAATAACATGAAAATGAAATCTTGGGGAAATAATACGAATCATATCTTAAGACTATATATTTTTCAGTCTTCCAAAGTCATTGTTCTTTATATAAAGGCAACTACTTGATAACTAGGAATGAAACATGATGATTCTCACCACTTTTATTCCCAAAGCAATAATTAGTTTTTCAGTCCAGGTAGGAAAAGACACTTGGACTTTCTTTCTTCTTAAAAAAAAAAAAAGAAAGAAAAAGAAAAAAGGGAGGGGAAGAAAAGAGTTCCCTGCCTTGTGCTTAAATCTCACTTTCAGTACTCTTTTGATTAGGAATGGACTTTCACCATGCTCACAGGTCTCCAACATTGCCCAGAGTTTGACAACATGATCAGAAATTTCTGGCTCATTCTGGGACATGTATGCTCACCTCCAAAATTTATGGAACGATGTATCCTTTTGATGAGCATAGTTTCTTTTTAGATGGATCATTTTCTCTTAACATGAACTAATAGTGATGAAGCAGATGTTTGATCACCAGATATATCAAGGCAGCTGGCAAAATCTTAAAGCATGACCCCTACTCATAAAAGACAGTAAATCTCTTCTACAGCTGTGATTTCAATATTTCCTAAGTAACTGCAAGCCCATGAGCTTAGGAAGATTTATAAATGTCTATATATCTCCTGACAAAATATCACTTAATCAGATATTAGCATCTCTTTTCCCTTGATCCTCTATTTCTATACCCTGCTTTATCACCCATCACCACCTGATTATACAATATCTACTTGTTTTTTGCCTTTTGTGTTTTTCTCTCTACTAGAACATAGCAGAGACTCCTGATTGTCCTCCATTACCCATTTTCCCATGGACATTGAGCCCTTGAATTTATCTGTGTATATGATCTTTCAGAATCAAGACCATATTTCCCAGTTTCCTTTGGAGCCAAGGTAGTGACCATGTAACAAAATTCTGGCCAATGAAATATTTTTGAAAGTGATGTGGACAACTTCTGGGACGTGTTCTTTAAAAGCAGTGTGCATGCCATTTCTTCTCCCTTTTCTTCTTCCTGCCATTGAGAACATGGATGCAATGCTGAGCCATCTTAGATCATGTGAATGAGAGAAATGTGAGTCTCTGGATAAGGTTGCAGGACAGAATTTCCAAATAAATTGGACTACCATGGACTACTCTTAGGTGACAAAGAAACACTTCTATTTTATTTAGCCACTTTTATTTTCAGTGACTGTGAAAGACAGCAGACATTTATCCTAATTAACATACTTTAAGAGGACAGGGACATTTCTATTTTGTTCACCACTGTTTTTCTAGCTCATTAATAGTACCTGGCACATAGTAATAGGTGCTTCATAAATATTTGTTGAATGAATCAATGAATGTCTAAATGCTATGTCCAGTTTGAGTCTGAGTATCTTTACTTATTTGAACAAATCAGCATTACATTTATTTTTATTTGTTTGGTTTGAATTTTGCTTTTATGTTAGCATCTCCTAATTCAGTGTATTCAGGTGTCTTGTCCCATTAGAAAGGAAATGACACATTTCAAATCACTATCAATTCACAGAGCCTTTTGGTTCCCCAAATTCCTTCATCTGAAAAAGTAGCTGAGGAGATCTTTTCAACAAGTTTCCATTGCTAGCCATGTGAGGGCATTAAAATAAACTAAATAGTAACATTCTGCTTCAACCTCTTCCAAGCGTCTCATCCCATAAAATGGCAATAGTTAACAACCTTGGTTATTTTCTCCATCACATCATGATATGAACATGGCCTACACTTTCTCCTGAAGAAGGATGAAATAAAGGTGGGTTGTCCTAATCATCTCTTCGACTTACATAAACTCTTAGAAGACTTTTATTCTCTTTTCCTACAAATGAACTCAATGTTTACATGCTTAGGAAAAACCTCTCAAATTCCTTCTTAATGAGTAGTTATACCCTATTAGTTCATATTTGTTAGATAATTGTTTTGTAAACTTTTTTTTTTTTTTTGTAAAAAACCTTCTGAGGATTGCACTCAGAGTTCAACTCATGGACTACGAGATTAGATGCCATGACAGAGAATAACTTGGTATATTGAGTAGCCTAAGAAAGGGTCACAAAAGGGATAGGACATGATTACTAAGTCTTTGAAAAATAGCCAGGATCTTAAGTAGTGGAGTAAATGGGGGCATGACAGGAAGAGGGAACTAACTTAGGCAAGGGCTTGGAGGCTGGCAGGGAACAGAATAGCACTATTCATAATAGATTCAAACTGGGAACAGCTGAAATGACTTAACAGCAGAATGGATAAAGAGTAGGATATTCATAAAAATCAATGGAATAGTAAATAGAATGAGAATGCACAAACAACAATTATCAATTATGTGCAACAACATGGATAAATCTCACAGATATAAAGTTGGATAAAGGAAGACATGTAAAAGAGTACCTACTATGGATTCATTTATGTAAAGTTCAGAAATAGGCCAAATGAATGTATGGTATTAGAAGACAGGACTGGTTGCTCTGGGGGAAGTAGAGATAGAGAGACTAGAAGGGGATACAAGAAAGGCTGGTGGGGTGCTAATGTTCCATTTGTTGATATTGGTGCTGGTTACATCACTGGGTTCACTATGAAATATACTGAGCTGTACATTTTGTATAGTTTGTATATTTCTCTGTATTTATACTTTAATCATCATCATCATAAAGAGTAGAGGGCCAAGAATAGTAAGGACACTTCTGAAAAAAAAAAAAAAACTCTTAGGACTTCCTAATGTTATTGGAACCGTGATGGATAAGCTAACCAATGAACTGGATTATAGGGTTCAAAGAAGACCAATGCATGTGTAGAATTTTGGTAAATGATAAGGGTGGCATGTCAGCTTATAACTAGAAAATGGACACCAGTATGGAAATAGATTTAAATGAGATCCCTGCCTTATACCTTATACAAAATCAAGGATTTAAAAGGATTAGAAAATTAAATTGCCAAAAATAAAACTTTAAAACTCCTAATACTACAAGTGAGTATCTTTTAGACTTCAAGTAGGGAAAAATGTCTTAAAAATAAAGAGCACTAACCATAGAATAAACTTTAATAAATATGACTATAAAAATTAAGATTTTTTTAATCAAAAACATCTTACAAAAAAAAAGAGATTTAAAAACTGTGAGAAAATATTCATAATACATATAAAAAAGGATAATGTCAGGAATATTTAAAGACCTATAAATCAATCAGAAGCACAAGCAACCCAATAAAAAATGGGTAAAGGATACAAGGTATCTCACAGAGAAAGAAACACATATTGCAATGATAATATGAAGATATGGTTAGCACTATTAGTGATCAGGAAAACACAAAACTAACTACAGAGAAATATTCTTAAAACTGCTTAATTGGCAAAAAAAAACAAGTTGGAAAATATCAAGTAATAGAGACGATGGTTGATCTAGAGACTCTTTAATACTGTTCCAGCAATTCCACTCATAGGTATATTATCCAAGAGAAAATTTTGGGCATGTATGATTAAGCAACACATACAAAATGGTCATGAAACGACTGTTTAAAGTAGTAAAAACATGGAAACAATTTAAGTGTTCATCGCCTGGAGAACACACCAAACTGTGATATATTCACACAGACAAATGTTATACAGAAATCAAAACAAATGAACCACAGCAACATACAACATTATAAATGAAACTTAGAAATATAAAGTCAAAAAAATTATCAGTTTATACATAGTATACTTTTATGTAAACTTCAAAACTACTAAAATTTAAAATCTCTATTTTGTATTGAGGTGAAATTCATATACAATTAACTAATCATTTCAAACAGTACAATTCAGTAGCACTTTTTTTCCTTAAAAAGGAAAATAAGGGAATGCTAGACACAGGATTCAGGATGAATGTACCTGGGGGATGTGGAGGGGGAGGGCAGTGGCAGAGGTGTGCAATGGCCAAAAGAAATGACTCGTATCACTAGCTACAGGGTTTCCCAAGGCCCTAGCTTGAGTTTTGACTAAGTTTATGGGTGCTTATTTCATTACTGAAAATGACCAACTACATGAATAAAAATAAACAGATCTTCTTTGTCTCCTCACATCAAAAGATGTTGTCAACAACTTTTTGCAAAGTGTAGAAGGCAATTTTCACAGCAGTTGCTTTGAAAATAAACAAAAAATTTCTATTCTATGGAGTGAAATTATATCACTTTAAATTTCATGTGAAGTCATTTCTTTGGGGACAAAATGGTAAAAGGCCTCTGAAATCAACATTATATTCAGAATAAGTCACATTGACTTCTGCAAGTGAGTAAGGTGGTCAGTTTTCTTAAAATGGGACATTTTGCCTTCTCACTGCTAGAAGATGAGCAATCCCAACTCCTGCCAGGACTCAGCAGATATCCTACCTCCTCTTCCAGGAAGCCTTCTCTGACTACACAAATCCTATTACTCTTATAGCACTAGATGTTATATCCCATAATTTAGAGTTATTCTGTCAAGGTCTCTAGAGAAAAATCTCAATTTATAGGGAGATAATACAGAATTTTTGGTTAAAAATTGAGGGTTGAAAATAACAACAGCAGAGCCAGGTACTGCCTAAACGATTTAAAATTAAGAACATTTTTGTTAATGTATGTTAACATTTAGCATATAACAACCCATATGAATCTTTACAACAACCCAAAGAAGTATGTTACATTATTATCTCCATTTTAGAGATGAGGAAACAGAGGCACAGAGAGGTTAAATAACTTTCATTAGGTCACAGAGTTAGTAAGTACAGAGTTTGAACTTGAACCCAGGCATCCTGGCACCTGAACTCACTTAACCACGATGGAGCTTTAAGCTGTCAATAATTTAATGGTTATAATTCAATCAGTTCAGCTCCATACCTATGGGTCAGAAATAGTGTTTGGCATCTGGTATATAGAGTAAGAAAGAGTTGGCTCGAGGGTGACCAAGGTTCCAGGCCTGGCTCTGAAACTGATGCCTGACCAGACTTGAGCAAGACCACTGCCTCTCTTTGAGCCTCAGTTTCCTTCTCTGTAAAATGAAGGTTGGACCTAATGGTCTCCAAGGCCCTTCCAGTGCTGGTGTTTTATGAGGTTGGGATTCCTGGCTCAATTCCTTGCAGCCCAAGCCATGCTGGCTCTTCCTGGGCCAGGTCTGGCCCCTCCTGCTGGGCTTAGTGTCTCACAGATGGCTTTGCTTCCTGTAAATAAGAGAAAAAGAAGGGAAAATATCCTCCTGAGAGACTGGGAGGGATCCCACGGCTGCTCTGTGTACTTTGAAGAACTTGCAGTCGTTAACCAGAGATTGCTACCTGCCAAGTGAAGGATGGAAGGAAACTAAACTAGGGAGAGAAATGAACTCACAAAACTTGGCTACATTCAAATTGAAAGGGCATCTCCAGTACTTAAAGAACTGAAAATATTATTGTAAGAAGATGAACCAGCTTCTTAAAGAACAGAAGACAGGATAAGCTGTGAAAACTGGAATGGACCAGAGAATACAGAAAAAAATGATAAACTATGTACCAACAAAAGTTATTTACAATCTGGGAAAATGGTGGAATAAACCAAAGATGGCATGGGCATATTGGCCTCTACCATCCCACCATGAACTCCTCCAGGGCAGCTATTGCATCAGAAATCTATGAGTCCCAGGAACCAGTCCTAAAGGCACTAGGGTTCAGAATCAGCTGACATCAAGAGAGCAGCTACTATGCGCAGGCTGTATCATATTTTTATCTTACTATAGAGATGAGGAAACAGAGTCTATAGATACCCAGATTCTAGTTGTGTCTTCCATCCATCATTAACTAGGCGAACCTGGTCAAGTAACATCGCCTGTTATAGCTATGTTACAGCTATGGCTACTTTATCCATAGAACGAGGGGCCGAATAAGGTTTTAGAAGATTGACTTTCCAGTTCAAACAAACACTAATTTTATTTTTATCTAGAAGAGCATTCACGCTGGACCAATTTAATTTGTTTATATTTCAGAACATTGGAACTCAATGGACTCCACTGTGCTTAGCACATAATACGTGAATCCAAGAGAAAAACAATGCTACTTTTGGTTTCAGTAGCTCATCTGATTCTCTTCCATATGGTACTACCAACAATCACCTCGTATGGCTGAGCATCCTGTACCCTATACAAGGGCACCTGGCCAAGAGAGGTGGAGAAGATGGGACTAAATTTCAATCTGCCCTGTGCTCATGAGGCTGATTCCAAACCAAAAGTGCATTATGAGTTTGCATTTACCTCTGAACTATCCATTGACACTGAAGTAAAGTAGTGAGCAAAACTGGAACAATGGCCAAGTCTGTGTTCAAGTTGTGTTGAATGAAGAACTTATAATTTTACCTTTATCTGAAACACTTCCAGACACCTCCTTTCACCTCCGGTCAGTTTATAAGACCCTCAATGAAACCAGTACTATCCATCATAGCTATGCATCAGAACTGACCCAAACCTGCATCAGCCAGGATGCTTGAATGGACTGTGTTCTAAAATATCAATCCAAGCTCAAAGTGTTAAGATATTTTGCATAATGGCACCATAAATGGAAAATGGAGACAACCTTTCACCATGACTCCTTAGAAAGAGACAACCCTTATTTAGCTGAGCATGTCTTGGTGTTTAAAATAAATCTGTTTAACTACCTTCACACTTTTAAAGCACAGTAGCTACCAAACACTTACCAAAAATACAGGAAAACAAAAACTTTGAGAAAAATACTTGCTGGGTTCCATTCTGGGCTTCTAATGTGTTATCTTCACATGTGGACAATTCTTTGCCATCATTATCAAGTCATTCATTTTCAGGCTCTTGATTTTCTTTTTTTTAGCAACAAATTAGATTTATACTAGTTCACTCACATTCTTTTTCCTTTATATTGTCATCAATAGCTATTAAGACCATTCATCCTGGATTTCCTGGATCAGTCTCAATTTCAAATATTCTGCCCCTCTCTCCTCTCAGTAAAAAGTTCCCTACTTTTTATTTGGAAAATATGGTTGCCACAATAATAACATTACCCTCACCAAATATCAGTCATGCCAGAGTCACACCATCATTACGGTGCCCTAACTTGGTTTGTGGCCATCAAAAGGAGAATTGGCTGGTCCATCCAGAGCCTGAGACCATTTTCTTGGCCTCATTAAAGAGAAAAATAATGCATTTGCTACTAAATAAGTTTTCGAAATATCAATTTAGAACTCAAATAACTTTTCCCTTGTACTAGAAGAAAAATTTTCAAGGCTAAGAAATTACTATTTGATGGAAGGGTACACAATCTGGAAAAACTGAAGCCATGGGGCTTTCCAACTGCCAAACTCCCACATGCTGGCTCTTGAGACACATCCACACTCACTATTAAAGTGTCACCGTTTATAATTTGGTGCTAAATCTTTCTGAAGCTAGGCAATTCAACATAGTCTACTGACAAATTGATTCCTTATTCTATTAAAACATAGGGATAAGACGAAGTAGGTGTCAGTGATAAAAGTTACCTAATCTCAAATTGAAAATGAAGTTATTAAAACTAAGCCAGCATCATGAAAGGAAAACCAAAGGGCCGGGTTTCAGTAAGCAGGTTTGACTTGATGCTTGCAGCATTTATCAAAGAAAATAGCTGCCTCTTCAATAGTTTTTGAGTCCCTTTTTCCCAGGTACCTCACTCTGAATCCTCATAGCATAAAGAGAAGAACAGTTATAATTGCAGGGACATTTTATAATGTTTGCCAAGAGCATGAATGCAAAACCAGCTAATTTTTTCTCCAGCCTCACAACCTTGTGAAGTAGGTGAAAACTTCGTTTTAATGGTGTGACTATGGAAAGAAATGTTACTGAGTAATACTTTTTATATTCAGGTTAGCTGGTCAGAATCCTTGAAGATCACAGAAAACTTTAAATCACAATGGAAAAATACTGAATTATGTTCCCACTAGTTTTAGTCATTTCAGTGTGATTGTGAATAAGCTATAGATTCTGAGTCAGATATGTGCAGTTTTCTTTGGACTTTGTCCGTGCTTACTTGCTTATAAAACTTTTAAAAAGTACTTTTAAATTACAGCAATTCAGTAAAAAAATTCAAAACTTCAGGCTTGGTTTCCTCCCCCAGCGGGCTGAGTCATAAAAATAAATCTTAGCCATTTCAATAGCCAACACGCCCCTCACATTAAGGACTGGTATTGTTCCCCACATCTCCCATTTCATCCAAAGGTCACACCCAGCTCACATTTGAAGAAAGTAACAGCTCAAGGACTCATTCAGCTCAAAATTTGCACATTTAATAAGAGAACAGAACCTCTGGCAAGTTATAGGAGTGAGTTACATCAGAATCTTCCAGAGAGACTTCTGAGGAGTGGCTGTAAGCATGGTTTTGGAGGTATCCAGACCTAGGTTCAAGTCCTAACACTGTGTGACCTTGGTCATGTACTTATAATGAGCATGAAATGGGGATGTTCATAATATTGACCTCATAGACAGTTGTTGTGAGAATGAAAGAAATAAAAAAGGGAAAGACGGTGGAAGCACAGTGCCTGGCACACAGAAAGCGCCCACTTGGTACTTGCTTTGTTACTGGTACAGACATTTCAGGGCTTAGCCAGGATAAAGAAGCGTCTTTCCTCTGCCCTCCCACTTCTCCAAGCATTAGAGTGACAAGTTTCTCTTCAAATCAAACCTCTAGGAGGCACTGCCAGGGGAAGTAAAATATTCACTCAACCCAAAACCCAGGGTCAGGACTTAAATAAGCAAGTCATAGACTACTGGGCTTTTAGAGTTAAGAGAAAATGTGTAATTTATAATTCACTAAGTTAATATATGCAAATTATATACATAGTGTCTGACATAGAGCGAGAAAGGAATACGTGTCTGCCCTTACTTTCTTTTATACACAAAGAAACTCAAATACCAGGTCCTAAAGTGACTTGCTCAGGGTCATGCAACAGTAATGGCAGAGCTGAAACTGATACTTGGGTCCTTTTTAGGGGATAAGGTACTGCCTTAGATTTATTAATGAGAGTATTGGGGATCAGAAGGTTTGAAGGAATTGGCCAAACACCTGCCAAATTCCAAGGAGGACCTTCCTAACTAACAAACACAGCATGCCATCCCTATCCCTTTACCACTAAACCCATTCCTAACCACCACCGAGACCAAAGATAGATTCCCTCTGGTCCATGGTGGATATCCCTACCTGTAAGGACTAGGGGTTCTGAAGGACAGGGAGAGAGCTCTGGGATCTTGAGAGAAGGGGGCTTTTTCCCTCCCTGCCCCACTGCAGATGGCAGCAGTCTCAGGTAACCCTTAATAAATGTAAATGTTTGGAAACTTTCCCAAGGATTTTTACAGCTAAATGCAATGGGGAGTGGGACAAGGAAAAGAAGGTCTTAATATATCCCTTCTTTGCCTTTTAGGCCAAATCTGTGAGGTGACAAGCATGGATTTCTGGATTTACAGGACTAAAACAGACCCTTTTGAATATCAGTGGAAAATTCTGATTCTGTCCTAGGTATTACATAAAGGAACTGGTTCCAAGCCCCGAGGGTCAGAAAGAGGACAGCTAACAAGCTTGCTGCACTTGGTCTGGGGAAGGAGAGAAGGAGACATCAGCAGTGGGTGGAAACTGCCTTTCCTCATTTATAATTCAAGGAGTCCCTAAAGAAATATACATTGAGCACTGACTGTCAGAAAAACTCTTGACTGGGGTCCATGGTAGGGGGAGGAGCTGGCAGGGAAGGTCATGGAGGGGATGTGAAATCCAAGTTCAGGACTGAAAAATGGGTAGGAATTAGCCAGGGAGAGAGTTGTGTTCTAAGCCAGGGGAAGGCAAACCTATGCTATAAAGGACCAGATAATAAATATTTTAGTATTTGCAGGTCATATAGTCTCAATTGCAGCTATTCAACTCACCTGTGGCAAGGAGAAAGCAAGTACAGAAAATATGTAAAGGAATGAGTGTGGCTGTGGTTTTGGTCACATATGTCTGTGAATATGTCAAAACCCACTGAATTGTATGCTCTAAATAGGTCAACTGTATGGCGTATGAAATTATAACTCAATAAGGCTATTAAACAAAGAAGAAATCAAAGCATTTCTCCTTCTCTCCAAGGGTTTCAAAGAACAAGCTCTCCTTACCTCTGAAAGGTAATGGTGTCTTTGTATTACTGAAGACGGAGGTGGTTCTCTGCTATTTCTTTCTGAGGGTTTGATGGTCTAAATGAGAGGAAAGGGGCTGGGATTCAAGGGTTGAGTGTTGGAGTTAGGGTCTTGGATTGATGCCTGAGTTCTGCAGGATCCATATTTAATCTGAGGCTCTGAGGTGTCTGGGCCAAATGCTAGAGCAAAGAACCACCAAAGCACCATTTTGGTGTCATGGGGCCAGAAAATGACCTCAGTACCATTGTCTGAGAACAACTTTTCAGGGAAGGCTCTGCCTGAACCACAGGTTAATCTAGTAATGGAGAGGTCAGAGGATGGTCACCCCCCTTCCTGCAATGATGCTTCAGTCCTTGAATGCTGGATCATTTGGTCACCAGAGAATAAACCTCTGTACTACTCCAGGAGCCCTATAGGCCCCGAGAAGAGTGCTGTACTTGAATTAGCACCGAGGGAGGGGATCAAGGAGAGAGGGACACTCCCATCATTCATCGCTATGGGAAAGCCGTTCTATGGGCAGTCTGAGTCCCGCCTGTGTACAAATGCAGGGTGTGGATTAGATCAGGGCTCCATCTGATGGTCCTATCCTTGCTGACAGGTCCTGATTCTTTTCAAGCCACATTCTAACCACAGCCCAATTCCAGGGCTACAGCCTTTCTAACTGCTAATTCCCATTATGCAGGACATCTGGGGAAAAGGAAAGGAAAAAAAAGTCCTAATGCTGATACTGCCTCAAGGCTACCATGAGAATAATAGTTGCCACAAATATATTCACTTTAAACTAGAGTCCATGGTCAGCATTTTTCATTCCAGTTTTTGACAAATCCTAGCCAAAGAGCTGGTGTATCTACAGAGATGTGGAAGTAAATCTACCCTAAACTCTCCCAGCTAATAAGAGAAAGTTGTCCAATTATCACAGAGCTGGCCTCTGACAGCCCGTCATATTTTCCACTGATGCACTAGACGTGACTAAACTGCACAGGGACTGGCCGGGAGCTGGATTCTCTTTCACTGTGCTCAGCAGGAAGGGGCCAACATCATCCTATACCCATGTCATGAACCTGACATAACCCTTAGTCATGGAAGAAGAGGCCTGGCATGTCACCAAGCATAGGCTTTCAGCTTAGCCTGTGCATCCTGTGAACTTTTAATTATTTCAAGGTCCAAATTATGTCCAAGCTGCAGGGAGACCACATTTCCAGAAGAGAAAACAAGAGATGTTGCTATTTCAACAACCATCTATTACAACAGCCATCTATTACAACATCGAACAGCAAGGCTCAAAAAATATTTTCTCACCCATAAAAGTTAGAACTTAGAAAATGATTTTATTATTGGTTGGTCCCTTTGTATGTAATAGAGAAATCAAGGACATGTATATTAACAAAGGTATTTATGTTAAACATTCAAAAATTTTCATTGTCTCTTAAGCTTAATGTTCTCTGCTAGAGAGTAAGTAGCGAAATGTGTGAAAGGGAGATACATTTTAGAAGGAAGAAAGGAGAAAAGGAACTAGCAACCTAAAAGCTGGTTTTGACTTTCCTTTTTAATTTATAGATTTTCTAGTCCAATTTAAAAATATAAAACTTATTTTTTTTTTTTCTATTTTGCTGTCCATATTGTTGTATGCTCTATCCTCTTGTGGATCAGCGCAGAGAAATAAAGCAATAATTACAGGAACTGGTGGATTTTCTGCTCTGGCCACCCTCGTTTCCTCCACGTTCCATCATTCAATGCATGGGGAATTCAGGTTACATGAATGATTCAGAGGAAGGAATTTCTTGTACTTCACATTCAGAATAACTCTAGGTATCTAAACTTCCCAAAATTCAGGCAGAGAGAAAATTTTTAAAAGGAAAAACACCCTTAACCAATCTTTAACCTGGAGACTTTAGCCATTTGCCAAATATGCAGTCTTTTTGAGCCAATAAATTGAAAGCAGGAGGGAGGGAGTGTGGCTGTAACTGGATAAGGGGTTGGGTTTTAATTTTTTACAAGCAGCAGGAGGAGGATACCAATATGGTTCATCAGTCAGCCAGCATTAAACCTCATTAATGTCACCCATTCAAATCCATTCTTCTCTGCACAGCTGTGCAAATATAAATTAATGGGTCATTCTGACAAAGGCACATAAAAATTTTAATGTGAGGAAAAGGAACTAATTGGACAAATAATACATTCTTTTAATGTGTGGGAAAGATCGTTCAAACTACCACATGATAGATGAAGGGACATACATTCAAATTCATACTGCTATAAACTTCCCCGTGTGAGAAGGTACCAAAGAGCAGAAGGTGATAACGTGTTCATGACAAAGCATGTCATAAATGGACAGAGCGAGGATAGAGGCATTCATTCATCAAGCACTGCCAACTGACCCCAGAGATCATGTTTCTAAGCATGACATTGTCCTGTTTTCTATATACTTTGCATTATGTTTGAATTATGGAGAGTAGAAAAAAAATAGGACCATTTCTTGCCCTTAATAAATTTGCGATTTGACTAGTGAACCAGGAGGAACACATGTGAAATGATCAGAAAACCAAAACAGAAGCATAGCAGTACAGTCAGCATTTTTTAGCCAAAGGAAGCAATTTATAGGATTTTGGGAAAAGTGGCTATACTTTTGAGAAGGATTTCCACCAGACTCAAAACAAAAACAATGAGATACGGAGAGAATACTGTACTTTAGAAAATACTGATTCATTCCTGCCATGGTATAAATGTTCAAAAAGGTCTCTCCCTTAAAAAAGGACAGTCAGCCTATCGCCCACTTGCATGTTAAGAATTAATAAAAATGCCCACAGTCTCCTGGAAAACCAGTCACAGAGAAGAGAGAAGTTCCCCAAGTTTACTCTGACTGAGGTGTGGCAACCTCTCTCAGCCTCCAGAGACTAAAAAGGAAGGAGATGATTTGCATCATCTCTTTAGTTATTTTCATTGGAAAGTACCCATACCAGGGCCTCTGACAGAAAGGGGCTGATTTGAGCCAGGAACCAGTGAACACTCACAGAAGAAGAAGAGGCAGAGCTCCAGAAACTGGAAGAATAGCATAGGCATGCCAAAAATTATTCTGCAATTTACACCAGATTCATGACCCTCATGTCTGTGATAAGTGTGTGTGGGAACTATGATAATGGTTCTCAAGCAATCTATTTCCACTCACTTTGCTATATTTAAACTTCTGTTGCATCCTTAATGTTCATCTTCAGGTGTATGTGAATTTAAAAATCGCTGCATTTTTAAGTGGGATGAGACATTGTTGTGACTAACTCCCTTCTCCTTGTGTGGACAGAATTCAGAATTCAGTCAGAAGAGATGGAGGCATGTGGGTAGCTGACACCACTTTGACTGTGACTCAGGTTTCATGAGGTATCAGGTAAAGATGCAAAAACAAGCCTACTGACACTTTGGGGTAAAGGAGAGGTCAAATGCACAGAAAGAAGGGCCTGTAGCTCCCAGGTCAGCCCCGACATTCCTGAGAGCCCGAGCAGTGTCAGGGTCTTTAAGGGAGAGTAATATTCCTGAAATGTCCTGATGAAAAAAGCAAAGAGCTCAGTGTAAGCTCCTGGTCAGTGGTTCTCAACTCCATAGAATCATAGAATCACCAGGGGAACTTTGAAAAAGTATTCATGCTGTGCCCTACCCTAGCAATTCTGATTCAGAGGGTCTTGGACCCTCTGGACACTGTGATTCTAACATGTAACCAAGATTAGAATTGCCATACGGAAAACGGCCAAGTTTGAGATCCTTAAGCATCAGTGAGTGCAGCAACTCAATCAACAGATGCTGAAATGAACAGAATCCTTCTGTTTCTTTAAAAGCTTACTCTAAATTTTCTTTCTTTCTGGATTCTGAGGAACTAAGAGTGTGGGCTGCCTGGATTACAATTTTAGTTATACCACTTACTAGCTAAGTGACCTTGGACAAGGCACTGACTTCTCTAAGACTTTGCTTTCTTAGCAATACAATGGAGTTAATAATCATACCAATACCAGAAGGGAGTCAAGATGACTGCATAAAAACAAGAATATTTGGCCCAATGCCTGGCAGATGTAAAATATACAATAAATTTCAACTATCATGATTAATGATGATGAAAGTCAAAATATACTAGTAATATTTCAATAAAGGGGATGTTTTTCTAGACTGGTGTTTATTTACAGGACATGGTTTTAAGCAATTGTGAAACACTGAAATGTGAGAGTTAGAAATTTAGCATTTCCTTCAACTATGAATACAGGCAACAAACCTCAGTAGTTAATAGCAGTATCTGTCACCAACAGAAATCACAGATATTTCTACATATTACAGTCATAGTAGAGACCTTAAAATAGTATTTATATTTAGTATGACCAACTGCCCGGCTTTGCCAAGGACTGAGGGGTTTCCCAGGATGTAAGACTTACAGAGCTAAAACTGGAAAATCTCACACAAACCATTCCCTGATTATGTTCATCACTATTTTGATGGTAATTAGCACATTGCTGGGTGCCATTGTTTATAGTATGTTAATAAAGAAGTACCTACCCTACTATATCACAATTTCAAAAAATAGATTGATAAATGTATATCCATGTAATCTGTATCTCTTATACTTTGTATTTCATCTGATGCATTTAAAAGCATTCTTCTGAATCCACAACCTTCACCAAATTGCCAAAGGGGGTCCATGGCACAAAAAAGGTCAAGAGAGAAGAAACTGGGAACACTGGTTGGAAAATTGAGGAAACCAGATTTTAAGTTCCTTTAGGCTTTGCAACCTAAAAACACAGTAAAGGAAGATAGGCATGTGTTTGCAAAGGACACAACTAGATAGTCAGTTGATGAAGTTTTCCCAGTACCAGGAGTTTATGTCTTGTAATTCCACACACAGTAACCAGGAAATTTCCATAAATTCTCCACTCCTGATGACATATGTATGTATATTTTGTTACCTACATTGTTGCAGGGTTAACTCAATCCTGACAGCTACTGATTAGAGTATCTGTTAGATCTACCAGTTTCCAATAACTACAAATGCTTCACCTATGAATCATAATTTGACAGAACTTAAAATTTTCCATGAATGAAGATAATAAAAATTTGGATTTTAAAAGATTAAGCTTAAATGATCAAAAGAAACTTTAACTCTTACCGGATACCACTGGGCTTCTGACAGACATTGGCTCCCATCTTGCCTAGTCACCACTGTTGATAGCCATCCCGTTGCTGCCCCACAAGGCAGTAAGAGACCACTTCTTTTCTGATCAATGTAACTCCAAGCTGTCAGCCCAATGTGACCAGAAGGCAGAGTCCTCATAATTGCCCTTGTCCCTGTATACACAGATTTCTTAACTTCCCTGTCATTTTTACAAAATCTCCTCACTAACAAAGTGGACCGCTCCTTTTTACTTTTAAAAAAGTCCTCTACATCTTCACAGTTATCAGAGAAGTCTTCAAAATGGCTCAGAAAGTCCTTGGCAGATGGACTATCAGTAAAATCCTCCCTGCAAAATCTGTCACTTGAACATACCACACTGGCCTTTTGGCAGGAAACTTCGCAGCACAAGTATTTGTCATTCAAGGTGTCACAACGATCACACTGCAGCTGGCCATTCTCATTATCACAGTTTTCTGCCAATTCCATCAGCTTACAAGTATATGCCATATAATTTTTCTTTTGCTCCTCACCAACACCAGGGAGCGATACACAGTTTCCACAATCACCCAAAATCAAGTTATCTGATAGGGTACAGAAAGTGTCTGACATTCTTCTGTCAAGTTCATAATGAAAATGAAATACCGCCGTGTTGCCATCAGAGTGTGCCTTGCTGGGCTCTATGGTTGCTGACTGATTTCCTAAGGTTCTAATGCCCATGGGAGGTCTGTTCATTTCCAGCTGAATTCCAGGGAACACCTTTCTTTCCAGTGAAGAAAGGATTCCAGTTTCCAAACAGAGACCTTCCTCTGTGACAGAATCACACGTTTCATAAAATTGGCTCTGAGGAAGGCCATGCTGATGGTTTTCCAATATGTTATTGAAGTTAATGTTAAGGTTTTCCACAGAATCTGGTGTGTTTTTCTTCCAGTACTTTTCATTACTGTTTTCATCACTCATTATTTTCTCCCTTGTTATTGAGAGAATCTTGGGCAAGTTGCTTCCAGAAGATTCTTCTTTACGTTTGTTTGGTTTTGAGATGGTATAAGATGGTATAGACCCACTCTGTCTAACAGTATGTGCCTTTGGAACACTGACATCCAGAACCTTGTCACTACTTTCATCTACAGCCGACGGAGAAGACACCACTTTTCTCTGAGTCACAGGTATGAGAACAGAAGCTGCCATTTCCTCAGATGTCATCTTGACCAACACACAGGTTTTAGCTATTGCTCTGTTTCTCCTTCCTGGTGATCATGTCAAGATTTTAATAAAATGATTGGTTATTAAAATAATCTCAGAAACAAAGTGATAGTTACTTTCATTCAGATGCATTAAGAGTCAAATAAATTTCTCCAGTTATAACTTCCTATCATGTGCAAAATGTTTTACTAGATCAGGGTTTTAAGGTGGCAGATCGATTCTCTTTCCTCTGTTGTTTAAATCAATTATTTTGAAAACTTTTATTTGGGATTGCATTCTGCAACTTCTGATCCATCATTGACTTAGAATGATTGAAAAATCCAGTTTGAATGTCTCCTGTAAGAAAAAGAGATAATGTCAAACACTGCGGCATTAAATAAAAATTTTAAATGAACTCATAATTCTAAGCTAATGCAAAATATGAACCAATTTTGCAGAAGGAGTTTTGCAATCAGAAGTTAGTTTTATAGTCATGGGATATAAAATACAGCATAGGGAATATAGTCAATAATAATATAATAACTATGTATAATGTCAGCTGAGTACTAGACTTATTGAAGGTGATCACTTCATAAGTTATATAAATGTCTAATCACTGTATTATACACCTGAAACTAATATACCGTATGTCAACTATAGTTGAAAAAATTTTTTCAAAAAAAAGTACTTAAAAAAGAAGTTAGTTTTAATGTTTTAGGTGTTTATTTTTCTAAATTAATATTTAAGAACTTCTGTTTCCAGCCAAAATAGAGTGAGAGGGACCAGATTTATCTTCCTGCCTTAAACTAGAAAAAAATAATGAAATGATGGTTTTCAGATACTGAACAATAGGCAACACAGAAGATCCCTGAAATAAGAAAAAAAACAGTGAGGCAAGCCCTATAAATATCCTAGCTTACAGCTTGAGAGTTTCTAGACTGCAGGGGAGGGACATGGAACTTAGGTAGAACCCAATGGTGTGCCTGATTTAACAAGAAAAAGTTGATAGTTCAATGAGGCCAAGGAAGCTAGAGAAAAAAGACACATTTAGTAGAGAGGGACAAAGATAAGAATGATAGCAGGCTTCTCATGAGAAATAATGCAAGCCAGAAGAGAATGGAGTATATCTTCAAAATACTGAAAGAAAAAATGCTGCCAACTTAGAATTCTATACCCAGCAAAAATATCTTTTAAAAATGAAAATGAAATAAAGACATTATATATACAAAAGCTGAAAGGATTCATTACTAATAAATCTGCATATAAAAAATTGTAAAGGGAGTCCTTTGGGCAGAAGGAAAATGATAGCGGGTAGAAATCTGTGTTTAAGCAAAGGAATAAAGAGTATGGAAAAATGTTAAATATGTGAGTAAATACAGTTTTTCTTACTTTTTAAATCACTTGAGATAATTTACCATTTAAAGCAAAAATAATAACAATGTATTATGGAGTTTCTAACAAATGTAGAAGTAAAATGTATGACAATAATATCATGAAGTTCAAATGGACGAAAAGAAGGTGGACTGTTTAAGATTATCTTCGACATGAACTGGCATAATGTTACTTAAAGGCAGGCTGTCATAAGTTAAAGATGTGTACTATAAGCCCCAAATGCAACTACTTTTTAAAAAGGGACAGGTAATGTCAAAATATTAGAATCATAAAAATTTTTTCAATTAATAAAAAAGGCCAAAAAAGAGGAAAAGGTGAACAAAGAACAGATGTGACAAATGGGAAACAAATGGTAGATTTAAACCAAAAAGCATCTTTAGGCAGTGTTTCCAGTTTTTTCCATTATATATATACTTAACTCAAATATATATTTAATTCCTTCTGTTTCATTTGAATAAGAAATTATTCAGGTGAAAGTTGGTAGATATAAAAAATTTCAATTTATGAAAGGCATTATTAAAAAAGTAATTTAGCCCATCTTTATTCTTCAAATTATTGAACCCTGCTCTATGTTGGGAAATGTGTAATGAGCTAGATAGCCAGCACCTGCCTGCAAGTCTATTAAGAAAGAGGGAAAATTGAACCAATTTCAACACAATGTGATAAGTACAATTATAAATGATATACAAGGCACTATTGCCCATCACAAGTATAGCATTCCTTTGTAGGTAAAGCTGTCCTTCCAAAACAATTTATGAATACTCATGCTCTGCCGCAACACCAGATTTGACCTATTTTTGCCCATTGTCACACAGATGTTTCTCTTCCCCTTCTCCTGTTTCTTCTTTTCCCAAAGAGTCAGCAACTACTCCTTCTTTCCTTACGTATATGTCCCCTCAAGCACAATCATAAACTCTCACCTGCCTCCAGCACACGTGGGTCTTCACAACTACCTTGAAGGATCAGAGGACACCCTATCAAACAAATACTTCACAGGGAATAAACCAGCCTACACAGAGCAGCAATGCCCTGGTTCTACATCATAACTTTTTCCACTTTTCACATCCTCCTTTTCTACTTGGTTTCTTTCTTATTTTCTTTGGGAAATGCCTCTATTATTTTTGTACCTATATGCTCAGTGTAAAACAATTCAAACAATGCAGAAACACAAAGGAAAAAAATTATTAACACAAATCCCGCCACCCAGAGATAACCACTATTAATTCTTTGAAGAAATTCCTTCCAGAATGCTCCCTCTGCCTCAACATACAGACATATATGTCTATAATTTCACAAATACCAGATCATACTCTACATGCTGCCTTGTACCTGCTTTTTAAAATTCAAAATGTGAACAATTTTTCATGTCAAGAAGTATATAGATAACTTTAATGACTTACAGAACTAACTTGGTTTCAATATAGTTGCTATTTTTTTAGAGCAATTTTTCAAGCCAAAGCCTTCAGCCTGACAATTAATCTGTCCTTTCTCACCCATAAGGAAGGTGATTCAAGGTAGGTGCTGCTTAAGCCTTGTTCTAAGCACTTTGTAATTTTATCTCATGTAATTTTCACTCAATCCTACAAGATAGTGTGATGATTTTGAAATAGGTCTGTAAATTACTTGACACTCCTCCCTTCAAAAGGTGGAGCCTAATTCTCTTTCCCTTGAATGAGGGCTGTAGTTAGTGACTTTTTCTTAACACACAGAATGTGGTGGAAGTAAAATAGAGAATAGGTCATAAAAGTCAATGGGGTTTCCTCCTTACTGTTTCTCTCTTGCTTGCTTTGGGGGAAATCATCTTCCATATCATAAAGAAAGTTCCCTATGGCAAGAGCTGAGGCCTCCTGCCAACAGCCATTTGAGTAAGCCATCTTGGAAGGGGATCCTCCAACTTTAGTCAAAGCTTCATGTGACTGCAGCTGCAGTCTACATCTTGACTATAACCTCATGAGCAACCCTGGGCCAGAAGCACTCAGCTAAGCCCCTCCCAAATTCCCAACTCATAGAAACTAAGAGATAATAAATATTTATTGTTTTGAGGTACTAAGTTTTAGGGTAATTTGTTGCACAGCAATAGATAACTAGTACAGCCAAGCTCTGTCATTATCTATATTTGAAAGATTAGGAACCAAAGGATAGAAAAGCTGTCACTTGCCAAAGATCATACTGCTGGAAAACGGTGGAGTCAGGATTCAAACCCAAGAAACCTAACTCCAGAACCTATGCTCTTTACCATAGTTACACTGCTTTCTTTACTATCTAGTCTGAAACCCAATGAGCTTGAATTCCTGATGATCACTGGCACAGAGACTCAAGGCTTCTGGGAGGATCTTCTTTTATTTGAGTTTCTCTCTGGAAGGCTGAGGTCTTTGTTTTGCCTCCAGTCATAATCAAGACTGAGCAACATCACAAAGAGCTGACTCCCTGGAGAACTGACGTAGCTCCATCTCATGTCATTCCCTTATTCAACAAATATTTATTGAGTGTGAAATTAAACAAGGCGGGGATCTGCCCTTGATTTCCTTACAAGTTAATAAATCATCAGTTAAGGATCAGTGCAAATATGGCTATGATCTGGGTTAACATAGAGGAAGAGCAGCTAAATCAGATGGTGGGGATAAGGTAGCCATGATTGCTAAGGAAGGTTTCCTGTAGATGATGACAGAGCTGAGTTTTGAAAGACAAGAAGAAGTTGGCTAGATAAAGAGGTGGGGTGGGCTTTTGGAGAAGAGCAAATATGGAATCTCATGTAGAGAAACAGAAAGACATCGGCACCTGGCACTTTGGGCAAATATTTTAACCACTTTGAGGTTTTACTTTCTCTTCTGTAAAATAAGAAATAAAATCAGCTACTTCATAACACTGTGAAGGAAATGTTTTGAAAACCAAACGTTCAGGAAAAGTGTTTGTTATTCTATGCCTTGTAAATGTCCTGATGAGATGAAAGACCAAAGTTCAGCAGCTCTATTGTATCAGTGATATGGTGTTGAATTTACTTTTGCCAGATGTACAAGCTCTGCTCACCAGATCCACTCAAATATGAATTTCAGTTCTATAACTGTAACTGACTCATTGAATCTCAGCTACATGACCATAAGATGGTTATATGATCACTTTCAAGTTATACTTTCCACTTCTGTAACATTGGGATGAAACACACATATTTCCTATGAGAGCAGTGCCTGGCCCATCAATAAATGCTAATTTTCTACCTATCTCCTCTTCGGCAGCCCTAGGTCATCTTTGAGGAAAGTTGGGTTAAGTTAGAGTTATTGTTACACTAGACTGTTGGCTGAAGAAAGGGATGAAAAAGGGACTCTTCTTTTCTTAATGTGGACAGGTTTGAGGAAAATACTGAAGAAGAGCCAGACTGGGAGAGGTCAAAGAATGTGTGAGCTAAGAAGATGGCAAAACAAGAAAGCACTTGTCAAGATAATATTCATAAGTTAGAGATGAAATGGGGTGAATAATATATCTAGGGAAATTATTAGCTAGGAAATACATCTATGGAGTTGCAGAGGGCACTGGATATCCTAGCCAACATAGTAAGACAAGAAAAATAAATGTAAGGCATCAGAAGAATCAGTAGTGACACAGAGTAAGTTTTCAGCTCCTGGACAGGGGAACATCAGTTACAAATAACCTTGTTCATAAGTTTCCATGGGCTAAATTAGGAGCCGATCAACTATAGCCTATAGTTCTATAACTGGAATCAACTCATTGAACCTCAGCTACATGACCATAAGATGCTTATATGATCATTCTCAAGATATATTTGAGTTATACAGCTTGTATATACTTGAGTTATACAATCAGGCCTGCTATCTGTTTTTGTAAATAAAATTTTATTGGAACACGGTAACTGGCTACACATTTATGTAATGCTTATGGCTGCTTTTGCATTACAATGATAGAGTTGAAAAGTTGTGACAAAGACCATGTGGGCCACAAAGTCAAAAATATTTACTATTTGGTTCTTTACAGAAAACATTTGCCAAACCATACACTAGGTCAATGAGTTAATGCAATGCCTGTTTAGAGCAAAAAAACTAAGTGGGAACCAGGTTTAATAGCAACCTTTACATATTTGAAGAACTGAGATGAAGAAATATGTTTGCTTCTTATTGTTTCCAAAAGGTAGGATCAAGGTCAAGACAAATGAATTACTGAGGAGAAATGTTTTGGCTTAGTCTGATAAAGAACTGCCTCACTTTTAGAGCTATTCAACAAAAGACAGGCTATGCTGGATGGTAATCTTCTCTGGAATTTAAACAGAGAGGCACGGTATCAGCAGAACAGGTATTCAATATGTGTTGAACAAATAAGTGTAAATACCTATAATGATTAATTACAAAAACAATGGTTAATACTTATTGAGCCTGTGTCAGACATGTTCAAAGCAGAGAATACATATTATCTCATTTAATCTTTATAATAACAATATCAGTAGGGTGGCAGAGACTGCTAATCACCTCCCCAAATTTGTTATCATTTTCTTTAATAACAGAACCACTGAATTTTAGCCAAGCATATAGCCACTACTTAATCAGCCTCCCTTGCAGCTAGATGTAGCTATGTGACTAAGTTACCGCTAATGAGATATAAGCCAAAATGCTTTGCAACTCCTGGGAAGTGTCCTTGAAGAGAGAGGTTATGTCTTGCTCCTCCTCCTCTTTCTCTTTCAGTTGGCCAGAGGGAAGCCATGATATAAGGAGCTGGAGCAGCCATATTAGACCACGAGGTGAACATGAGAATGGATGCCTTGCATAACAAACAAACAAACAAACAAACAAACAAACAAAACAAGCCCGGGTGACTGTTTCCTGAATTATATGGAAAGAAAAAATTCTATGTTGTTTAAGCTCCAACTAATTTAGGTTTTCTGTCACTTGCATCCAACTTTTCCTAATAAAGGCGAGTTTAATAACATACCATTTTACAGATGAGGCCCAGAGTACTTGAATGACTTATCTAAGAGTCTAGATGTGATATAACAAGGAAGCTGTATAGAAAATTTCTGCATTGGAGGGAAAATTATATTCATTAATTCCTAATATGTTTCCAATTTTATGTTCCTAAACCAGATGAAATCTTTATGTCACAAAGAATAAATTAGAAAAATATTAAACACAAGCATATTATCTTTTCTGATTGTAGGTGCTGGAAGGAGGTGAGCCTTAACAACAAAAAAAACTATCTTATCATTTGACTGTCAATTATTTATCATATAACTGTTATATTCCACAGAGTTCAAAAGGTAAGATGGCCATAAACCAGGAGATCAATAAAACTCTCATGGAGGGGATTTGAACTAGAACTATTCAGAGAGGTAGTAATTACTTGTATCCATAGTAGAGAAAAGAGACTTTGGATAGAAGGAAAGTGTAAAAAAAGATGAAGAAGTAGGAAAATACAATGTATAATGATGAAATAATCTGAAGTTTGTAAGAGAATATTTCATCCAATTCAAGAAAGTGAAAGTTGCTCAGTAATTTCACCATCATGGAAAATAGAAATACTAGGGTAAATGTCAAAGCTGGGAACAGAACTTAATAGTCCTATTTGCTTCTTTAAATTTAAAGGGTTTTGTAGAGTCCCTTTGAACACCACATATATGACAAGCAATCATGTCAGTTATTTACTTATGCATTTTCTTCTGTAAAACTGACTCTGCACAGAGATTAAAGGAAATATTTTGTCTGCAAAACCCTTTCCTCCCTTTCTCCCTACCACATGCACAGTGTGCACATTTGTAAGTGTATGTACACATACACACCCAAACTCTACATGATATGAGTCAGTCTTTACTCTTTCATCACCACTGAATGTCTACTGCTTCACTCCCTCCTGCCCTCCTTTCTCTGAACTATTATGATGGAACTTCCATAACTCACAAAGAAACAAAGCTTTTAAAATATTTCCAAAAGGCAGGGGTGTACTAATCTGGGTCCTTTTCTAAGACCCCAAAGATTTAACCCTTAATGACTTCTATTCTCTTTATTAGAAATGTTTCAGAGTCTGAGATGCTAGACTTGTGACCCAGAAAACCCAGAGATATCCTAATCTTTATTCTCTGTGCATATTAGATAGCAGGAGCTGACAGGTAGATAAGAAAGTTACACAAATATTTTTGAACTAATACACTGATAAGACTACCAATGTAGTAAAAAAAAAAAAAGGGTCACAAAAAAATTTGTCCATAACAATTCTCAATTATCAAACTCACAAAGAAGGAAATCTTCACTCTAAACATATTCTCTAAACAGCCTGCAAATCACCCCTTCTCACAGAAATATGGGGTTAGAAACATTAGTAGAACATAAAAAGCTAAGAGTGGAGGCAAATAGGATTGTGATATTCTAACAATCACAGGACTCCCTCTCCTTCACAGTAGTATAATCATGTCAAGAGATTCTGGAGTTCAGTGGGTGCACACAACCCCATGAGCACAAAGATGTATATTTTTGATAAGACAGATGAGTAGAGAGAAAAGTGGACAGCAGAAGATGCATTAGGTGGCATCAGACCCTCCATGATTTAGTCCCAGTCTACTTTTTCCAGCTTCATCTCTGACCAATACCCTTAAGGAAAAGATATCCAGTTACACTGGTCTTTTTCTCATTTATTGAACCAGGCTAGCCCTTTATGCCTCTGTGCATTTCCATTCCCCTTGTTTTCTAACTCTACTAAGAATCCATTGTCCAGCTTAAATGGCACCACCCCTGCCATAGTCCCTGCCCCCTGAGACCCAATGTCAGCACTAATTGCTCTCATCTGGGTTTCCTATAGTTCTTCCTACATTTCACACCACAGCATGTCATGGCACACTATATTGCTGCTATTGAGTATGTACGGTCCCTGCATGGATTGAGAGCTTCTGAATAATAAAGAACTCGCATCTTTAAACTTGAGTTTTACAGATACTCTGCACTCTACATTCCTGGCACAGTACCAAGGCATACCATTAGTCTCAAGAGATATTTGGCCTTTCCTTCCCTTTCATTGGTATTTGAGCCCAATCCTTGTCTATTAGGACCTGGATTACTTAAGGACTTCCAGTCTCCCAAATTCCAACCTCCTTCTGTTTCAATGCATCTCAAACAATCTTAAGAAAAATCTTCCCCAGATACTATTTTCATCACATCACTCCTTTATTTGAAAAGGAATAGAGTACCAAATTATCTAGTTTAGTAAATCCAAATCTTACCTTGATCCTCAAGAGTATCATCAATTTTTTTTTTTAAACTACTGCAGGGACTTTGGGATTGGCTTGAATTGATAAATCAATTTGGAGAGAAATAACATCTTAACAATACTGAGGCTTCTAACCCATAATTAAGCATGAATAGAGCTAGCTGGCACTAGTGCTCTGTCTCTCTCCACACACACACACACACACACACATGCACATATATGTGTGTGCATATATATATATATACATGAATATATGTACGTATATGTATACACACATCTATGTATATATACATATAACTTCTCTTTGCTATTTCATAACCATCATTTAAACTGTCATTTAAAAGGTTTGCGTAAAATAATATCTAATATCTTCAGAGCTAACACTTAAGTTGAAATACCTTTATATTAACATTATTTTATATAAACATCTAATTGTATTTTTAAAATAAAATACTGTGAGCAAAATGTGTCCTAGCATGAAATTGGTTTTAAATTGTGTTTAGGTAAAATAATGCCTGTGTGTTTAAGGTTTTTATTAATATGACATACTGTGTGATAGCTGGGGCCCAGCAGCTGTCTCAACTGTAAGTGATATTTATATATGAGCAAACTTAAAAAAAGAAAATTTGCAGATCTTGGGGTATGGGGAGCACTTCTTGAGTATTTTCTGCATGCCACGAAAGAAAGAGCTACTGTGAGGGCCAGACTGTTTTTATAGCATGTATATCACTTATAGAAAGTCGCAAAGCTGAATTGCTTGTGCTCACAGGAGGCAGAGGATGGTGGGTGTATACTATGACCATGCTGTGTAGAGGTGATGGCAGTGCCAACCACACAGGCCCCTGGAGTCTACACAGGAAGGTCAAGTCATGCATGTTATTGCAATCTGAATATGAAGTCTTAATAGATTATAAAAATAAATAATTTTCTCATGGTTCCTCAAAATTTTTTTGTTCATCTGGAATCTTTCATGAAGGGTTGGTAGCTGGAGAGCTACCAAGGCAGCTAGAACCTGAGAAGCTATGATCCTACAGAGCACGGAAGCCCAGAGAGTCATACAGTAGCTGCCACTTTGCTCCACAATGAATTTACTGCTTTAAAATCAATGAATAAGAAGCTGAAACATAGATTACATGTTTGTTATAAACAGATATAACTCAGGAAGAGCCATATGGGAGAGATGCACAGGGCAAGGTATGGGGAAAGAATGAGGAGCTTCCATGCTGAGTGTGCCACTCTGCCCACATCTCCGCATGTTCACCAACCTTTAAGCTCCACATATATCCTCTTTAATTTATCTCAGCAATATTTTGTATTTATCTACATAGAGGTCTTCCACATCTTTTGTTAAATTTGTTCCTATGTTAGTGTGCTATTGTAAATGGCATTATTTTACCTTTCATTTTCTGGTTGTTTGCTACTAGTATACAGAAACACAATTGATTATTGTATGTAGACATTATACTTATCCCTTGCTAAATTCAGTTATTACTAGCAGATATTTTGTAGGTGACTTAGCATTTTCTACATAGATATCAATGTCATCTACAAATAGTTTTACTTCTTTCCAAAATGTATACCTTTTATTATCTTTTCCTGCCTTAGTGCACTGACCAGGATCTCCAATTATGATGCTAATATAAGTACGAAGAGCACACATCATTGCTTGTACTCATAGTATTCAATACATCACTATTTAATATGATATTTTCTCTAAGTGTCTTTAAATGTTCGTTATTAAACTGAGAATGTTCCTTGTATTCCTAATTTGCTGTTTCTTTTGATCACAAATGAGTTTTGCCCAATGCTTTTTCTGCATTTATTGAGATGACCACATAATTTTTCTCCTTTAATAGATTAACATGGTAAACTATATTGATTGATTTTCAAGTAGTAAAACAATTTTGGAAATTTATAGAAAACATAAAGGAACTAGAGTAGCTAAAATAATTGTTAAGGGAGAATAAATCGAATGACTTATACAACCTAATTTCAAGACTACTACAAAACTATAGTAATCTTGACAATGTGCTACTGGTATATAAATAGAAATTTAAATCAATGAAATAGAATAGGGTCCAGAAATAGTCCCACACATATACAGTCGATTGGCTTTCATCAGAGGTGTGAAGGTAGTTCAATGGGAAAAGGACAGTCAATAAACAGTGCTGGATCCAAATAGAAAAATAACAAACATCAACCCCTACATCACACCATACATAATAATTAATTCAAAATGGATTATAGACCTAAACATAAAATCTAAAACTACAAAACTTCTAAAAGAAATCAGAAAAAATTTTTATAAGTTTGAGATAAAGAAAAATTTCTTAGACAAATCACAAAAGGCATTTAACATTAAAAAAAAAAGGTTAAATAGACAATTGAAATTTAAATCTTCTGCTCTTTCAAAAAAATCTGATTAAGAAACAAAAAGGTGGGACACAGATGGGAAGAAAATATTCACAATATACATACTGAAAAAGTCCTCGTATCCAGAATATATATTTAAAAATTCTTATAACTCAATAAGCAGAAAACCCAATTTTTAAAATTTTAACCAATTTTTTTTTAAATGGGCAAAAGACTTGAACAGACACTTCACAAAATTATGCGAATGGCCTATAGCAAATTGTGACATATCAACAAAATTTCTGTATAAAGAACCTAAATTCCTTTCTCATATCACACACAAAAGTTAAAATGGCTCATAGTCCTAAATGTAAAAGCTAAAATTATGAGTTCTGAAAGGAAATATAAGAGAAAATCTTTGCAACCATTGGAGTAAGTGTCTATTTCTTAGAATGAACACAAAACACAAACCATAAAGGAAAAAAAATTGACAAACTGAGCTTCATCAAAATTAAAAACATCTGTTCTTCAAAAGGCGAGCCATAGAATGGTAGAAAAATATTTGTAATATAAATATTTAACAAATGTCAATTAAAATCACAATCAATAGCACTTCATTCCCACCAGGATGGCTAAAATTAAAATGACAGGTCATCTCAAAGTTGATAAGAATGTGGAGCAACTGGAATATTGTGGTGGGAATACAACATGGCACAGCCACTCTTGGAAATAGTTTGGCAGTTTATTATAAAGTTAAATACACACTTACCATATAACCCAAAACCCACTCAGAGAAGAAAAGTAGAAGCATACATCCACAAATGGACTTGTGTGCAAATGTTTATATCAGTATTATTCATAAAGGCCCCAAATTGGAAACAACCCAAAAGTCTATCAACAGATGAATAAACAAACTGTAATATAGTCATACAACAGAATACTGTTCAGCAATAAAAGAAATGATTTCCTGATTATGTAACAAACATAGATGAATTTCAAAAACATTAGGGTGTGTGAAAGAAGCCAGACACTGAATGATTTCATGAATTTGAAGTTCTAGACCTGTGCTGTGCAATGTAATAGCCACTAACTACATGTGGCTATTAAAGTTTTAAGTGAAAATTAATTTAAATTAAGTAGAATTAAAAACTCAGTTCCTCGGCTGCACTAGTCACATTTCAAGTGCTCAACAGTCACATGTGGCTGGTGGCAACTGTATTGAACAGCACAGATATATAGAACATTCTCATTATCACATACAGCTCTGTAGGACAGTGCGATTCTAAAGCACACAAAATAAGCTATGGAGATAGACCAATGGCTGCAGGGGGCTGCTTGCAGGAGGGGGTGGTGAGGGAGAAGGAAGAGTGGAAAGACTTCAAAATGATACAAAAGTATTTTCTGAGAATGATGCAAGTGTTCTATATCTTGATTGGGGTGCTGGTTACACAATTGTATACTCATCCAACTGTGTACTTTACCCTATCAGCTTTACAGGTGAATTCTTGGCTGCATTTCAATCCCACTTGTACCCACATGACTTTACAAGAAGAGAAAGGCATAATCCCTGTCTACAGGAAAATCATTCATTATTATAGAGCCATAAAGAAAAAACTAAGGATACAAGCTAATATAACAAAATACTTAATTGTATAGTCCAGGCAGTTAAAAAGTGAGGGTGTCACATTCAATAGTGTATGTACGAACTGCGCAATAGATAAAGAATGAAGATAGAGATGGTGGACACCATCATGGACTCAAGTCATCAGCAAAGACTTTCCAGAGAATGTCATGGTATACAAGGGGACTCTGCCCTGGGAAGTGATGCCAGGGTGAAAACAGAGGGAGGGTGTCCTGGCTGTTTCTTGGAAGGTCGTGAATTGGGTTGGCATGTAGAAGCTGCCCTTGCTAAGCATAGTCACAGCAAAAGCAGGTGCAGGTCCTGGACAGGTGCTGAAAAGTTCTCATACCAGGTCAAGGCAGCATATTTTGGAAGCCCTGCAACGAAGTGGAAGAGAAAAGTGGGAAAGACCCAGAAGGCTTCCTTGAAAGCCTTGTATTACCCATTCCATGCATCAAAAATATACCAGGTTTCCCCAGGCAGCCAACTGCCATCATTTAGCTAGAGTAACTATAGCTGATGTTACAAACAATTTTAATAATTGTTAGGCAGGCAACATCAACACACCTATTCACTAAATGTCTTTTTCAAACTGGTATTTTACAAGTCATTCCTCAATTAATGTAATTGTCTTTCCAAATAAGTAAAAATACATGTGATGAAAACTCACTCACTCTGGATTAGCTAAACATAATAGAGCCACTCTACTATCCTAAAACATTCTCACATTACAGTCTCTCAGTAAAACGATCCTGATTTAATCAAAATAAGATATGATTCAGTTCCTGCAAACTCTTTTCTTCATGGCTGTGCTTCCTGCACTCCCTCCTACCTGGGTCTCCCATGTCAGATACCTCACCTACATTTTATCATCACACCAAGTAAAATATTTTCCAGACTAAATAACTCTCCAGTCTCATAGAAGATCCCCCACAAAGACTTAGTATATGGAAAGCATTTTAAATCCACATATTTAATACATAAGATGGTCATTTCTAGCCATTTTTTTAAATATTTACATTATATTTAACACCAGCACCAGTGAAGATCCTCAGAGGTCCACTGGTCAGCAAGCTTAAAAAATTATTCCTGTTTCTCATGGATGCCCACCAATAATATCAAATTCTGGGTAGAAGACCAAGCCAACAGCTGACTCAAACAGTTGATGTCATTCTAACATCTTGTTTTCGGTAGAGTTCAAAATGCAAATAGAACGCCTCATTAAAACTCAAAGTTCATTTTAGCTGTGCCTCTGATTTACCACTGAGAAGTCATCATCCAAAGGAAGAGAAGCAATATTATTCATATTTTTCACCTAATTGAAAAAATAATGAAGCAAACAAGTTTTTTGGGGTGTTGTTTTTTTCATCTGTTATCAATACATTGGTATTTTTGCTATTTTTCAAGCAGTGTAACCCAAAGTACAGGGCTGTTTGCTGAGTCCACAATCTGAAGCAAGCAAGGTTGCTCTGACCTGAAAGAGCAGCCTTCAAGCCATTCCTGAGCCCGGACAGAGGGTGGTGTGGAGGGGTAGGGGGTACCGAGGGAGCCTGAGAGATATGCAGCTGGAGGCATGGAGCCATGATATAGCCAATCTCAGGATCTGGACATTGTAGGCTTCTCAGTACACTAATTACTCACATGAACTAGATAGAACTATACTTCGTAGGTGTGGTTGATTTTTAGTATCATTATATCATTATTTCAAACATCAGTTGTGATTTTTATGATATGTTTCAGGGATAAAAAAAAAATAACTGAAAGCAAACTTTGGCAAGATTGCTATACCACATTCTACACTGACTGTTTAACAAATAACTCCTGTTACTTTTTTCTGATTATAAAAGTAATACATTTACTATAGAAAATTTGAGTAAAGACTGAGAAGAATAAAGTAGAAAAGATAAGGTAACATAATTAGGTAAGTCCTAATTTTGTTATTACTTCTTTCCAGTTTTCCCTCTATGAATATACATCTTCTACAGAATTGAAATTATACTGTATATTCCATTTTTGTCCACTTTTTTTGTTTAGTATTATATTGTCTAAATGAATAACTTCTGGACATAATAAAAATCTACATAAACATCAATGATCCCTTTCCCAGTGTTCTAAATGTTATTTTAAGAAAGAGATCATGAAAAGTTATATGGCCCGCCCCCCTAACATCATGCATAATGTCACAAGTTTGATATACTTGTAAACACTGCCCCATCCTTGAAGTATAACAACTTCCAGATTGCTCAGTCTTTCTTCCAAGGTCTAGTCAACCAAAAGGTTTGATTCATTCATTCACTTATTCAACAAATATTTTTGAACACCTGTGATGTACCAGATCCCATGCTAGACACCAAGTACAAATGGTCCATAAAACTACTGGGTCTAGTAGAAATTTATCGAAGGGCTATTTGCTAGGTTTAGGTGATATTCTATGATATTAAACCAGGACAAACAAAGCCAGGTTTAAGGGTGATCTGATCAAAACTAGCCTCTCTAATCCACTAATCTCACACCCACCTCAGCAAGAATGGTGTAGTCTTCTGTTTCCTGAACCAGTCTATTCACCCCCACTTCTGTGTCCTGTTCATTACTCCCAAGGCCTTTCCACATTCCTTTCTTCAGAGCCACATTCTATTCAGGAAGCTTTTCTGACCAATGGCTATAAGCCTTACTCTCAAACTATTACTGCACCAACCATCCAGAACATTCTTTAGACAACTTTAACTGCCCTTGTTCCTAAGTGGTAAGTATCCAGGACATGGCCAAAGCCTCGTTTATTATTTCTCACAGCTAAGTAGTACATGCATTATACTACTAATCACCTAACCATTCCATTCAGGAACTTCTGCATGTAAATCCATCTCTGAAAAGATTTTTCAATAAAAACATTACACCTTCTCAATTGCTGCAGGCATTTGCTTTTTTCTTTTGTGACTAGTAATCTTGGTTGCTTTCCAGCAGTGGGATGATAGCTAAAGATAAAGCACTTCTGAAATAGTAAAGTTTGATTCACTTTACCCATAACTAAGAAAACATAACTACTGCAAAGCAGTCTCTTGGGTCACTTCACCTCCTCCGTGCTACATCAAGACCTGAGATCTTCCATGCAAGGTTCCGTCTTGAGCACCTCATTTGTATAATCTTATTCAATCTTCACAGCAACTGTGGTGAGGTACTTACTATGATCATAATTCCCAATGTAGATAAGAAAACGGGTAGAGAGAGAAAGTATTTGCTCAGATGTATTCAACTATCCACTGGTGAAACAGATTTGCAAACCCAGGCAGCTACCTCTCCACAGCAAGCCTTTTCTGTCCTAATATTCTTCCCATGAGGCTGAAACTAGTAATTCTCACAATTACATCAGCATCAGAATCACGTGGGGGATTTGGTAAACATACACTTGTTTGATTGCTAGCCCAAGAGGTTCTGATTCAAAAAGGGGAAGGGAGATCTGCACTTAATTAATACAAGCCACCCTGCACCCCCAACCAGGTGATTCTGGTACCAACTGTATTCACACTAAACAGATATTCCATTAACAGAAGGAGACTTTATTGATCGGGGTTGGTGGGGAGGCTTTTGTAAAATGACATTTATTCCTCCATTACCCATGATCCAACAAGGCTTTAAAAAAAAAGTGGCAGGAAGTTGTTGAATGGGTATAAAGTATCACTTTGGGATGATGAAAATGTTCTGGCAATGGGTGGTAGTGATGGGTGCACAACCATGTGAATGAATGTAATACCACTGAACTGTACTTAAAAATGGTCAAAATGGTGAAGTTATGTATATTTTACCACAATAGAAATAACGGCAGGATGCTAATCTCTTAGCTGCCTTGGGGAAGGTGTCTTTGACATGCTCTCTTGCGGATATGTAAAGAGGTGAGGTTCAGTCCTAAGGGATCCCCTGGGAAAGGGACAACTGAGAGACACAGGTAAAGCAGTTGGCCCTCAGGTGGCCCCTCTTCAGCTTAGGGCTGGCTGTGAGAGATTTCCTCACACACTTAAGCATACTTTATCCCTGCCTGCCCACAGCTTGTCCCTGACATACGCATAGGTGTTCATGATGGTAGAAAGGAGAGGAGCCAAAGGGACACTGGGGAGCCTTCTTCAGGGCCCCAGTGCTAGCTCCACCTTGGAGTTCCGGCAAGTCGCCCACTTCTCTCAGGTGTAACCTGGTCCATTCCTTCTTACCTTTTGAATTTCAACTCATGTCATCTCAGAAAGACTTTGCCTGCTCTAAAGCAGCTGCTCCTTCCCCACAACCTATCACTTCCCATAATATTACCCTGTCTGACAGTCTTCTGAGCATTTACCACCACTGGAAATTATATTTATTATTTATTTGTACACTAGTTACTTGTTGGCTTCCCTTGACTAGAACCACAACCCCTGAGGGCTGGAAATGTGCTGGTTTTGTTCACTGCCATCTTCCTAAGGTCTCCCTGGAGATATAGTAGGAACTCAATAAATATTTGTAGAATAAATGAATCAGCCTCATTTATTCCACTGTGTCTAATCAGCTCATTCTACCTCCCAAGGTGATTTGTATAAAAGGTCAAATGAGGTTGGGTGTGTCAGGGTGCTTTGTAAAAGGGAAGACTCTACACAAGGTGGGGGAGGCAGTTCAGGAGTCCCTGAGGGCCTCAAGGGGCCTCTTCTGTGACCTTGGCACAGTGGTATGAGGCCCCTCCTCACTCCTCCACTCCTCCAGGCAGAGACTTGTCTGGAATCTAAAATGATAATGCCCCACTCTGCAGACCATCCAAACAGAATGTAAACAAATTATTTCTGACAATGTGAGGCACCTAAGTGAATTTTCTCCATAACAAGGATCAAATAACAAGATGCTACTTAGGAAGTCAGGGATCTGCTAGGAGGGCAAACCTAGAAGATGAACTTTGAAGGTGATCTCTGCCCCAGATCAGTTGGGTTAACAAGCATGAACACAGAGCCTGTATATTCCATGTCTGGGCTCAACCCAGAGAGAGAGAGGTAACAGACTATCACAGTGGAGTCGGGAAGACAGATACTAAATTGAAAACTCAAAGTCAGGGACGTGAATCTGGCCGGGAGGTAGTCAGGGAAGGTGTTTTGGAGTAACTGGGACCTAGTGTAAATTTCAAGTACACAGAAAAGAGAGCTGGGGGAAGAGTGAGAAGCCCAAGGAAAGGCACAGAATGGAAATACCAGGTGTTATGTTTAGGGAGCTCTGAAAAGCATCAGGTAATTATTGCTGGAGAATCCGGTGTGCCAGGGGACAGGTGGCGGGGCGAAGGTGAAAAAGGAGACTAGGAGATGTACCCAGAGAGATGAGTATTAGATACTCTCCCACAGGCAAGGAATCAGAGCTGTGTTTCGGACTCATTTCCGTGGAAGCTGTGTAAAGAAGAGCCCACTCACTGGTCTACTACCCCAGAGGGCCAGTCTAGCTTGGCTGGGAGTGGAAACAGGTGAAAAGAAAATGATGAACCAGACTTCACGTTCCAAGCAGGGAAGACTTAAGTTGTGAGGGACTAAGCTAGGGGAACTAGAGAGAAATACCAAGGGAAGAAATTTCCCAGCCAGACTCATCGTAATGCTGGAGGACATGGGCTGTGTATGTCATTGACTCAAGACTGCCTGTGAAATCTGCATTCAGCTGTCTTGCCCTGGAGGCTGCAGCTTCCTAACAGCCTGGTAGAGGTGTACAGTTGCTGAGTCAGTGCTGAACAGAGGGAAGAGGAGAAAGAACCAGTGTAACGCCCTGCATTTTAGTCCAAAGTGGAACTTCTTCTGAGCCCTAAGTGAAAAAAGCAGAAAAGAAGGCAAATTAGGGCCCTGGTGTTTTGCCTCAAATACTTTTGCCCCAAATTTATTCATGAGACATGTTATGGTTTCGAGAATCAAAGGCAGGAAAACCAGAGAGAGAGAGAGAGAAGAAAGAAAGGGAAGAGGGGTGGGAGGAGGAGGAGGAAGAGGAGGAGGAGGAGAAGGAGGAGGAGGAGGGAGGGAGGGAGGAAGGGAGAGATGGAGAGACGGAGAGGCAGAGAAACAGAGACAGAGAGACAAAGATTGCCTTGGGATAAAGCAGGTGCAGAAGACGGCTCCCCTTCCTTTCCTTTCCTACCTGTCCTTTGATGGAGCTATCTCAATCCCATGCACTCAGAGAAAAGAAATATACAGTTTCTCACAGATGGGATATATTTTCAGAGACTCCCAGGTGAAAAATTTAAACTCTGTATATTCATTTTGATGATACTTGTTTAAAAAAAATGTTCTCAAACCCAACCCATCCCTCCCCAAATCAATCACTCCAACTTTGGTTTGAACCTCGGGACCTAGGCGCAAGTCCCCATCTCATTAGCATACATGCACTATTTCTCTTTTTCCCACTACTTCCAGTTCCTCCAGCTTAATGGTGCTGAGAGAGTCTTGTCAAGGTTAAACATAGCAAGTGGCTGGGCCTGACACAGAAATTCCACCATAAAGTCTATACAATAGCATATTAGTAGTTGACCCCTAGTGGGTGAGAGGCAGTAGAGTGCACTTCAATCATCCACCTGTGTTTCCATCCTGCAAAACCTAGACAAATAGTTCCACCTCTCTCATCTACTTTTGCCTGCCCACAAGGAATAAGATCTCCTTCCCCTACGCCACCACAGCATGTCGACTTTAACAAGTAGCATTTTCTGCCTGCCTTTTCCCTTAGGTACTTCTTGTTACCTCTAGTAGCTTGTAAACTCCTGGTTTACTATTTACCAACATAACCCAGTTTCTGCTGGACAGACTCCTGCACATTGCAAACAATCAATACCTGTAGGATAGACAGATGCAAAAACAAGGTATATTCTATCAACAAGGGAATGATTAAATAAAACATGGTACATTCATATCCAGGAACACAACTTTTTGTTTGTTTTTATGACTTAGAAATAGATAAATTTACCTGGAAAGAGTTCCAGAACATATTGTTTCATTTTTAAAAATAAAAATAAAAAGGACAAAACATATTACAAGCTCACTTATATAAAACACTCACAAAAGTATATCTTTATGTGTATGTGTGTATAACTATATAAATATATAGAAAAAAGTTTGTAAGAACATCTACCAAAACTAGTAACAGTGATCACTTCTAAAGAAGAAAGTTGAATTGGACAGAGATTGAAGAGTTTTTACTTTATCTGTAGTGTTTACATTCTTCACAATCAAGAATGTATTGATGTATTACTTGTGTAATTAAAAATAAATCAAAAATATAATTTTTGTGAGATTTTTTTTCATCCTGTAGAACTTTGCTTTAATGAGGTAAAATATAGAGCAAGGCAATGGAACTAGTCCCACTTGGGCAAGGGTTTGTTTATCCTCCTTATCTCAAGTTAGAGCCAACAATGCTAATGATTCTGAATAGCACTGGCCACTCCCTGGCCATCCCAGCCCCTCCCACCTGTGGCTTCAACTATCACCTCTCTGTGAATGACTCCCAAATGCCTCTTTCCAGACACAGCCTCTCCTTCTAGCTACAGTTTTTACTTTCCAGCTTCCTGTTAAATAGAGCCAACACCCTACGTACAAAACCGGACTCTTGTCTTCCCTCCTCTCCCTAATTCTTCCACCTAACTTCCTCCTTCCTATTTACTGCCATCTCCTTTTTCCCAGGAACCCAGAAAGGAAACTTCCTAGTCGTCAATAACCCCCTTTAGCCACATACCCACCCAGTTAGTTGTCATATACTGATGAGTTTTCTAAAAAGTTCTTCCTAAATATTAACTCCCTTTTGTTGCTATTGACACAGCCCCAGTTCAGATCCTTTCTGTCCTTCAGCTAGACTGGTGGAATCACTTCTAAATGGTCTCCTTGCCCCTGACTGCTTTGATCTACCTGCTGGATGCCTGACTTCCCATTTGCTGAAGGACCAACATTCCAGCCTATTGAGGTCATTCTGAGCCTCCATTCCATTACCTATTGTATTAACTATCTTCCCAATTTTGAGTCATCTGCAAATTTGGGAAATAAGACTTTATGCCTTCATCCAAGTATCTGATAAAAATGTTACAGTGGGCTGAGCCAAAGACAAGCCTCTGGACTACAGATCTCTTTTTCAAGGGAATACAGAGCTTATCCCTGGAGGAAAGAAGTAACTTAAAAAGAAAATTAGTGTTAGATACTTTTCATATACTACCGCATTTATACCTTACAGCGATTCCTGGTACAAGGTATTGTTATCCTAATTTTAGAGGTTTTTAAACTGAAGTTAAGAATGATTGGGTAACTTGTGAAATGCTTCACAGCCATTAGGTGGTAGAGTTTTTATTTGAACCCATATCTGTTGATTCCAGAACTCATGGTTTTTCTACCACACTACTGGAACCTTTCATGGATCTTCACCTTCTAGAAGATGAAACACACACCTCTTAATCTGCATTTAAATCTGACTTTAAATCTATCTTTGTAACAGCAGAGACTATACCATGTGTGAAACATAATAATAATGTTTTACATGTTTTATTTCATTTAATCCTTACCACAAACCTATGAACAAAGTACTATAATTATGTCTATTTCATGATTCTGATACTGATGCATACTGAGGTTAAAAATAGCTTAATCTATAAAACTCTATAAATCAAAGATTATCTCAAAATAATTTTTAAAAAATAGCTTAATAAAGTTTACCCAGCTTGTAAACAGCAAAGCTGGATTTCAAACTGGGGTCTGCCTGACTAAAGATATTTTTAGGAGACAGAATGGATAGGAAGTTCCACTCATATAGTCAATCAACGTGTATTTATTGAGCACCTCTGTCACAGGCTCAATATTGTGCTGAAGATGAAGATAATGGAAGTGAACACCAACAAAATTCCCTGCCCCTGACTTTATGGAGCACATGCTTTATTAGGAAAGACAGACATTAAAATGGGAGGTAGCAGAATATGGAGAAACCCCCAGTGCTAAGAAACCATGGACTGAGTTGGGGTGGCCTTAGATTGTTGAGGTTTCTGGTCTTGGCAAGTGGGTTGATAAAAGTTCATTTCATTGTGATGGGGAGCATGGGAGAAATAGGTTTGGGAAAAGACTGAGTTTAACTCAAGACACTAATCTTGAGGAGATATTACACAGGCAGCTAGATAAGCAGTCAAGACCTTAGGAGTGAAGAGTAGGCTGCAGAGAGGCCTGGAGTCACTGATGTAAAGGGTAAACTTAACTCATGGAGATGGATATCAAAACTATAAGGAATCCCAACATAAAAGTGGGGCGAACAAAGAAGACCCTGCCCACCTGGCCAGCTAAAGCTCTCCTGTAAACAAGCCTTCTAAGGATTGGTTTACCTCTTCCTAGGCAGAAACACCTTTCCATCAAGCCACGCCCTGCCTCAATCAAGCCATTGCTCTGCACCAGAAAACTCCAGCCCACAGCTCCCTCTCCTGGACTCAAGGCATTTAACAGCTGGCCCAGGACACATTTTGGTAAGGATAGCGAAAATTTCAGGTATTTGTACACTGTCTCACTAATAGGACTGAAGGATGTTTAATAGCAAATCCTGGGTATAAAACTAGGAACACAGTCAACATACTCTTCTTTACACGAACCAACCAATAGTACTCAATTTCAAGAAGAGTAATAAAGCAATAAATCAGTAGCAGAGCATTTATATGAACTAGTTACTCCAGATAAACCTGAATGCCTTCCTCAATACAAAAGCAACCAATGTCCTGGGCATTCTCCCAAGTTTTCCCCTGAGCCTCTACCCTGAATAGACCCAGTCACAAGGTGAGCATTCGCTGCCTCTCCTTGTGCATTCTTTTCTAGTCCTTGGAATGTGCTGCCTTCAGTCTCAGTAGCCCTTGTTTCCAGAATCCTTCAAATTGAAAAGAAATTTCAGAAAAGAAAAAAACAAGGACAAAAATGTTTTACTAGAGAAAACACCAAGTAGGAGCAATAGAAGCATCTTTCCCATGAGTCGAGTCAAGGAGTTTTAATTAAGCCCCTACAATAAAATATTGTCAAAATTTACAACTCATAAATGATTCTTTATTCATGTTTGATAATTCCCTTCCATAAATAAGTAAATGTCTGAAATATTAAGAGAGTAACATCTTATTCCAAAAATTATTGGAATTATTAGGTTCTCATCTGTATTATCATCTAGCTCAGGTGAGCTCAGGTGGGCAGTAGCTGAGGGGATCTTGCTCACCAACATCTCTTATCAGCTAGCATAGTGCCATATAGGAGTGACTCAAAATGACTGCTGAATGTATGAGTACTAAGTGGATGAGAAAAGAAAGTTCGGAAAGAAACAAAATTGTAAGAAAAAAGGGACAACATGTAAGAAGCAAGAGTGTGAAGAAAGCTAAGATGAAAAGACAACTAACCACCTCATTACATCTTAGTCTCAGATTCTCCTGGTTAAATGCAAACTTAAAGTATTTGCCATTTAATATTTTTAAGTCTTATAACCGCTTTCTCTCTTCTTTTCTATATGCCTTAGAAACACTTTTTAAAAATAAAAAACCTTTCACCTAAACTAAGATTTGACATTGCTTTGACTACTACTAGATTCTAAGGTAACAATGCAGCCCAAGCTTTGGCTTTTAGGTTTGCTGCACTGCTATTTAATATCCTATCACTTGATAAAAAGATCCACATTCCGTGCCTAGGATCCTCAAGGAAGGTACCTAAACTTCTAATAGTAGAGTTCCAATTCTGCCTATCTTATGAGGACCACAAAGAAATGAGAGTGTCCTGGTTTAAAAAAAAAAAAAAAAAAAGACATTCCATTTTCATCTTACAGGATGAGAAAACTTAGAGACTACTCTTGCTTAACAGTAAAACTTCCACCAAGAACACAATCCCCAAATCTATGGTGGGCACTGTATTTTCCTTACTCTCTCTCACATAAAGAGTGTCCCCAACTCCTCATTCCAACTTAAGCTAACTCTGTCACTCTAAAGAAATGCAGGGGGTCTCCTGGAATTCAATTTATGCATATCCAGGAGCAGGAAGCTAATTTTATTACAAGGTTTTGATGACCATGGTTAAAATAAAGCTAATTTTTTAAAAATCCAAAGTAAAATCTAAACAGGTTCTAGATTAATCTCTATTTTAGATATAATTTATTAACAAAATGATAACAAACTGCCACAATGAGATTTCAAACATGCTTTAATGACAGAACATTTGTTAACACATCATCAGGTCAAATGTGGAAAAAAGCATAGAATCATCTCAAAGATTACGTGTCTGGCATTTAATAAAATTAAACTTTTAATTTTAAAAATCTATGACTATAAAATTACTTCCACAAAGTGATTTTAAGCCAACATGATACTTACAAGTGAATATGGAAAGTATGTCTATTAAATTCAGGAATAAAATAAAAAGGTCTATTATCCTCACTCTTTGTTATTAATGTCCATGAATTTCTGATTTAAAAGAAAAGTAATGATTATTTGTGGACAATACAATTCTCTAAAAGCTAGGAGAATCAGCTAAAAATTAAGTGGATTAAATAAAAAACATTTTTAGAAAATGAGTAAGAAATATATAATTAACATGAACACTACCACAAAACTTAACTGAGAGATATAAAAGAATTTGAGTAAATTAAGAAATATGTCAGTATGGAAGGACTAACTACTGTAAACATATTAACTCTTCCTGGATTATTATATAGATTTATTATAATCCCAGTCAGAATCACAATGGATTTTTGAGATTTTGAAAAAATGTCTCAAATTTGTAAAAATAAGCCAGGAAAAATAAGAAATATTTGAATAATTATAATGAGAGAGATTTGCTCTATGTTATGTTAATATATGTTGTAAGGCTAATATAACTAAAACAGTGTGATACTCATTCAAGAATTTATAGATAAATATCTTAGGCCTAAAACTGACTTAAAAATATACAAAATGAGGTTAGAAATCATCTAGGATTATCCAACAAATATTTAAGGCAATTATATAAAGAATATAAATACACACATGAGTAAATAAATATGCTATTGAGAGATTAAGTATTTAGAAAGCAAGTTAGGTCTTCAACTCACAATATTTACAAAAAACTGATTTCAAAGGAAAAGTTGAATATAGCTAAAACCTTTAAAGCTAAAAAATAAAGTTAATCACAGAAAGTTCAAGAAGACTACAAATTTGAAGGCCATGGAAGTAATCATTGATCTATCTGCCTTATGGAGATGAACATTTTCTTTACATTCAAAACATGATACACATTTGAACAATATATTTTATTGTCATTTATACATAGTATCCCATAGTAGGAATAAACCACTTAATTATAATTAACAAAGTTAAGTGAAGAAGCAAGTTATGAAACACATAACACACAGCATGATCTCAATTTGGGAAAGAGAAAAAAAAAAAAAAACCCTAGAAAACTATGACCCAAATGTTAGTAATTACTCTTGATGACAGAATTGTGGGAGACTTCAGACTTTTTCTTTATTGTGCTTTTCTTTATTTCCCAAATTATCCAAAATTAACTTATATTATTTTGTAATCAGGAAAAAGTGCTAGTTGAGAAAAATAGCATCAACTGACAAAGACAGAAAAATGCTTCAAAAAAATATGATAAAAGTAAGGTATATTCTTAATTCATTAAAGAAATCTCAAGTAAAATAAGACAAATGGACAAAGGACACATTTAAATAATTAATAAAGAGAAAGCAATTTATATGTATATTTTTCCATTTTTAATAATCAAAGAAATGCTCATTCGAACTATGAAATACCAAGTTTTGCTTATAAAACTGGTAAAAATGAATAATAAAAATGAGAAATATCACAAAACCAATATCTCACTGACATAACACTGGAAAGATTACTGTAGTACATCATTAGTAGAAGTACAAATTGGTACAACCTTTTTTGGAGGGCATCTTGGTAGTATGTGTCAGGAGCCTTTAAAAAAGTTCTATACTTTGACCCTGTAATGCCACTTCTAGGACTCTGCTGAAGAGTTAGAGATCTGGACAATGGAGAGTTATTTACATAGAAAAACAATGCAGATTGACAACTAAAGTTCCAACAATAGGGGAAATGGTAATCCCTCTGTTAGAGTAAGACCAGCCACTGAAATCAAGGTTTGGAAACAGTAAATGCATGGGAACATCTTAATGATGGAATATTAAGCCAAGAATCCAGGATCCACAATTGTGTATTATGTATCTACTGTGTGATCTCAATTTTTGTTTAAAGCAAACAAAAGTCTCAGTTCTGCCACTCTCCAGCTAGCGTAGCTTTGGTCAAATCCTTGAGTCACTCAGGAGACCAGTTCTTTCAATCTAAAAGTCAGAGGGCCAAACTTGGACCCCCTCCCTTCAAGCCCTCAATTTCATTATTGGCTGTCATAGCATATAATAAAAAAAGTAATAAATGAATCATAAACAGATGCATAATGTCTGCATTAATAATTAAAGGATAAAATAGTAGTTGTTAAAATACATTTTGTTTTGCATTAAAGATACATTTTTAAATTAATACCTCCTAAATAGTGATATATTTTAGACCTGTTTAGATAGTGATAATTCATTAGAAATAAACAGCATAGCTAGAAATAATCATTCTTTCCTATCCTCTGTAACTAATACTATCTGAGCCTGCCAGCCTGAGTCGGGAACACACTTCACCTGTTGTCAGCCATCCCATGACTTGGCATTGGTGAGGGTTGGCCCATTCTCAGTCAGCACAGGAGCGGTCAAAAAACCGAGATCCAGGCAATGTCACAGGAGAACTCACAAGACTGCCTGACTGTAATGTTGTACTTGATGGCCCAGGAAAGTTGTTTTTTGGAGTTCTTTTTGCACATTTCTATAGCCTCTATGCATATAACTCTAGAAGTTCTTGCCATCCTCTCTTAGATTAAAATAATAATTGAGCATGTTTCTTTCACAACTGCCTCAAGCTTTACCAATCCTTCCCATGTGAATTTTAAAACTATGCCAGAGGCTCAATGGAAGAAAAACCTCAAGCACAGTAAACCAGGCTGAGTTAGGGACTAATTAGCCTGCTGAGTAGCAGAGAAGTGAATCCGGAATCTGCTCAGACTCTGGCAGTTAACAAAACTGCAGACCAAGTGAGGCTCATGCTCTGCTCTGTCATCCAAATTCATTCTGCCTTTAGGGAGAAAAAAAGGAATATAGTTTCATGCCAAAATATTTAACTTCTGTGAATTTTATCCACCTCTTTGAGATTGACAAACCAGGCTATTAAAGAGTGCTTCAGTTCTTCCAGGCAAACATTTCATAGGTGAAATTATGTTCATCAATGAAATTTGAGTTCATGTTAATAATAATAACAAATGAATTGAAACTTTCTTTAGAAATGACAGTAACTTGAACCAATTCCAGTGATATACAAATTAAACTGTGTTATATGATATTTTAATCCCAGATGTGTATATTATGCACTTGGTCACATGTGTTTTTCCCAATGATTTTTTTTCCATTCCCTGGATTTTCCATAGTCAGTGATATTATATAGTTTAAACCTAAAATGAAGTCATCAGAACAGTCTCTCCTTGCTTCTGCCCCTTCCTTAATTCTGAATACAGCAACCTTACCACTATATTATTATAATGTAGCTGTTCCTACAAAGCCATAAAAATACATAAATGCTCACCATGTTCTGTTATAGATCTGGACTTGTGTGTATGTGTAATCAGTGCCTCTGTAGGACACCTTCCAGTATTTTTATAAATGGAGCACTTTTCATTGGAGCCACCACATAGCAGATCACTCCACTGAGCTGGCAGCAATACCACCACTAAGTAAATCAAATGGCACTGTTTGACCAATAACCCTGTTAAACTTAGCTCCCCTGTTTATGTCTATGTTTTGTTTTGTATTATTTTCTCAAGCCCTAAGAGTAGAAGGGAAAGGATTCAAGACCATAAGTCTGCATTAGAGACAAAATGTTTTAGAGAAGGAGCAGGGAGAAGACTGGAGTTTCACTCTGCTCCTCCTTCCTGGCCCCTACAGCTGGCAGGCAGGGAGGCGGGGGAGGAGGGGGGGAGTCCTCCTGGACTTCCTGGCAGAAGCAGTGGGGCCTCAGGGAGTTCTCATGGGTGTAGGCTGCATCACTACACCTGAAGTTCCCTATGGTCAGGGATGATGGGCATTTCAGTGACAACCAGGCAAACAGAGAGGAATAATGAAAATTAAAACCCCTAGCTACAGCATCACCAAAAAACAGAACCCTGTGAAGACAAGAGGCTAGATTCTTATTCTACCACTCCATTGGGAAACTCAGTAATAATAAAAATGAAGATCATTTAGAGCTAGTGTTTATTGAATTCTTACTATATATCAGGCACTGTTCTAATTTCTTTACATGAATGAGCTCACTTATTAGGTGGGTTTAACTATTAACACTTCCATTACATAGAGGAGAAAGTTTTGTTCTTAAACTCCTCTCTTTGTCTCTCTAGCAATGGAACCCCCTCTTTCATGCAAAATTTAAGGCAGAACTCCAATATATAAAGTGAGTAAGAGCAGGGCTGCTCAGTAGAAGCAAGACAAAGGGCTGAAATTCTCATCTCTGTCACCCAGCAAAGGCCCTAAACGTTCCTGGAACACAGTTTAAAAACCCTTTGTCCAAACCAATATCACTGAATTATGTGCTTGAGAAAACAAAAGAAACACAACTAGAAAACCAACAACAGCCAGCTAAACCAAACAAAAATGGAAAAAATACCCCACCCCACCCCACCCTCCCATAGCAGTCACAGAGGCACCTTACGATCTGGGCCCTGACACTAATCATCTCAAGTTTGAGAATTTGAGGGGCCAGAGGAGGTGGAATTCAGGGTTGGAGCAGAGAGTCAGGAATGAGGCAAATCCAATAAACAGGCAGAGGTGGGAAGCAGAGCCAACAGGGCACTAGGGCCAGCGGTCTGTGGTGAGTGAGGGAAGCTGCTGTAAGAACAGAGGTGGGAGCATGAGAGGGAGGCTAGCACAGGAACTGCTCCCAAAGCCAGAGTCCTCTGGCTTCAAGCTGTCCACATATATGAGATAAAAAGAGCAAAAACTTACCAACTAATTCAATATCAGTTGTTTTTTGGGGGGAGAGGGGGAACTACATTGCTCTCCTCCTCTCTGATAAAAATACTGCTTTTTCCTTACGTATAGTAGCTTATCATTCAGTAGCTGATACTGTCAGACTTAACACACCAGTGCCTGCCATTGGGAGTAGCTTGGGAAACAGTTAAGAGGGCCAGACTGCTTGGATTCATATCCCAGCTCTATCCCATACTAGCTGCATAAACCTGGGCAAGTTACTTAACCTTTCAGTACCTCAGTTTTCTCTTCTATGATATGCAGAGAATAAAAGTACTCAGAAAGTTGTTGTGAGGATGACAGGTTAATAATATATATACAAAGTACAGAAAAGAGTACCTAGCAAAGTCTGCACTAAATGCTGCCTATTATTGTTCTCTTATTTTGCTAGCTTTCATTTCACCCTTGACCATATTAGTTTCCTATTGGTGCTGTGACAAATTGCCACAAACTTAGCGGCTTAAACTGTACACATTTGTTATCTTACAATTCTGGGGACCAGAAGTCTAAAATGGGTTGGCAAGGCTGCATTTCCTCTGGAGGCTCTAGAGCAGAATCTTTTTCCTTCTTTCTTCTAGCTTCTAGAGGTGGCCTGCATTCTGCAGCTCAGGACCCCTTTCTCACATTACCCCTACTTCCTGCTTGGAACTCTGATCCTCTTGCCTTCCTCTTACAAGGAACCTCTGGAATAGATTGGGCCCACCAACATAATCCAGGATATTCTTCTGCCTCAAAATCTTTAATTTAATCACATCTGCAAAGTCCCTTTTGTCAGATAAAGTAGCATATTTACAGGTTCTGAGGATTAAGATTTGAACACCTTTGGGAAGCCATTAAAATTATTCAGCCTACCACACATGCCTCTCCAAAGCCTAAAATTACAGACTGGCAAGACTTAGGTGGTCCTAGAGGAAAAAACTAACAAATATTTGTAGCTAACTTTTTGAGCACTGACTGTGCCTGGCACTATGCAAAGGTGAAATAACTTACTTAGGTCTCATAACAACCCTATAAAATTACTATCTTACAGAAAGGTTAATTGCTTGCCTAAGGCTGTATAGCTAGTAAGTGGCAAAGCCTATGCCAACCCACGTAAATTTGATTCTAGGGCCCCTGCAGGTATAGGAACAGACTACCTTGTTCCTATACCTTAAGCCATTATAACCAAGGGGCACCATGACCATCAGCAGTCTTAAAGACTGTGCCATAAGAGGTATACACGCTCTCAAGGTATAGAGAGACGGGGGTACTGCAGAGCCCCACTAAAAGATCCACACGGGTAGCTGAGCATTCATAACATTTTCTTATACTCAAAGTACAAAACTTAGGGTAACTCAAGAATTTATACAAATAGAGGTATGGACCAAAAATCCATGGATGGACCACTTAGGCCTGCCACTACTTGGGGAAAGAGAGTGAAAAGTCCATTGCTGACCCAAGACCAGCCCTGTAGTTCTAGTCTACCTCACAAAAGAAGGTTCTCCCTTGGAGAAACTTCCAGCTGAGTCAGATTGATCCAGGTTCTCTGAAACCATACCAGGAAGTCTCAGAACCCAAAGGTCAGTATACACCAGAACCAAACCATCCACTGCCTTCTACCCCACAACAGTTATGAGTATACAAACTGCCATGTGCCACAGGTTTTAACAAGCGCCAGTGGCTTAACCAATGCCTACAATGAATAACCTCTTACTTATCAGTTTTTACTCAGTGAATGGCTCAAAACTCTTATTGATACAAGGTAAAAAGGGGCAAGATAAACAATTGCTAAGCATGCCTGTGACAGTGGTTTAACTATTCATAGCATTTCAAAACCTTAATTGCTAAAAATTTAACCATAACCTTATCTGAAACTTTCTAATCAAAAGAGTTAAAGCTAGTTGGTTTCACTCAGCCAAAAAAGGGTCAGTCATTTGTTTTGGGTGATGGGCCCAGAGGCTGATGCACAGTGGTCAAGGGAATGAAGTCTGGAGCCAGCCTGTTCTGAATCCTGGCTCTGGCACTATATTGTTGAGACTTCATACAAGTTACTTAGCCTTGTAGTTCCTCAGTTTTTCCATCTTTAAAATGAGCATAATAATGAAGGTCCATAATCCCTTGTTCAAAACCAGAAGTTTTTTAGCTTTTGTTAGGGTAGCCAGTACATGCGCCATAACCCTGTAGCTGAGACGTATAGCAAACATGTCTAAACCACAGTTTTCATAGTTTTTTTTTTATTTTGGAATTGGAGGTAAGGATAACAGATCTCTGGTACTTACTGCCTAATGCTACTGTTAGTATTAAATGAGTTAATAGATGTAAAGTGCTTAGAACACTGCCTAGCATGTAGTAAGCACTATGTAAGTATTAACAATAACAACAGCTACTATTATTGTCATCTAAATAGACTTACTAGGGGACTATAAACAGAAAAATAATAATTTATGACTAAATTTGGTTTGAAAATCCATACCCTGGAGATTAATAGGCACTATTAACCTTTTAGAATGATATTCCAGGGCAGGATTTCTGAGATGACAGATATATTCTATGTCTTCATTGTCCAGTATGGTAGCCACTAGCCACATGTAACTATTGAGCATTTGAAATGTGGCTAGTTTATTTTGTTTAATTCTAACTAATTTCAATTTAAATGTAAATAGCCATGTGTGGCTTGTGGCTACCATATGGGACAGCTGTAGAGGGCTGGGTTCCAATCTGGCCCATGAAAACCTATTTAAACCATAATACAGATGAAGCATAGCATTAATAAAAACAAGCCTGAATTCTGCACCCCCAGAGCAGAAAGGACCACATGACATTAAAAGAATTTTGTCTTCCTTTCCAGGCCCTATGGTTGGCCCATGGCAAAGTACATCTTTAACATATTCATTCTCTACTCCCCACATCACATCTCCAACTCTCCTCTTAGGAACCTAATATAACTGGGCTACATGCTTTCCTAAGTCCCTATCAACACCTACCAGCCTTTCTACAGAAGCACCATGCCCCCCAATCACCTGCCTTCTCTCTCCCCAACCTAATTCCCACTTACTCAATGCCAAGATCTCAACCAAGTGTTGGGAAGAAAGCAACTTGATCAAGAAAATTCACACTCTAGCTGCTACCGTTTTTTTCTGGCTTCTTCCCTGCTTCCCTTCTGAATCCAGAAGCTCTAAATTGTTGTGTTCCCTGGACGCCCCTCCCCAAACCACACCAGAGGTAGCCCAGGTAGACAGAGAAGGAGCCCCCACCAAAGCAGTTGTCCTACACAGGCTGCTTGCCAGCCAGGTGTGTGGAAGGCAGGGACTGCAACATACAAACATGAAGCCGCCTCACTCTGTGCAAATATCTCCTCTTGCCCAGATGTGGGAAACATTCCCTGCTCTCTGCTTTAGAAAACATCATACACAATTCTTTTCAATGTTGATTCATTCATTTAGAAATCTGTAGGTAACAAATTGCACATCAAATGAATTTTTTAAGGTATACAACAAAAGCCTGGAGAAGACTGTGACTAAGGCCAGTTGCAAACAGAAAACAAACAAAATCAACCACTTCATTGGAATCTAGCTTCACCACAACCCACTTGAGCATAGAATTTTTAATGACACAGGTCAACCTTGGAGCACATCCAAGAAGCTTATGTTACTAGAAAGACTGGAAGAACATCCCTCCAGCTCAGTCTCACCTCTTACTTGATCCCAATGCATAGACCAAAGATGATTATTATGCATGGCTCCGGGGTATAAGGAAAATTCCCTTCCCCCCCCCATTGTAAATGAAGGACAATGAGAATGGTAAATATTATGTTTTTCTCTAAATCCTTTCAATTATATCCTCTCCTTCTCCAAGTAGAGATTTGTATTGAAAAATGAAAGTCTTAACATTTAATACTAGCCCATAATTATTTCTAGAGGGCCTTCTAGGTACCAGCACTGTGCCAAGAAAGCCACAGTCAATGCCCTCAGTGGAGAAAAGTGAGATGTCTACATAAATAACTCTCAAAAGAGGCAGAGAAAAAAGGTAAAATGCTGCAGGAATCAGAGCAGGGGGTTAACTATTTAGGGTTAGGGTACCAGGAAAGGCCTCACTGAAGAAACAAATCTCAGTTGGAAGGCTGATTAGGATTTAGAGTGGTGAAATGGGGGCAGGAAGGGCATTCCGGAAGAGAAAAGAATGTTCTAGATGACAGCATCGTCAGGCATTCTTCAGAAAGTATTTGTCAAGACATGGCTACATGCAGTATCCAGAGATAGTCCACTTTCCCTTCTCCCCCAATGACAACTGGGCTTCTGGAGGGTCACCTGCATCTACCTCCTAAGACAGGCTCTCAAAAATTCCCCCTGGTGGGGTCCAGCATCTCAGCCTTTGCTGTGCCCATTCTGTGGCAGTGGCCTCACCCTATCCCTACCAAGGGTTCCTACCAGAAACACAAGGAAACACACTAATCTTGCAAAGATCTAAATGATCTACTGGCAAGTTCTATACGATGTAATTAAAATTATGAACTGTGTGAAAATAAAACTTCAATGAAGTGAATCCTACTTAACATCTATTTAGGAAGCTCACTATTTAAAATGATGCTCATAAATCTTTAAATGATTAATCTTTATTACACTGAATGATTGAATTAGTTGAACCAACCGTCTCATGGTTTAAATACTAGGCAAGGGGGAGGGGAACCCCATAAATTTACACTGTGTATTTAACATTGGCCACCATGGAGAATTTCTAGCTTTAGGTTATTCATGATCACAGCATTAGAGGACTTTAAAAAGACGTAGCCATACTTCTGATTACCACTTCAAGTGAGGCCCGGTCCAACATTCTATTTTCTAGGACTTGATGTAGATATATCTCTCCAGGAACAATCTCTTGGGCATCTTCTTTGAAATACTGTTGCTAGGCACCGCCACAAAAAGATCTTATACTTTTCTTCTCTGTACCGGCCACCTCCACACCGTATACAAAATGAAGTGGAGACCTGAGGCAAACATCTGAAGCAGTGAAAGAGGCACTTTACAGGGCGAGGGCTGGCCTGCGTTCCCCCGGGAGCTGCCTGCCTCACTTCTCCGCGGGTCGGGGTCGGAGGGAGGGGGCCATACTTCCGCCAGGTTCGCGGAGTCAGGCGACCGCCCTTGGCGGACCCACTGGATTCAGAGAGAAGTCCATCTCTCCCCTTCTCCAAGCCTCAGGAACCGAGCTACATACAGGGTCGTTTCCTCACCTTTCCTCCTATGGCCAGTCGCGTCGGAGTCTCCAAGCGCAGCGTCCTCCAGGGACGCGCCTGTCGCTAGCGGCGTCGGGTGTCCCGGCTACTGTGTGTCAGCGGCAGAGCTGCAGCCAGGAGCGCGCGAGAACCAGGCAAGTGCCCGGGAGGCAGAGCCCGGGGCGCGCCGCCCGCCGCTGCTCCCGCGCCGCGAGCCCGCCGGAGTCCGCCGCCGCCGCCGCCCGCCCGGCGTGCCCGTGTGCGCCCGCCGGGCGCCGCTCCGTCGCTCCGCGCCCGCCGAGCTCTGCGCGCTGGCGGGACGGCGGCGCAGGCGGCAGCGGGGCCCCCGCCCTGGGCTGGTCTTTCCCAGAACTCGCCCGCCTCGGGTGAGAGGCCGCGAGCGCCGCCGCGGGCCGCAGGGCAGCCGGGGGAGCGGCCTGAGGTGGGCCCGCCCCCGGCCTCGGGCAGCGCGGAGAAGGCGGGTGCGAGGGGCGGACTCGGCCGCCACCCCCGCCTGGCCGCCTGCAGCGCGACCCCCGCCCGGCCTGGGCCCCCGGGGGCCATCCTTGACCCAGGCCCAGGCGGGAGCTGGCGAGAGCGCTGCCTGGTCGCCTGACCGCCGGGAAGGCGGGAACTCGGTACACCTCAGGCCGCGGGAATTTAGTCGCACACCTACCCCCAGAGGACCGTCCGTGCTTAACAGATAGGGAAACTGAGGCTCATGACAGTTAAATTAACTGACTAAAGTTACTCTAGTAAGTGGAAGCACCAAGTCTCTAATCCGTTTGGTCATGCATTCTTTTAACAAATATTTATTGAGCACCACAATGTACCCAGTACACTGGCTCTGGAGATACTTCTTTTGCTACTAATAGTGGCCACCCGGGTCTGTGGACTCTAAAACCAATGCTCTTTCATTGCTGAAGCAAACATGAAGATGTTCACCACTGCCAGAAACTACAGGCTCTGCACGGAGCCTTTCCCAGACACGGGGGTGGTTTTTATACCTAGTTGGCAGTCAGGCGAGCCAGGGACCTGGAGGAAAATCAAATTATCATTCCCCTCCCTTTCTCCTAAACCTGTTCCTCCTCCCTCTGTACCTGTTCTAATGGACAAATGACCTTTCCATAGGTCTGGCCCCTCCTACATTCAGTCTGGCCTCTCCTATATTCAGTCAGAACCAAATCCTGTGGCCCATTACTCCCCCCCCCCATCTGTCCTCTCCTTGTTCTGAATCATCCCTAACACCACAGCCGTATTATTCTTTCTCCCCTACAACTGTTATCTGTGCAGAAACCTTCCTTGGCTCCCTACTGTCTTCCAAACTAACTCCGTATGACTGTATGAATCCAACATATTCCTGGTTCATAGGGACCACCCAACATGATGTCTCCCACTCCAATTCTGTGCCTGCCCTTAGCCTGAGCCTTGACCTAGAGCATCACCACTTCTTCCCACATACTTTCCTTCTGCTCAAGTTTGACCTTTTCTTTCAGGCCACTGGTAAAAGTGACCTCCCTTGCTTTGAGCTTCCAGGGCTTAGGAGTGGTTGGAACAAGAATGCACAGGAGGGCACCAAAGAATTCTTCCAATAAGAAAAGTATGCCAGCTTGGTACTTAAACTGTTTTGCTGTTTTCTCACCGCTAGGATTTTAATGAAAATCAACATTACCTCCTCCCTTGTGAGCTGGTTTTGGAACGGTGTCTGCAGAAGACTCTGAGGAAACTTTGTTCATTAAGAGCTTGAGATCTTAGTGCTGAAGCAGTTGGGAGTGGCCATTTACTTCAACCCCTGAGCCTACACTGTATTGGACAGGTGAATGAAGGGGCCAGGAAAAAGAAAGCATCACTAACAATAAACAAGGGTAGGCTATTTATTTAAATATAATTTTATATTATGGTTTTATAATGCATTTAATGAATCTAGTAATATCAAACATCATCAATCACCTGGAGTCCCCAAAGACTTGTATTTTTTTTTAATTAAATTCACAGGAATTAGATTGTTACAAACTGGTGGATGCACAAGCAGTTAACATGGACTCCTCCAAATGAGTCATTGTACTATTATTACTCAAGGCAAGTCTAGGTCCATTGGGCAGGAAAGTTATCTGAGTGTGATAGTCAAGATCACCCCATCCCTGGAAGAGGGCGCCTTCCCCAAAATTTTGCAAAGAGAGCAGGTCCAGATCAATGTCCTTTGCTCGCCCCTTTGCTCCCTCTCCAAATGAGACTGGAGGGAGCCGTGTCCCTGAGGCCGCCTCACTGCATTGGAATGTCTGAGCTAACAGTGCTTCCAGAGGGTTCATTGCTCCTCTGAACAGCACTGCCCAGACTTTCTGGAGATTTTAATTCACTCCCCAACTTCGCCAGCAGTTGCACACAAGGTGCCTTTTTTACACCCTGCTCTCTGTTCAGTGAAATACACAGACCATCTCAGGGGAACAATGGCTCCATTCAAGACTTTTTCAAAAGTGCAGCATATAACCTCCACACTGTGGGTTGCTGCCAGCCATTATCTGGAGAAAGAAAGACTGTCAGATAAAGTGCCTGCAATTTGGGGGAGCATTGAACAGTTTCCATGGAAAATTCAGCTTCAATAAACTTAGTTATGCATCTTTGTATACAAGACCATTCTGCATAGTCAAAAACAACTAAAACAAAAGCACCAAGATATAATACTGTGAAAACTTTATTTAAATGTTGTGCATCTATATTTGAAATTTCAGCAGAGAGCACATATCTCTTTTGAACTTGTTACATAATGGTCTGTTTGATGGAAATTGATTTAAATAAGTTATAAATGTTGAGACTAAGAAATTTAAGTCATAAAATCATTTTAAGAAATGGAATCATATCCCCTACTTTCTTCCTCTTCCGTTCTGTAATTTTTCATTTGGGGGGTGGTCTCTGATTTCATGGTCACTGATGTGGGGAGGGAGACCCTACATCCCCTACTGCACATATTACAGAAAAAAAGATTGGCCCTTTGCCACATTGAACAAACCAGACATCAGCTAACCCATTTATAAACAAACTTTCTAAGATTAGAAACTGAGTAGTTAGCACAGGCCCCATTGACAAATGTATTGATCTTTGTTAAACAAAAGCTAATTGCCAAGATGAGGAATTTGCCACAGACATCTGTGTAGCATTGAAAGCCAAGGAAGAACTGAAGGAACAAGCCAGACCTTAGTTTAGGAGTTGCCATTTCCTCCTATTCGAAGTCACTGCATCAGGTTGTACTGGGTTTACTAGCTGTCTGTAAATATACTCGCACATTCAGACAGTGGGGAGAGGGTCAAAAACAAATTTCCCAGAGTTATCTAATACGTGAGGGTAGAAGTATAAGGCAGTTTGAGGTTGGTGAAAAACAACCTTGTTAAAGCAGTGGATAGCTCTACTTATGTGAGGTAGTTAGAAGTGAGGGTGGAGGAGGTCTGGTGGGAACAGTGAGCAAAGCAGGTGAGACAAACCCAAACATTATCTCTCACAGAGCCAATATCGGGGCACAGAGTTTGGATGGTGTAGGACCACTTGAGTTGAAATCCCAGATTCACTCTCCAGGTATGAGTCCTTGGGCAAGTTACTTACCTCTCTGTGCTGAAACTTTCCTCTTCTGCAAGCTATTTCTACCCGTCGGGGTTGTTGTGAGGATTAAACGAATTAATCTATGTGAAGCACTTAGAACATATAAGGGTTTATTAATTAAACAAATAAAACCCAGAACTTTATTTTCATTTATATTTATGGTATTTTAAAACCATGATCTCCTTTGAATATTGCAAATATCTTGTAAATGTTTTGACAGAAAATTCGTCAATTTTTTTTTTCTTGAAACATTCTGGAATCTCATTGTAGTATCTGGTTTAGAGTTACTATCAGCAAACATAGCATCAGCTCAAGTCTCTTAAGGAGCTATAAGTAAAAATTATAAAAGCACAATTAAAAAAAAGTTTGAACTGAGCTAGAATCCCAGAGCATAGACATTGGAGCTGAAGACTTCTCTAATGTAGTTTTTATGGTTTCACGTTGTGCTTATTGGCCAAAACATTCTTTAGAGGAAAAGCGCTCTAATATGATCATGGAATAAATGGAAAATAATATCCACTTGAAAAACTTCCTCTTTTCTACAAACTTTACTGAAGTAAGTCTGCTAAGGAAAATGGCTATGGCTCCTAGGTGACCATAGTGCTGTGAATTGTCAGTAGCCACCAGTGGAGGGTGGAAGACATAGAAATTGGTTTGCACAGGCCAATTTGTTCACTGATTCTCCAACTGGAAACTTGGTGCTATTCAGTTCTAAAAGCCCCTAACATGCTCATGCTTTGTTTTTTCTACAACTTCTCCTTCATTAATGTCAGCTTATCAATATCTGCTAGCCTTACCAGATTCTTTAACGATTACTATCCTGAGCATATCCTCAGTCCTTAACCATTCATTCTGCTAGAAAATGATAGTAATAATAGCAGCCATAATTTAGTGCTTGCTATTGTGCCATTCTTTTATTCTTTCATTCAAAAAATATGTATTGAGCACCTGCTATGTGCCAAGCATTATTTTTGGTACCAGAGACATATCAGTGAACACCACAGTCAACAAAATCCTATCCTTAGTGATGCTTATATTCAGGCAGGAATAGACAAAAAATAAACTATGTTTAAAAAAATAAAGCAAATGATGTAGTAGAAAGTGATAAAGGCTTGAGAAAAGTAAAGCAAGGAAGGAAGACAGGGAGCATTGCAGAGCTTGAGGAAGATTGCAATTTTAAATAGAATAGTCAGATAAGACTTCATTGAGAGTTGACATTTGAGTAAAGTCTTGAAAGAAGTGAGGGAGGGTGGAAAACGCTACGCTGTTCATTTTCTTCCAGTACTCATTCTCCATTTGTTTCCTCTAGTTACTAACCTTCTCCTCCCTTCCCTGTTTTGTTTGGGCCCACAATTGCCCGCTACTTTCCCAGCCTCTCTTGCATCTAGACGTGGCTAAGTTCCAGCCAATAGTATATGAACAGAAAGTAAATATGCAACATCCATTAATGTCCTTAAAATTGAGGCTGCTTGCCTTTGATTTATTTTCTCTTTTCTCATTATCTGAGACTTGGCAAGATCTGGGGCCACTGTACTGGCCCAGAGATAGAAGCTTCATGGGGAGAAAAGAAAGCTGCCACAACAGCCCTGGACCACTCACTTTGGGACTGTTAACGTGAAGTCAGGGGAGAATTTTTTTCAGATGGGAGAAATCATAGCGTATTGCTATGTTGATAGAACTGATCCAGTAGAGAGAGAAAAATGGATAATGAAGAAGAAAGAGGCAAGAATTTCCATTAAAATGTCCTTGAGTGAGTGAGAGAGGATGGGACCTAATACTCAAGTAGAGGGTCTGGCTTGAGACAGGAGGTCAGGCCATTCATGTAAAGAAACAGTAGGGAAGGCAGATTGTATTTTCCAAAATTGACCACAGCAATATTTCTGGTCCCACATACTTTTCCAGAACTTTACCACTGGTAATAGGTGGAATCTAATTTCTCTCCTCTTGAATATGGGGCAGCCTCAGTGACTTACCCACTTCTTAATCATAGAAAGTGGTGGAAGTGATGTTGCAGGACTACAATGGCTAAGGCATGAATGTTGAGGCAGCTTTGGAGAGAGGCCATGTGTAATGTTCCAGCTGATAGTTTCAGCTAAGATTCTAGCTGGTGACCAGCAGCAACACTGGACATGTGAGTGAGCATGACTTTAGGACATTCCAGTCTCTAGTCTTTAAGCTATCCTAGTGATGGCAAGTAGAACAGACAAAAGGTATCCTTGTTCAAATTAAAGGTTTGTGAGAAAAATAAATGTTTTCAAACCACAAACATTGGGGTAAGTTGTTACATAGCTTTAGTAACTGGAACAATAGGTATGGATGTTGACAGGCAGATAGAGTTGGTAGCAGCTTGTGAAAGTTTTCTTCTGCTTGCTTCCATGTTCTCAAGGAAATGGTAAACACATCATCAGGTGAGAGTAAAATAGGATAGGAGGTACAAAAAGTTTGAGAGTAAATGGATTAAATACTCACTTAAGAGAGCGGGAGAGTGAATGGAATAGAGAGAGAATGCCAGGCATTGAGTGTTCAATCGTGGTTATAAATGCAAAGTAAGCCCAGTCATTATAATTGTACATTTTTCTTCAGACAGGTTCCACTGTATGAATACATGAGATGAAAAAAATGGAATTGGGTTTAACTAGTGTTAACAAAGCAAGAAAGGAGCAAGGATGTGGGATACATGCAAAGAGGTGTGTGATTGACCATAAAATTAAACAGAGAAAGGAGGAAAGTAGACAGGGTTGGTGAGAATTAGTGAGGATGAAGGCTTACCGTGCACTGTGCTAAATGTCTTATATACATATATCTTGTATTTATCTTCACAAAAATCCTATGAGTAGTCACTATTATTATTTCTATTTTAGAGATAAAGAAAACCAAAGCTCAGAATGGTTAAGTAACTTGCCCAAGGTTATGCAGATATCTAGACTTGAACTTGTGCAATCTGTTTCTGGAGCCATACTATTACCGCAACCTTCCCAGGACATCTGAACACACCTTGCTTACTCCCAAAGTCATATCATCCCCCAAAGTTCTCTACAGTGAAGGGTATATCTCCTCCACTTAACCAGGCAGAAAGAGGAAGGGCTGGCTATTTCCTACCACCCCACTGCCATTTTCCCCACTGCCTTCTCTCAGCAGTCTTCTTTCAAAATTTATGCCATTGACACATTCCAATTCCTTCCCATCTTCACTGAAGCCTTCTATCTACCTCTTGTCTTCCTCTCCAGGCCATTTCCGGCCTTATCCTAGAGGAGTTCCACATCCATGCTCTCTTCTAATATTAGGAACACATGGTGCCCTCCAGTAGGACAGGGACATGTGCATAGTATATCCCCAGCATGGAAAATCATATCTAAAAATGATAAGTTCTCAGAAAATCCAGGAACTTTCTCACCTCAGTGCTTTCCAGTGCTACTCAAACTCAGCTGTTTCTAGGTGAGGTTACACCTTTGCCCTCTAAAGTCTCACCTCTGAAATTCCTTTCTTTGATCACAATCTTCTCTTCCTCCTCTTCCATTCTTAGGCTAAAACTTCCTTTTCTTCATCCTTATTTTCCAGAAGCAGCTTCTCACCCTATGCTATTTAGCTCATCCTGACAAAGACATTGTAAACAGTTTATGAAAGAACGGCTCCATCAATCAGAGTGCAGCACATCTGAAATGATTTCCACACCTGCCGACCTGAGTGACTGTACCTTGACTGACAGCCTCTATTTCTCTTCTGATTCCCCTCTCCTCTGCTCACCTTTCCTCTTACTCTCATTAGCACTTCTAATGTCCTTTTGATTTCTTTTCACCAAATCAGTCTCTCCCACTAATATGGCTTATTCAGGAGACTTATTTTTGTAACAATTCTCTTGACTTAATTTTTATTCATTATTTTAACATAGATTTTACTAATATAATGAAAAAAGCTAAGAAATAAGGCATATTAAAGGTTATGAGGAATCTTAAATAGCTATTTAATTCTATTTAACTCAGAAATTTCTTAATTTACAAAACATTGCACAGAACTCTTGCTGTGAAATACTGCCCATGAGCCAGATGATTTTACCTATCATTTCTTCCATACTTTCAGTAGATGTAAGTCAAATGCTCATAAAATATTTTCCAAGGCAAAGAAAATATAATAAAGTATCACTTATGAGTCTAGACATGGAAATCCTAAATATAATATGATCAAACCAAATTCAGTAGTATATAAAATTATCTTCTCTAACCAATAAGGATTTATTACAGAATTTAAAGATTCTTGACTATTAGGTAACCTAGTAATAAAAGAATGCATATCAATAAATCAAAGTAATGAAATTATTATCTAAATAAATAACCAAAAGGAATTTTATAAAATTGAATACCACTTCCTGCCTAATTGAAAAAGTATTTTTAAAACAAACAATAGAAGTACATGTTCTTATATCTTTCACAAATAACAGCCATCATCATACAAATGGTGAACTAGAGGCACACCCATTCAAATTAATACTAAACAAAAATGCATAATTATGACTGTTATTATTCAATATAGACTTGATGTTTTATTCAATATATGAAGATACAAAACATAAGATAGAAATATGCATCCTGAAAAGGTAGAGATAAAATTTGATTACCTGTGGAAAATGTGATTATGGAGCTAAATAATCCAAGACAATCGACTACAAAATAATTAGAATTAATGAGAGCTTACTAGAGTGGCTGAATACAAGACAAATATTCTGAAACCAACAGCTTTTCTATATAACACTAATATTTACTTACATATATATTGGGGTGATCTCATTCACAATAGCAACAAAAGCATTAAAAATGGAAATTAGGGATAATCACAATGATATATATATACAGTATATGAGTGTGAGTATGTATATAATTATTTTGGAGAAATTAGAGAGATTTGAATAAATAGGGAGAGACACAATATTCCTTCATGGGAAGACTTAAAAATTAAAAATGCTAATATCTACTAAGTTAATATTTAACATTTAATAAAATTCCAATGGAATTTTTTAAAACTTGCCAAAAAATTCTGGTAATTGCTGAAAATAAGATTATCACCACATTGGATTTCCTTATAATGTTCTCTCTACTTTTGTTTAAAATGTTAATGTTAAGAAATTTTTGGAAACGAGTGAGATTTTCAAAATATCATTAAAAAATAAATGCTTAGCCACAAGAATGTTTGAAAGAAAGATAAAAAGAAGTGTGGCAGTGGTGACATTTCAGCACCAGCAGTGACTGTCCAGTGGAAAAAATCCAGCAGCTAGTCCGAAACTGAATGTTCCTGTCATGCGAGCTTTGCTGTGTCTTGCCCATCTTGGTTCCTTTCATTTTCTAAGCTTGGTCTTCCAGCCTTCCCAGTGATTCTGATACAATACATTCCTTTCCCGCTTAAACTGGTTAGAGTTGGTTTTTGTTGTTCGCAGCCAAGAAATGTGACTTGAACAGTTTAGAAATGAAAAAACATACTTCCAAGTGTAAATTTCCGTAGGCTTAAGAAAAAAATCATAACAGAAATTATGAAATATTTAGAACTAAGTAATACTTTAAAGAAAACAACTACATACTAAAACTTGGTGACTATAACTAAAGCAATACTAAATGAAAATTTATAGCTTTCAAATGCATTTATTAGAAAAGAAGAAAGGTGTATAATGAATTGCTTAAGTTTCAACACAAAAAACTAACCAGAGAACATCAAAGGAAACTCCAAAGAAGAAATAATACATAAAAAACAAGTTATTTCAATAGAAAACAAACAAAGCTGGAATTTTTAAAAGCCTGGACAAACTTCTAGCAAGGATAATTAAAGGAAAAGAGGACAGAAATATATAATATAGGAATAATAATAAAGTTTATATTTATTGAAAGGTGACTTAGTGTTAGGTAAAGTTCCAAGTATTTGATATAACTCATTTAATCGTCATAACAAGCCTTGAAATAAATACTATTATAATTCCTACTTACACAATAGGAAACTGAGGAACAAAGGGGTTAAGTAATTTGCTCAAGTTTCATGATCACTTGTAAGAAATCTTAGGCAGTCTGACTCCAGAGTCTCTTTTCTTTACCATTATGCTGAGGAAGGTGAACATAACTAGAGTTATAGTAGAGAGTAAAGGATTACATGACAGTTTTGTGAAAAACTTTATGCCATTAATTTTGAAAAGAGATGAAATGGGCAGTTTTTCATGTGTTCTGTTTTTGTTCATTTTTAAAGCAAATTTATTTATTTAAAAGCTACCGCAGCCAGTATGAGTCCTCTAACTTCTATTTCAAGGTTGTTTGGGCTCTTCTGGGTGCCCTGGATCTCCTTTTGAATTTCAGGATCAGCATGTCAATTTCTGCAAAAATGGCAGCTGAGATTTTGGTATGGATTGCATTGAACCTGTATATCAGTTTGAATTAGTTTATGTCTTTAGACCAATGAACGTGGGAAAAAAATCAAAAGGTGTGAAAAGTAAGTGTCTCCGCTATTATCCTCTATCACCCATTTCCCTGACCCAGGCATAACCACTTGGGGATCCTAGGACTGTTCTATGCATATTCAAGCATTTATTTGTGCCTTCTTCTTTTCAAAAATGTATCGATAACCTGCTATGTTATATGTACCTCAACTCTTTCACCTCACAGCGTCCCTTAGAAATTTCCCCATTAGTACACAGCGTACCATCTCTTTTAATAACAGTCGTGCTCCAGTAGGTAGCTGTCCCATTATTTACTTATCCAGTCCTTCTTTGATGGAAATCTGTTTCTATCCCTTTGCTGCTACAGAAAGAGCTGCAATGAATAGCTCTGTGTGTGTGTGTGTGTGTGTGTGTGTGTGTGTGTGTGTGTGTGTGTATGTAATTTTACTCATGTATGAGTAATATTTCTATAGGAGAAATTTCTAGAAATTGCAGTGCTGGGTTTCAAAAGGTTCCAAAAGTTTTACGTTTTAAAACTACTGCCAGATTGACCATGATAGGGGTTTAACAATTTATATTTCCACTGGCGATGTGTGTGAGTGCTGGTTTTCCCACTCACTCCAACAAAGTGCTATTCAAACTTCTTGAAGATCTTCCAATATGGGGTTGTTGGATTTCTCCACAGGGTGTGTTGTTTTCTTTGGCTTCTTGCCTCCTTTATGGAAGGTTTAAGTTTGCAGCCTTGGGTGTCTTCTTTAGGCACCTTACCACACCTGTTTAGTCATCACTGTATTTGGCATCCTTTCTTAGTGTATTTAAGAGATGTCTGAGGCCAATCATAATTCATTTCTTCTTTTAGATGATGTGATCACTTTTCTGGTTACCTAAACGACTGTTTCGTTTTTTTTGTTTTTTTTTTTTGAAGCCTGACATACAAGAGTCAAGATGACTCTGGGACAATGAATAAAGGAAGGAGACATACCCTTCCAAATATAAACACTTTATACTTTTTAGATGAAATATGGGATAATATCTCTATGGCCTCAGAGTAGAAAAGGAGTTCTTAGATGAGATTCTCTAAAAAGCTAAGTAATAAGAAAAAATTGGTAAATTTGGCCTTAACCGTATAACCTGTATAGCCATAGATATCATTAACGAAGTTAAAAGAATATCCAAAGATTGGGAGAAAAAAGTTGCAATATATGTAGCAGACAAATCATTAGTGTCTTCTAAAGAATGTCTTAAAATCAGTAAGAAAAATAGAAAATGGGAAAATAATATGAACAGGTCATATTTTACAATTTATACTATTTGTAGAAAAAAAATAAACCAAAAGGACAATCAACAGGAAAATATGCTAAACTTCATTTATGATGTGGGAAAAACTAAAAAAATTTTAAATGAGGAAGTGTTTTACATCAGCTACTTAGCAAAAAAAAAAAAATTAAAGTCTGACAAGAACAAATATTATAAATAGAGAATGTGGGAACTCATACTGTCGATGGGAGTGTAAATCGGTACAACCACTTTGAAGAGCAGTTAAATACTATCTAGCGAAGTTGAAGATCTCCTACAAACTCCAGTTCCACGTCTATGTTTATGCATGGAAGAATTTCTGCATATATACATAAAGGGACATACTATAAGTTCGTTGCAGCTTTGCTGGTAATTGCCTGGGGTGGGGGCGGAAAGATTGAAACAAGGCTGAATGTTCATTTATTGAGGAATTTAATAATACTTTTTTTGTTTACTAATGTGACAATCAATATAGTAGTTTAAGTCAGTAAGTTACATTTATAAGTATCGACATGGATCTATCTCAAAAACATGTTGAGTGAAAAAGAAAACTTGCAGAATGACATACAGCATCATACTATTGCTGTAAATTAAAAAATAAAGGTATATCTGGTTCATGGGTACATATGAAATGCAAGTGTAAATACATGGGCAGGATGTGGATGTATGCATATGAACTTCATGACAGAGATTTGCCTCTACGCAGAAAATGAAAATGTACAAAAATCACTTCAATTATATCTGTAATGTTATTGGTCTTTAGAAAGACCAATGTCTGAAGCTAGACTTTATTAAAATTAAAACTTCTGCTCTGTGAATGACATTGGTTTGAGAATGAGAAGACAATCCATAGACTGTGGAGAAAAATATTCTCGAAAGACACACCTTATAAAGTACTTTTATCCAAAATATACAAAGAATACTTAAAACTCAACAGTAACAACATGAACAACCTAATCAAAAAATGGATAAAAGGCCTGAACAGATTCCTCACCAAAGAAGATATATAAATGACAAATAAGCATATGAAAAGGTGTTTAGGATTGCATGTCATTAGGAACATGCAAAGTAAAACAGCAATGAGATACCACCACACAACTATTAGAATGGCCCAGATCCCAAACACTGACCAAGTGCTGATGAGGAACAACAGGAACTCTCATTCTTTGCTGGTGGAATGCAAAATGGTAACTAAACATACTCTTACTATGAGATGCAGCTATTGTGCTCCTCAGTATATACCAAAATGAACTGAAAACTTACATCCACATAAAAATCTGCGCACAGATGTTTATAACAGCTTTATTCATACTTACCAAAACTTGGAAGCACCAAAAAGTCCTTCAATAGGTGAATGGACAAAAAAGCAGTGGTACATCTAGAGGCTGAAATATTATTCAACACTAAAAAGAAATGACCTATTAAGCCACAAAAGCCATGGAGGAACCTTAATTACATATTACTAAGTGAAAGAAGCCAATCTAAAAAGGTTATATACCTTATGATTCCAAGTATATGACATTTCACAAAAGGCAAAACTGTGGAGATGATAAGATTGTCTAATAAGATCAATGTTTGCCAGGAGTTGATGGGAGGGAGGAATGAATAGTCAGAGCACAGAGGACTTTTAGAGCAGCTAAACTATTCTGCATGATACTGCAATGGTGGATACATGTCATTATACATTTGTCAAAACCCATAGAACATACAACACTAAGGGTGAATCCTAATATAAACTAAGGACGCAGCTGAGGTGGAGAATAAAAATTGTTATTCAGAGATACTCGGTCAGTAATGGGAAAGTGATCCTAAAGGTCAAATCTGAAGTTAAAAACAAGAATCAGAACAGAAGAGTGAGCAGTGCAAAGAAGGTGGTTAAGAACTAAGGCAGCAAACAGCAAGTCCATGCATGGGAAGCTCCCTGCTTGTACTTGGGGATAAGGGACTTGAAGGTCATTAGCGGTATTGGGGCAGTGTCTCCCCTGTGCCTTGCTGGGGAAACACTGGACACTTTTTTTTTTTTGCCAAGCAGCTTACATATGCCAGGCAGATACCCTGGGGCCAGGCAAGTGATGGTGTACAGCAGCATTCCTTTGAAAAGGGAACATTGTCATTTGTTATTGCAGTGGCCCACTATTTGGGACCCAGATGACCTTTCCAATCACCTGTCCTCTAACCATGAATACTTTGTTGCCCTGGTAAGTGAGACTGATAGTTGTGTGAAAACTCCATTTGCCCAGTGAACTCAGAACACCATAGAGTGCTGGGTATTGGCAAATAAAGAGTAATAATAATAATACATATTTATTTTGTGTCTGCTGGGTGAAGATCTTACAACACATTCTCTTTTGCCCTAGAAGGATCAAACAAGTTAATCTTCAAAGTTATAGGGGAAACAACTCCACCCAGGTCCTCTTTGAGTTATGCCAAGTCTTCATGGGAAGGCATTTCTCAAGACACCTTCCCATACAGGGATCACTACGGGGTAATCAGTAATGAGTTTTTAAATCTTATTTCAATTTTACCACATCACCTTCATAGCTGTTTTTAACAACCTGATATAGCTTCCTGTTTCTTTGTTTATTATCTGGCTCCACATACTATCATGCTGTTTTCCCAGGTCCTATGATAGAGGCTGGCACTAAATGGCAACCCAACAAATATTAGTTGAAAGGATGAGTGTGTAAATGAGCAAAGATCATAAAAGAAATCCGTTATTTAAAGATAAGGCTCAATACAAATATGCTTCCAGTTAAACAATTTCCTATGTTTAATCAGTGACATTTTTGGACCATGGCTCCAGAATATAGATCCCTTACTATATGGGCCAATGGATAAAGTAAAACAAGTAGCACCCTCTGTGACCAAAGTGGCCAGAGACATACATCAGGCATGGCAATAACTGCTTACAGAAAACTCCCAAAAATAGCCATCTGACAGTGTGGACAGAACTTGCTGGAGACATTTGGGAGCCTTCCTCTGTGTTATCAGGAAGTGTCATCCCAGAGGTAAAATGGAGGTACTGATACCTCATTGAATTGTGAGGACTGTATTAGTTTCCTATTGCTGATGTAACAAATTACCACAGGTTTAGTGGCTTAAAACAACATGCATTTATTATCTTTAGTTCTACAGGTAGGAAGTATAAGTTCAGTCTCATTGGGTTAAAGTCAAGGTATGAGCTGGGCTGGTTCCTTCAGGAGGCTCTAGGGGAGAATCTTTTTTTGCCTTTTCCAGTTTCTAGGTGCTGGCTGTATTCTTTGGCTTGTGGCCTCCACCACTCTTGTCTTTGTTTCTGTTGTTACATGTCCTCCTATGATCCTCTTGTCTCCCCCTTATAAGTCCCCTTGTGATGATCTGGGGCTCACCTGTATAATGCAGAATAATCTTCCCTTCTTAAGATCTGTAGTTTAATCATATCCGCAAAGTCCCTTTTGTCATGCAACGTAGCATATTCACATATTCTGGTGATTAGAATGTGGATGTTGTTGGGGTCCAATGCCCAGGTAGATTTTAAGCAGGGAGAGTTAGTCTTGAGGCCTCACCTTGTAAAATATCAGGTTCTTTCCATCACCACATTTTTGACTCATTTTACCCCTATCTACTTTCCTCCTCCCCACTTTCTCTGGTAACCATTAGTCCATTGTTCATGTTTATAAGTCTCTGTTTGTTTGTTGCTTTTATACTAATGTACCACATATAAGTGAAATCATCTGGTTTTTACTTTTTCTGTTTGGCTTGTTTTGCTTAGCATGATTATCTCAAGATCCATCCATGTTGTTGCAAATGGTAGTATTTCAACTTTGAATTGTACACTTGAAACTTATTGGACTTTGTTAATCAATGTCACCCCCCCAAAATTAATTAATTAAAAAATAAATAAATAAAATATTGAATTCTTTTCTAATCTGATCTCATGATAGCTGTCCTGATTTACATTATCTGTATCCTTCCCTTAGTTATTATTATCGTATAATAACAATATTCCAGGCACTATTTTATGTTTTTTATACATTTAACTTATTTAATGGAGACACAGAAAAATTAAGTAATTTATCCCTACAAGTAAGTAACAGAATCAGGTTTTGAATCCAGACAGTTGCTTCCTAGAGTTAATGTTTACACTCTTGATTTTTGATGACCCAGCTTCTTTCTGGGCACTCTGGTGTTGAGCTGGGCATCTTAGTTAAGCCACTTGATATCTCAGGACATCCTCTTCAGAGTCTGGTTTTCACAAATATATACCAACATGGCCTCTGCTTTGGGCTACATATACCCTTAGTAGGCCAGAAGCCTCCTTCAGCCTCTGAGCAGCTTTGCATCAACAATCAAATTAAATTTCTGACCCCTCATAACCAAGGACCAGCCCTTGACATGGTAAATCCACAGAAGATCAGTACTTGAGGTCCAGCTGGATACATTCCTACAGCCTTTACTACAGTATTGAAAAGTATTACTTTTAAAATTGAGAATGTGACTCATGCTTTTATTTTTTATTGAGTACATGGAGGCAACAGTTAATGCAATTTGGTCTGAACTCTCGGTATAATTCCACTGTTGGACGAGCAATCATAATCAGATTTATTAGACACTGGAGGCTCTACCATGGTTCATTAAAGTTTTTTATTTTTCATCTATATTAAGCTAAATGCATTCTGGTAAGTCAGACAACACAGAGCCATTGCTCTGATTAGAAACTTTCCTTAACTCAGGAGTTCCTAATCTGACACATGGATGTCTCAAGTAGCCTGTAGATGCACCCGTTGGTCAACAGGTTTCTGAGAGTCAAGAGCCACCAGGAAACAAGTAGTGAGGCTCAGTTATGGGCTGCAAAGATGGCATTCATTTCTTACCACTTTGCATTAGCTGGAGGCACCATCTCCTTTCACTTGCACAACTACCAGCAGCCTCCTACCTGGTTTGTCTGCTTCTGCTCTTGCCTCCTACCATCTGCTTTCCACACTGTAGCCAGAAAAATTTTTTCAAAGTGTAGTCAGTCACATTTCATGACTTAATTACATCACTCTTCTACTCAAAATCCTCCGGTAGCTCCCACCTCACCCAGAATTCCTTTCTTAGCCTACAAAACCCTATGTCACCTGTGCTCCCCAACATCTCTCTCACTTGTTCCCTTCTCCTGTCCCTCTCCATCATACTTACATTACTGTTTTTGAAAACAATGAGCATTTTTCTACTTTAGGGACTCCGTATTTCTTTTCCTCCAAACATTTCCATGGCTTCATCTCTCACTTCCTTGAGGTCTTTGTCAGGGAAGAATACATGTTAATTAATTAAAATCACAATTAAATATCAATTTTCATCTAATAGAATGGCTAACATTAAAAAGATTGATGATACAAGGGTGTTACGCTGGGCTTCTGTTACAAGATGAACTCTGTGAATGCTCACTTCCCCCACAACATTGTTATTCAGGAGAATGGTTCTCTTGTTGAAATCTGAAATTTCTTAGGTGAAAAATATATCCTCAGGGTTCGGATGAGGTGAGGTGTTGCTTGTTCAGTATCGCAAGCCCAGAAAAATGAGTTAATTCTTGAAGGAAACAACATTGAACTTGTGTCAAATTCAGCTGCTTTGATTCAGTAAGCCACAACAGCTAAAAACAAAGATATCATAAAATTTGGGGATAATATCGGTGTTTCTGAAAAAGGAGCAATTTAGCAGGCTGATGAATAAGGTTTAAGTTGTTTAGCTACAGAAGCTCCAAGACATCAGATTATTCCTCAGCCTTATTTGTGATATTTTAAAGATGCAATAAAAGTTGTGTATTGAAAAAAAATCCACGAGTTCATATAGATATTTTAAAAGGGATAGGCTATAACTCATTTAGTTAGAGAATATCAGCTAATATGTAAAAAGGAATGAAAAATTGAATAAGAAATCCTTAGTAATAACTAATTAAGAAGCATATCAATGACTCTCAGACCCTCTGGGTGAAATGTTGTTGGGAAACACGATACTCACACAGTCTCTGAGTATCACTTATTAATTATAAAGGGAATAGGTGCTTTTACTACAAGTGCTTTTATAACAGGTGCTTTTCCAATAGATGCTTTTATCACTGGGGTAAAACACTACTTTACCCCACTGATAAAACAACATGACCAATAATTGGACAACCTGACATTATGTGCATCCTGGTAGAATGTAGCAGGGAGTACATATACATCACCAAAATGTTTGACCTGAATTTAATCATGAGAATACAATGTGGCAAAATCAGAATGTGGGATATATTATGAAACAATTGGTCAAGACTCTTCAAAAAAAAAAAAAAGTGAAACTCTGAAAGAGTTAAAAATATAGCAGGGCCCTTTTCTAGACTAAAAGAAAGCTAAGAGATGTAACAAACAAGTGCAATGTGTGAACCTTGATTGAATCCTAGATTTTTAAAAAGCAACTTTAAAAGCCATTTTGAGATTATTGGGGAAATTTGCTTATGATATATATATGTGTATATATACGTATATTCTATTTTTATCAGTGTTAAATTTCTTGTGTATGACAATGGCATTTTGGTTATGTGGATGACACATGATAAGTATTCAGGAATAATGTGTCATGGTGTTTGCTGCTTCAAATGGTTCAGCAAAAAAAAAAAAGTGTGCATTTTGTATGTATATGTGTTGAGAGGGAAAAAGAGAGAAAAAGCAAATGCGGCAAACTATTGACAACTGGTGCCACTAGGTGAAGGGATATGAGGCACAATATATTATTTTTTCAACTTCTCTGTAAGTTTAAATTTTTTCAAAATGAAAAGTTGGGGAAAATTAGAATAGAAAAAAATGAACAGTTCAGGAAAGACAAATGCCATTTTATGCCGATTAAACCAGTTCTTCCCACCTCAGTATGCTTTGTTTTTTAAAATAACATCCAGTACTGCCATGGTTGTGGTAAGCTGGTAGAATTTAATTGCCAGTGGCATAGGTTCAACCTATGTGGACTAGAATACAGCAACGCTTATCAAGCATAAGGACACATTCATACTGGTTGAGGTCATCATTGCCCTGAGAATTCATGTCCAGGAATTAGGTTGACAAAAGTAAAATGCTATGCCTGAAAAATGAAAATAGAGACAACCTAAACATCTAACAGTAGGAGTTAGCTTTAGGGAAGTATACTCTACCACTAGATGGAATACTATTCAAGTATTTAACGTCAGTTTCAAGACTTCCTAAAATGAAAAACAGAAGATTGTGGTTAGCATTTAGATATTTAGAATGATAGATAAAGGCACCATACTTTAGTGTATCCTGGTTGTGTGGGTATTCTAAATATCAAATGATGAATTAGTTAATATTGGAAAAATATGCATGCCAAGGGTATAGACTGGAAGGAAAGGAGAAAACTCAGAACTATGAGCCAGTGTGGTAGAATCCTGAATGTTTTTATTTCTCTTGATATTGTTATTTTATCAGTACATTAAAAAGTAATTTAAACAAGAAACAAAGAATGAAACCTGTAGTTACCATTCATTCAACACTTACTTTATGTATTTTACCTCTTTTAAGCTTTTGAAGACCCACTTTTTAAAGTAGGAGCTTTTTAAGTACATTGGCTGTGGGGGCTGCTTTTCTCTCATCTCTCAACTGACTGGCTTCTATACCTTCATTAGGAGACTCCTATTGTTTTCATTCTAGCATCCTTTCTCCCTCCACTAGTAATAGCACTTCCGGTCTTGCTTTGGGAAAATCATTCCTCCCCTACTCTTAGCCATGTGATTTATCAGTGGAAGTAACTCTATATACTACTCTTTAACAAATAATATGTGGTAGAAGGGACTTTCTGAAACTTCTAAGACTAGCCTTACAGCCTCTGCCTGGTTTTCTTGGAACACTCACTCTTAGAGCTCAAAGCTGCCATATATGAAGTCCAGCTATCCTGCTGGGAAGATCGCATGGAGAGGCCCTGAGACTACATAGAAAGAGAGAAAGGCCTAGCCTTCCACCTGTTTCCACTAAGCCATTTTAGATAACCCTTCTCCCCCAGACTAATCCAGCTATAAGTAGAATACCACCTAGTAATCCTAATAGATGCTGTAAAGTGCTGAAGAGTCAGCAAGCAGAGACCTGTCCATGCTTCAGACTTCCAGTGACTATAGAACTGCTGTGGTTAAAGAGTTTGTTCATTTGTTGTAAGCAACATAATCTACATTTGGCCAGCTTATGCCATGTATTAGTAGTTTCCTATTGCTGCTATTAAATGACTGCTAATTTTGTGGTTTAAAGCAACACAATTTTATTATCTTACATTTCTGAAGGTCAGAAGTCTAAAATAGGTCTCACTGGGCCAAAAATAAGGTGTTGACAGTTCTTCATGTCTTCTAGAACACTAAGGGAAAATCCATTTTCTTGTTTTTTTCCAGATTCTGGAAGCTGCCTACATTTCTTTGCTTGTGGCCCCTTCCTCTATCTTCTTAACCAGTAGTGTTGCATCTTCAAATCTCTCTGACTTGGCTCCCATCATGACATCTCTTCTCTGAACTCCTGTCTCCCTCTTTCTCTTATAAGGACCCTTGTAATTTCATTGGGTACACTCAAATAATCCAGGATTATCTCCCTATGTTAAAATTCTTAATTTAATCACATCTTATACTATGTAAGGTTCTGGGGATTAGAATATGATATATTTGGGGGACCATTATTCTGCCTACCATATGCCATAGAAGAATATTTTGGGAGGACACTGCATTATCTCATGAAAGCAGAGAAGTTAAACCACTGAAGTTTAGGGAGAGCAAGAACTTTGTTGTTCCTAGGGACTTGAGCATCAGGAGTTAGTAACAACATTAATAAACAATCATACTTAGGAAGCTCTTACTATGGTCATTCGCTGCCCTAAAAATGCCATGTGTATTAGTTATTCAATCTTCACACCAGCTGTATGAGGTAGATTCTCTTATCTGCCCACATTTTACATGTTGGGAAACTTAGGCACAAAGACCTTATCACTAGAGCTATGCCATTGATATGAAGAAGCTGTAAGGCTTTTCAGCCTCTGTCTTTTAGCTCATAATTCCAAATTCCTGGGACAGATCAGCCAGCTTGGTTCAGGAGGCCACCCTAGACTATGGTTGCTGAGAGGGTCTGGTGGCACAGACATGGCCATTGGGTGATACTGTATGGGAAGGGATTTGTGTGAGAGATACAGCAATCCCAAGAAGTGTCCACTGCAAGAGTAAAGATTGCTCTGAAGGCCTTCTTTGGTAATGAAAAAAAAACGTGTATGAATAGCCCAAGTTAAATTTGACAAATACCATGATCTGTGGAAATTTGTAGGAAAAAGAATGTTTTTACTATCTTTATACTATATAATCTGATTTTGCAACTGTTTAGACAATTAGGAAGTAAGAAATGAGGCTTAAATGTTGCTTTAAAACTGATAGAATGATTTATTACTCCACTGTAAACTGAGCAATAGTTTCCAGATCCTGAAGAACAAAGATTTATGTGCTCAAAAAGTTTGGGAAATGTGATGTTTCTCTCAGAAATTTACATCTCGTATTAGTGTATTAAAGATGAACTGAAAGACCTAATTTACTTTGTTTATTGGTTAAACCAGCAAAGCTATTTTTTAGCAGAACTATTCACATATCTTCCTCTGTAATATTTTTATCTTAACGCTAATTTAGGTAGCTCTGAAGGAAAGGACAGAAACTGAAATATTTACAGAATTTTACCTTTTCTCATTATGGCAGCTGAAATTTAAATTCTATTCAAGTACAGCTTTATTTCTTTGCTAATAACATAGATTTTAAAATGTGTAGATCAATAACTCTCAAAGCATGGTCCTGGGACTAACAGCAGCAGCAGCAGCAGCACTTGGAAACTTATTACAATGCAAATTCTCAGGGCCCTTCTCAGGCCTATTGAATGGAAAACTCTTGGAGTGGGATTCAGGGAACTGGCTGTAACAAGCCCACCAGGTGATTCTGATTTAGGCTAACCTTTGAGAGCTACTGCAGAAGACCCTTAAATGGCCATGCTTGGTAATGCTGAATTCAAATGGGCCTCTTGTAGCCCATGAACCCTGAAGCACAACAATTAGCTTAAAGTGACCAACTGTCTTGGTTTGCCCGGGACTAATGGATTTTCTGTGAGACAAGACTTTCAGATAAAATTGGGGCAGTTCTGGGCAAGTTGGGATGGTTGATCACCCTCTTCTAGTCTGTCTCTGCCCTTTTTAAAGATGAGAAAACAGAGATTTAGGAACTCACTCAAAGTCCTAGAAAAATGATGTAGAAGCAGGACTTGCATACAGAAAGTTTAGGTCTGAGACTGGGCTCTGATCCATCATGCCACACTGCCCATTGACTGGGTAGGAGCCCATAGCTGCTCCATGGCAGAGTGGTGACTGGCTGTAGCTGGCTTTCCAGAGCCCAGACCCTGAGTCTGCTCCATCTGAGGGATACCTACCCCTTTTGTGGTTGAAAAGAAGTTCCATTTATGTAGATCAGAAAAAGATAGCTCTTCTTCATCCCCACCAATTGTACAATATAGTACAATATAGTACAGTATACTATAGTATGACAATGGTCTGGCTTTGAATCCTAACTACACTTCCTAGTCCTGTGATCTCAGACAAACAGCATCCTCTGCACCTCACTTACCGTATTTATAAAGTGAGGATGGGATAAAGATGAGACCAGGATAAAAGGATTAAGTGTGTGAATGTACATAAAGCCCTAAGCACAGGTCTTGGCACACAGTGAGCAGTCAATAAATGCAAATGATAATAATGAGGGAGACCACTCTTGTCCTTTATATAAAGGCCTTGGTTCTCAAGGCCTGGCAAGCTCTTTCCCACTGCATAGCAGAAGATGGCAAAAACCAAGAGGTGGGAGACTATTCATTTGGCAAGCACCATATGCTGATTGGCTGTAACACCCTACACAGTACCTAGCACTCAATAGGTGCCCAGTACATATTTGTGAATGAATGAAATGCCTACTACAAGCCAAGTATGATATCAGGTCTTGGGAATACAGAGATAAATATGATAGGCTAGACCCTGTAGAAACAATCTAATAAGGGAGACTCATTTTCTTTAAGAAAAGATAATAATAGTACAACAGTCATCATGATAGAAGGATGCAAAACAGAACTGGGCAGACACTAGAGGAGCACTGAGGAAGGACCTAATTGAGAGTGCAGATGAGGGGGACTAGGAGAGATTTCCCAGGAGGACAGCACAAGTTGAGTCTAGAAAGACAAGCAGGGAGTTAGTCTTGAGAGAGTTGAGATGTGGACGTTGCAGTAGAATGACAGAATGGACCAAGGGCAGAGGCTTGACAAATAGAAGATGAACATACTTTAACTGTTGGTCTTTAGAGAGACCATTAGACTAAGCATGTCCAGGGCTGGGTGGGAAGGAGTCTCTGTTCTCCCTCCTCCCAGCACATATGTGTACTGGTTTTTTTTGGTACCGATACAGCTGAGTGGCAGGAAAATTAGACAGGAGAGTGAAGGCCTCTGTTCTTAGCTTTGGGGAAAATTTATTCTATATTCATTTTTGTTCTCCAGTGCCAAATTCAAACTTCTGCAAAGACTGGGTGTTGCCTAAATACTTCAGACAGACTGGCAGAGCAGCAATACATGCAGCCAAAACTGTGAACAGGCTCCCCAATTGTTCTGGGGACTTGCTGTTCTCTAGCCCTTTACCCTGAGGGGCCCCAGAAGCTGGAAGTGCATGCAGGCCTGGTGGTCTGGTATTATCCTCATTGATGGAAATAGACTTCCAGGCATGAAAGAGCAAGGGCACAAAGGGAGATACATATCCGCTATATGGGTGTGTACCCTAGATGCATTTTTGCCCCTACAGTAGAGATTAGATATTTCTGACTCTTTTCTACAAAGCTGAACTTGGACAAAACTGCATGTAAACAAATTTATTTCTCCAAATCACTGTCTTTCATCATTTCAAAATTAGATTGCAATTTATTGGTTTCTAGAATTAGATTAAAGCATCAGTAGGCAATTACTCTTATTAAAATAATATCTGCCAAAAAAAAAAAAAAGGATCAAATTTGGTTTGAACTCCAAATGATTCAAAATATAATATTCACATCTTCTCTCCGACCTCTCCTTTCTAATCCTATTGAACTCTGTTTGAATTTTATATAAGGTTTATGTGTCCTGATCAGAAGCTTAATAGGCTAAAACAGAATTACTATACTTAAGATACATGGCTCTGACAGGGACTAAAACTTGTTCACTTCTTTAGATTTGCGAGAAAGTCAATTTCAGTTCAATTGACTTAACGTCAATAGCATTCCCCCCTCCCCGCCCTCGACGTCAAGTGGGTTTCAGTTGCAGAGTCTTTCTAGACTTAACTTGTCTTTTAACACTCTTCCCCATTTCCAGTAGTAAACAAAAGCGATCTCATTCATCAAGAAAGCATAATTTTAAGATAATTAAAGCAGGTTGTGTCTCAGTGAATTGACCACTCAGAACAAACCAACACTATTTCTCAACGACCACAACAATTTACAAGAGGCTGTTTTAACCCTATCCCCCATTTACAGTAGGAAACAAATATAATAACTTGAGGTAATAAACTGGGCATAAATATGCCACATAAGGGAGGCAGAATGGTTTAATAGGTTCTAATCCCACCTATGGCTTCTTAAGAAAACCTAAAGAAAGCCACTAAAATCTCTAAGTCTCCTTCTCCTTGTCTTTAAATGGGGAATGAAAGTACCTTTGCTGAAATTAGATTAGTAGTTGCTAAGGGCAGGGGGGAGGAGGGAATGAGGTGTGACTTATAATGAACATGGGCTTTCTCTTTGGGGATGATGAAATGTTCTGGAATTAGATAGTGGTGATGGTTTCACACCTTGTGAATATACTAAAAACCACTGAATTGTGGATCTTAAAATGGTGAGTTTTATGATATATGAGTTACATCCCAATTTTAAAGAAAAGACATGCACTACTTCACAGGGCTATCATTAGGAGGCAGAGAGAAAGTATATACAAAACCTTTGTAAAACCATGAAGTGTTGTTTTTGGGAAGGGTCAGTTGTATTAGTTGGGAGGTTTGTTTTTGTTGTTGTTTGTTTAGTTTTAATAGCAATTAATAGAAACCAAACTTGAGATTTTACTGATTCACATGAACAAACGACAGGATGCCGCAGACCCTAGAGTTAGAGATTCCAAGTGCACCACATTCTCTCCATCTCTCATCTTGGCTTTTCTGAATATCACCTTCGTTTCCTCAGGGGAATAAGCATCTGTGTCTGTCAGACAGGCAACTTTCATTTTGTCACCAAAAGAGTCAAAGTCTTTTGTTCTCTGGCCTGAAGTTCAAAACTACTGTAGAATAGCTCCAGTTGACATGGTTTGGGTAAGATAGGCAACCTTAGACCAATCACAGTTGCCTGGGAGATGACTTCTGTAAGAAGATTGGCAGGTCCCATTAGAATCACATGGATAGAATTGAACTTCCCAGAAGAGATGGATGGAATGCTGCTTTAGCACACCAAACAATAGATGTCCCACACTAGACCAATGACCCACATATTCCCATCTTGGAGTCAGAAGGGACTTTAGACATCTCAGAGAACATTAGTAACCTTGTTATTTCATAGAGGAGGGAGCTATGTTCAGAGAACTAGTTAGTAGAACCAAGACTAGATCCTTGGTATTTTGACTGTCAACCTAGTGAACCTAGACTGGTGATTCCAAAATCTACACCACAGCATAAACTGGGGAACTTGTTAAAAATACCTACTGCAGGGCTCTCACTTGAGACCTAAATAAGAATTTGAGGGGACTGGGATAGGTGAGTCTGAATTCAATTACAGGTGTCCCAGATGATTCTGATGTGTAGGATCTACCACTTAGAAAAAAAAAAACAAAACCTAGATTCCTACCCTAAGATGCTCATGTGTTCATCTGAGCTGCAGGGGTCTCTCAAGTACAGCTAAGGTGGAGAATCACTAACTTAAAATAATGCACAAGAATCGCTGGGGAAGCTTTGCTAACACTTTGAATGCTTGGGCCCAACTCCTAGAGATTCTAATTTAATTTGTCTTTGTCTCAGATATTTTCAAAATCTCACCAGGTAATTCTGATATTCAGTCAAGGTTGAGAACCATCAACTTAGATCTTACTGCCTTCCTTACACAGGGATTGTGAATGAGATATGAATATGGAAAGTTATAATCAGCTCATTGTAGAGTGTGATGATGACAATGATGAAGGTATTTTTTGTGTGTTTACTATGTACCAGCCATTGTGCTAAGTGTTTTTTGAGCATAATCTCATTTAATCTTTAACAACATTAGCCTGCTAGTGTTATTTTCCTTTTCTCTTGATTATAACGTGTAATCAGCTGAAGACAATCTATTTAATAACAGTTATTATTGGAGAGTAACAGTAAGATAATATGGAGATTTAATCGGTCCTCCAGTGAGAAAGGTTTGCTTTACTTAGAATAAATATAAATGCATAGCTATTTAAGATGAAATACAAATAAATATGTGGTACTATCAAATGCAAGTAACTCATCAGAAGTGATATGAAATGAACAGATACCTTCTGAGGAACCTGTTAAATTCTCCTACATTCACAAACTGTAGTTATGTCCCATAGTGGGGTATCCATACTGGGCCTGGAAGCTGGCATATTTATTTAGACACATCCCATTTTAGGAATAATAAAAATGTAGGGGGAAATGTATATCTTAGAGTCACAGAAACATGATATTATCCCAATTTTCAGATGAGGTTTTAAAAGATTAAGTGACTAATCAAAAGTAACATGGTTCATTATATGGCCAAGCCAGAAATGCAGCTTCCCTGATGCTAGAATTCTCCAGAAGCTCCTCTACTAACAACTTTCCACTTATAAACTTTCTTTGACAAGAACAAGGCAATTTGTCAGAACAAAATCTTAGCTCTGCTTGCAGTTGGAATTAGGAGTCCCCTGGAGCTTTCAACACCTAACCAATCCCTAGTGTAAAGTTGGTGTGTCTTTCAATGTAATTCAGGAACTAATTTTAAAGTATTTTAACGTAGGTATAATAACTAACAATTCAGAGTCCAACAAGAAAAAAATGCATTTATCTTTGAAAACAATAATAAAAATGTCAAGACAAAAAAGGAAATCAGGCTGAGACATGTGAATGAAAATGAAAGTGGTCGATTGGATCGGTTTTATGTTTTGAACAAGCCATTGTCAAATTCTCAGTAGGACCAAATTTATCTGACCTTGTTTGGTTCTTTTCTTTATTTTAAAATTACTACTTAGTTATAAGAAATAATTGCCGAACATTTAACAATCAGCTCTGAGCTCCTGTAACACACCAGTGTTGGGCCACTCAGTGATCAATTATGGCACCTATAGGACCCTGTTAACTTGATGTCACACTATTTCAGCTTGAGTTCCTACTTATAATCACTATACCTAAAAGAAAGGTGAGTATAATGGAACAGATGATCAAAGGCCAAAAATAGAAGGAAAAAAATGAATTAGGGGAACACCCTCTTGTATTTCTTTATTAACTTGGAATTTCTAGAATATAACCTCCACTATAATGGGGTTCTTTTGTAGATGTATAGGTGTAAATATTATGCTAACATTTTCCCCCCAGATTTTACTTTATAAAAATAAAGTAGCCCACGAGTTTGGTTTCTTGTTCCTTTAGAGGTTCTCTGCAATTTTCCCTTTTACAGCTGTTAAATAGCTTATACCTCCAATATTTTTTCCTGCATAATGATTTTTATGGAAGCAAATATAGTAAGCATTTTAAAGTCTTGACAGTTGTGACAATAAAATAATGCAACTTTTAAAATCCAACCACATATCTGGAAAGATAGAAAAACCATGCATTTATTTCTTAGGAAATCGCACACTTGTTATGATGAGGATGTCATTGCTCAAATGGTTTGGAAATGCTCTTTTTGAATTGCCTTTAGCACAAGATTATGAGGTGTTGGATGAAAATTTGTTAGGTTGCCCAATAATACTGCTTCATATTTTTTAAAATTAAAAATAGAACCTCTGATATAGGGTAAAGAGTAATGAATCTGAAATCAAAAGACCTGGATTGAAGTTCAGCCGTTGTAACCTACTAATTTTATAACTCTGCATATCTTTAACTTCTTTTTAACCTCACTTTCTTCCTCTACAATATACGAATGAAAGTACCTACACCAGGGGTTGTCCTGACGATTATGTGAAGCAAGGCATTATTATAACAGCCTGGGAAATGAAACACACTATCCTAATGTAGGTTATTATTGGACCAGCTTGATTAGAATTGAATGGCTTGGTTATTTCCAAAATTCAGATGTAAACATTGAAAGCATAAATATTCCATCATTGAAAAAGTATTCAAAAGAACATGGAAGAGGCATTGATACCTTAGGTCAGTTTGTTGAACCCAAATGAGCACTCAGCTGGAATCCAGAGAAATTATAGTTTGTGTTAAATCTCTCCTCACTCTCCAGGTCCTTAGCATTCTCATTTCTTCCTAATCCTCTGCTTTCTAGCATCCACTCCATTGGATGACAGTAGGAACTACTAACTAAATGTAGGGCATTTGCAAAAATGACATTTGAAAGGATCCTGGATGGGCTTTTGACATTATCTCTTCTCTCACACCTAGCAGCCTGGGCCAGCCAGCTCCCCTCCTTTTAAAAGGCTGACTCCAGGACTCCTGCCATCCTTGCCATTTTAAGATAGACTTGACCTGAGAGGCAAGATCACAAATTCCACAGTGGAGCATGGGGCATGAGTAGGCCATCTGTACAGTCTGAGACTGTAAGTGGGAAATTAAGCCCTAGACCAGCCAAGACAGTCACCCCCACTGCTAAGCAGATCTCAACATCCCACCACTTAGTCACATGAATGAAGTATTTAGCCAGGTTACTCCAAGTTTCTTGCTGTAAAACTAATCCTTTGTGGTCTGCTGGAGCAATTACTGAAGTCTGTCATCTGCAATAGTCCTTTCAAATCCAAAAGTATTTTCTTTTTTCAATGTTAATCAAAAAATAATAAGAAACAGCAATCACTTAGGTATTCCAACAATGCTTTACCACATGAAGCTACAAAATAGAACAACAGATAAACATATATTGGTTTATTGCATTCTGTATCACTTTTTTCTTTTAGTTTTAAAAGTGTGCTTTGTTTATAACAAAATAAGTAGGGAAAACTATTTAACATTCTGAGGGAAAAAGAAAATCCCTCACAGATGGCTATAAAGTTTTCATTTATGATGACGAGTTGTCCTGCATCATAATAGCCTTATTAACTAGCATTTTACTGTGGGCACCCTCTCTAGATTCCATTGTCCGTCAGTGTAGGGTTTTGCAGTAAGTACAAGTAGGGTATAAAGTGCCTTAAAAAAAAAAGGCAAACACAAATCTAATAATACTTGAAATAGTTTACAAGATACAACTATTTCAGTCACAGGTTAAAAGCAATAAATACTCTGACCTAAGATCCTTGGTTAGAATCACTACAGATTACTAAAAAAAAAAAAAAAAAAAATACAAGTGAGCTTTTTCTTAAGGAATCCCTTGAAGTGAAGGAATCTTAATGTGATACCTCTATTAGTATTGTGTAATCATCAACTTAGAAGCTAAATATTTGATGTTTGAAGGTAAATTAAATATCAAAGCAGCAGACCAAATGTTCAAATGTTCTTATTCAGCAGTAATCAGTATTTCAGGCCCATTTTGTAAAGCATTCGGTTACATTTCCTTATTTGCTGTTGCTGCCTGTAAGCAATTTGCAAAATGTACACAATTGTTTATAGTTAATTAATTCCATCAATTATTAGTTTGTCAAGCTCAAACAGAACCTTGGAGGTCTTAATATTAATGTGAAAGCTTGAAAATATTTAAACAATGATGAGATCCCCTCTTCTTTTTTTTCTCCTAATGGAGGCTTAGTAGTCCTTCCCAATGAGTATTAAAATATATGTAGGTATGTATGTATCTAAAAAGTAATTCATGTTTACTGTTCAGAAATTCAAAAATGAAGATTTAAAAAAATGAAGGAAAAAAGTCACCTGTAGTCTCACCACCAAAAGAACAACTTAACATTTTGTTGTATACCCTTTGAGAATATTAGATTTCAAGTGAAAAATATTTATTGAGTGTTTCATATATGTCCAGAACTGTTTTGCATGCTGAGAGGAAAAGAGATAAATGAGGCATGATCCTTGTACCCACAAAAGGATTCACAAAGAGAGCATTCGAGTTATTGATCGGAAGCTAGTCTCTTGGTAAAAGGGTTAGTTGACATTTGGTAGTTTCCCATGTTTTGAATATTTATGGTTTTAAGCCTAATTGAAAACAGTTCTATCGTAGGTGTGTCAAAGTATACTACAACCTCGTTGAATCTACTACAGCTTCATTTGACTTTTGTGTCTCATTCATTTGGTCCTAATTATAATAAGTGGTTTGATGGTACCCAGACATGTTTATCAGTTTGAGTTGTTATACTGATTCTTCTAAGGAAACAGTATATCCATTTCTCACTGTGTTTTATATGTTAGTTCCTTGAGATATAGATCGGTATTATATAGAGAATTAGATTTCATGACCAAAAATATTTGGGAAATTCTGAGTTAAACAACCATACTAAATAAAAAATCAGTTTTTGATGGGTGATCAACCTAAACATGGAAACTAAAACTATAAAACTTCTAGAGGAAAATGTAGGAAAACATTTTCAAGATTTCTTAGTAGGACATCAAAAAATTGGCAAGTTTGTCTTCAACAAAATTAAAAACATTAACTAAGCAAAAGACACAGGTTTTTAAAAGAAAAATTAAGAAAATAACAAGGCAATTAATTTATAGACTAGAAGAAAATATTTATAATACATATATTAGACAAAATACTCATATCCAAAATGTATAAAGAACTTTACAAATCACTAATAAAAAATAAAACACTTTAAAAAGACAAAACTAAAAAAGGTTAGGAAAAGGACTTGAAGGATTACTTAACAGAAGATACATAAATGGTCAATAAGTACATAAAAAGGTCCTTAACATCTTCAGTCATCAAGGAAATGCAAATTAAAATTATAATAAGATGCCACTTCACATCAACTACAATGACTAAAATAAAAAAGATTTGAATACTAAGCATCAACACCAATGTTCATAGCAGCATTATTCACAGTGGCCAGGACATGGAAGCAACTGAAATGTGCTATGATAGATGACTGGCTAAAGAAGTTGTGGTACATATATACAATGGAATATTACTCAGCTATAAGAAGAAATGAAATACTGCTGTTTATGACAACATGGATGGACCTCGAGATAATCATGCTAAACCAAATAAGCTAGACAGAAAAAGTTGAAAATCACATGATATCATTTATATGTGGGATATAAACCTAAAAGCAACAAATGAACAGGACAGAGACACATGGACATGGACTATAGCCTAGTGGTATAAGAATTTTCATAACAGCTTTAGTTATAATAGAAATAAACTACTGATTTACACAGCAACCTATGCATGAACCTCACAAACATAAACTACTGTTTCACAAAACAGAAACATTATGCTGAAGAGAAGAAGCAGGCATACTAGTACATACTATATGATACCATTTATATAAAATACAAGAACAGGCAAAACTAAGCTATGATGATAGAAATCATTTAGAATAATGAGTGCCTCTGGGGAGAGTGCTGGGGTGACTGGAAGGGAGCACAAGGAATTTTGTGGAGTGATAGAAATGTTCTCTATATGATTTAGGCACGATGGTAATGCAAATGTGTACTTTTTTGTAACTTTTAATTTCGATATGATTTCAACTTATAGAAAAATTGCAAGGCCAATGCAAAGAAATTCCATATTCCCTTTATCCAGATCACCAACTGTTGGATGTATACATTTATCAAAACCCATTGAACTATATGCTTAATGTCTGTGCATTTTACTGAATGCAAATTTTACCTTATGAAGGGGGAGCAAGGCTATTTCACTGAAGAACTTCTCAGAATTTGTTAAATCTTCAAAAGGATGGTGTATACTTTATAAATTTCTTCCCAGATATCTTTGGGTATAAAATCTAGCTTTCAAGGAAAACCTGCTGCATTCACATTCTGAAGAATGCTGGTTGGAATCCCATGCTCTGGGAAAGCAGTTCTCAGCCATTGGAATCACCCAGGGAGCTTTTAAAACTCCTAAAACCCAAGCTGTGGACCCAGCTAACTAAATTAGATTCTCTAGTGGTGAGTCCTAGGTGTCAACCTATTGAAAGGATTCCAGGTGATTCCAGTGTGCAGCCATGATTGTGAACCACTGTCTTACAGAAACAGTGCCTCTCTTTAAGCATCTGTACTTGCCCAATTAGAAGATGGCTCAAGTTTCATAAACATCACCAGCAAGTCCAAGAACCTGAACCTGGTGTCATAACTTGGAGGGTATGTATCACTGGGAGCAGAGGTCTATCTTACTAGCTAATACCCACCTGGCTGGCTCTCTGACTTCTGGGAATCTGGCTTCCAGTCTTTAGACCTCCAGTTCCTGCCTGCTCTGGACCAGGATTATGTCTGCCTACAGTATTTGCCCATTTTTTTTTCCAGCCCAGCTCTATACTACTAAATGATTGATTGCCAAGCTCTCTGTCATGTGATCAGCATTGCCCAATGGTAATAAGGCTCTGGTCCCTTGGACTGTGCAGACTATATCCTGAACTTTCTTAAGCCATCCCACTTCCCTGTTTCCAGACCTATTTTTGATCTCAGATTCTGATCTCTTGCCTCATTCTTGACCACAGCCTCAAAATGACCTCTTGATTTGGCAGCTGATATTACTTCTTTGGCTTTAGTCCTTTGCTCCAAATGCAACTGCATACTATGCATCTGTCACAGTACTCTCTTTCACTCTTTCAGGTACCAGCACCTTCCAACCCAAACCAGGCGTGACCCTTCTCTGGCGCCAGCTGGGTGAATCTCAGCCTAAGAAAGAGAATGGAACAGTTTCTCCCTGCCTCAACCAATATCCCTGGTCTTACCTAAATGTGTGCTTTGGCCTTGCCCACTCTGACTTGGCTGGTCTGACCCTTTGACCCGGCTTGACCATTTTTATTCTGTTGGACATCACAAAGAATTGGAACTAAATGAGAGAAAACGCCTGGATGTGCATTAGGCTGAAGGCATTATATCAGGTTTCTGTGTACTTCGGAGGGGCTGGTGTCTGCGCTGCATTCCATTCCACTGACCATGTGGTGCATTCTCAGTGCAGGCGGCTGAATGGAGTGCCTATCAGAAAATACAGCTGCTCACCCCTCAGAACTCCAAGTGCCCTCTTCTGTCATCTGCCTTCCCTGGCTCCAGTCTGCCCCTTCCTGGCCTGGGCCACAGCTTTGATCCAGGGCTTATCCTGATGTCTATTCATGGTTTGTATCTGTCCCTAGCTTCAAATCCATGTCACAGATCCCTCCGAGGGGATGAAGAGGCCAAATTCCTAACATCAGGTTCATAGACATCTGTTGTTTTTGCCTGCCCAGCCTCCACACCCTTTTTCTGATAGCAGCACCCAACTTTTGCTTAAGGGAATCTATGCTCAATTCCAATCAGAAATAACATAGATCTATTATGCATGAGAAGTATCCCTCTCCTGGCCAAGGTGTAGGCAGAAGTCCCAAAACAAATCACTTGGAGGCTGTCTCTCTGAAACTTGAATGGAGCAGTGCAGCAAAAGCTTTATAATGGTCGCAGATAGTTAAACCTTCTTATCTTGAAGGTAATTAATCCTTTTTTGTTACTGCCACTTAGAGCCTCAGAATTCCCTAGTTCCTGCCCTTTCCAAGCTTCAATCTCCAGCTTATTTTCAATTCTCAGAGTTCCTTCATTATTATTTTTTGTAACAGTAGCAAGAGCTGGTTCTATTGTCTCTAATACATATTGTACACTTCATGTGAAAAGATAACATTCTAGATCCATCATGACTGTAAAATATGCAATTGAAGTGATTCTTACAGGAAGAAAAGAGTGTCAAGTCTTTGGGGACCCACAGATTTTTATCTATTACTTGCATAATCCTAACCAAGGTAATTATTTATATCTCAGAGCCTCAGTTTCCTCATTTATAAAACAGATAAAACAGAGCGCACCAGTGATTCCTTTCTCATGGAAATCCAGTGCAGACTGAATGAGAAAATGTTAACCATCTCCTGCTTGCAGGCTAGGACATCAAAGGGAAACAAACATTTGAATGAAACATTTCTGTATTTACTTCCCAGGTCCACTTTGCTCTACCAAAATGCTTTCTTAAAAGTATGCAGTAGGCATGTGATGTGAAACTGTCTCTGGGACTTAACCATAGAAAATATTCCTGACAAAGTACATTTTGGGTATTTGGTCCAGGAACACAGCCAGTGATTTTGCAAGCATATCTCTCTAGCAAAAACAAGGCCTTTGTACAATAGAACCACTTATTCCTTTGGCTTCTTATCTACTTGAATTACTCTATTTCTACAGATGGTCAAGTCCTGCCTGGAAGAGACTGTGGTCTGAGCTCTAAACTGCTATCTTACTAAGGAGGAAACTGAGTGGGGCTTGCCCATTAACACAATGGTGGGAGTAGAAAAAAGCTTTTTGACTTTCTTACTCCCTCTGCCCCCTAGCATATGAAGAATTTTGCTAAGTTAAGTAATAAGTTGCCTGGATAAAGAAAAAGTAGAGAAGCTTGTCTGATTTCAGGCAAAACTTCAGCCTATGAAAACTATGAAAAGTGCAGGAAGAGGTAGGAACTGCTGATGGTGAGTGCTTGGAAAGTAGCCTGTAGTTTCATACAGCAAAAGCCACAGCCAATAAGTCTGACAGAGGTTTTTTTCCACCTGCCCCATTTACACTCTATTTCTGATAATGGATGCATTTTGTATCTGTGTGAAATTGGTAGACACAATATTAAGAAATAATAAGCTTATTATGTCAATGTTGATTTTTTTTGGTCTACTAGTTTCTGCCTGTCTTAGAAACTTAAAATAATTAGGAGATGTTTTTCATTTTTTAAAGCCCAGCTCAGCTGTATTTGTTGAAATAAACAAATAAAAATTTTAAAGGAAAGGAAGGAAAAGAAATTTAAATCAGCAAGAGTATAATTATTGTCCAAATAGATTTCAAATGTTTACATGCCAAATAAGACACCTGAATCATGTGTGGCTCATGAAGGCACAAAATAAATATTTGTTGAATGAATGAAAGATAAATACTTCTATGAGCACATCAAGTCACTTGTTAATTTTTTATAATGCTAGATTAGATTATAGATTATGGAGATGGAAGGAGCCAGGAACACTCATTCAATCCTGACATTTTACAGGGGAGAAAATGAGGCCAAAGAGAGGTCACTTGACTAAGTCACAGGCTGGTGGTAACACTAAATTTTCTAACTTTTCTCCCTGCAAGTTGTCATTCCAAACCTCATCCCATGAATTGACTTTTAATGCATACACAATCAGTTTACTTAAAACTTACTTAATAGGTTCCTCCCCTCAGTTAGCCCTAGTATTTTTAGCATTCTTTCATTCATACAATATGTATTCATTGCATACTATTATGTGCCAGACACTGTTCTAAGAAATGAACAAACAGACCACAATCATGCCCTTCAGGGAGCTCTTATTCTAGTGGGAGAAGGGCAGGCAAGAAAAAAGGAAATAAATATACAATATATTATATGGTAATAAGTGTCCAAATAAAACAAGATAAAAATGATGGGGCTCCACTCCTAGGTATATACTCAAGAGAAATGATAACATACATCCACACAACAACTTGTGTACAAATGTTCTTAACAACATTACTTATAATAGCCAAGAAGTGGATATAAGCCAAATATTCATCAACTGATGAATGGAGCAATAAAATGTTTTTTCTCTACATAATGGAATATTAATTAGCCAGAAATAAAAAGGAATAAAATACTGATGCATGGTACAACATGGATGAACTTCAAAAACATTATGTTAAGAAGCCAGTCAAAAAGACGACAAATTGCATTATCCATTTATATGAAAGTCCATAAAAGGCAAATATATAAAAAGTAGGTTGGTGGTTTGCTAGGACTGGGAAGCTGATGATTGGGAAGTGACAGCTAAAGGGTACAGCATTTATTTTTGGGGTGATGAAAATGTTCTAGAGTTGATAGTGGGAATAGATGCACAACTCTGTAAACACACTAAAAGTCACTGAATTTTACACTTTAAATGGGTGAATTGCATGGTATGTGAATTATATCTCAACAAAGCTGTTTAAAAAATGATAGGGAATACTGGGGTGGGAGTAGACTGCTGCTATTTTAGGAAGGATTGTCAAGGAAGGCCTCACTGATAATGTGAGATTTGAGCAGAGACTTCAAGAAATTGAGGGAGTGACCCTTGGATATTTGGGGGAAGAGCATTACAGGCAGAGAAGACAGCAAAAACTAAAGTCCTGTGGTGAGTAAAAGATTAAGATATTGGAGGAACGGCAAGAAGATCAGATGGCTGGTGGAGGGAACAAGGGGTAGATGGTAGAAGGATTGAGGGGAGATATGTTGGGGTGACTTGTTGGCACCTGAAGAACTGTGGCTTTTCTCTGAGTGTGATGGGCAACCTCTGGAGGATTCTGAGTAAAGACATGATGTGATTTTTGAGACAAGTCATTCTGCTACCCTTATAATAGGTCAGAAAATTAACTGAATTTATAATAGTATTCAAAGGAACATCTGACTCCATTCCTGAACTTCGAAACATAAATGGAACCAGGGAAGAGGTCTGTGTCACCCAGGCCTGCTGAGAGCATTGCCCAATCTTCACTGTTGGGACCAGGGGCTAGGGAGGAGCTTCAGCTCCGAGGCTAGATCTGACACAGTTACGTCTGGTTTTATAAAAACTTTCTTTATGAGAGGAGACAGCCATCAGATTAACCCGTAATTGTATTTGACAATAAGAATGCCAGGCCATAAAAGCATTATCTGACATAACTGGGAAGCTATATCTAATATAACCGGAAAGCTAGTGATTGAGATGAGCAGTAGAAGCTGACTTGTGAGTCCCTGCCTACGTCAAAGGCTAGGCAGAGGAAAATAAGTTACTGAGTTCACAGACTTTAGAATCCATTTATCTATTTTTAACTTCTGCTCTATCTCTATGTACTTTGTTACCAAGAGCACTGCGGAATCAATGGGAGCAAGAAGGAGTGGTGGCAGGAAGGCAGTGATGAATTTATTTACTTTTTTGATGGCTTATAATTCCTTATTGTTTTTCAGAACTAATTTTTAACATTTTTTCCTCTACATTTCAAATCAAACAATTTTTTTAAAAAATGCACACATTCTACAGCATCCTATTTCTGTGGGTGAAATTTAAAGAATTTTTTTCTCTAAGGTTTAGCTAACTTCACTCTTGATGACTTGTATTTACTTAGGTAAAAGAAATCATAGGGCTGTACAACAGGTATTTTTATGGAATGACTAGTGGTCTGAGTACTAGAGAATTATGTTGTGGAAGGTGAGAAATACCCTCCTAAGTCAGTCATTTTCTGTTTCTCAGATGGCATTCAATAGGAATAAGGAAATGCTAGTCGAATGGATGAATTTATAAAGCACAAGGTGTGTACTTTTACCAAGCTCCTAAAAATGAGCTATCTAAAATGCAACCAATAAAATCATGCACATTTTACAAAGAGATCTAGATAATTAAGATGAATAATAATCTTGCAGAGGCATTATTACCCTGAGTGTGCATGATATTCTCAAGGAAATTGAGACACATTTGGGGAAAGAAGATCCTATGACTGATTTTTATCAGGGCGGCCCAGAGGGGTTGGGTCCATAGCATCAGGTAACAGATTGAATAGACTAGATGTGCTGGAGGCTCATGGAGACAGGCTGAAGAGGTATGGCATATGCACAGTTAGGGTGTAAGATGAGTTTGGAGACCAAGGTTGTTGGGAGCCTGGGGAGTGGTCTGAACAAGGAGTTGGCTTTTAGCTTTTCCCTTCCCATCTTTTGTACACTTGTCTCTTTGTTACTTCTGTTCCTCTTCTCTCTCTTGTCCTTTTCCTGCCATTCATTTTTTGTTTCTTTCCATATACATTATTATACTAAATGAAGCCTGTCTTATCAATGTGTTTATTGTATAAAGTTTTATGTTCCTGTGTTTATTTTTTTATTCATTCTCTTGTGGATTGCCTGTAAAGGGAAAACAAAAACAAAAAAACAATAAGCTTTATGCTTCCTTTTAAAAGTAGACAATGTAAAAAAAAATTTTTTTTTTAAATAAGTAGATAACTTCTATTTTAGTGGGCCAGTGGTTTTTGGTAGGAAAAAGAAGAAAAAGTAAAACTTTCCCCACTGGCTCCAAATCTACACAAAAATACTCAAAAAAATTTCTTTGGTCAAGAAGAAAAGTGGGGAATTAGAAAGGGGGAAAGGCCATCCTATTTATGTATGTTATATAATAGAAATTGATTTTTGATAAGGAAGTCAGCAGCTGCAAATACTGAAGTTCAGTTTTTATGATAAATGGTTGGTCTATTTTAGGGTTCTTGCCAAAGCTGGAACAGGTGCCGACTTCTTTTTTCTTTTTTAATCACTCATAGCTCACAGGGGTTTAACTGGCTCGAAGGAGGCCCACACTCAATGGACTTATGCCCAAAAGGGCTGTTGTTCAGGCAGCACAATGCTCCAACCGGCTTGGTGCTCTGATACAATTCCCAAAGCCCTTCTGGAATAGTTGGCTAGGCGGACTCCCACCCATATTAAAATTAGAATCACACCTGCCTCATCCAGCATGTGTTAAGTTTCTGAAAATACTAGAGAAGGAAGATGGCAAAAATATTCATACCAACGTCCTTAAAGAGACTGTCATCCTAGGACGTTGTGGGTAGGGGTGAAAGGGAAGGGAGTGGGAATCATCAATGGCCTTTGCCTCTATTAGGAATTAATGCAGGACTACACGAATTCTTTGAGGCATATTTGTTTCCACCTCTTTTTTTTTTTTTTTTACATAGTTTTCAAGCATAAGCTTAGTTTTGCCAAACTTCTGGGTCCCTTTTATTTCTTAAAAAAAAAATTTTTTTTTAAATTTTACCTAAAATTGCTGAGAACAGAATACAACACAAAAAGATGCAAAGAGGAAGGTGGAGAGACCAAGAGGGGCCGGAGGAGGCACTAAGTGGGTTTTCAGAGGTAACCGTGGGGAAGTCACAGTCCACCTGTACTTGCCAGAAGCTCACCTGCCTACAGAACTCTCAGACCATGTAAATGGGAGACTTGGCTGAGGGGTAGGAAGATGGACAGTGGCTGAGTTGGGGTGAACTGAAGAGAATCTGCTTGTGTAAGGCTGCTCAGTTCCAGCCAGTTGTTGCCATGTGAGATTGTGGGCTTAGAGTTGCCAGATCTGACTTTTCAAGAGAAATCTGGATGCCATATAAGATTTCCTAATTTTTAAAACATTGGGTAGATCAAATAAAACACACATTTGCCAGCTTATTTTGCCCATGGGCTGCTGATTTGTGACCACCACCCTGTACAGCTCATTACTTCTGTACCATCCACTGCTCCCCTTCTATACCAGGATAAATCATTGGTTCCAAGGCAACCTGGCTTCACCTTATCCTGCCAGCTGCCCCATGTCTTTTCAGGCCTGGAGTGTGTCCTCATCCTTTCTAAATTCCCTCCCTGCCACCATTCCTCCTATTTGAGTCTTACTCAGTCTTCACTTCTCTCCAACTTTTTCTGATGGCCTTTCTGGGCTTCCTCAGCCCATTCTTTCATTTGACATATATTTATTGATGCTTATTATGTGCCAGATACTCTTTTAGACATGGGGACATATCTGTGAATAGAAAGGCAAAAAGATCTACCCTTGTTGAGCCCACATTCTAATCTTCCTTGATTTTTCCTTGCCCTTGAATCCACAGAACTTAGAGTGAACTCAAGTTTGACCACACCTCTGGCATGAAGGGACTATAACAGACCCTTAGTGAATGTCTCCAGTATGTAAACCCTCCCCTTGACTTATGGCGAGAGCTTCTTGACAGCAGAGACCATGTTTCCCACTTTTTGGACTCTCATAGCTCTCCCCTAAATGATCTTGAACCAAGTTTCTAAAATTTCCACTATTTGAGTGATTAAAATGACTTGATTATAACCAATTAAATGGATCCCATTAGAGTAGGTAAATCACTTCTTATCACTGTTCTTCAAAAAGGAGATTAAAGGAACTCTCTTTACTCTGACTTTAAAATGACAACATTTTATTTTGAAGCATAGGTTAATTAACCTCGAGGATAAAGAGCTTGGATTTTAGGGATTCACTTTGGGGACTTTGTGGTGTTTATCCGTTTTGTGCCAGGAGGCTCATAGAGAAGCTAATCACAGGGGACAAGGGAAGAAGGAAGAATCTGTCTGCACTTCTCTCTCAGTGATGCTGTTCCAGCACTACACGACGTTGACTTTGTGCTTTGAGAGATTTAAGGCTGCTCATTCCACAAGGGTGTAGGTCACATTTGAGAACACTCTCTCTTCTGGGCTTCCTTGGAGCATGAAATTAAGTGAAGAGCAAGTCTGGCTTGGGAACTAGTGATTGTCCACTTTTGATCAAGCCTTTGGCCCTGACCCAAGAGAGCTCAGAAGAGCAACAGGAGTCTTTGGTTTCTTATGTCTGAGTTCACACAATGATTCAGAAGTGGATATCTGTGGCTTTGCTGGCCCAGCATCCAATTCCCCTTCTTCTAAAACAGCATCTTGATTTTCCTTAGAGAACTAAATTTAATTAAACTCTTATTCCATGTGGTTTGAGTGAAGGTTACAAGTCTTAGATCTGCCCATCAGCATTTTTCATCCTCTCTGACCACTCAAGTCAGTTTAATGATATTTAGTAGTGGAAGTGTATAGAACGTTTGGACAAAAATACCTTTATTTCTGCTGAACTAGAGAGCTATGTGGGGCTACCATCTGGAAAGTCAGCTTAAGAGAGAAAGCAAAGGCAGTAGAGAGGAAAATAGTCTTTGAGACTGTGTTTATACATTCAGTCCTAAATTAGTTTCTCCCCATGCGGTTATATTATCCATCTGATATACAGCTCAGTATATTTATTTTTATTTTTTGTATTTAACTTTAGTTTTCCTAACTTGGTGATTTGATTTTTCAAATATGTAAAAATATTAGCATAGTTCCAAAAGTCAAGGCTATACAAAAAGGTTTAGTCAGAGAGCGGTACTACCTTCCCTTTCCCTCTCACCCCTTTTCTACTCTCCCTCTGTAGGACAGGGGTTCTCAGCTCCCAGGTCGCAGACCAGTACCAATCTATGGCTTGCTAGGACCGGGGCCGCACAGCAGGAGGTGAGCAGCAGGCGAGAGAGCGAAGCTGCTTCTGTTTTTGCAGCCACTGCTCCCCAGCCGCCAGCGCTAGCATCACCGCCTCAGCTCCACCTCAGATCATCAGGCATTAGGTTCTCCAAGGAGCACTGGTCACTGATGCCAAAAATGTTGGGGACCACTGCTGTAGGGGACATTATCATTAATTTCTGATTTATCCTTCTTGTGACCCTTTTGCAAAAATAATCTGATGCATGCACATTTTAATTTACCTAATTTCTCACACATATATTATAAATTTGCACTTTGCTTTTATTTGGGTTAACTTTATATCCTAAAATCATGCCTTTGGATATTAAAGAGCTCTTTCTTATATTTTTTAATAATTGCTTTATTGAGATATAATTCACACACTGGACAATTTGCCCATTTAAAGTATACAATTCAATGGCTTTTAGGATATTCAGAGTAGTATGACCATCACCACAGTCCATTTTCGAACATTTTCATCATCCCCCCAAAAGAAACCCTGTATGCTTTAACAGTCACTCGCCATTCCCCCCAATTCCATCAACCCTAACAAACCACCAGTATATCTTTTGTCTCTATAGTTTTGCATATTCTGGACCTTTCACTTAAAAGGAATCATTTTGCAATTAGCTTCTTTCACTTATAACGTTTGCAAGGGTTATCCATGTCGTATCATGCCTCAGTGCTTCAGTCTTTTTTCTTGCCAAACAACACCCCATCCTATGCACGTGCCACATTTTGTTGCGCCATTCTTCAGTGACGGACCCTCGAGTTATTTCCACTTTTTAGCTGTTATGAATAATACTGCAATAAACATTCTCTTACAAGTTAGTGTATGGACAAATGTTTTCAATTCTCTTGGCTATACTCCTAGGAGTGGAATTGCTGGATCATTTATGTTTAATTTTTTGAGGAATTGCCAGACTGTTTTTCACAGTGGCTGTACCATTTTACAATCCCACCAGTAATGTATGAGGGTTCTGATTTCTCCACATTCTTGCCAACATTTATTATTTTCTGACTTCTTGAGTACAGCTGTCTTTCTGGGTGTAAAGTAGTATCTCACTGTGTCTTTGATTTTCATATTCCTGATGCCTGCTGAATCCTTATTCCTTTTGACTGCAGCATAGCACTTCTTTTTGTGGATGTACCATAATAAACAAGGCAATTTCTTGCAACCTTTTGCCCTCTGAGGAGCTCATTGACCAATAGGAGAGACAGACTGTTAAATTAATGATTAGAACACATTACTAGTATAGTTAGATAAGTAAGAACAAGGCACGCCAGAAGTAGAAAAGGGAGAGAAACTCACTCTAGCTGGGAAATGAAAGGCCTAAAAGAGGGGCAATTCTGAAAGGATAACTTAGAGGTGGGGAGAAGAGCCTTTGAAAGGCAGAAAAGATTCAAAGAGCTTGTGTGCTTAAGGAGATACACCTTTCCTTCTCTAGTTTCATTATTCTTACTGCATCATGTGCAAGCTACTTATGAAAGTGGATCTTTTTTTTTTTTTTTCCTGTACAGCTAATTTTTATTTTTCCTAACAATACAAGAGGTCAGTGAAGGACTGGCAGGAACTTCACATTTTCTGTGGTCATGTTGGCATGCCAATAAGTAAAGGCATAATGAAATAAAACATTGACTGTCGTGATACGTCTAAATTATAATTAAATATCTTATAATCCATGCCAAGTTGTTCTCTCTGTGAGTAAAAATACATAATGATAATCTAAATTTATTTTGCTGACATCTAACCATAATGAAATGAACTTGGATTGCTTTCATTTCCTTAATCAGCTTCCAAATTCCTGCTAGGTAAGTCACAAGTTGACTGGTATGTCTATGGGAAGAAGAGTTGAGTCTTGATGAATTCCCAGTTTGCATGTGGCTGGCTCGGCTAGGGGAATCCTGCATCTCACTAGGTGGACTCACTCCTTTCTCTCTCTTTCAAAGAGTCTGTCTAGGTGACAAGTCTGGACCATTCAGGGCCGAGTTCATTCTGTCACCATGCCAGATGCCTGGTTATAACAGGAAGAGATCTGGTTCCTAGTTGAGTTTCCAAGCCTTGTTTGCTGGACCAGCTGTGGGCCTTTGTCTGGTTTATGATGATCCTCTGTTTGGCTCTACCCAGGGACTCCAGGGATGGGTGAGGTAAGGGATAAATAGAAAAGCCAACCCCAGTCCATCTGGCCCTACTGGCCCTTTTGACTATGGGCTGTTCATTTATTCCAGAATTCCATTTTCAAATTCTCCTGTCTGCTGATTCTGCGTGCTGATACTGGCCTAAACCAGAAGAACACAGAAACCTCTTGTTCCCTTTGGTTCAGTATATCTTAAACCCAGACTTTACAAATGTTTGGATGCGATCATTCCATTCAAAACTACCTCTGATAGGACCCCAAAAGACCCCAAAACCAGTAGTTAAAGTGGAACAAGGGACTGGGAGTGGGTCAGGAAGTTTAATATTTAATTTATGTGTTCTGTGCACTTTCTTTACCAAATATACATATTACTTTCATGAAAAAGAAGACAAAATAAATTCATCATGAATTCTAACCTGGTAACAAAGTTCTTCCTTCCGATCAGGTTATTATCACAGCCCCTCTGGGGGGCTATCCTCAGAGGCCAGCAGAAGGAGTCTTTGCTCTGACTGTTAACAGTTGTACTTAAGACCTTCTTTCCCTTTGTCATGCAGATGTCAGAAAAGAAGGAAAAAGATATGATTGAGGGCATCTCCTTGCTGGAAATGTGAGATCATGCAGTGACGTGGCTAAGAGCACAGTATATAGGGTTTAAGCAAATGAGACAAGGAGGTCCTCACAAGCTTGTGGCTCAGCAAGATCTCAGAGAACAGCATTCCTCACCTTGGCCCTGGGCCACTTTTGCTTCTCCTTCGTTTAAAGCAGTGGTAACCCTTAATGCTTATTCAGCATTAGGCATTATGCTAAACTCTTCCTTGATCTTATGTAATTCTTGCAACATCCTTGTTATTTGGGAACTAATAAGCCCATTTCAGAGATGAAGAAACTGAGGTTCAGAAAGGTGATATACTTGCTCAAGGTCATCTAACTAATGATGAAGCTCGGATTCAAACCCAGGTTGATCTGACTTCAGAGCTGAAACCATTAACAACCGTGCTATACTGTTCTTTAGTGTAACATATTTTTCAGATGTATATTATAACATTATGAGATGTTCAACCAGGACATTTTGAAAATATTCAGATATTCAGCGCCTATGTCAGTCAAGCATTTACTTAAAGTTTCAAAACAAGTGAAACTTAAACTTTCATTTGTTTCATAGGTTTAATAAAAGAATATTATGTGTAAAATTTCACCCCTGAGATATTATTTACATTGTAAGGTTGGTGCAACTGTGTTTCTGCATTGCCAAACTGAGCTTGGTTAGCTCAATTTGAAGCTATTCAAATGTCTTTTTAAAATAAGATTTATTAAATAATTATATAACTATATCTAGTTTGGCTTCTAGTTCTTAGGTTACTTATTTCACCTCTACCAAAATATAATAACATTTATACAATTAAAAGCTAAATCATTAAGTGTCCAAAACTTATAAAACTCAATTATAAGTATATAGAGTTAGAGAGGTAGGACACCAAAATTATCAGAGCTAAACCTCTATGTAATACAATATCATCTTGGTGAGGCAGCTGATACCCGCCTTTGCTAGTCACAGTGTATAACCGTGATGTGATAAGCGCTTGTGCAAAGCAGATGGATCTGGACCTTGCTGGGTATTTAATGGAGGGCAGCCCCCTGGGGCTATGGGAACATGCTTACTTAAACAATTTCATGTGAGTGGTTCTAAATGGTTCTTAAATTTTTTTTT
>CM053506.1:21923161-22157100 GCA_028627145.1 Eidolon dupreanum
ATGTGAAGATTTTTCTTCTGTGTTCAGATTGTTTTCTTAGGAGAGAGTCCTAGAAATGGAGTTACTGGTCCACAGGCTATGATAAATCTTACAAATTTATTTTCAAAAAGATTTTATCAGTTTATACTCCCAACCACAGTGCCATCAACAGTTTGAACCCTCTTGTCAATATTGAGTAATTTCATTTAAAAAATCCCCCAAAACCAAAATTTTAACTTTAAATGAAAATAACTCATTACTCTGTTAGTGTACTTTTCTTTATTTCTTTATAGAAAGGTTGAAATTTTTTCCTATATCTATGAGCCATCTGTGTTTCCTGTTTTGGGAATTTTCCCTCTGGTTTAGGGCTTTAATAATGAATTTATACAGTTTTGAAGGCTTCTCTGGCAAAATATACTGGTTATGGACTTGGTTATTAAGGTCTTGATTTAGAGATATTTATCCTATAATTCCTCCAGAGCAACATTTTCTAACTGCTCTGAGGCAAAATGTTTGGGGGGAGATTTGGGTCTGAAGAAATTCCTTTAGTAATTAACGCTCAGCCAGATTTACCTTCCTCGTCAGAAGCAAGATGGAATGTCTCAAAGAGAAGATTTCTAAACATTAAATACAATGAGATATTTAACAAAATATTTTAAGTGAAATGGAGGCAGAAATGAAAACATCCTGATGGAGCCAGAAAATATCTACACCTTTATGAAGAAACAAAAAGCAGGCAGATGACATTGTTCCAAACCCAAGGATTAGAGCAATAAATCCATGTACCTTGATGATACAAATGTCCCTAAATGTTAGGTCTGTCTCACAATTTCAAGTTGTGGTTTTGAAAACATTTCTTACTTCATTGTTTTCCTCATTTCAGAAGCGAGATAACTTTAAGAAATATCAAGTTGAATAGATAATCAACACCTGAAAGTCATGTAAGCATTTCAGCCTCCTTCTTAATGTAGCATTATATCAATTACCTATTTTCATGACAACAAAAATTTAAGTGCTGACAAATTTTCAAGAGACAAGACTAAATTCTGTGCTGGAATTCTTCAAGGTTGAGCCTAGCCAGAGGTAAACTTTGTTTCAGAAAATCTGTGAAAATAAGCTCAGTTAATTTTGAGGAGGGGAAAAAAGGATCCTGAAATACCCCTTGCTTCTCCAGACATATTGTTTAACCTAGCACATTCCTCAGAGCAGCTGCTCCAAATCTTCTCCACTTTCCCCAAACCCTTGTTGGCTGTGAGAAGAAGACAGAGGCTGGATGACCTTCTTCAAGTTCCTCGTCTTCAATCACCTCCATCTCTACCCACACTCAATTATAAGTTCTAAGAGCACTCAGCTTTCTTGGCATTACATCCCCTTTTTCTAGCACAAAGCAGAGTGCTTGGTTCATAGGCATGATTCAATAATTAACATTTTTAAAATGAAAGTGCAAAGTCAACTAAACAAAGTGGACTCCAGATTTTATCTGAAGTCAGACCCTGACTGGAGCCTGTTGCCTTGGAATAACTAAGAAGGGACACGACAAGAGTGCTTTACACAGCGCTAGGCTGGAGTCTCGTTCTACCATTCATTCCTTAACTGGGTGATCTTGGACAAGTTTTTGAAACTCTCAAACCCCAACCCTGCTATTTTTCAGATACTTCATTTCATAAAATAAAGATAATAAAAACTCAAGGGAGGTAAAAGCAAAAATAAATGAATGGACCATATAAAACTAAAAATCTTCTGCACAGCAAAAGAAATTATCAACAGAATGAAGAGGCAACCATCCAGATGGGAGGAGACATTTGCAAACAACACCTCCAAAAAGGGGCTAATATCCAAATATACAAAGAACCCAAACAACTCAACAACTAAAAAAGTAAACAATCCAATTTAAAAGTGGGCAGAGAAACTGAAAAGACACTTCTCCCAAGAAGACATACAAACGACCAACAGATATATGAAAAGATGTCCACCTTCACTAGCTACTAGAGAAATGCAAATCAAAACCGCAATGAGATACCACCTCACACCTGTTAGAATGGTTACTATCAACAGGACAAGTAATAACAAGTGCTAGAGAGGTTGTGGGGAAAAAGGAACCCTCATACACTGCTTATGGGAATGTGGATTGGTACAGCCACTACGGAAAACAGTATGGAGGTTCTTAAAAAATTAAGAACAGAATTACCATGTGACCCAGCAATTCTTCTAGATAGCTACCCCAAAAGTGTAAAATCATTTATTCGTAAAGATATATGTACTCCTATGTTCACTGCATTATTCACAGTGGCCAAGACATAGAAACAGCTTAAGTGTCCTTTGATAGATAATTGGATAAAGAAGATGTGGTACATAAATACAATGGAATATTACTCAGCCATAAGAAAAGATGAAATACTGCCATTTGTGACAACATGGATGAATCTTGAGATTATCATGCTAAGTGAAGTCAGACAGAAAAAGTTGAGAACCATGTGATTTCATTCATTTCAATTATAAAAATGAAAGCAACAAATGAAGAAGACAAACAAAAACACACAGACACAGACAACAGTTTAGTGGTTACCAGAGGGAAAGGGGGGAGGTAGGGAGGTAGAACAGGGTAAAGGGGGTCAAATATATGGTGACAGAAAGAGATTTGACTTTGGGTGATGAATGCATAATGCAGTATACCTATGACATATTATTGAATTATACACTTGAAACCTATAAAATTTTGTTAACCAATGTCACCCAAATATATTTAATTTTAAAAAAAGGGAAAAAATTTCTGCCTCATAGAGCTTTTGGGAGGATTAAATTAGATAAAAGATTTGGTATGGAGTGCGCCACTTAACAAGTGTTGAAAATGGATGTAATACATATTGTCATATATAATCAGCATTAAATCTCTGAATAATTTGCCAGTTTTGTAAACTGTTTTCCTAATGTCTTTATGTCATCTGTAGGCAAGCCTCAGTTAAAAAGGAAAGTGGGTGTTGAAGGAGAGTGGGAATTGTTTCTTGGCTCTGTCTTCCAGATTTGAGAATTTGTCTGTCTCTGGTGCCAGGAAAGCCTGCCCTTTCCCCATTTCACAGAGGGAGGACAGAACAAATGGCCTTCTGCTTCACTTTCCCATGGAGCCCTACGAACCGCTTCCTCCTCTTTGGCATTTAATGTCCATGAAATTGAATTGCTTAAATTCTCATCCCCCTTCTCATGGGTGGACTTTAGACAAGTTGTTTTCTTCTAAACTTGTCTGCTCAGATCTTTGAGATCATTTTTATTTTGCAAATTCCAAAGCTTTTCTTCTCACATTCCTATCAGAACATAACTCAATCACAAATATTTCAAGGCGGAATAATTAATATACATTGATTGTTCATTAACTCACTCAACAAATGTTTGTTAGATGCCTTTTGTGTTTTCTTAAATAAAAGAGCACATGTTTAGAAAAAGAAGAGCTTGTTTGCTTTTCCTCCCGACATCCTTTCATCCTAATGAGGTCACCTTTTTGTGTTTTTCTAAAATAATATCTGACTGCAGTGACATCTACTGGTAAAACTGAGCACTAAACAAAAGCGTTCGTGACGATGTAATCTTAAGGTATTTTAACAATTCGTTTTTCCCTGAAGTGTAGTCCAGGCAGACATCCAAATCAACATTCTTTGATAATAACAACTACTGAACCACTTCATTAAAATCGCTTCCCCGTAAATGATTTCTGAACCTTAAAAGCTTTTCCGTTTGAAATGCCACTGCTATCTTTACTGAAAAATCATAGACCAAGCTGCTGGGCAGCCTTTTGAAAGGACCGTACATAAGAAAGTGCATAGAATCTTAGAAAATACTGCATTAAAATAACTCACATTGAATTGAGAGGCTGGGATCCACAACTAACATAGCATTGCCATCAACTGATAGATTCCGGGGCATTCCAGCTCACGAATTAATTATTATTAAAAGTTAATTTGTGTGCCAGCTGGGAATTTTGTCTTATAAGTAATGTCATGCCTAGTGGTTAAATCCTTAAGGTATCCATCAATAATAGCTCATTTTACATAACATAATTGAAATACTGAGAATTTGCAAAAAGAGAACAAAAAGGAGGGGGGAATAAGAAGTAATGCTTTTATAATATTGTAAATAATAGATGTTTAAAATTGAGAAGTAAAGTTTTTAAATTAGAGATTTTTTTTATTACCTTGAATTCTGGGGTCAGAAATGACTGTATAATTCTCTAATGGTTGATAGCTTGCTAAATGCTAACTACCTGTCATAGTGTTGCTGAGCTTTTTTAGTCACTTATTTGGCTAGGTGTCCTCATGGTTGTAAGAGGCAGCTCTAAGTATCACCTTCTTATAGAGCAGAAAACATTCTTGTCAAAAGCCTCGTTGTGAGGACAAGAAAATCTTTCCCAAAGGTGTTGCCTGTAGACTTCCCTTTTTATCTCACTAACCAGAATTGGTTTCTTTGCCTCTTTCTGCATCAATCACTGGCAAGTGGATTAGAATCATCATAGTCATTAAAATTCATTCCCATCTTAGCCCCTCTCCTGAGGTTGTGTTGGGGTTACCTGCCCTCAACAACTAAACAAAATAGGGGATATCCAAGCAAGGGAAAAGGAGGCAGATGAGTTTAGTGTCTTCTATAATTGAGAAGTTAAATGGGAAGAGAGGAAAATGAAACAGGTGTGGGTGATTCTTTCTAGAAGTCTAGTTGTTATGGGAAGAACTAGGATAATGGCAAAAGGGAAAGGTTGGAATTAGAGAAGGGTTTGTTTGCATTTGCTTAGCTTGAAGATGAGGGAGACCTACACATATTTATATGTAGAAGAAAAGGGGCCAGTAGAAATGGAGAGTTTGAGGAATTAGAGAGGCAAGTTCCTGGAGCATATGAAAAAGGATGGAATTTTTAGTACCAGACTTCAGTATTTTAAAGATCAAATTTTTAAAAAATGGGCGAGTCCATCAGAGAATTGCCAACTTTTTATTTCCTCAATGAGAAAGCTTTTTTTAAAAAAAATCAACAATCCTTTCATGAAAATTACTTTTTCTGGTAGCAGTTTCTGATTTTTAAACATTTTTCTTGTTGACTTTGGAACTGTCCAGATTTGTTTTTAATTAGAAATTTTTTTTGCTATTGAAAAAAATTGATTTAATCTGAATAAGGTCAGCATATAAAATAATAGCATTGTACTGATGCTAATTTTCTGATTTTTCAAATTTTCCTTTGGTTATTGAGAGAATATCCCTTTAAAGGAAATACACACTGCAGAATTTTAAAGGTTGGAGATGGTTAATTTTATGTGTCAACTTGGCTAGGCTATGGTGCCTAGTTGTTTGGTGAAACACCCATCTAGATGTTGGTGTGAAGGTATTTTTAAGATGTGATTAACATTTAAAGTAGTAGACTTTGAGTAAACCAGGTTATATTCCATAATATGGATGGGCCTCATCCAATCAGTTGAAGGGCCTTAAGAACAAAGACTTAGGTTTCCTAAAGAAGGAATTCGTCTCAAGACTGAAATATAGAAAGTCATCCTGAATTTTCAGCCTGCTGCCCTGTGGAATTCAGACACAAAACTACCACATCAACTCTTAACTGAATTTTCAGCCAGCCCCCTGTAATTTTGTGAGCCATTTCCTTAAAATAAATCTCTCTCTGTCCCTCTTTCTCTCTCTTTCTCTCTCAAGAGAGATGTATACATATCTTAGAGATATGTGTACATATATACATATGTGTGTATACACACACACACACACACACACACACACACATACTGGTTTGTTTCTCAGGAGAACCCTGATATAAGGGGTAAATTGCATCATGTTTTCCCCTTACTTTCAAATGTTCATTCTTGGGGAATCCGGTGAAGTGTAAAGGGAATTATTTGTACAATTCTTGTAACATTTTTGTAATTTTGAAATTATGTCAAAAGAAAAAGGTAAAAGGAAAAAAGCATATTTAAAAGATGGTTTGGAACATGTTTTTTCTTTACATGCACATATATTATTTGGCTAAATTCCCAAGGTAGCTGACAAAGGACTATTTAACACATAATATAGCTGAAATATTGAACCCTACCAAGGTGATAAAATAGGAGAAAGGCAATACTGTTTTATTTTTGAAATTTAAAAATTTTTTATTGAGTATAATTGACATGCAATATTATATTAATTTCATGTATGCAACATAGTGATTTGACATTTGTATACATTGCAAAATGATCACAATAAATCTAGTTACCATCTGTCACCATACAAGGTTAATACAATATTATTGACTGTATTTCTATGCTATATATTCTATCTTCATGACTTAACTTATTTTATAACCTTAAGTTTGTATCTCTTGATCTCCTTTACCCATTTTGCTTTATATATTTTGGTGGTCCTGTGTTGGGTACATGTATATTTATAAACGTTTATCTTCTTGCTGGATTGACCCCTTGTTAGCGCTTGAGCTGATCAAGAAGGGAAGGTTTTGATGGTGAGGCACTCAGCTTAAAGAATGGGTGAGGAGCCGACATGAGAATGAAATGGCAGGCACCAACTTTGTTGTGGAGAGCATGCGCTTCTGCACTACGGACCTCATGGGCTTTATATATGTCAGAGAACAATAGTAGCATTCTGCCACGCATGTGTAATAAACAATAAGCTGAGTCATACTTACATAAGTTAGGCACAGGCGCTCTACTACATTAATGTAACATTTTAAATCAGGAGTCCTATTGCTAGCCACAAACCTGAATCACAGCCAGACCTGGGACCCACACACCTTTATCATTATATAATGCCCTTCTTTGTCTTTTATTGCAGTCTTAAAGTTGATTTTGCTTGATATGAATACCAATACACCATTTCCATTTGCATGGAATACCTTTCTCCATCCTTTCACTTTTAATCTGTGTGTGTCTTTACTTCTGAAGTGGGTCCTGTACAGGAAGCATATAGACGAGTCTTCTTTTTTTTTTTTATTCATTCAGCCATTCTATGTCTTTTGATTGGGTAATTTAGTCCATTTACATCTAAAGTAATTATTGATAAGCATGTACTTATTGCCATTTTGTTAATTGTTTTCTGGTTGTTCCTTTTTATTCCTTTCTTTTTCTTTTTCCTTTGTGTTTTGATGACTTCCTTTAGTGTTGTGTTTAGCTTCCTTTTTCATTTTCTTTTGTGTATTTACTATAAGTTTTTGTTTTATGGTTGCTGTGAGGTTCACTTATAGCATCCTATGTATATAACAGTCTATTTTAAGTTGATAGCAACTTGAATTTGAACATATTCTAAAACTCTACATTTTTACTCCCCCCACATTTTGTTTTTTATGTCACATTTTACATGTTTTTATTTTATGTACCCCTTACCTAGTTTTTGTAGTTTTAGTTACTTTTACTACTTTTGACCTTCATATTAGTTTTGTAAGTGATTACTATACTACCTTTACTATATATTTTCCAGTGAGATTTTTACTTTCATATATTTTTTTGTTGTTTAGTGCCATTTCTTTTAAGCTTAAAGAAGTCTTTTTAACATTTCTTATAAGGCTGGCTTAGTGGCAATGAATTCCCTTAGCTTTTGCATATCTGGAAATATTTATGTATCCTTCAATTCTGAATGATAACCTTGCCGGGTAGAGTATTCTTGGTTGGAAGATTTTTTTCTTTCTGGACTTTGAATATATTATAACACTCCCTCCTGGCCTGAAAAGTTTCTGCTAAAAAATCTGCTGATAGCCTTATGGGATTTCTCTTGTATGTAAAATGTTTTTCTCCTGCTGCTTTTAGAGTTCTCTCTCTATCTTTAATTTATAATATTTTAATTTTAATGTAGTTTGGCATGGATCTCTTTGAGTTCATCTTATTTGGCACTGTATGGGATTCTTGGACCTGGATGTTTCCTTTCTTCCCCTGATTAGGGAAGTTTTCAGCCATTGTTTCTTCAAATAAGTTTTCTGCTCCCTTTTCTCTCTCATCTCCTTTTGGGAACCCTATAATGCAAAGTGTTATTCTACTTTATGTTGTCTCATAGGTTCCTTAAAGTATCTTCACTTTTTAAAATTCTTCTTTCTTTTTGATGCTCCGTCTGGGTCAGCTCCATTGCTTTGTCTTCCAGCTCACTAATTTTTTTCTTTTGTTTCATCCAGTCAGCTGCCGAACCCTGTTACGGAGTTTTGTTTTGTTTGGCTTTTTTTTTTTTTTCTAGTTTAGTTATTGTATTCTTCAGCTCTGTGACTTCTGTTTGGTACTTTCTAATACTTTCTATCTCTTTGTTGAAATTCTCACCGTGTTCACCCATTCTCCTCCCAAGCTCAGTGACATCTTTATGAACATTACTTCAAACTCTTTATCAAGAAGATTACTTATCACCATTTCACTAAGGTATTTTTCTGAGGTTTTGTCTTATTCTTTCATTTAGAACACATTCCTTTTCCTCCTCATTTTACTTGACTCCCTGTATTTGTTTCTATAAATAGGTGAGATAGCTATCTCTGCCAGTCTAGAGGGCCTTTTATGGGAGATGTCCTTTGCACCTCAGAAGCAGAGCCAGGTGCTCTAAGGGTATCACCTGTTTGTGTCGTTTGAGCCTGCTATGGTGGGGCTATGGCTGCAGCATGGGTGAGAGGACAGGGCATTTACCTGGCTGGGCATGGCTGGGGTATTGGGGTGGGTGAAGCATGCCCACTGGCTCTAGCAGGTTAGATGGAGAGTGCAAAAATGGCGTTTGCCAGTGCCAGCACTAGGAAGGTAGAATGAGATTGCAAAAATGGCGCCCCTCAGTGCCATCTTCACTTATGGTGTAAGCATTTTCAAACTGCTACTTTTGTGCTGGGTCCCAGGGTGAGTGAGTCTGTGCACAAGTCTTTAGGAGCCAATTCCCCATTCTCTGTAGTTCTGTGTTCCTCCTGGATATAGTCCCCATTGTTATCCAGAGCTAGACGTTTTGAGGACTAAGCCCCCTGATACTGGACCCAAGGATTGAGGTGCTTGATGTGAAGCACAAACCCCACATTCCCCAGGGAAAAGTTCAATATTATTGAGATCCCTCCTGATTGTGGGTTCCACGCCTGGAGTAGAGTTTTTAGCGAGACCATGTTTCTGCCTCTCTTACCCATCTTGACATGGTCCTGTTATCCTTTACTGTGAAAGTACTATTCATCCAGTTTTCAGGTCTTTTTTGGAGAAAAATATTTCATATGTACTTGTAAATTTATTGTATTTATGGGGGGATGTGAGTTTAGGATCTTCCTCAGCTTCCATCTTGAACTGTCTTCTAACAATATTGTTTTAATAGTGATTCAACCATAAGAAGAAAAAAAAACCTTAAAATTGAATAATAGGTTTTATTTTGGTAGAGAAACTATTGCACAGTTGTTTAATGTTCCATTTCCAGTGTAAAAAAATTGAGAGTAAAACAGTTAGGAGAGTTGAGAAAAGAATGATAGTTAAAGAAGAAACAGGCTCTCGGTATACCTAGAGAGAAAGAGAGGAGAGTTTAAGGAAAGTTTCATTTAAAATTATTTAGTTAGGGGAAATCTGAGCACATTTATATGCTGAGGGCATGGAGCTAGTAGAAGTAGTTGAAATCATACCAGAGAGAAGCAAAATTCAGTGTATATGAGAAAGGATGGAATCTTAAGCAAAGATTTTTATATTTTACATACTACTAAGAATTTTTTAAATTATTAAAGTGAAGGACCAACGTAAGGTTGTCAACTTTTATATCTGCCAACTGAGAACATTAAAAAAAAAAAAGACAAAGCCATCTAAACAATGGCTATTCACTATAACCATCATTTCATAAATAAAAGGTATTTAAACTCTAAATATAGAAAAGTTATAATGTGAGCACTTAAGAAATTAAGCATAGTGTTCCCATTTCACTGAGGGCTGTTTATGTGAACTCAGCTTTGGAGGTTAGCCCTAACTGAGTCCATATAAGCAGCTGTGTCTGCCCTGGTAGCCTGCGTTGAACCCACCAGAACAGGTTATCTCACACACACCTTGGATGGTTGCACAATCCTGTTTCCTCCAGTGTAACTTTGGCTCTTTCTATGACTTGCTTCCCTTTGTCCCTATGGTCAATATAGGTAACCCTTGTCCTGGCCCCAGATTCCTCTCTCCAGGGGCAAACTAACAAATGGGACCTTTGGCACCCACTTCTACTTGTTTATTGAAATTGCATATATATCTGCCAAGGTTATGATTACTTTTTTATCACCAACTCTGCTATTTGTTAATATTCAAACTCACTTATCTCTTTCCAGTTATTGTATCTTTCCTTTTGTTTTCACTTTATTCATCCCCTCTCCATTGCTCCTCTTAGAATTTTTTTGGCTGGGGAAATTTATTAGCACCTTGTTTCTGCTTCTCCAATTCTCATGGTAGGTGGCCCTCGCCTTTACAAGGAACGGCAGATTTGGTTGCACACCTTACTGGCAGTCTTAGTGCTGTTCCTCTGAGCTTCATTTAGGCTCTTCCCTGCTTCACAATCTTTGGGGTGAAGTCCAGAGTTACTTATCTTCTCATATCTGTAAACGGGAAGCATGAGATTAATTAGTAAGTGTTTTGGGTCAAACAGACTCATGTGTGACCTGCTCTGTTCTTTGTCCTTTGCTCGTTATGTGACTTACACAAGTGTCTTAAACTCTCCAAGTCTTATTTATTTTTAAAATAGAGAAAAGAACATAAATGTATTCCAAAGATTAAATACGAAAAATGTGTACAGAGCTTTGAGATGTCCTGGCACATGGCAGGGCTCAAGAAATGGTGGCAGTTATTATAACCCCTCTTTTCTTCCCCACACTTTATAGAATTGGGTTGTCAAACATGGTAACTACTAGCTACATGTGGCCATTGAGCACTTGAAATGTGTCTAGTCTCAGGTGAGATGTACTGTAACTATAAAATATACACCAGACTTTGAAGGCTTAGCATGACAAAACGAGTATACGAAATTTTACTAATAATTTTTACATTGATTACATTTTGAAATGTTAATATTTTGCATACACTGGGTTAAATAAAATATGTCAATAAAATTAATTTTACCTTTTTCTTTTTACATTAATTAATAAGGTCACCAGAAAATTCAAAACTACATATTGTCTTTGTCAGCTCTGGCTGCTATTACACAATACAATAGATTGGGTAGCTGAAATAATGGGTATCTATTTCTTATAGTTCTGGAGGCCCAAAAGTCCAATATCAAGGTGCTGGCAGAATTGCTTTGTAGTGAGGGCCCTCTTCCTGACTTGCAGACGACCACCTTCTTGCTGTATTTTAACATGGAGAGAGAGAGGGCCCTGGTCTCTTTCTCTTCTTATAAGGACACTAATTTCACAATGAGAACCCCATCTTCATGACATCATCTAAAGCTAATTACCTCCTAAAGGTGCCACCTCCTAATACTATTATATTGGGGGTTAGTGCTTCAAATTATGAATATTGGGGAGACACAAACATTCAGTCCACAACACATATGTAGCTTCTGTTACATTTCTATTGGACTGAATTATCATAGAATCTTGATTTTTATCTGATTTTTATGATTCCATTGCCCACGTGATATTACTGCTGAAGATGATATCATGTTGTCTTTACCATTTATTTTGTCTTAAACAGCTGCTTTGTATTGTTAATTGCTCTTTTCCTGTTTATAGAAGATTAAAGAGGGCAAGTATGAGATAGGGAAGTGTCACCTGGAGAAGATTGGTCAGATACTCCATTATATTCCCAAGGGGAGGTACTATCTCAGTGAAATTATTACAGTTCAGGGCTGAGTCATCAGGGAATGAGAATCTGGTTGGTAAGCATATATGTAGTAAATATTGGTTATTAAAGTATTTTGGGTGCAAATAACAGAAACTTAATCATGAATAAGGGATTAATTGGAATGATAGTGGTGAGTTCACAGATTTGACAAAATTGCTGGACAACTGGGTATTAGGAGAAAAGGACATAGTGCAACGCAAGAGTTCTGCAACCATCGCCCATGGCCCACTTCACTGAGTATTGCTGTCATACAGTTCAACTATGTGTCTTCTTCCTTTGTGACTTTGTTCAACATTCAAATGACCAGGAGAGAAAAACTCGACTTTGTTTAGCTCAGGTCATGGGTCCACCCACTCCTTAGGCCATGGGGGTGGAATTCTGTATTGCCAGTTCCACAATAACTGTGGGGATTAGGTTTGGGTGGTTCTCCAAAGGAAAAGGTTTGTGTCAGAGACAATGCTTTGTTTTCATGAAATTCTGTTATCTTTCCCTCTTTCTGGACACACAGGTAAACCACTTCCTACCTTCTTCTTCAGTTAGGTTAAGGTCAATGGGATGCAGGTAGAAGTGATGTTCCATGTCAAAGACTGTGTGGATATAAAATCTGCTTCAAGCTTAGAGGCTATATGTGTAAGAAATGAGGACCATTGGATGGAAGGAGCCTGGAAGCCTGAGTCACCACTTAAAGGAGTGACTATAAAGCGCTTACAACTTTCATCAGACTATGATGTAATTAAGAAATAAAACTTTATTGCTACATCTGAATTTTGAGGCTGTTTGTTATAGTATAATTTGCATAATTAAAATACAGGAGTATAATTTTACAAGAAAGGGATGAAGGATGCTGGGAATATATCATCCTGGGAAGAATCACAAGAACCAAGTACATGGAGACTGATATATAAAACAATGCCAACTTTATTAATATACAATGACAATCATTTAGGGAACCAGGTGCCCAATCTTTTGCTTAGTCCATTTTCTTCTGCATTTAAAGTATCTGAGAAGCCAAATTATAATCACATGGATACTTGATAACATGGATATACAAAGAATAAGGGGTGTTGATTTTATAATTGTAGTGGTCAGTCATGTTTGGGTCATGTTTCTTGAAATGAAGTTCAAGAGCCCCTTGGGCTATATTGCAGGATACTAGGGGGTACAAAAAACCCAGGATAAACTTGGCACATCTTTCTATGGTACCAAAGATTTGGAAGGTACAATGTTAAATAACTGAATTGGTAATTTAAAATCATATCTTTACACTAAAACAGATATGTTATTATTATTATTATAACATATTATTATAACATATCTTTAACACAGATATGTTATTAATTAGAATGCCAAAAATTGCATGAATTAAAAAACAGCATGAAGCCTCAAAGAAGTTTTGAGCTTTAGAGGGGCAGCTTCCAGCTCAGGGTAAGCAGTACAGCAGCAATGTCAAGAGCACTGGCTTGGAGTTTGACAGACCAGCGTTTTTAAGATCCAGGCTCTGCTACTTATTAGCTACTTGGCCTTGGACACACTTAACTTCTCCAAGCCTCTATTTCCTCAACAATGAAATGAAGGCAATAAAGATTCTTCCTCACAGAGTTGTAAGAGTCAATGACCCAGAGCATAAAAAGCTGTTAGGACAGTAGCAGACACATGAAGGATGCAATAAAGGTAGTGGTTATTGTTGCTATGATTATTGCTATTCCTCCAGATGTTTCTCAGCTATGAACAATACTCTAGGGAGAAAAGCTAAGAACTCATCATCGTGGTGCACCCATCTCTACAATGGGAACATACCTGTCACAGCCACTCTATTTTCCTGTTTCTGAGGCTGGCCAACCCTTCTTCTGATTGGTACATTATACCTTCAGAAATGTTATTAGTACCTGTAGGGAAGTTATGGCTGAAAGCAGCTAGCCCAGAATTTAATTCTGTATATTTAGGCATCATTGCATAATTCCATTCTTCCCTGGTTTGAGACCTCAGGAGCCTATCTCATTTCAAGGTTCTTGGTGGTATCTCACCATAGCCCATGCATACTGCAGTACTGTCATCACCTTCTATTCTTTCACATCTAGCTTTCCTACATGAGGGGGAAGGAAATAGGAAGAGGGCATACATACTTCCAAATCCCAAAGTCAAGAAACAATTCTGTCACCAGTAACAGAGTGACTCCCTATCCTACATTCTACCCCAGCTAAGGAGGTGATGTGAGTTTTGGAAAGGTCAAGGTCTTTGGGGTCAGGCAGACCAAATGCAGTGGTTCAGCTTCATCATTTATTATTGAGGGCACTGGAACTTACCAGGTAGGTGATCCCATTTGACCTCTTTGAATTTCACCTTTCCAATTGACCAGTCTCCTCGAGTTGGCAAGGATTGAATAAGACAATGATCAAGAAGCTCCTGGCCTGAATGGGACATATTAAATAAATGATAGTTTCCTTTCCAAGTAAAAGTGGTTTTGGTGCTGTGGAAAGGCAGATATTGGCTCAGGGCTGAACAATGATTTCTGTGATCTTGGAGAATATATTTCTACTTAAAACTGAAATTCAGTTTTCCCTTTTGTATTTTCTTCAAAGTTGGAGCATGTGGAAATTTAAGTCTAATTTGTAGACTGGATGAGGAGAACAAAGGGAAGAAAGCAAAAAGAAGATAGTAACAGTGCACCAGGGTGAGAGCTTAAAGCAGTAAACATTTCTCTGTGTATTCATACACGTATATATATGTATTTCTCTCTTCCTCTCTTTTACTCCTCCTTTCTTTTATCCTTTCCTTTCTATCAAGTGATCTTGTTTTTGTTCCACCAGTTTTTTATTTTATTTTTTGACTAGGTTATATATCCACGTGGTTCAAAATTCAAAAGGTATAAAAGAGGATTCAGTGAAATCTTCTTCAACTGCCAAATTCTTCTCCCTACAGGCGACCAATGTTAACAGTTTCCTCTGTATCTTCCTAGAATATTGTTTACCCCCTTTTTATACAAATGATCACATAGTGTACTATATTATTCTCTGAATCTTGCTTTTATCACTAAACAATCTTAAAGATTAATTCATACTCATACATGAAAGCTCCCTTGCTCTTCCTTATTTTATTTTTTACTAATTTTTTAATTTTTCAATTAGTTGACATTTTCTGTTAGTTTTCCTTAATTTGTTTTTAATTGCATTTTATGTATGTACCATTACTTATTTAACCAGCATCCTATTAAGGAACATTCAGGCTAGTTCTAATTTTTTGCTATTATAAGTAATGCTGTAAACAATAATCTTGTACATCATTTTGCAATAAGTGTGAGGTAAATTCCTAAAATGAATTTCTGGGTAAAAAAGTATGTATATTTGTAAATTGATAGATGTTGCCAAATAACCCCTCACAAAAGTTGTACTAATGCACATACTCATCTATGAAGGTGATTAAAGAGCATCAGACATTTCTGAAAGCACATACAAAGGAACCAAAGCACTTATAAAGGAAGTAACAGAGACAATTCGATATGACTCTGTGACCATGGGCCAAGTGGATTGCTTGTTCCTTTTCTCTTGGATATCTCATATCTCATATAGTTGCTTAACTTTTCAATTCTAAAGTGGAACACACAATTAAAGATGCCTCCAATTTAGTTATTTAGTTGCATTTCAGATTGTCATAACCTCATGAAGTCAGTAGATTTAATGATGGGTTTAATCTTTGTTCTTTTTAAGATTTCAAATTTTACACCTCTATTAAATCTGCAGTTCTAGAACTTTTTCATTTCTACTCCTTTACTTTCTTAAGCATCACTGAGAACTCCAAATAACTTGTTCATGTGGGTTATATCTATCTATGTCTATATAGATATTTACCATATCTGAAAGCAAAACTGAAAAAAATATTGATTCCATTTTGTTAACATAAATAATATTCTTATAAAAAATAACTACTTAAAAATGAGAATATTGTTTTATATTGTTGCAAATCTGGTGTAATAGATGATAGCTGGCGTGGTACCTTGAGAAACCCAATGGAACATTTTCCTGTGAAATGGACTTCTGTGCTACAACACTTCCTGCCCTGTCTTAATACAAGATATGTCTGCTCTTTACCTTACTGTTGTAAAGCCCCATCTCCAATTTCTGGATGACGGGGAGTACCAAAGTTCATGGGCTTTCTATGAACTGATTTTCCAAGTCCAGCTCCAAACTTAGTGTTCAAATAGGCTAAAACTTGAATGGGTCTTTCTTTGCAATCACAGAATCCCTGATAGGTAGGTATCTTGCAGAATTCTAAGTGGATATGGTAGTTGTATTAGATTTGACGTAATGACCCGAGGGACCATATTACAGTGTGCTTAGCGGGGTGGGGTTGGGGGGTGCCCAGGTTTCACAAGCCCAGCTTAGAATAACCAATTTCTAATGCCCAGTACTGACCATGACACTATATACCTAGATCAGAGGCCGGCATATTATCCAGAACATCTGGCTCTCTTCCCACTAGATCACCTTTGAGAGACTAATTATGCTTATTGGATGAACAGGTAAGAGGTTAGAAGAGCTATGTTGGATATAGAGGCTAGTCCATGGGAAACACACAGGAATCAGGCTCATGCCCCTAGCCAGAGCCATGGGTAATACAGAGGACCATAGCTAAAGCCAGAACTGGAAAGGTGGCAACACCTATGTGTAAGATAAAAAGGCTGGTGACCTTTGGCAGCCCTGTGTGGGCAGATCAGCCAGGAAATGAGAGCTGCCCAACAGTGGAATTCTGTGCTAGCAGGAAGGAACCAGATGAGGTTTGTAATCCAGAGGACTGGTCTTTCAGTTCATGGTAAGACTACTCAGGAGTAAGGACCCTGGGGGTAGGTATCATTTCAAAGAGGACAGTTCATTACTATTTCTGTCCTCTGTGGTCTGCAAGTCTTTTCTATGGCACTCATTTGTAATATGGGTTGGGCGAGTAATATTACTCGATTTAACACATGAAGCAAATGAGGAAAACAGGCTCAGGGACATTATGTGACTTGACCAGTGGGAGTGATAAAACCACACTCAGATCTTCAGACTCCTAATCTAGTGCTCTATCCACTCTTCCAAGGTGGGCTAGTGTGGGTGGGAGAAGCTGGAGATAGTGGAAGAAACAAAAGCTCAAGCTTAGCCATTGGAGGCTGAGGCCTTAGAGGGCAAAGAAGAGAAGACAAAGAAATCAGGAGAAATACAGAGGAAGGAATCTGTTGGCAAATGTGGATGTTGGTGGAAAGATCCGAGTACCAAATTTGTGCAGGGACATGGGAAATCAGGTTAGAAATGGGCCAGATAAATCATCTGGATGTGATGTGGTGTGTGATAAGGCATCACTGTGGTTTCATGAGAACAGGGTAACAATGAAAGCAAGGCTTTAAGATTATTATGGCAGTGGGACAAGGTTGGAGTAGAAGAGTCTAGAAATGAGTAACCCAATTAGATGTGATTGTGGTAATTCAGTTGTGAGGTGTTAAGTCTTGGACTAAGTTGGTGAGAGTTGAAACAGCCAAGAATGAATCCACAGATAATAAAACAGATAATCTAGGACTTAATAACAAATTAGCTATGAGACTAAAAAGTATAGAGTTCAAAGCTGCTCCAAGCTCTGGGAGTCTAGAACAATAAAGGCCTCATTGGAACAGAAGATCGAAACCTTTATTGTAGAGATATTAGAATTGTTGTGACAGTATCAGAGAGACAGATAAATAGTTTGAAACTTGAGATTAATCACAGCTGAAAAGCTAGAGGTCTCCTTTATAAAATAAATTTTGAATCACATGGATGAAAGAGGAAATAAGTTATATGAGCTAGCATATTTGCTATAATTATTAAAATCAAAATGTAACTTTCTTTCATATTAATTTTATTAGTACTTATAAAACAAAAACAATATGAAAATACTTTTCTTTTTCAAGATAGAGAAACTTTATAAAATATACACACCCACAATTGTTATAATGCATACCCTTGTATATACCTTGGACATTATAAAAATGTTTAAGAATCACACCCTGTAAAAATTGAAAGAAATATTTTCTCCAACCTTGATCATATATTGACATTCAAGTACTTATCTGTACTGTTGAAATAAAACGGAGCTAGCGTACAGGCCCAAAGGGATTTAACTTTTAAGGTCCCATAGATTCTTTTATTGTGCAAGGTAAAGAACCGGGAGTGAGTTACCTGAGAGTTAATTTACCTTAGGTAGGTCAAGCAGTGGTTTACTTTCCATACTTTATCATAGAATTAAGGGAGGGGAGAAGGCCACAGAAACCCATCTCGGGCAGATCCCCTCCCCAGCACCCTTATTTATGTAGTGTGGCTCCTATATGAAGATTTCTAACCCTTGAGCTCCAAAATGCTGACTCAATAATTATCTTAGAGAATTGCAAAATGATGCTTTTGCAACTCTAAACTCCAATATTATGTTTAAGCCAAAGTTATGATTGTGTAACTCCCCTAAATAGACTTCATTTAGGATTTGTCAGGTGGGAAGCATTTGGGAAGACCAGTAAGCCAAAAATTCCCTCTTGGAACTACTGGAGAAGATCCTTTCTCACTAAGGCATAACCTCAGAAGCTGAGTTCCTTCTTACTTGGGAAAAACTGTGATGAAAGGGTGGGGAAGAGCCTATAATCTTTTAAATTTGCAGACTTAAGATAATAATAGATGCTAGGTCTGACAAAGTAAGAGCTGGAGACTATTATAGCCTCACCAAGGTAGGGTTCATTGTGACAAAGAGTCATTTGCACGTACTCCCCACTTCCTGATTAACCTCCCAAGTGTTCCTAAATATTCAATTCTCTCTTTAACTATAGAGTATTGGCCTGATGAAGTTCCAGATATAAAATCTGTTGTTTGAATTCACGATTGTAGTATCAAGATACAGCACTGACATTTAATACCATACTGATATACTAGAATTTAACAGTGATTTTTTTCTTCTATTCCAGAAAACTACAAAAATCAATCAACCATTGAAATTCACGTCTTGACATTAAACATATAACACGAAACATTATTACATATAATTCCATAAGGGACAAAAGACTATAAAAATAAGTTTAAGAGGATTACGTACTTTAAAAAGTTGTTTTACAAATATATATTCCAAAGTCCTCTAGGTATTTGGTTTGGAGGGTATGGGAGGTATCTTTCAGGGTGAACCATAAGAAACTATGGTTTTTGTAAGTTAAAAAGGTAAAATCTCGGCAATTACATATGGTTCCACCTAATAAAATCCTGAGAAAATTTTTTTGGCATCACACTATATATTCAAAAGGAATTTCTAGAAAAATCACATATCTAGTAAGGGGAAAACTCTTAAGTATGGAAATGTGCACATTAGCCATGCCAAGATTTTTCTCTTGTAATTTAAAGGCCTGAAATCTTAGAAAGTTTTAAAAAATCTAGTACTTTCAAAAAAAAAAAAGAAACCCAAAAAAACAAAAAAACAAAAAACCAAGCAGAGGACGTTTAAAATTAGAGTGATAGGTGCAGTTGCCAAAGTGACTGAAAGGAAACTATTAGTCAGATTTGGTGATTTAAAGACTTTTTAAAAAGTTGACAAATAAAAATTCTGCTATTAAAATAAAAAGACACAAATATGGGTTAAAAGAATGATAATCATTTATAAAAGCCTTGAAAATAAGGCTAATCCATTTGTATTATTAACACCATTAAGAAGGCACCTATTCCAAGTTTCAGCTTTGGCCTCCTAAGTGGAATTACATTTCAAATGAATTTTCAATATAATACTAATCGTAGCAGCATTATTATCAGTAAGTTTCTTAGCCTCTCCACTGCTCTAAGAGCATCTAAAATTTCCTCCCTACCAATATTCCATCAGTACCAGAAGTACACTTTGAAAAATTACATATATTTATACTAGAGTCTTAAACTTTTTTGTAGTGTTTCTTCAACTAATGAGCTGTCCTCTTACAAATACCACCCAACAAAAAAATAAACTAAAATCAAAAAAAATAATTGCTATACCAAACCAACTGGCTATGCTTCACTAATTAAAGACATAACCATATTAAAAAATGGTACTTTAGTTATGAAATTTATTCAATATAATCAGTAAAGTAAATGCAGATTTTCCGGGTGTGTGAACGTGTGGTGTGTTTGAACTGGGTGACGGTGTACTTGAAAAAATATATATACACATTTCCACAATGATGCTTCATTTGGAACTCTGGCACCATTTACGAATGGCTGCTCCAGTACTACTGGCTACTACGCAGAGCGCGCCACCCACTGTCCACCATGTTGGTACATCATTAAGGAAAATAATCTGAAAGATAAAAGCAAAAACCACATCCATAGTCTTCATTATTGCTACTGGCCCTGCCTTTTCTATTTGAATGGCTTTGGTGAGAAACACCTGACCCCCCAGACCAAATAGCCCGATTAGGATGAGAAAGAGCCTGTCCAACCCACAGTATGGCAGACGCCATTCTCCTATTATAAAGAGGACGATGACGCATTCCATGAGGCCGAGGACTACATAATACCAAATGCTCAAAAAGTATTCCACAGATTTCCCCATTTTTCTGAGGATAATTAAAGTGAAGGCAGCAAAAAGGGCATGTCCAACAGATGCCAAGGTGCCCTTCAGGTGATCTGAATAGTTTTCAACCATCCTGACACTGTTGGAACCAAACAAAAACGGTGGCCTCACAATTAGGATCACTCCGGTGATGGCGAATGAGGTGAAGAGAGCATCCCAAAGGCTATATTTTTCCTTGAGAAATATCCAAGCAAATATAGATGTAAACACTGGACAGCTAAACGAGATTACTGTGGCATCAGCGAGGGATGTTGTCTGGAAAGCGTAGTATAAAAGGATCATGGCAGTAGAACCGAGGGCTCCTCTGAGAAAGAGGAAGATTCGTTGACCTTTTGGGCCTATAAACCCAGTTCTGTAAATTCAAATGAAGGAATGCATATTAAGCAAACTTAGTATTTGTTTTTAAATTAGAATTTTTAGTTAAATATCATTTTAGAAGCCCTATCAAAAAATAAGGTAATAGTAAATTAATTCTATTTTATAATCTAATAATTAAAACCATTATACATCTTTTAAAAATGTTTTCTAAGTTTGACTGACATTAAAGACTTCACAGTATAAGCAAAAAAAAAAAAAATACAAGAGGATTACAGAAATAGTATAATTATAATTCAGTATAGATTATATATATATGCTTTTATAATTTTATATATATGAGAGCAAAAAAGACAAAAAGGAAAATATACTAAAATATTCATTGTGGTTATATCTTATTCTAGTCATAGGTAATTCTCCTTTAAATTTATTTTTCCCAAATTTTCTACAAAATATGTATGAAAATTATTGTTTTTATAATAAATACAATTTTAAGATTTAGGTGCCCCGTATAAAAAAAACTTGGTCCTGGATAGTGTACATTCCCAATCTTATCAATGTTTCTATAAAAGCTGAGGCAGTGATAAAATTTGTTTTAGCCACTGAATTAGACAACTTTTCACTGTTCTCATTAAGAAAAGAGTTAAAACACACTGAAAAAGAAGCTGTAGAATTCGGATAAGTATAACAACTGCTACTCAAAGTTTTTTAATTAAATATTTACTAGGCAGAGTATTATGTAAGTTTTTGGCTAGGTGCAGCTAACTGATCTGTGCCAGGCTGGACGTCCTTAGGACAGCATCTAGGCCTGACATGGGGACCCAGGGTCCCCAGAGTTAGAAATGAAAGTGTGGTCATTTTTGATCCATACTTTAAGAAGCAAAGAGTCTTCCCTGATTCTGAAATATAAAATGTGTAAAAACAGATTAGTGCCAAGGATTTGCAAAAATTTTTCTAGTGCCTTCCCCTGTTAATACTTTTATTCCAAAATGGGGAAGAGGATTCTGTTAGCATCAGTGGTCTGTTGCCATCCTTGGAAAGTCTTGCATAATTTCCTATAATATTGTGTCTTGTCCACACTTAAGAATTTCTGACAATATTAATCTTAGCAGATTTTCACTTTTTTCACCGCATCCTCAGGATAAGGAGTGAAACTAGTCTAAGTGAATCTACACCGCATTATGGATACTTTGGTGGCAAGTGACTGAAGCTTTTAATTTGGGGTTTAAGCATCTTTGCCCAAAGAGAGAAGATACCAAGCAGCCATCAGAAACTCAAATGGTTTCTTCTCCCAGGGTTCTGTGTATAGAAATTATAATGGTGTGTGAGAAGCACAATTTTAACCTGAGGAGGGCATGTGGGAGTTCCATATGGAAGGGAAAGAGAGGCTGGGTGGGGAGAGATCAGGAAGGATGGGGAACAGATAGTTTTTGTATACTGTTACATTCTACACAAAGTGTTCTGATCTATAATACATTTCATTTGATTCTTGCAACCATAAGGCAGGGTAGAGGACAAAGAACCTAATTCCCTTCAGTTTACAGATGAGGACACTGAACATGAAACTAGTTAAAAAGGCCCTCCTCCAGATTACCTTTCCTCTTTCCCAAAGAACCCTAGGGGGAAGACCTAAATATTATTACTGTAGCCTTCTGTCTGCCGTGGTAACAGAGCGACCTGTTCTACTTAATGAAACCTCTGACACAAGGAGACACTACCACTTCCTCTTGTTTACTTTTTTCTTCCAAATGCGAGTTATGCCAAAAAAAAGAAGGGAGGGTAGCACAAGATGCCCCCAATTACACAATGAATTATACAAGGAAAGCTTGTTCTCAAAATGAAGGGTGGAGAATAACTGAATCTCTTTCTCCCTCTTTGTCGGGCACGTGGTTTGTGCTCATGAGCATCCTCTTTGGGTGGATGCTTGTGACTTTTCACTAATCAGAGCCAAATGGTGTAGGGACTGGTAAAATCTATGGGAGGGATAAAGGAGATATCACAGCGTAAATGATTTGAGCAAGTCAAAAGATTTAAACATTAATATAGTCTACTTAAGAAATACTTACTTTCTGTATATTAAACAAGGGATAATGACTAGCAACTGGAACATACATCGGAATGCACTAATTTCTACAGCATGGACATCTTGCACTTTTTTAACAAATAAAGAGCCCACTGAGAAAAGGAAGGCAGACAATAATGTGTAAAACAAGCCCAGTCCAGGACAGGGTGCTTTCTTCTTGGCTTCTGAAAAAGATTAAATTCTGGTTAGTCCTTGTTTCCAAGTGTATGTTTTATCATTTTCACTTAGAAATTGACAAAAAGATGGGACAGTGTTAATGGCTCACAGGCAACACATATTACCTTCTAAGCATCTCCATTTTCTGGACCTGAAATATTTTCCCCACCAAGAACAAAAAACCAGAGATGAAAGGAACAATTTAAATCTATATTTTTTTAAAATGCAGTTTCATTCTAAAAATTAAAGTTCCTTTGGCTCACTGAAGAATCATTCCTCACCTATAAGTCGAAAAGAAGTAAAATGCTTGCCAAGACAGTGAGAGAAATCTTTAGGAAATGCCTGTCAAGATGGCTAGAGAAAAATGCTTCCAAATGATATTTTATATTATCTCACCGGTGAACTGTGCTTTATGAAGAAAGTGTTCTGTTCTGGAAAGCAGTTCATAACCGTGTTCCATGGCTACATGTTTGTTATCATGCTGACCCTAAAGTGCTTTTTAAAAATATTTTTAAAATAGAATTGCCATCTAATACCAAACTCCTAGCTTGATCTGAATCAGGAAACTTCTGCTTTCTCCAGGCCGTCAAATATTCAACCTATTAATGACAGTCCGCATGAGCGTTAAACTTTTGTTTAGCCACTGCCTCTGTCTTAGTTGCCTAAGACAAGAATAGAACCTGCTTTCAATCTCACCTGCTGGCATACAAAGAAGAGCAAAATGGAGCAGGATTAACAGAGAACTCCCTAAAAGGCCACACACTGAGGAATATACAGTTTTGTTTTTATTATTTTTTTTAACTAACACAGAAAAGGAGAACATAAGAAGGAAACAGTACTGGCCCTCATCAGCTAAGAACACAGCAGAGCTGAAGGATGTGTGGGCACATGCAATTTGTAGTTAAACCAAGATTATTCCCATCTAGGAATTTGCAATGTGTTATTCTACTGTAAAACAGTACTGTAAAATCATGTGTTTTTAAATATCCTGCCCTTATAAATGCAAACACCAGGTAATACATTTCAACATCCTAATATTAGCTAAATACCTTTGCCCACAAGCGACACTGCAAATTGGGACCAAAGTATGATGATGCAGTCTTTCCAGTAGCCTTCTACAGCCTGACCTTTGTAGTAAAAAATTCCATTCTGGTCAGAGGCCTCCACCTCTTCCTGTTCTAGGTGCACAGCTGGAGAGAATGATTTGGATCTAGCAGTTGTTATATTACAGGTTATAAATTATAAGCGCCAGATTCCTCCATGTTCTATTCTGTAATTATGTGGTCAGGTATTACAGAAACAAACTGCACATATCCACTCAGCCCATGAGAAGGAAGCTTTAGAAGACTTCAAAGTTAAGCACCACTGAACACACATTTTGACTGTGGTCAGCTTTAGAATTCAGCTTCTGAAATTTCAGAATTCAGGTCCAAATAAAATTGTTTTTCTTAAAAGAAACCCAACCTATACATAGAACCTACACCCTCAGACAGAACAGGAAGATCAAGGACAGAAAACATCTCCCTGGTCTATTATTTGAGGATCTTCTCCAACCTAAACTTCTTAATTTTTCTCCAGGAATATTTTAACTTAACATGATATTTTAACTCTTTGAAAACTTAATTTCACACTCCTGGCTCTGATTATCTTTTTCTTAAAACACTACACTCAGTAGTCTCTTGTCTATTAACCGTTAATGCCCATGCTTCCTGACTGGGACAGGACAGTTGTTACAAGGCCTAACTGAACTTGATTATTTGTTAATGAGGGTGAGAACTAGCTCTACAGAGGCAAACCCCAGTCTATTACTGAATAATAATTTCAGTTCTATCAATGGAGACGAGCAAGAGAGTAGCATAATGCTTATGTAATGTGCTTCCATGTTCATATCCCACTACAAGCATATCTAGTCATTTGGTACTATACATAATTCAAATTTAGTAAGTAGTCATAGTACAACTTCCCGAAAAGAAAACAGAAAAGTGGCTCAGTTTATCTAACCTCTGCTTTAAACTGGTGGTGGTTCACCATCCTGGCTGGGGATTAGAATAAACTAGTCACTTTTTAAACTTCAGTTCTCAAGCTCTACCTCAGACCCACTGAAACAGGATCTCTGTAACCACAAAAAGCTCCACTGGTGTGAGAACCTCTGCTATAAAGCTCACTCCTTCCAGCAGAATGTGAGGCACAGATCTAAAACAACCTCTTCTTGCTTCAGTCTGAGATCCATACTGTCCCTCAAGAAAACAAATAGATGTCTTAGGATAGCTGTATGCTGTCTGTGAAGGTTATCCAAAAATGCAAGAAAAATGGGTACATTTCAACCTGAACTTGAAAATGAGCTTTGCTGAGCTAGCCAGTCGGATCAAGAGGTTAAAATGATACTATCACAAAGTTCAATGACAACAGTATGGTTTAAAGGGTTTCTATGGCAATCCTGTTTTCAGAATATTATCTGGTCACCTTATAAAAACTATTATTAAGTCTTATTGTTGGCAACTTCAATCTTTGAAGCTAAAAGATGCCACAAGATTCTTATGTGCAATCCCTTATATAGGTTTGTCATTTTGCCACGTGCTGCTTGAATGAACAGTATTCCTCTTCGACTTACAAACGGGGAACTTTTAAGAGTTTGCAATGGCTGACTCAACATTTCACCAGAATGACAGTCCACTATAGGGTGATAAGGTGAGAAACTGACCTTTTCAAAGGCTGGTCACATCTGGTCAACTCAGCTTGGGGTAACCCCTGCTTTAGAGGCTCTGGCCCATGCATAAATGATTAAAAGTCTGACTGTTCTGTTAGCATTTAGATAAAAATGGAGCAAGAATTATCTTCCTGGGGAAAGTGCATACAGGGAAGAAATAAAGTGGAGTGGGGTTAAGAGGCATAGAAATCCCATCATTCTTAAGGTAGGCAACCCAGAGGATAAGGCTGTGCAGACTGTAATTTTGTCTTGAAAGGACATTTGCCTATTTCTCTCTTCTTTCAGAAGCTGCTCCAAGTTCAAAGAGAACTGTGCTTGTAGCTAGTAGAAAGGGTCCTGGGCTGGGTTTCTGGAAAGCTGGTGCTGCTGGGACCTGTGCCCTGTCACACCGCAGTCTTCGGAAAAACAAAACAAAAACCCAAAGCCCTCACCTTCCTGGGCCTCACTTTCCTCATCTGTCAAAAGAAGGGGTTGAACAAAATTAAGGGTTTTTCACACAGGGTCCTTGAACCTCTTAACCATGGATGTAAGACTGTGTCTCTGCCTTCTTTTGCATCAGTTGCTAAAAAGTCCTGTGAACCCAAAAAAGTTCAAGAACCAGTGGTCCGACACTCAACTCTGCCTTCCCAAGATTCTAACATTTGGGACAAACATTTTTTTTAGACTCTATGTTTTTAAACTTCTTCGGGGAACACGTTTACCACCGATATCAGTTTTCATGGTTAGCTTCCTCCCAACCACGGTCGACTGAGAGATGGCCTTTCTCCGTGACCCCTACAACCTCCAACCTCAAGCAGGGCGCGCCGAACTGCAATCTGACTCCACAGTCTTGCCCGCAACACTTTAATTATAGAAACAGTTTAAGAATCCCAAAAAGGTTCTAACCACAATCAGAAACTTTCTCTGGACTTTGCGCCGGCGCGAGTACAGGAGACTTCTGTTTTACTGCCCCCCAGGTGACAGATCCAGTGATTTCTTGAGCTTGGGCAGAGTGCGGATGGAGGGCGCGGTCCTCAATGCTCCCCCGGCCCGCGGCTGCGGGGATCCCCGCACTGCCACCCGCCCACCTTCCCCCCAAGGGCGAAACCTGCGCCCAGGTCCGCACCCCGCACTCACCCGGCTGCACGCGGGAGGCGCATGGCGAGGAGCGGCACGGCCAGCACCACCCGGGGTTGGGAGTTTCCGCTGCCTCCGCGGCCGCCGGCTCCTCGCTCGCGCCCGGGGGCGTGTCGTCTGTTAGCGACAGCGCTGGCTCCTGAAGCTCCGCAGCCCCGGGGCTCTCCAAGGGCCACATCGCGCAGCCGGCGATTTCCCCGCGGCCGTCGCGGCGTCTGGCGCCCGCAGCCGCGGCTCAGCTGCTAGGCTCTTCCGGCCGCCGGCGGCGACGGCGGCGCGCATGCGCGCACGGGCCTCTTGCCCCCCCCCCCCCGCCCCCGCTCCTCTCCCAGGGATGGGGCTCGTCCTCCGTTGCCCTCTTACCTTCAGCTCCCCAAGCCTCCGCGTAGCTGGAGGCCGGACGCCTCTCTGGTCAGGCTGCGGTGGCCACAGGTGGCTCGAAGGCATCCACCCCTCTGCTGCGGTCCGGCTAGACTGACCAGCGGTTTGGAATCATCTTCTCCAAGGCATACTGGACCTCTTTCTGTCATTGCAAAGAGAGAGGTCTTATGGCATTCTCTTGAGACAGACCTTCAGGAGGTTAGGCAGGTATACTTTTATTTATTGATGTGCCAACGCATTCAGCACTTCTGGGGTACCCTGTAGACCTTTCCCAGCACCCTGCCTATCTTTGAAGGATCAAGAGTTTTTCCCCCGTTGTCTCATTGCCACTTATCCAAGAACGGTAGAATTTTGTTTTTAGGTTGGAAAAAAAAAAAAAAAAAAAAGATTAGCACATAACCATAGGGAAATATGTCTACAAGACTGGAGTGGAACCCATTTATATGTTCTTTGTAACAATAGGCATTCATTATCAGTCTTCTTTCCTTCCTTTCTTGTTTTTAATTGAGACATTCTAATTTGGTTAGATGTAAGATTCCAATAGTCTGATGTAATTACACCAGTAAAATCAAAGATATATGTCATTTGGCCCCAGGATTCACTAATAGCCTCTTTACATTTATGTAATTCTTTTTTCATTTATTTGCTTTCTTTGAATGTGAAAGGACAGTGTCTGGTCAAGGATGAACCTATCTAAATCATTCAAGGTCAAAGCACAAGCAGATTAACAAACGAGAGTGAGGTTAGCCTTTCCTTAGATATTTGCAAAAAGTGGTCCACAGCTGAGCAATATTAAACTTGAAGTCAAAAATCCTGGGTTCTGGCCCTAATTCTGTCCCTGAGTGTGCAACCTTGGGTAGTCATTGCTGTACTACTTGAAGCCTTGGCTCTTCATTTAATTGATAGAGATAAATGTTTCTTTTCCTACTTTGCAGAGTTTTTATGGAAGTCAAGTGCCACGATATGGGCAAAAGGAAGTTCACCTGGAAAGCAGTTACTGGAAAATGAAGGTGTATTTTTAACTAGGGTGAAAACATTTATCTTCCAAACTAGAACCTTCTTTTAGAGTGAAAAGGGAGGCTCTTTTAAAAATTATGCAGAACTATAGGCATAAATTGGGACAAATGATCACCTGAATTCTAACTTGATTAACATTTACCTTCGCCTTATCTTAAAAGGAATTTCAGGCTGCGTACAAAAATGTATGTAACTGATTTTGTTCGTGGTGGTGATGGGGTGGTGTTTTAGTAGGGGGAAATTATAGGGAGGGGTGGTGAGGGTGATAGATCATGATTCTGAAGCAAGAATCAAGAAATCAAGTGCAGTCTCACAACTACATTCTGAGATTTAGATGTGCAGAGGGTTTGAAGAATCCCCCGCTTTCAAATGGTGAAGATGGTGGCTAGGAAGTGTAAGGAAGAAAGATTCAGAATGATTTGAACAAGAAGTGTCTTGACCACTTCACCTTCAACATCATTCTCAAAAAGGGAGAAGAGAGAGAAAAGAAAATGAGTACCGTCGCAGTGTAGACTAAAGGTGACTAAAGGGTGATGGGATGATTTGGGTCTTGCAGTTTACATATTCCCTTTAACTACCCTCCCCTCTGCTGCTGACCTTGATCTAGGTGAGGTTCTGACTCAACACAAAGGAGGCTGGGAGGCAGGGTTGATTTTGAGGAAGCTAGAAAATGGAATGGACAGGATTTGTTGACTAGATGTGAGCATTGCTTCTATGCACAAAATCATACAGTGTTCCAACCGGAACTCATGTGCTTCTGAAGGAATTCAATTCTCCACTTAGAACAGGAGCTCTCACTATGATGTCAGGTAACCACAGTGGAGCAAACCCATAGTTCACAAGGATGGAACCCCAAGCAGGAGTCAAGAAGGAAGAAGAAAGAGGAAAGTAGAGAACAGGTGGGTTCTAGCATCCCCATTAATAAGTGAATGTCCAAGATCTTGCCATCTCAGTGGTGGCAGGTGGAGACCTCCAGGTACTGCAGGAGGAGTTAGACTTCTGATTTCCACTACTGTTTGCATGTCAGGTGTGCTCCCAGTGAGCATAGTGTAAGCCTTAACTTTTTTTTTTTTCTTTTTTGTAATGCTAGTGCCTGACTTAAGCTTTGATGGTTGAGGCATCCACTTCAAAGAGATGTCCACTCCAAAGACAGCCATCAGGAATAAACACATGAAGGAGCCAGGCTGCCTGCCCTCACTTTGTTTTAGAGATCTTAGTTGATTTCAGTAGCTGACCATTTGAGCCGCTTGTTCTGCCCCCCCACCCCCTGCCTGTTCTAAGTTATGTTCTTATAAAGAGTGATCCCAGAAACCCTAGGCTCCCATACTTGATCCTAATAAAAGCAAAACTATAGGCCTGTGCACATGATCTCTCTCTACCCGAGACCTCATTGTGTGGTCTGAGGTATAATTTCCAGGTCCTGTGAGTAATAAACCTTTATTTTTTTTCAAAGTTTCCTGATGTTTATTGCCGAAAGTATCTTGCATTCATAATAAAAACCACAAGAGCTGGTCCAATCACAACATTGTTTATTCACAGGTTGAGTCCAGCACAAAATAGTGAGAGATTTGTAAATTAGAAACTCTCTTTTCTTAGTGTGTCTATATGATTCATACCAGACTGGTGTCTTGGTACTGATTTGAAAGACTGCTTCCCCCCACCCCAGACCCCTGCCCAAAAGAAGTTATTTTCTTACTCGTTCAACTAATGCACCTCATGACTTGGAAAATGGAAATTCCAAGAAGTCAGACCCAATGTCTGGGGAAATAAGTACAATGGAACATAAGATCACAATTCTAAATAACCTTGGTAAATGAAAGAGGAAACAAGCAAAAGAGGTGGTTTAGCATAAATGTAAGATGGTACATTGGTGAAGCAAAATAAACTGTTCAAACAGATGATAAGGACTGACTCTGGAAACATAACAACAATGACAAAAAATACTAGGGTCAGTTTCTCAAAAAAATTAAACATAGAATTACCATATGATTCAGCAATTCCACTTCTGGGTATATACCTAGAAGAATTGAAAGCAGGGAACCAAACATATTTGTGCACCCATTTGCATCATTAATCACAATAGCCAAAAGGTAGAAACAGCCCAAATGTCCACCAATAGATTAATGGATAAACACAATGTGGTATGGACATACAATGAAATATTATTAAGCTTTAAAAAGGAATAAAATTCTGACACATGCTATGACATAGATGAACCTCGAAAATATCTGAGACATGCAAGGTATTTTCCCCAGCACTGGCCATGTTCTCTCTTCAGTTCTAAAAGATAATTATAGAGGGAGAATGATGGGCATAAAATAAAGAAATAATAAGAACACACATGAATAGTGTGTTCCAGGCTTCTGAAATTTTTCTACCCAAGTATCCCTCATAGCTAAAAAGTGTGAACTTGGAACTCTAAACTTTAATTTTTGGAGACAGAGTTGAAAGCCCTTTTATTAAATGGAAAGTTCCTTTGAAATCCCATGTCCCATCGTGAAAATTCAGGTCAATTTTCCATTCTATCTCCTAGTATATGTATGTTTATCTCAGTACCATTTTTTCATATAACCCATTCAATTAATGTCATTTGCCTGCCTACACTGGGCCATTTACAATCTTAACAAAGGCAGAATGGAGAACAAAGGAGAAAGGGCTGCAGTCCTCACAGGGATGGGGTAGGGGATCATGGAGAAAGGAAAAATGATGCTAGCATTACATAGCTTCATGTAAAACCTATACCTCATTGTGGTGTGCCTTGCTTAGCTTCCTATTCCCTCCCAGTTTGACACACTTGTCTGGGAGTCAGGACACTGGGTTATGGGTGGTTGTACAGGTCTGGACAAGTCTGCTCAGCTCTCAACCTCTATTTTCTCAGCTTGGAAGTCACAAGGCTGGAACACCAAGCAGTCACTGTTGGGCAGAGAAGCACCCTGTGGGCCTTGATATGGCTGGGACTTTCTCCAGTGATTCCTTGCTTTCCGCCTCTCATCAGTTCCCACGCTGCCAAAGGGAGCTCCCACGTAAATGATTTCTGATACCCTGCAGAACCTTTATCCTCCTATGGGAACTTGATTTTTATTTACAGATTATCTGAGAGTGAGGATCCCGAACTTTTGACTTGGCCCGAGATGATAAAAGTACATAATACACTTTAATCTTGAATTTGTTATAATTTGGGATTTGCTTCTACCCAGTTCACATTTAGTAATTACCCTTTACTAAATGCTCAAACTATGCAAGCACTATTTAATGCATCATTTCTCTTAATTCTCTAGTGAGAATTAAGTTTAGCATCTGGGTTAAAAGCAGGGCTCTAGAGTCAGACTGCCTAGATGCCTGTCCTGGCTGCCTTGCCAACTGTGTAACTTCACACGAGTAACTTAGCCCCTCTCTGAACCTCTATTTTCACGTCTATATAATAGGATAATAACAGAAGCTAGCGGCTGTGAGAATGAAATAAGAGAATAATGTACAATACCAGGTAGTAAGTACTCTTTTTTTTTTTAAACAAAAGTGTGTGTTCTATTATCCCCACTTTACAGATGAAAAAATTGAGGCTCAGAGATATTAAACAACTTGCCAAAGTCGCACTAATCAGGAAGGGTAGAGATAGGATTGGAACCCAGGACAGTCAGAAGTCAAAGTCATGGTCCAGACAACTTCACTCTTCCAGAGGGTATAACTACCAGGTTTGCTGGTTTCTGAGGAGATCTTGTTAGAGCAGTTTCTTTCACATCATATCCTAACTTGGACCTTAAGGTCGTTGCTGTGGCAACATTCCATGACTATTTTCTACACTACAGTGATGCTGTGTGGTTTGCATCAGGCTTATGGTATAGCATTTTAACTTTCTTGGAGTAAAGTGGTCTGAAATGAAGAAGAGAAGCAATTTTTATAATTATATTAACGGAAGTCAACCTATTTTTCTCATCTCTTATGAGAACAGTCATTCTCCAGTGTCCATAGTTCTGATCTCTTCCTAATTCACTTTTATTTTCCAAGGCTGGGGTCTTAACTAGGACTCATAGGGTAGAGAGAGTTCATAGGCAATTTTCCTAGTGCATATGTACCCTCAAATAACACAGACCTGATTTTAGTCCCTTCCTGAATCTTCTGCCTATCTTGGCCACTCAACTATTTTCCTTTTACTCTCTCACTGTCTCTCTATTTCTCTTTTCCCATTACCAAGCTTGATCTTCCTCCAACTTTTCATGCTGTCAAACAAAAAGCAGAAAATGTTAAATTTTAATAATAAGACATCTCAAAGAGGAAGAAGGCTTAAGCAAAGCGTCAGTGAGTAGAGAATTCCAATATTAAACCATAAAGCAATATTTACTTTAGAGACAAACATGGACACACACACACACACACACACACACACACACACACACACACACGAGTTCTTGGCTACCACAACCACAACCTAAGTAGAGGCCAGCATTAGTTTTCTGAAGCAATAGCAGTTTCACCTTTAGTGCTGGTTATGATGGAAAGTATTCAAGAAGTTTCATTTTGATACAAATACAGGTACATTTCTTTCACCTTTCTACTTGGTCAATATATTATTTTTAAATCATAGAAATAAGTTTTGAAGTTTTAAACAATATTTAATACATAATAAATATTTAAAAGTACAAAGGATATACTATGAAGGAGGAAATTTTTTTTCTCTTCCCCAGTCCCATTTCTCAGAGGCAGTCACTGTAAACAATTTCTGTTCTGAACTCCTCTGGTGGTTGCCATTATCCTCTTACGTATTCTAGGGTCTCTAGTTACTGACTTATCAACTTTAGATGATTTCTTTTATTCTCTTTGGAAGATGAATTTTAGTGTCCTTAATCAGGTCACCTCCTACTTTACTTTGTTCCTGTCATACTTTCTTGATCAAACAAGTTTCTGGCAAAGTTGATACTTGGAAAAGTGGGAACATGTTTGACTTTAGGATAATAATGGTTGCCTTTTGTCAAGTATTTATTCTTGCCAGGAAGGCAATATACTAACACATGATTTATGATCGTTTAATTAATCTTCATATTCATGCTAGTAAATAGGGACTACCCTCATATGACAGGTAAGGAAATTAAGGTTTTGGCTAGTTATATAACTTGCTCAGAGTCGTATAGTTAATAATTGGCACAGGTACCAGACTAGACGATAGAGCTGGGGACCCATGAATATTTCACTTATATACTGAGAAGTGGTAGACATGTAAGTAGATAATCACAATATACTATAGTAATATGTTAGAGAGAGCTACAACTATGACTTTGTTAAAATTAAATTTATAGTTTTTAAACATTCATTTTTCACAAAAGACCATAGCCTGGTATTAGGGGAACAATCTCCTGGAATTTCCAGAGGCACCTTTACAGACAATTTAGACAGATTTAGAAAGATTAAAGAATCATCCTTTTCAAAGGGTATAGTGTTCAGTCAACTGAGAAGATTCTATTATGCATCAAATAATGCCAATGTTGTTCCCACAGGCCTTTCTTCCTCTGTGTTCCCCTTAAATGATCTTAGCCCTTTTCATTTCTCACCTATGTCTTCTCTCAACTAGCTCATCCATTCCCTGTGCTTTAGCTACAATTTGTACCTGTTTGTGACCCCCCTATCTTTACTCCAGTCCTCTCTCTGAGCCCATATTTAACCACCTTGGCATTTAATTGCCTTTCAGATACCTCTACCAGCACATCAGCTTAACGGTCCCTAACAACAGGCTGTAGTCTTCATAGTCCTCTGCTTCTTCTCTTTCCTATCCTAGTGGCACCACTATCATTTACTCAGGCCAAGAGCCATTTTAGAATCTTTTACCTCCTCCATCCTCCACGTCAATGAATAAGGTTTGTTAATTCTACCTTGTAACTATATTTTCGATCTATCCCCTCTCTATACTCATGGCCACTATTCTGATTTAATCTCTTGCTATTTCCTTCTAGATTATTGCCATTGCCTCTTCACAAATCTTTCTGACTTTAATCTTATTTTTCATACTGATTTATCTTCCAAACCATGATTTGGAATGCAAATTTTATTATATTATTTCCTAGCTTAAAAAACCTTAATGATACTCCATTATCCATAGTAGAGTTTCCCAAAACATGTGCCCCAATTGTGTACTACAATAGATTAATCTATAATTAATAGATTAAGGTCAGGCCAGGTGTGTTGCCAGTCACAGGAAACTTCAACTTTTTACTCTAGTGTGCCATGTGTGTTTTCATTTTCCATATATGGCATGAATGGAAAGGATAGAAAGGACTGGCTACAAGATTAGGTTCAAAATCCAGACACTGGACAACTTCCCTAGTCCCATCTCCAGCTCTCATCACCTCATACCTTATTACATAATGATTGCTATTTCCTGCTACATGCCAAGCTATTTCCTGCCTATATCCTTGCACAGAGGGTAAGTTCTTCCATCAAGGTAGAATGAACTTCTTTCTCTAGCCAGCAAACTTCCACGGATCTTTTAAAACGTAATTCATCTTTGCTTTCTTGGGTAGACTTTGAGTTTCTAGGGTTGTGCTGGCCATTCTAGCCTCTGTGCTTCCACTGTAACTTGTAATCTATCTCTGTTATGGCACCATTACACTGAAGAGCATCTTTTGGTTAACATGTTTATCTACTGCTAGTTGGTTAGCTGCTTGATGTTTCTCATCTTTGTTTCCCCAGTGCCTGGCACAAAAGAGGCTTAAGAAAAGATTAGATGACCAAATGCAATAAAATAGTTTATATCAGTCAGGATGGGCTAGGTTATGTTGCTACAACAAATAATGACACAAAGTTTATTTCTCAGTCATGCTGTAATCATTCAGGTTGATGGATGTTTTATAACAACTCATGGTCATCCTGGAGAATTATGCATCACACACACATACATGCATGCACATACACATTCACTTTTTAAAAATTGTGGTATAACACACATAACATAAAATTTTCATTTTAACCAAAGTGTACAAATCAGTGGCATTAAGTATATTCACAATGTTATGAAACCATCCTATCACTACTATCTAGTTCCAAAACTTTTTCATCATTGCAAATGGGAATTCCATACCTATTAATCAGTCACTCTCCATTTTCTACCCTTTCCCCTGCCTTCCCCACCCCAGGCCCTGGCAATCCTGAATCTGCTTTCTTTATTTGCCTCTTCTGGATATTTCATATAAATGGAATCATACAATAGGTGGCCTTTGGCATATGGTTTTTTTCACTTAGCATAATGTTCTCAAATTTCATCCATGTTGTGACATGTATCAGTACTTCGTTCCTATTTATACCTGGATTATATTTCCTTATGTGTATACACCACATTTTGTTTATCTGTTCATCAGTCAATGGACATTTGGGTTGTTTCAACCTTTGGCAATTGTTAATGATCTGCTTTGAATATTCATGTACAAGTTTAAACACCTGTTTTCAGTTCATTTGAGTATATACCTAACAGCAGAATTGCTGAGTCATATGATAATTCTATGTTCAATTTATTGGAAAATAACCAAACTCGTTTTCACAGCAACTACACAATTTTACATTTCTTCCAGGAATGTATGAAGATTCTAATTTCTCCACATTTTCATTAACATTTGTTGTTTTTAATTATTATTAGTGCCTTACATTTTTTAAATAAATTCACATCACTTTGTTCGTATTTTATATGCCAAAGCAAGTCACGTGGTTATGCCTAGCTTTAAGGGTCGGGGAGGGACACGCAGTCCTACTATGTGCCCAAAACAGAAACATTGGGATATTTATGAACAGTCCTAATGAGTGTCACACAATTAATATCAAGGAAGATGAGAGATTAGATCAAAATAGAACCATCATCTCTCTGCAAGTTCATATACACAAACCAGGCCATTATCTCTTACTTAAATAATATAAAGTTTCCAGAAGGAAAATGAACAGAGAATTGCTGAGAGTGTATAGATATGAGCTCAAAGAGGAAGAGGAGGAATAAAGACCAGAAGGAAAGAAGAACAGAGACAAATGAAAAACTTCTAAATTTGACCATCTTATTTTGTTAATTAATTATAAATACATTTTTGGAAAACACAAAAGCATGTCACTTTGAAAAAAAATTAGATCTATTCTTTCTAGTACAAAATATAGTGTAACCAAATACCACCCAAACTCTGTTAATTAAATTTTTGTATTAGAGTTAGTTCACCTTGAAGGGCTCCACAAGTAACTGCTGTAGTACTTTTTGTTAAATAAAATAACCAAATAATTATTTTCTGCTGAACCTACAAAACCAGTCTGAAAAATGTGGAAATCGAAATCTGCATGGAAGGATTTTCCTCTACAAGAGCACTTCCTTGTCAACGAGCTTCCCCTGTCTCCCAGCAACCGCTCCCCTGGGGTTCCCTTTACTGGGAGTAATTTCAGCTGGCAGCTGGTGCAACCTTGAAATGATCCTGTTTTCCTGCTTTCTGATATGTAGAGGTAACCGCTGATAATAATGTGGTTGCTATTCATTGTTATCTGAAGTGTGATAACATGGCAGAATTACCTCGATATGCCCTTTTTTATATCTTGACATTGACTCTGCATATACGGTTGAGTCACATTGAATGAACTTTTTGAAGCCTAAAGATACTTACATTTTAGAAATAAAAATGATTAAATGGGTGGAGGTGGTGTAAATAAACATTGTTGTACTTTGTCCATTTTATAGTTGTTCAATCAGTCAATAAACATTCAGTCCTTCAAACTGCCCAGGTTTGAATCTCAACTCTACCACTACTAATTGTCAGTTCTAAGGCATGCTTATTTATTTATCTATTATATTTTGAATCATCTATAAAATGGAGTTAATAATAGTATTATCACATAGACTCGTGAGGATTAAATGAGCTCACAAATATAGGTTCATAGAACGATGTCTGCCACATAGTAACCCTATGTAATCAATGACTTTGATTGTTTCTTGAAAAATCACTCTTCCTCTTCCACCCCTCCCTAACTGAGTTAGGCACCCTCTGCCATGTGTCTCTCTGGCATGCCATACTTCCCATGGCTAAATAGCACTTAAATGGAATTATAATTGGGTGTTTAATTACCTGTGTCACCCAGTAACTGGAAACTCTAGATGGGAAGGGACCTGGTCTATCTCATTCACCACTGCAACCCTATGTGTTGGATGACTTACCTGTTTTTCCCTGATCAAAATAGTATGGGCATTCTGAAGCAGCCTACTAGGGAACAAGAAGGCAGCAGTTGGCTGAGATTTACCAGTGCTTTGCAGGAACTCTGAGAAGAAAACTGCTGAGTCACAGGCATGTATTTTGCTCAGGGAATACTCTTAACTTGAGGTCTTGCAACTTTGCTGCTTGGGCACACAGCTACTGACCAACTCACCAGAAAACAAAGGCACACAAATACCCACTATCTTTGAACTCTTTCTTGCAAGTAATGGGATTCACTTGAACTAGCTTTAGAAAAGATAGGTGGAGGAGGGGAATGTATATAAGGATATACAGGGTATTCTTCAAAACTCAAGGGCAGGAATGCAGCTGGGTCTTCTGCGGGACTGCCATCAGGAGCTAAGGTGCCCTCTCAGATTCCTCCTCTCTTTCTCTCTGGAGCCAGATGGTTCCTTGATGCTAGATCTCCCTGCCCGTCTGCTTCTTTCTTCTCTTTCTTCACTTCTCTGTTCAGTGGAGGAAAAGTCAACTCTTGGGGTTATATGTAACTCAGTTCCAGCTGCACTGTGAGAATAACTATGTGTTGCTTAGTTGCCAAACTCAATTTCCAGGGGAGAATCTGATTGGTTCAAATGGAGCCAGCTGTCTCCCTTGGTCTAATTTATAATCGCCAAGGATTATCTATTACAAACGAGGTTGCCAGGAGTCCACTTTCATGAATTCACTGTGAACGGGGTCACTGAGAAATGGGCAAATATTCCAGTAGGTTTCTGTTAAGACAATGTAGTTCAAAATGGTCCCCAGTGTTATGCAAGGTTGGGTAAAGGAAAAAACAGCATGGAGTAGAGTACATTTTAGCTAACCAGAACCCACTGGGTTTCAATAGCTTTTGAGAGTTGTCCTTTAACGACATTAAAAACATACAAACAAAACTTCTTTTGGATGAGACTTTATTTGAAATGAACTACATAGTTCTCTAAAGGGGACACATGCTCCTCCCTTTGCCTGGAACTTTCTTCTCTTTCTATATTGAACAAATCTCTAATCCCCACCTGTCTTTCAGATCTCTGTTTTACACATTTCTCAGATAAGGATTAATTATTTGGGCAGACTTGGGGATGGGGAGGGCCCTGTATCTAAAAGAAGGTGTTGAGTCTCTTGCTGGTAAAGCGTGTCTTGTGCTAGTAATGCAGGACTTAGTGGGACAGCGGGAACTCGATTTTTGAGTTGTAGAACTGCTTGACTGCTGGTGAGCAGCACTTTGCTGGCCGTGATCTCTACCTTCATAATCTGAATTGAGAGGACCCAGGTGCCCATATTACAGTAGCACAGGGTGATGGCACCTGTGGTGGTCAGGTCTGGGTACTCCCAGTACATCTGCAAACTATTTTATCAAAATGTAAGTGGAGAATGTGTTTTATGCACAAACTCAGGTATATAAAATATGAGCACTTTGTGTTCTATAAATGAACTTAAATTTCTGTTATGAGTCCCTATTCTGATTTGAGTGGTAGTCATTGAATCTTAGTCAATTTGGGATTCTCCACTTCCCCAGCATTGCATCAAAGTTCTGTGGCAGGGGGGCAGGTGGAATGCCTGCTTTCTGTCTGCTGGTTTCCTTCTGCTAGGAAGTCCTTGTTCTCACCTGATCTTTAGTTGTTGATTCACCCAGGTGCCAATGGAGCCGTCCCTCCTTAGGTCTGGGCCTCTCTCTTAGGTCTTCTCAGGAGCACGGGTTTCCTAGTGTTGCACATCCTCCCAGGCCCACACAAAACCTATGGGGTGCTGCTGCCCTTCACTGTACCTGGGTTGTATTCAGAGGTGTCATCTACTGCCCCTATACTTAGCTAGGTGTAGGGCACTCCAGTAAAGATCTCTTGGGCCCATTTGCCCAGGCCACCACAATCATTTCTAGTCTGAGGTCTTGCTTCCAGTTACCACTCAGTCCGCATCTCAGAACTTCAAACCTATTTAGAGTTACTGCCGTTTGCCCCTCCTGGGCTCTACTGAAGAAAGGCAGCTTAGATCCCCTCAGCATTTAGAACTCCAAACGTATCTGGGATTTCCGTTCTTTTCTTTCTCCATGCCCAGGCAGCCCAGGGAAGAACCAAGGTGAGATATTCCTCTCTCAGAATCAAGTAGAACCAATCTACTAACTAGCCAAGGCCAAAACTTTATCTAGTCTGAGGATGGCAAGTAGAGGAGGAGGTGGAAGGGGAGAAGGAAGGGAATAGGAATAAACAAGAAACCAATGCAGGAATGAACAAAATGAAGTTTTAATGGCTTTCGATGACTTTATTTATTGCAAAATTCTAGAAAGGTCCATTTAATGAATCTTTCACCCACTTGAGAAAGTAGAGGTCACTTATTCAGTGAGATTCAATCTTATTTATTTATTTCACATGATTCACAAAGCTAAATGATCAAGGCAAAGCTGGAGGCAATGTTACTAGATTTTAGCAAGGCAGGTGCGGAAGGAGAGGTCACTGGGGGTCATCAAGAATCCTTAGCATTATTAAGTACTTTTACATATATTATTTCACTTAATCCTAAAAATAACCCAGTGGATGGAAAAGAATTAAACATATTGAATGTCAATTATATCCCTTATACAGTTGAAGAAACTAAATTGCAGACAGATATTACAATTTCTCTAGGCTACATGGCTGGTATATTGGCTTATATTGCTGTGTAATGTACTACTCCATAACTTAGTGGCTTAAAACAACAATAATTCTATTTATTTATACTGCAGACAGGGCTCAGTGAGGAAAGCTTATCAACTGGGGCTGGAGTATCCATTTCCAAGATGGCTCACTCACATGGCGTCAGTTCTTGCTGTCAGCTGGTGTAATGATTAATTTTATGTCAGGTCTGGGCTAAGTGATGCCTAGATAACTGGATGTGTCTGTGAAGGTGTTTCTGGAAGAGACAAGCACTTGAATCAGTAGACCATCACCTTCACCAAAGTGGATGGGCATTACCCAATCCATTGGGAACCTGAACTGAACAAAAAGGTGGAGGAAGGGCAAATTTGCTCTCTGCTTGAGGTGGGACATGTAACTTCTCCTGCCCTTGGATATCAACACTTCTGGTTCTTAGACCTTCAGATTCAAACTGGGACTTATACCATTGGCTCCCCTACTTCTCAAGCATTTAAGTTTGGACTAGAACTACACCACCAGCTTTTCTGGGTTTCCAGCTTCCCAATGACAAATCATAGGACTTCTCAGCCTCCATTAATATGTAAGCCAATCCCTTATAATAAATTCCTTTCTATATATTCTCTCAGTTGTTTTCTCTGAGTTTCTTGGTTCTCTTTCGAATGGCTCTTTCACAGGGTTAGCTTGTTTTTTTCTACAGCACAATAGCCTCAGGGTGGTTGGACTTCTTCTACAGTGGTTGGTCTCTAAGAGATCAAAAGTGGAAATCTTAAGGCCTAGGTTCAGCGTTTGCACAATGTCATTTTCACCATAATTTATTGCTTAAAGTAAGGCAGAAGGTCAGCTTAGATTTGAGGAGAGAGACTACAAAAAATGTGAGTACTGGGAGGCACAGTTTGCTGGGGGTTACTAAAAATAATATAACCACATTGGGCCTGGAATTTTATTGATTCACATTATTGGCAGGTCAAAGAAGTATAGCTGATTTAGGCATGTCGGTAACAAGGCATTCAAATGAGGTCGACAGGAATATACTTCTCTTTGCCTGTCATTACTCTTTCCTCTGTGTTGACACTATGCTCAAGCAGACTCATTGATGATGATGGCAAGATGGCCACAGTATTCTGACTTTCAAGGAGCCATCTAAGATTATGTATCCATTTATCTGTGCAACTATTCTGTCCCTGGAGGATGGAATATGCTCACTGACTAGTGCTCACTTATGTACACATGCTATTGATTAACTACTTACCCAGGAGTGTTTTACAGCTCCCTCCTCAATTGACTGAGAATCTAAAAAGCCAAATACAGTAGATTCTCACTTAATGTTGTTGATAGGTTTTTGGAAACTGGGACTTTAAGCGAAACAAAGTATAATGAAACCGACTTTACCACTGGCTGACATAAACAAGAGTTATACGAATGTAAATAAAATAGATGGGAAAATTCTACCCTTGGCAAGCTTATATTCTCATCGAACAGAGAGAGAAAATAAATTATCATGAACAATTATATTTAAAAATATAACAATGTTTATTGAGCTATAATGAATAATTATACTTCATATATACATATAAATAAGTATAATAAATAACTAAAGCATACAGTACGTTAAATAGTGATAAGTTTTGTGGAAAACAGAGCAGGGATGGATTGGATGTTGTGGGGAGTATGACAAGTGCCCAATAAATATGTATTGATTGATCTTTTCCTCTCAGATGTTTATTTAAATTATTTTACCAGCTTTGCAAATTTACTTGATTCAGTTTAACCTCCTTTTTCATAATACCAGTGAAATCTGTTTATTTTCAAATATTTCCTCTATTCATTTAAAAATTATTTAAAGAGAAACTCATTTCTTTGACATTTTATTAATGTATCTTTAAGGATGGCCCTAAAATCACAAAGAGCAGGGGTTCCAAACATGAATACACCAGGCCAGACTAAAGGATGATGAAGGGCGGGAAGCCTTATTTTGTACCAGGTAGTATTCCAGGCCCAGTGTTGCCAGATTTTTCTAGTGAAAATAGAAGTCAGATTTCAAAATCTGCCAACTAATCACATTTTAAAATATACTGTGCAGGACAAACAAGACTATTATTTTTGGAGTCTGACCTGCAGGCTTCCTTTTCATAACTTTTGCTGTAGAGTACATTGCCTACCTTCACCACTTCTACATTTATCATTCCTGCTTTTTTGGGACACTTGCTTTAATCAAAAGACTAGATTTCATCAATGTTATTATGCATGAATCTGACATTAACTGTTAGTAACTCATGTGCGGACATACTGGCTATAATAACTTAACAAACTTGTATTTTTTATTAACATATTTCATATGCCTCAGTCTAAGTTTTCTTTTCATGAAATTAAAGAGTCAGAAGGGAGCTCGCAGGGGTAGGCTGGGGGTTGGGGGAAGGGATGGGAGTTCCTCTCTTTCAGCCCTTTACTCTTCTTTGGCATCCTTGTAGGTGGTCATTCAGAGTCATCATGAGCATTACCACAAATAGGCAGCTCACTGACCACAAATAGTGGGTCCACCCATAAATGCAGGTCTTTGTGTAACATTTACAACTCACATGTAGTAATCCTGAGCTTGTTCTTCTGAACAGTACAAAGTAAATCTACTCTCAGTCTAAATCAAAAAAGATAAAAAATAGAATAGTGGTTGCCAGGGGCTGGGGCGAGGGAGGAATGAGGAGTTAGTGTTTAATGGGTACAGAGTTTCAGTTTGGGAACATGAAAAAGTTCTGGAGATGGATGGTGATGATGATTGTACAACGGTGTAAATGTACTTAATGACGCAGAACTGTACACTTAAAATGGTTAAACTGTTAAATTTTATGTTATGTGTATTTTACTGCAATAAAAACAAATGTGTTTTATGAATAAGAATAATAAACTCCTATCCATGTGATGCTATTTCAGAAGCTCAGTGACATTTGTTTTATCTAAGACCTGTCCTACTACAATGCTAATACTCAAATAAAATAAAATAAAATAAAATAAAATAAAATAAAATAAAATAAAATAAAATAAAATAAATTAAATAAATCTACTCTCTCTTTCACGTGTCATAATGGTCTGCAAATGATGGACAAGTAATGGGATACTATACCTGGAAAAGTAGTGGTGCTGTACTCCAGATGCAAGCCAGGGAAACAAGAAAAAGAAAAGCATGGACTAGAGGAAGGAGAAAAGAGGAAAGAAGTGAAATAGCTAATAATGGGAAATGCTAGGGGAATTTAGCCCAGGTAGAGGAAGAGGCTTATAAGAATTACAGTGGGGCAAACTTCTTAGGAGCAAAGGCTATAAAGGAAGAGGACAAACAAACTGGAATTCTTGTTAGAAAGTATTGATCAAGGAGTGGGGCTCAGATTAAGCAGGACAGCCTTGGAGAGGTTCAAGTTGCAGCGATGAAACTGAAACTCTATAAACTAAACCATGTCAGACTGGACTAGAAAAGGAAACCATGTAGCTAGAATTCTCTCTTGTATGCCTCATGGAGCTAAAAGTTTCTCATTCTATAGCAAAGTTGCTATGCATATGCTAATGAAGCATGTCATTGTGAGAAACAGCGGTATTAGAAAGATGTATGGGGCAAGGCTGGAGGTCAAAATCTCAACAGAATAAGACCCTTTAAGAAAGAATATACATAAAATGATATTACAGGGCACTATGTAAATGTAAGGTGTTTTTCAGAGTTCTGAGAGGAAACAGATGGTATATTAATCTGTCATGTCAGGGTTAAGAGAATCAGCAAGGGACTTTCGATAGTAGAAAGCCATTGTTATTCCTGGGCCTGAAGAGGGAAGGGAAGGAATGATATTAATGGATACCTGTAGGAGAGAGGCTGTCTGGTAGGCTGTGGCCATCGGTTAGAGGACAATACCATATGCTAAACCAGAGCCTGGCAAAAAGGGAGCTGGGGAACAAATACCCTGACCACTCTCCTCCCATCCTCCAGTACCATTGAGTGAAACAAACGGTACGCTGAGGGGATTGAGTTCTTAGAGAACAGAATTCCAGGACCCACATCAGGATTGGGGAGAGTGGATCTGGAGAGGCAAAGGGAGACTATCTAGCACAGTATTAATATAGCATGGTAGTTAAAACACCAAAAGCCAGGCTGTCTGAATTTGAATGCTGGCACCACCACTTAGTACTGATATGATCTTACCATGTGATTTTTCCTGTCTAAGATGTGGGAGATGCAGATTGCTGACCAATCCAACAGTCATTCCTGTCAATATAAGAAATGTCCAAGCCTGTAGAGAATTTTTATAAAAGTTTTTTTGAGCCAAGCTGACGAAAATTGCCAGGAAGCAAGATCTCAAATGCTCCAGAGAATAGGTTTTGTTGGGAGAAAACAAGGTAAGGATTGGATTACAGGATAATTAACAAGATTATATGTACCCATGAGAGTCTGAAAATGAGGATTATTCTTGCATTTCGAAGGTATGTTAACTTAGATGCACAAGAACAATGGACAAGACTTGCTAAGACGAAGATAAATTTTCTACTAAAGATGTTAAATATGTCTGGAACGTAACTACCCGCCATGACCTGCCTGAATAGGAATTTATGATCAGATCATCCTGCGAGGTTACTTTATGTGACCGGACTTGTCAGTTTTATTATAGACCCCCCCCCTTTTTTTGGTCCACATTCCCAACTTCATTCTCCCTTGCTGCCTTCTACTACAGAATCTAGAAAAGTTAAATACCCTCTTTTCCATACTCCTTTCTGGCCAGGAGTGGCCAAGTGACACAGTTTTGGCCAATAAAATACAAATAAAAGCTAAGGGAAGAGTTTCTTGGAATGTTTTTCCTCTTCTGATAAAAGAGCAGATCAAGCCAGTGGCTCTAGCTTCCTTCCTTATCCCCATTCTTCTTACTGAAGAGACACGATGCCTGGAACTGGGCAGCCATCTTGTGACCATGAGGAAAAGATCTAAATAATCTCCAAGAAACAGGCCCTGGCGTATTAAACCATGAACCATGAGCCAGCAGCCACTTATCTCTGGACTGCTTGATATGAAAGATGAGGAAGGGTGGAGGGAGGGAGGGAGGGAGAGAGAGAGAGGGAGAGAGAGAGAGAGAGAGAGAGAGAGAGAGAGAACTTTAAGTCACTGTTAGTCAGGTTTTCTGCTATTTAAAGCTGAAAGCATTTCCAACTCATACACTAAGCCTGCTTCCTCATTTTAAAAAATAGTAGTTTATTTCAGAGCATTATTGTAAAGATAAAGTAAGGTAATAATAATGTTTGTATAGCACTTAGGATGTAGCAGGTATTTTTTGGAGCACATTACACATGTAAACTTTTTAAAACCTCGCAAGAAATCTATGTGATAGGCATTATTATCTCCATTTTAGAGATAGAGATTAAGTCATTTGACTAAAGTCATCAAACTTGTAAGTTGCAGAGCCAGTATTGGAACCAAGGTAGCCTGACTCCGGGGGTCTGTTCACTTACAAAGAAAGCACTTAGCTCCATAGCACAGAGTAAGTATCCAAAACCTGCCAACAACAATAACGTTGATAATCAGGTGCTACAGGAATGTCCAGAAAAGAATGCAGGGGCATTTCTGTTTGGTGGCTTGGAGGGTGGTTCTTTTCCAAAGCCTACCTTGAAAATGGAACTGTGCACCTGGAATAAAATTTCTTAGACTCCAAGTGAAAAACTCAAGGAGAGGAAGGGCTTATGTGGGTAAGGCAGGAGTTCTGGGGTCAACTAACTGATGACATTTTAGAAGCTACCCCATGATTCTTTTCCTTAGTTTTTTTCTAACCCGTGGGTCTCCATTTCCCAGTGGCTCCACTTCCACTCCCTGGAGCCACTATTTTCCCCTTAGCCCCCTCCAAACTTCACTCTCTAAGAAGTGGGAACATTTTTTCTTGGTGACAACATATCAAGCATTTAATATCAAATATGGCCAGTAGGTGTCAGCATCTATCACAAAAACGAGTGATTGCTTAAGCCATCTTTACGTTTAAACTCCGATTCAAATTATGTGAAACAAATTAGTTTCTTACTTTATTAATTCTTAGAAGGCTGTAATTCCAGTTCCAAACTTCCATTTTGCTAGGTATATGTACAGAAATTACATTTTAAAGTTTTTAAAATGTAGGGAGAAGTTTGAGGATAGACTCTGCCTCCTTGATAAAAAAATTTTTAAAAAAATAATCTTCATTTAAAATTATTTATGCATTGATCCATCAGTCATTTGTTGACCACCTAACTCTGTGTAGCTAACAATAAAGAAGAAAAAGGATTCTTTAGGATAGGATCCTTGATGCTATAGGATACTGAAGTTTAAAAGGATATATTTTGGCTACTGGTGCCCTTTTTGGTAGATGTTTATTGTAGTTCTGGGTTCCCCCAACCTCAATCTATAAATATTCTGCACAACATACACATGTACTCCCATTTTAAGAAAACAGAGCATGTAAAAATCTGGATGTACTAAACAGTGCAGCATCATTAAACTAATATCCATGAGGCACCTATTTTCTTTTCCTTAATGATATTTTTGAAGCCCTCGAAACTTCCTAGTCACACAGGTATTAAAAAGTCTAGCTTGGTGCAGTCCAATGAAAAGCTTCAATTTCATTTCCAGCTCGATGCTCTGTCCCCTCTCCCCGGCTTGGCTCTGACCAAGGGATCTGCACTGGGGAAGGGGACACAGTCTACTCTCACTCCTTCCCACTCTACTTGTGCATCCACTAGGAATGGAGAAGGCAGAGGAGAGACTAAAGAGGGAAAACACAAACTTCTATAGGGAGAAAAGCCCGGTAGGATCTCTGTACTGCACAGATGCTGTCCATCTTATTTACCAGAACTCAGCCCATCCAGGTGCAAAGGGTAGTCTTTATTCTGAAAGAGTATGCACCCATGGTGAGGTAACCTCTTCCAGCATAACCTTTTCTGACCACAACTCTCAGTCTCTTCTGAGCTGATGTCCTCTTGTCAGCAGGCAGCTGCCAACCCAGCATACCAATGAGAAAGTTCAAGTTCTGCTAATTTTTGTGGAGTCAATTACATCACAAGAAACACAAATATCCTTGCTTAAGAATCCTCAGCACTCCTCTAGGGTAATTCTACTACTCCAGGAATATTTCTACTCTGATTTAGACTGTGGGGATTGATGACATAACGTAGCAGGACCTGTTGGGTTCCTCTTAGTCCTATTTTCCTCAGCTTTAAAGCTTTATTAACAATTCCAAGAAAACAGGGAAAGTTCCATTCAATATCCTGGGACCTAAGGTCCTCTGTGTAACATCAGATGTGAAAATAACTGAAAAACCAACCAAATGAGAAGAGCAAAGACTATTTATTCAGAGCGTGCTATAGTTAGGAAGTGAGCCATTGTCACTTGTGTTTTGGCAGAGACTCAAAGGCAGGCAGAGGTGTGGGAAAGCTTTTAAGTGGAAAAAAAACGGAAGGTTTCAGATGTTCTAAGTGAAGACTGTTGGCATGAGGAGGCTGTAGGCTGGCTAACTAGAAGTGGAACATCCTATGTGATTGGTTAAGAGTGCATGTTTGGTTTTCTCTAATTGGTTCTAAATTGGAAGTAGGGAAGCTGTCAGTTATTAATCAAATGCTGGCTATTTGGGGCTGATTGTTACAGAGGTTATTATTTAGCTTCCTGGACTGTCACTAGAGATAGCAAACTGGCTTCTCTCAAATCTAACTTATAGCAGGCTGATATCTGAGGCTGTTTATAATAGATAAGGGGTTGGTTTCCTGGACAGGTTGCTGCAGGTTGTGGGTTGAAGTTCTATTTTTATATCTGATCTGGTTATTGTCCATTTGTATATTCAGTCTTTCAGTAGCAAGCAGTAAGCTTGGCTTTTCTTTATTACCTATGATAGTGCCTCACATTTGTGTCATGTTTTACAAGTTATAAAGTTTATTTATGTGTATCCCCAAAACTTATGAAGGGGTTCAAAATGAGTCTTCCCAGAATGTTCCACTTTGGCACGCAGATTATTTTGAAGACAACTGAGGCCCAAAAGACTTAGAAAGAGCTTTTATCTCTCCCTTTATTGCCTAAAAAAATTTTAGATAGAGGGCTTGGTCCAGGAAGAGAACTATCACCAAAGATAACTATGAAAAATATGAACTAGGTGTGGTAGACTTGGGCAAATTTAGCAAGGCCTGCTTGTTCAAAGTCATATCTGTGTCCCATTGTCTCTGCATGGCTTGGTAAGCATTTATTTACCACACATTTGCTTTTCCAACTTCCTGTAAATTGTCTTTTTCTCTTTTGAAGTCTCAGAACTCTACCCCTTCTCCTTGAATAGAAAAAAAAAACAGTATATAAGTCTCAGCTGAAGCTCAGAAACAGCTATCAGTTTAATTGCCTGCCTGCTTACCTGTAGGTCTCATATTCTTATAGGGCCCTGTATGTACATAATTAAATTTTACTTTATCTTATTATTAATTATTAGACCAGACAGAAGAACGTGGAAGGGTAGAAGAAAACTCTTTTCTCCCTGGCACTAAGTATAAAAATTCTGCAGAACATTGGTTTTCTTCATTGTGAAGCTAAGAAATAGGCTAAGAAAAGTCAAGTGACTTTCCACAGTCACATAGCTGCTTAGGAGCTAAGTAGTGTGGTCACCATGTATCCTGACTTTCTTAATTTGTCCCAGTTTGTCCTGGTACCTGGTCCAGTTAGCATAGCACCCCCTTTTATTCTCAAAAGTGCTCTGGCTTGAACAATAAATCTTTTATCTTATCCAGCAGGGACTTGAACCTACAACTTCTCAGTTCCAAGACCACTGCTCTGTTTACCTGGCTTTATTAATCCCAGGCTCCATTGTCACTGTCACTCCACCTTCAGGCCTTTGCCAATGTTCACCCCTGAGTGGACTTGTGTACAATGATGTGTTTAAAGAAAAATTCTCTTTCAAATCTGCCCCATTGCCAACTGGTTGATGAGGGTCAATCACAAAAAGTTTCTGTTAAGAGATAATTAGCAAAACGAAAATAGAAATGTGAAAATAAAACTTGGCATTTAGTAGTTTACTGCCCCTTAAGGAGCTAGCAGCAGCAGTTTGAATGTTGGTAGTAAACACTAGCGGAGGAGGATGACGTGCATTTGTGTCAATGTTTTACATCCCACCCAGGGCAATTTTCACTAAACTGAGGCCCCTGGACTTTAAAAGCTCACTGAGTCATTTAAAATAACAAAAATTGTGTAAATGAACCAGTTACAAACCCATTCAAGATTATTTCCCTTCATCAGTACTTGGAGAAGAATGTCAGTTTATTTTTTGAAGTCAATTAATTCCGCCTTTCTTAAGTAGAGTGTTTGATTGCCTTAAGCAACCCTACAGAAAGTCTTTTTTTCTGGAACAAAAAGCCCTCTGCATAGTTTATGTTAATGCAAACCTGCAGGTGGCAAATGACTGCTCTTTGGAATGAAAGCAAATGGCTACTTTGAAACTATTGAGATGCGATAAGGCTCCTGATTTGAGAAAAACGAAACATTGCAGCAAGAAATAAGTTGGTCACTCGTGGTCCCTTTGTGAACCTTGGGACCTGCTACACAGCCAACCTCCCCCTCCCACCTCATTCCCTATTCTCATCTCTGCTGTGATTCTTGAATTAATAAACTCCTCTGGGAAGGAAGATCCTTGAAGTCAGTCCCCAAACTTTTCATAAATCATTCAATGCAAGAATTCTTCACAGCAGGAAAGGAACCTCTTAGAACTCAATTTTAATTTTATATCCTGGTTGGAATTGCCAGAGGCAGCCTGTTCCATTCTCCTAATTTCTGGCACAGAAGATATTAAAAGTGGTATGTCCATTTTATTGATGAGTTACCTGAGTCTCTAGGGATGACATGAATGGCAGAATTGGGACGAGAACCCCAGTCTCCTAAGGTAGTGTTCACTCCACTGTACCCTCTTTGCAGCTAGCTAGAGGCTGTAGAGACAAGAGGCCATCTCTAGCTTGCAAACAGCCTTATTTTCCGAAAGTTCATTTGTATATATAGGGGTAGAAAACTCTTTCCTTCTCTTGCTAAGTTCTTTGGCTGGCCTAATAAATAATTAAATTGACATAAAACAGATTAACAGAAGAAAAACAAAGTTTGTGTATATGGGAGCCCCATAAAAATATGAGATTCTTTGACTTTCAGATAATTTAGGCTTAAATACCATCTTGAGCTAAAAGGAAGTGCGTTAATGGTCTGGGGCTTCAAAGGGTGGAAGATGATTCACAGGAAGACGAAAAGAGCACATGTTTGGTAAATAAATGTTTGCCATGCCAAGCATAAAGTCTTTCTGTTATAAAAAGTTATCTCTGGTAATAGCTCTCTTCCTGGTATAATAAGCCGTCCACCTACATTCTTTAAGGCAGTTAAGAGGGAGGTAAACAACTCTTCCTGAGTCTGCAGGTTCCTGATTGTCTTCAGCTCAAAATAATCCACGTGCCAAAGTGGCACATTCAGCAGTGATATATTCTGCTCCCCCTCATATGTCATTTTTTGGAACTTAGGACACATTTTCTCCTATTTAAATGTTATTTAAATGTTGGCTGGGTTCTCTGGCAGTTCAAAATCTGTTTTAACCTGTATTACTGTCACAGTCCTTGAAGCAGCCCAAGCACCCACTAAAATTCAAGTGCTGAGCCTGACACTGGCCCTTAAGCTTTTCTGAAAGCTAAGCCCTGAGGTCTCAGAGAACCCTAAATGGGCCAGAGTTTAGGGAAAGAGAACGAGGCTGATGGAGGAGCCAAGACTGGGCATCTTTTAAATATTTCAGGGGAGGCTAGAGGCTTTGACCTCTGTGGGTGAGAAATGGGGAGAACGAGATATTTCAGGGCTGAGAATAGTCCAATAATGAAGCATGGGAGTCTAGTGATGGGGAAAAAGGTTATTTTACAAGCTATTCCTTCATAAATTAGATGTTCTAATAAGTTGTAAAATGCCTATATAAAATTAGGGTAGATTCAGAGGGATAGTTCTCTCTTTATAGCAAAGGAAGGGCCAGAAACTCCTGTAAAATACTCCCTTGGTGGGATAAATCACTGAATTAGTGTACCATCTGAAGGTAGCTTCCTCATAAGATAGCTGTGGGTCCAGGGTGGCCGATACTAGATCCCAGCCTTCCTCTAGACGGACTTGTCCCCAGGAGGAGTAAACTGAGAGTGCTGAGCATTTGTCTCTTGAGAGCCCAGGAATGTGACACCCTCTGATGAGCTGGGCTGTGCCTTCAGGATTTCTTGAAGTCTTAGTTGAGATGTGGAGCACATTAACAGCCAGGCAGTGGGGGACCAACATGACCTCTTGGACTTTATGAGACCTGTTTTCAACAGTGATGCCTTTGGTAGCAAGAAGTCAGAGTCTGCTGGACTCACCCTGAACACACCTGATCCCATCTGATCTCGGAAGCTAACCAGGGTCAGGCCTGGTTAGTACTTGGATGGGAGACCACCTAGGAAAACCAGGTGCTGTAGGCGAAAATAAAATAAAATAAAAAAGTTTTATTGTCATTCAGAAATAGTGAGATCAGCAAATCAGATGATTGCCAATGAAAAGACAGTTACTTACAGTTCCCAAGAGGAGAGGGGTATGCCACACCACAGTGAAAGGGCCACACGGGGAAGCACCAGGGTTGGTTTAGAGGTAAAGAGAATTCAGGGAAATTATGGGTAAGAGCCTTTATTGTGGTTTCTGTGGGAAGAAACAGGTGAGACAGGGTGAGCAGGCTGAGGATTAGCTAGTTTTAATTATTTCAATGGGTTCTGGGGTATGGTGGTTGGCTCTAGCTGTCGGGTACCTGGCCCTGGTGATTAGAGCAGGGAAATAGTGGCCCTGTGTGTGAGAGCCTGATTCGGGGTGGGGGTAGCAGCGTGGCTCTGGATTTGGTAGTTTGCACATGAAAGGAGCACTGCAAAGAAATCTTTATTGTCTATTTCTAGGCTAGCCCCGGGAAGGGCAGTCTATCCAGGGTCAGCAAGGCCCCAAGATGTCAAAGCACTGGAAACGAAGAAGATGAAAATGCATGGTAAATACTGGTACTCCCTTCTGCAGTGGCAATGTGGAAGCCGGTCTGATTTTCTCTTTGGCTGAAGTGAGATGCCCCAACCCCTATGCACTACTCTCTTCCCCATGATTCTTGGATAATTCAAGGAAGGAGATACCATGCTTCCTGCTAGTAGGGCAGATGGAGCCTGAAGCAAATAATTAGAAAAATGTGAGAGGTGTGACCATGTTTGATCTTTGAATTTGTACAGCAGTCCATGCCAGTGACAATAGTGAGAATTCAGTTGATCAGACTCAAATACACAGAAAGAATTTTAAAGTACTTCCATTTCAAAACTCTGTAACTCTCATTATCCTAATAAAATGCAAGCAAAAAGGAAATTGATGAATATTTAAATCAACCTAAAATATGATTTTAAATCATTTTTAAAATTGGCAGAACAAATGGGACTTTGGATAATTCTTCAGGCATTGCACACTTTCAGGGAATTACAATTTGGTGGTGCTCAAACACCACAATAAACATGAAGGGTACCAGAATATGCCATCCCAAAATAAATCTCCATGGCCTATGGATTTTTTTTTTTTTTTTTTTTTTGAGTTAAAGGCCATTGAGAACCAGCAGGCACAGGAAGAGCTCTTTACCTCCCACTAAATGCCTAAAATAGAATATAAATTTCTCCTTTTGTAAAGGAAATTTTCATATAAAGATTATCTCCATACCAGGAAGAGAGCTACTCCCAAGGGCAACTCTTATCATCTGAAAGACTCTTATCTGCAAGGAAAACAACACTTACTTGCCATGCATTTCTTTCCCTCTCCTTCCCATAAGTTGCCTTCCCTGACCAGAATCCCCAGGCCCCTTTTCCTTTGTTTAGGCTGTGATGGTATTTAAACCTCAATTATCTGGCTGCTTCCTTGAGCCACACTTTTTTTTTTTTTTTAACTCTAGTGCATCTCTATGTAATTAAAAGTTTTTTCTCTTGTTTCTCTTTTAACAGTTTGATTAATAGGCTCCAGACTTTGAATCTAGGAGAGTAGAGGGACAAAGATTTTCCCTCCCCTACACATACATGACCAAGTACTAGGGAGATTATATATATATAAACACCTTTATTCTGTGCACGTGAAGCTACAAGCTTATTCCTTAACCTAATTCTCATCCGTTTTCCTCAGAAAATTTCTAGGCAGTGCCTTCTGAGATGCCAATTTGCTATTGCATAAATGTTGCATTATCGAATGTTGGAAATTAGCACAGAGGTTTTGACAATGGATAAACCACATGCCTTGCTTCCAAGGAGCTCCTGAACTAGGGATGAATGATTCTTAATGTTTACTTGGTCACAGATCCCTAATCATCCCTGTAGAAGTTCATGGATTACAGAGTAAGAACCCAGGTTTAGCAGGAAAGGCAGACAAGTAAATGATACCAGAGAGTGTTTGATACAACCTAAGTCTATACACTAATGGTTCTGTGGATGAAAAGGTGGATATGTACAAGTTCAGTGACTGAAAGTAACCTCACAGGGTGATCTGATCATAAATTCCTAACTGGGCAGGTCATGGTGGGTAGTCACCCTCCAGACTTGTAACTTTTTTAGTGAAAGGTTTTTAAGCAAGCTCTGTTCATTGTTCTTGTGCATCTGGGTTAACATACCTTTGAGATGCCAGAAGTAATCCTCTTTTCCAGACCCCTTGAAGATGTAACCACCCTCAAGGGAGCACATACTATTGTTAACTATTGTGTACCTTCTCTCCCATCTTCATGCAGCCTTCCTTATTTTCCCTTTATAATTCCAAATGTATTAAATAAACTGCAAAATTGTCATTCTCTGAAGCATTCGAGGCCTTGATTCCTGGCAGTTGTTGTCAGTTTGGCTCAAGTGAACTCTTATTAAAATTCTCTACAGGTTTGGACAGTTTTTCACATCCATTTCTTACATTGACAGTTCTTAGCCTTGGCTCCTCATGGAAACATCTAGGGACCTTTTGAAAAATACTAGTGTCCTGATCCCAGGCCTAGAGGCCCTGATTTAGTTGGTCTGGGGAAACGCCTGTATATGGGGAGTATTGAAAAGGTCCCTGGAGATTCCAGTTCTCACCACTGGCAAGGTTCTCTAGAAACACAGTTAAGGAGTGATTAGCTGTAGATCTCCCCAAAGCTAAAGTCACCCCATACCTACCACAATAAGGAGCTGGAGACAAGTAGCTAAATAGGTGAGAAACAACCCTCATTACAGGAAAAATTACCAAAAATCAAATGTGAAGGAAGAAGCAAGGCCAGATCTTGGAGAACAAATATGGCGGCTGGTTGAGGAAGTAGTTCGGAAATGAAGTTCTGACTGTGTTCAGACAGAATTCGGGATATGCTCTTAGGATGTGTTTGGTGGTTGATAGTGGCTGAGTAGGGCTAGCTATGACCAAACTCCTGCAAAAGCTCCTGTCAATAACAGAAAATGTGTGAAGATAGCAAGTGGTAAGTGACTGAGAACAGCCATCAGACATTAATCAGCACAGGAAACCCTGAGGAGCAAGGCTTAGTAGAACTGGACTGGAGGGAATTAATAAGAGGACTAACAACTCCATCCAAATATTTATTGAGAGCTTACTATGCTTTACACATATTACTTTATTTAACCCTCACAACCAGCCCAAGGAAGTAGATATGATGGTCTCCTTCTGCAGATGGGGAAATTGAGGCTTAAAATTTTGAAAGACAAATTGCACTGGGCAATTAGGAGCTGGTTTTATCCAGGCTATTGCGGTAAGGAGAAGGTTCATTAGTGAGGACCATCTCAAAGAAAGAGAAGGGGGCCTGGGGTTTTACAGAAGCAGATAAACAAGGGAATGAGTCCTGGGGAGGATGGAGACAAGTCTCATCATGGAATCTACATAGGCAGCATTGTTCTTTGAGAGATTAGCTATTTTCTAGGGTACGAAAGGGTGGGGGGATTTCTTAACCCTTCCTGTTTTCTCAGGGTTCAGGTAAAATTCAACATTGTCAAAAGGCTGAGAAAGTATCTAAAGTCAATCAGCCAGGAAGTGGCCTGGCTGGATTCAGACCCAGTCAATCTTTTCTGAATTTGTGTCCAGAACATTAGTTTCTATAAAAAGAGAGATTGAGTGCCATTCAGCCAGAAAATACCAGACCAGGGAAGACTCCAGAGAGCAAGGTTTAGGCTCAGTTATCTTGTGAGCCTGGATGGAATCACAGTGTTGGGTTCTAGTTAAATAGCTCTAGAATCAGTCTTTGAGGAATCCAATCAGGGTTCAAGAGTGGGAATGAAGCCTCAGCCCCACTATAGGCAAGGAGCCAGCCAGGAACTGGTAAAAGGCCCTGGGGTAGAAGCTGTCTCAGGCCTCCTTCTGTGTTAGACACTCTTCTGGGGTTATGCAGACAGGTGGGCAGATATGCAGGGAGTGAGAGGCCTTTCCACCTTCGAGGAGCTGCTCAGGTGATCCTAGCAGCTAACAGGCAGGCAGCCAGGCTGTTTCACATCAATTAGCTTCATTCTCATGGACTCATTAAGGAAGTTCAAGGACCTTTATTGCTTTGTTGACTGAAGGGTAAAAAGAAAATGAGTTTTTTACACTTGTTCAGCTTAATAATTAAACAGAAGAGAGGTACTCCTGTGCTTTCTAACTTGTGGGGCCTCAGATGTACCTTCTCTAGGGATGCTTATGCCAATATCTTCTCATTAATAAATATTTATTTAGCTTTGGCAGTGTGCTAGCCACAGGTACAGGCTGTTCAGTGAATAAAACAGATTAATCTTTTCTTTTCTGAAACTTACAATCTGGTATAGAAATAGTAAACACAATAAATAAGTAAATTACGGACAATAATAGAATATGATATGTGCTTTAGGAAAAATACACAAGGTAAGGGGTCTTGAAGTGCTAGTGGTGGGTTTTGCATTTTAAATAGGGTGGTCAGTGCAAAGACTTGACAGTGAGAAAGTGAGCCTTTCAGAAATCTGGGGAAGGGTGCTTTAAACAGAGGGAAGAGCCAGTGCAAAGGCCCTGAAGTATTAGTGTGCCTTGTGCGTTCAATGAATAGCCGAAAGGTTTGGCTGGAATCAAATAAGGAAGGAAGAGTGTAATAGGAGAGGTCAGAGAAAGGATGGGGGCCACATGGTGTAGGACCTTAGAGGCCTTTATAAGGGCTTTTGCTTTTACTCTGAATAAAGTGGGGACTAGAACATTTGTTATCATCATATTATTATGACCATTGCTTTTTTATTTGCCTTCTCTTGGTTTAGGTGTTTTTAGCATCATGGAGGATCCAGGGCAGCAATCAGGAGTAAAGAAGCCTAAGTCCATATGTCAGTCCAGGGCATCAGTCAGAGAGAGACATCGGGGTTAGAAACGAAACATCAGTGTGGCAGTGAAATTAAGGGGAAAAAACAGAAGAGTCCAGAATTACAGAACTTGGTTCAAATATCTCTACTTCTGGGAAGCCTTCACTGACTCATCTCCAAAAGAGAGCTGAGGACCCTTTGTTTGGGCTCCTATAGCACCTCGTGCTTGTCCCATCATAACATCAACCCATTCTGTTGTATTTGTTAGTCTGTCAACCCTCTCTCAAACTTGGCTCCTTGAGGTTAGGGTCTCTGTCTTATTTATTGTTTTTTGTTCCCCCATAGTATCAAATTCATTTCTGGCATGTGGTAGATGCTCAGAGAATGATTAATCAGTGAATGCTCACTATACATTATTGAATACTCCTATGTGCCGGGAATCATCTATGTATTGTATATGCATTAACGCACTTAATTTTCCTGGTAACTCTCAGAAATAAAGATTATTACTGTTCCACTTTACTGATGAGTAAATTGAGGTTCAGAGTGGTTAAGTAACTTGTCCAAGTTTATTCAATAAGTGAAGAAGCCTAGTCATTTCAACCTTGTCAGTCAGGGTTCAGAGCCTGTGCTATTAACCACCACAATATGGATGGATGGGTGGATGTGTCGAAGGGTAGTAGATGAGTGGATGGGTGGATAGGTGAATGAATAGGTAGATAGGTGGAATGATGGGTAGAAGTGTGAAAGGGCAAGCAGATGGGTAGGTGGTAGAGAGGTAAGGAGATTAACCCGTGGGTGGAATGGGTAAACAGATGGGTGGATGATGGTTGGAACATGCCAGAGTTATGCTGCAAAGTGTGAATTAATGTTCTCAGAAGTTAGCAAAAATGGGGGAAATATTAAAATTTATGTTTATTCATTAATCATTTGAGAGTGTTAGTGAACAAAAGCCTAGAGGTAAAGTTTTTTTCTTTTACTTTTACTTTTTGAGTTATAATTTACCTCCTGTGATTTATGCCAGTCTTAAGTGTTACAGTTCAATGGGTTCAACAGAGAGGGGAATTTTGAGTTGCGTCTTGGAAGAATGATCAGGAGGCTAAAGGTCAGGAAAACACAGCATGTGCAAAGGAACGGAGAGCTAAAAGAACATTAAGTCCCTTGTGACAGCAGTTTGTCTCAAGAATAACATATCGTTTGGTCATGATAAATATATAAGACTGGAGGCAAGTTCACAGATATACATGCCAGAGACAGGAAACTAGTTTATAGTACAGAATTTTATTGCTACTTCTATGTGTAAAACGTTTACTATCCAAAGCAAGACTTCTGTCTTTTGCCTTCTCTTTGGAGTCCTTTGATTCTGTCCCTTTCAGCTTTACTTTTACTGGGTGCTATTCCAACAAATGCAGGTGGTTTGCTTACATTTCACCAGTACAAGCTACTACATTAACTCTTGTGAGGATGGGAGAAAATTTTCATTTCCCTCCTCTGGTTCTGTGGGCTGGCTGAATAATCAAATCAACAGGAGGCAGATTGATAAGAGAAAATTAATTTAATTTCGTGTGCATGGAAACCCCATATACATGAGAGAGTCAGAGACTCTGCATCCATGATAGGTTCAGAGATAGAAAGGGGGATTGAGGTATCGGCATCTTGAACTGGGGATGAGATAAAGCGACTTGGGGGATTCAAAAGGTCATTGCAGGATGATAAGAAGAGGGGAACTTTAGCAAATAGAACTTTTCCCTGCCCAAAAGTCAAAAGAAGTTATCTCTGATAATCTGTTATGGGCAAGGAGTTTAATTCAAACTCTTCTAGGCAGTTGGTGGGAAGCCTTAGAAGTTTCTCTTGAACCTGAAGCTAAAATTGCCTTTAGTTCTAAGTAATCTGCATACCACTGAAGCACATCTTAGGGTGGCTTGTTCTGGATCCCTACACCCTACATATCTAGCCAGCTGGCTTTCTAGTTAATTTCTGACAGTGCAGAGTCATTTATTCTTGAGGATGTGGATATACACACCAGCTGCATTTAGAATCACTATATGCTGTGAATAAGGACACTATTCAAGAGTTATGAGAATGGACAAGGCATCAACAATGTAAACATATCAGCACCAAAATAGAGGAGAGATCCCAAATACCATTAGAGCTGAGAACCCCATTTACCAGCAGGTGTCTTTACTGCTATTTCTGCAGTATCTAGATCATAGCAGGCACTTAAAAATATTTCTTGAATCCCTGAATTGTTCTAGGTTCTCTTAGGAACACAGAAGTTCTGAAATCAAGACATATAATCTAGTGAGAGACATAGACCCTCAACTCAAATAACATTACAAGGAAATGAATGAAAGATGAATAAATGATGGCCAAAGGGTCAACATCAATAATAGAAACCCAAATAACCTGCTTTAAGCTAGTTAACTATCTTATAAATTTGACAGCCTTAATAAAATTCCTGAACATTGCTTTAAAAGACACAGATAACTTAGATGCTTTCTTTTTAAAAGGACATAATTATAGATAACATAGACTTCAAAAGGGTAAAGGATTTACAGATTCTATTTGCCTATTTTTAGAAATATTTTACTCTGCAGCTCTGAAGAAGAGAAATTTTGTGACATTCAAAATATAGGATAATTAAACCTAAAGATGCAGACAACTAAAATTTTGAATATTGTAATCTTATATATTGGAAAATGGTGTATAGACTTCATTGACATGTGGGAACTTTAAAAATACTATGTTCCACTTCTTTTATCCTTGGCTGAACTCTGAGTTCTTATCGATTTATTAAATTTGATTTCTCCCTCACTTAAATTTTAACAAAATGCTTCATCAGACAAACAGTCGTGGTAAGTTTTATTTAATTTTAAAAATAAGTTTTTATTCATTAGGAAAGCTTAGCCAAGTTTGTTTTTTTCTGAGATAAATATGTCTGTCTACAGATTTTTTTTCATGCTAAAAGCTTTAAAATGTAAAGTTCATGAATAATTATTACCTGTCACCTCTTGGATTTATGTTGGATATAGACTGACTCATTGATTGTCCCCTAAATATCAAATCAGAAAACCCTGTGATACAACTTGCTATAAATTCTGCAAATGTTCAACTTTTGTTCTTTTTCTCCACTGAACTAGTCAGTGATTTTTCAAATGTAGTTCAGAATTCATAATATATGGTTTCTGGGGACCAGAGCTAGCTATAGACCACTGTGACATTGAGGCTTCTGTCATCATAGCATTTATGCTTCTATTTCTGATGTGGATTAACAAATGTTCATAATGTTTCCTGAAAAAAATATAAGCTCACTCATTTATTCAATAACTATTTTAATGAGTACTTACTAAATGTCAGACAGAATGCTAAATGAGGGATTACAGCTGTGAATAAAACTGACATAGACCGAATTCTCATAGAATTTACATTCTAGTGAGGGCAAAGATAACAAACAAATAAATACTTAAATGAACAACATAATTTTAAATATATGATTAGAACTCTAAACCAAATAAAATAATGTAATGTGATGAAGAGAGACTGGGTGGGGATGAAGTGATTTTGGAATGGGTGCTTAGAGCTGTCCTCTCTAAAGAGGTGATATATAAGCTGAGACCTGAATGACAAGAATAAAATTAGTCCAGAAAGATGGGCTGAGAAGATGAACTGTAGCTTTTAGCATTCTGTGCTAGCAAATTGCTATCAATTTTCCAACCTCATTTTTCACTCTTCCCCACCTGCACCTGCTGCTCTAGCCAGGTGTATGCCTAGAGTGATGACTGTCATCGCCCACTTTATGGAGGTGACATTCTTCATAAGCCTCAAGTCACCTTACATAAACCCCAAATATGTAGATTCCTCTTACCCACAAATGCTATTGTTCCTTAAATGATAAAATAAGGGGGAGAGGAAAAATTTATGACATTGTTCAGCATCTAGAGAAAAGCACTCACCTGTTCCATGTACCTTTATTCTGCGGGGAAGAGAGTAGAGTGTTGTATAGGATGACTTCACCAAAGACATGAAAATGAAGGTGAGCTTTTGGACTACAGCGTCCAACCAGTTAGGGCAACCACCAACCTATGAACTCCTGCAGATGGTCATTTAGTACATTGAGTTGATACCTTTGAGATCTGATTAGACCCCTTAAGAAGATTCCTCTTCTTATTTCCAGAGGAACATCTGGCAGCAGAAAATTGAAACTGTGTGTCAGAGCTGGGGAGAAATGTCCCTGAACCTACCACCCAAATCCAAAAGCAACACTGTCACTAAGTTTCAGGAGCCTTCTAACAGTAAGTATCCTTCTATGCCATGCTTCTCTTGCTTCTAAGCCTGAAGATTCTATTATTCTAGAATGCTCAAACCTTTCTAATATTCCCATGCAAATATTGCCCATTATTGAAAGTCATCTCTTCTCTAATGCCTTTCCCACTGACTCTGGCTTCTCTGAGATCCTGCTGTGCTTAGGATATTACTCTGAAGTCTCTGAGTTAGTATATTGGTATTCTTATAACACTCTTTGCCCAGAGATTATGATGATCAGCCTGGTCCAAGAACTTACTCTCCATGCTAGGGAGACTCAAGAGGAGAGGGAACAAGTGGATGAGCAGGGAAGGGACAGAGTTGGTCCCCTAGTCACTATAGTTCTTTGGTTACCACAAGGAGATCTCCTCAGTTTGAATGAAACTGGTCTTTCTGGTTCAAAGCCACAAGTCTTAGTGTAAAGGTTCTTAAACTTTAGTTGTCAGAAGAATCGCCCAGGTGGCTTGTTACGAATGCAGATTTCTAGGGATCAGCTCTTGTTCAATAAATCTGGTGAGGCCCAGGAATCTGCATTTGTCATAAGCCCCTCAGATAATTGGGGTGTTGCTTATCTGTGGACATTTTGAGGAACATTTACATAATGGAAAGTAGGGGACCATTGCTCACATCTGCTTTCTCCGTGTGTGACAGGGTACTCTATTTTAAGATGGGATCCTAACATTCTCATTTACCCAACAAACATTTACTTAGACCAAGAACCACACAAGGCATAGCCATAACAATATTTGGGGCATACTTACACTAAAAGGTTATCCACTGTTTATCTGAAATCCACATTTAACCCTGCATTCTGTATTTTATCTGGCAAGGCTAAGTGGCAGGGGGTGGGAAGAGTTGTTGCAAGTTGGGTCTTCTGGCAAGCAGATTCGAAAATGGAGTTTAGTGTGTAGGATATTTATTAAGAAGTGCCCTGAGATCTACACATGTGGAAGGGAGAAGGAAGCCAGGTTGGGCTGAGAAATAGTGTGAACCGACAGGTAAGCCCAATGGCCTCAAGAAATCCTAAAGGCAGCTGTAGACCCAAAAGCATCAGAGTTGTCCCATAGTGAGCTAAAATGGCTGGTACCGCCTCCATCCATCTCTGGGAATGAGCTGCCCCAGGAAGGGTATGACCTTAGGCAAGGTGGCTCTCTGTAGCTGAGGCTGACCCCTGAGGGGCAGAAGCTGAAGGTTCTGTGCTGACAGCACTCCCAGCAGCCTGGCAAGTCCTTCCCTGATGGGGGACCTGGGGCCTCTCCATCAGTGTTTCTACAACAAGAGTCTGAGGTCTAGCAATGAGCCCAGTGGTTCCAGCTATTCAAATGTGAACATTAAAAATTAATATGATCTTACTTCATACTTGAGAGATTGAAATACCTGAATATAGTGGTTATATTTGTTTGACAGGAAGCTTCTGGCCTTTACCACATATTATTACTATTGGCTTCTTTCAGCTGGTTCACAGTGTGATACTTTTGTAGATACCAACTTTCAAATCTCTATAGCCCAGAAAATAGAATTCTGAGAAATGAATGAGTGATTTATAGTGAAATATCTCAGGGTTTAAGGAACAGAGCGGATGAAAAGCTATGATCAGTGGCTAATCATGGGCTGATGAATTCCCTTCCTTCCTGTAGTCCACATGAGTAGTAAAGCACGATCAGTTTGTCCAACACTGTCCCAGGGTTACCCTGTCTCCCATTCTCCATCCATCCATTCATTCATTCATTCATTTATTCATTCAGCCAAGTACTAACTGACATTGTCCATAGAAATAAGGCTCTTAATCCTCACATAGAATTTCTGAGAACTTTCCATTAGTACAATTTGAGTGGAGATGGAAAAGTTGTTGTCACTTAATATATTTATTTATTTTTTTACTTTTTAATATCTTCCAATCCTTCATTTGCTTTTCCTTGAAATAGGCTTCCCAGTCTCTCTTTCTTTTACATCAATAATTTATTTTTAAAAACACTGTTTTCATAGCAACTTTATAAGTTAACAGCTCATCTAGGCCAGAGGGATCTTCAGAAAACTGTTTATGATAGAATCACCAGGTCTTCCAAGAAAAAAAATTAAAGATGCTTAAAACATTTAAAAGCTCAACAATGTGAGAGAATAAACACACACACACACACACGCACACACACACACACACACACACAAATACATGTACACACAGAATTGGCTGATGGTATAATGTGAAATTTTCTGCATTCTAGCATCTTATTACAGTATATGAACAGGGCAGAATTCCCTGAGAGAGGTATACACCATGCTAGGGGATGTAGAACTAGAGGAAAGGAGTGGGCCTAGCAATGGTGAGAATAATATTTTTCTGCTATGAAGTTTCAAGGAGGCCTTGTGGGTCACAGCCCTGGAGTTCCTCATCTTTTTCAGATGGAAGAATGTCTAAAGTTTGATTACCATATCTCTGATTTTATAGAGGAGGAATAGAGGCTTAGAGAAAAGTGATATTTAGGAGAACATAAAGTACCAACAGAACATAAAGTACCAACAGAACATAAAGTAGAGAAAGAAGATGATGGATGGCTATGAAAATATACAACCTATATTTTCTACTGTGAAGAGCAAAATTGCCTGGCTGGCCCCAACTTCTGCCCCAGTAGATCCACTCTCACCTTTATGTTGAGTCCCGCTTCCCAGGACTGCTCCTGCCAGTGATGAAGCATGGCAGAGGGGTTAAGCCAAGCCCATCCAAGAGGGGTGTGACTATGGCTTGAGGACTCCACATCAGCTTGCCCAAAACTCTTCCTCCTCAATTCTTCTTCCTCTTCACTTTTCAAAATTGAGTAGTCTTGGCTTCTTATTATTGAGTTATGAAAGTTCTTTACATATTCTAAATACAAATCCTTGGTCCTGTTTACACACTGTGAATATTTTCTCCCATTACATGGCTTGACTATTCCTTTTTTTAATGGTGCATATCTAAAAGAGCGTAAGTTTATAATTTTGATTAAGTCCAATTTATATATCATGCTTTTGGTGCCCAGTCTAAAAAATCTTGGCCTACCTTAGAGTCACAAATATTTTCTGCTGTATCTTTTCTACAAATTTTATATCTTTAAGTACAGCATGTCCTCAATTAAAGTCATTTCATTCAATATTATTTCATTATAGAGCTGAGTTGCTATAGAAATTTAACTCTTGTTTATATCAATTAACTTATGGTAAAATTACTTTCATTATATGTCATTTTTCTTAAAGTCACAGAACCTATTGATGATGTTAAGTAAGCACTTACGATGTTATGTATAGGCTTATGATTCATTAAAATAAAATTTTATGTATAATGTATAGTAGTAGTTGAGGTTCATTTCTTTCATATGAATATTTAGTGATTCTAGCACCATTTATTGAAAAAGCTATTTTCTCACCGTTGTATTACCTTGGCATGTTTATAAAAAGTTGGCTATATGTGTAGGTCTATTTCAGGACTTTCTCCTCTTTTCTACTAATCGATATATTAAACATTATGCCAATAATACTTTGTTTTAGTTTTTTTTCCAGTTTTATCAAGAAATAATTGACATATATTACCATATATGTTTAAGGTGTATAGCATGATGGTTTGATTGTCATATATGGAGAAATGATTACTACAATAGGTTTAGTTAACATCCATCATCTTATAGAGATACAAGAAAAAGAAAAAAATTCTCCTTGTGATGAGAACTAATAGAATCTACTGTCTTAACAAATTTCCTATGTACTATACAGCCGTGTTACCTATAGTCATCATGTTGTATGTTACATCCCCAGTGCTTATTTATCTTATAACTAGAAGTTTGTACCTTTGGACCACTTTCCTCTAGGTAACCCTTTCTCCACCCCTGCCTCAGGTAACTACAAATCTGATCTCTTTTTCTATGAATTTTGTGCATTTTTGTTTGTTTGTTTTTTTATATTTCACATATAAGTGAGATCATATAGTTTTCTTTCTCTGACTTACTTCACTTAGCATAATGCCTTCAGGGTCTATCCATGTTGTTGCAAGTGGTAAGATCTCCTTTTTTATGGCTGAATAATATTCCATTATGTGTGTTATATTACATTTGTGTGTGTGTGTGTGTGTGTGTGTGTGTGTGTGTGTGTGTGTATAATAACAACTTCTTTATCCATCCATCATCCACTGATGGTCACTTAGGTTGCTTCCATATCTTGGCTATTGTAAATAATGCTACAGTGAATATGAGGGTGCAGAAATCTTTTCTAGTTTTTTTTGTTTACTTTGGATCTATTTCTAGAAGCAAAATTGCTGGATCATATGGTAGTTCTATATTTAATTTTTTTTAGGAATCTCCGTAATGTTTTTTATAGTGTAGGTACCAATTTACAATCTCACCAACAATGTGCAAAGGTTCCCTTTCTTCCATATCCATGCCCGTGTTTGTTATTGTTGATGACCATTCTAACGGGCATAAGAAGATATCTCATTGAATTACCACTCTTTCTTGGGTATAGTTCATTTTATAGTAAGAATTAAATCAAGTATATAAATCCTCCAACTTTGTTCTTTTCTTTCAAAATTATTTTGGCCCTTCTAGGCTCTTTACATTTACACATAATTTTAGAAACAGCTTATGAATTTCTACTGTAAAGTTTATTGGAATTTTAGCTGGGAATGAGTCTACAGTTCAATTTTGAGAGAACTAATATCTTAACAATATTGAGTCTTGTGAAATAATAGAAAAAAAGTATATATCTGTCTCTAGTTTATGGCTCAGAGCTCCTAATCCATAATATTTGGTCTTTGATCCTGTTTTCTGACATAGATCTCCAAATCCCCTGGAATTTGCTGGGTGTTAGTAGTGTCTTTTTTTCTAAAGAGGCAATTCTTGGTGGGTTCCTGCTTAGATAGCCTCAAGATGTGGGCTGGTCAACAGAAAGACTAAGGCACGATTAGGAGCTTAGAACTTTCAGCCCCAGTCCCCATCCTCTGAGGAGAGAGAGACTGGAAATTAACTTAATAATCAATCATGCATATGTAGTATAATCTTCATAAAAATGCCCAAAGTACAGGGTTTGGAGAGCTTCTGGGTTGGTGAACACATCCATATGCCAGGAGAGTGAAGCACTCCAATGCATGGGAACAGAAGCTCTTGTTCCTGGGACCTCCAAACCTTGCCCTATGTATCTTTATCTGGTTGTTTATCTGTATCCTTTATGATAGCCTGCATTATATAATAAGCTGGTAACTATAAGTAAATACTGTCCTGAGTTCTATGACTAGTTCTAGCAAATTATTAAACCTGAGGAGAGGGTCATGGGAGTCTTGATTTATAGCTGTTTGGGCAGAAGTACCAGGGACAAACTGTGACTTACAATTGCCATCTGAAGTGGAGACAGTCTTGTGGAACTGAGCCCTTATCTTGTGGGATCTGATGAAAACTCCAAGTAAATAGTCAGCTCTGAATTAAGTTATAAAACACCCAGCTGCTGTTGGAGAATTGGTCAGTGTGGGAATAAACCTATATGTCTAGTGTCAGAGGTATTGTAAGTATAAGAGTAAACGAGAAACAAGGAGATTTTTCTAGATGAGTCTTTATAGTTCAATCTGTGGAGAATTGACATCTTAACAATAATTGAGCCTTTTAGTACACAAACATGGTATATCTCTCCATTTTGATTATAGGTTTAAATATAATTTTTATTTTGTTCTTTCATATGTGTTCTTCACAGTTTCTAATGATCTATATTCTTATTTTTCTTTGTCTTCCATTTCAAACCCTTTCTCTATGAATCTTTTTACTTTTTTCTTTATTTCATTTTAGTTTCTTGTTTATTTTTATGCGTATCCTCAATACTCTTTATTAAATTTTCATTTAAGTCTATTCTCCATCGAGTACTTGTAATTTAGCCTTCATTCCTAAGATGACTGTCTTTTCTTTCCTGAGTTCAATCATTGGCTGGTCAATCAATTTATATATTATCTATCTATCTGTTTATCTATCTATCATCTAATCTACCACTTTGTCCATTTCTGTTCTTGGATTTGGAATTTCTGACTTAAGGTATTTTATTTGTTTCATATTTCCAAATGCTTGTTTTAAGGTATTAATTGCAATTGAAATTTTGTGTTTTTTTGGTTGTTTTCTGGTAAAAATTTTCTCTAGCGAAGATGTTTTGAATCTCATTTTTTTCTCCCTTTCGAGTAGTTTTGTATGGCTTTATAATGCTTCTTTTCATGTCATAGTTAAAGTAATTTTCCATTCCTAGATCCAGATCACCCTCTACTGTCAGTGTGGTGAAGTACAGTTTCATTAAGGGATGGTTTCTTTTTTTAAGTTGGGGTGGATAACTTTTCTGTGTTCTTTTTATTATTTACCTATTCTAGTTTCATAATCTCTTATTCTGATTCTATTGATGTTATCTTCTTTTATTTTCTTGAAGATTTTTGACAGAACTTTATTTCCAAGTTCTTTTCAGATACTTCTTGTATTTCTGTCACCTTAAGATATAAATCTCTCCTTTGTGACTTCTTTTCATTGTGCTAAATATATTTTTTTAACTTTCCCTGGAAAGCTCATATTGCGTGGGAATTTTCTCCCACACCTCCCTTGTCTGAGAGACAGTTTCTGCTAAGAAGCTGCCTTAGCTTTGATCTCTTAAGCTCAACCCATGTCATATGTTTGCAGCTCAGCTCAATTCTGGAGTGACAATTCTCCACAATTCACATAGTACAGACCAGATGGGGATTCTGCAATGGACACTAGCCTTGAGCATGTAGTATATTTCTGCTGCAATTCTAGATGCATGGAGGGAGTTACATCACCCACTGTTTGTGGGTGGTAAGCCCAGCTTAGATTCCTATTATAGGAGGTATTTAACTTTAGCCCCACTTACCTGGCTCCAGTCCCACCTTTTGTCCCTATGGTTTTATACTTTGCATATTGTTTAAGTTTTGCTTTCTGTTTGAGCTGCCAAGATGTTCTCATATTTTGAGAGAAGCATATAAATATATACTTTAATATCTTATCTCTAATTCTTGTGGATTTGGAGCACAGGAAAGAGGCTTATGAGTATATATACTTTGAGACTTTATCTGGAGGTTTTCATACCTTTTACAAAGTGAGAATGACAATGCTTAGATCCAGTATCCTGCTTCTGGAAATCTTACTCGAGGAAGTAATCCAAAAGGTAGAAAAAAAAACCTTCATGCACAAAGATGTTCATGATTATTTTCGATTTTAAAAGTCTTGTTGTATTATAAATACCTCCCCAAATAGGGAATATTTTGTAAATAAATCCACTTACTATAATATTGTGCAGCTACTAAAAGCAATAATTTACAAAGAATGTATAATATAAAAAATGCTTGTTATAATGCAAGAGATAAAATTATACTTAGTAATTTTTTGCTGTTTTATACAAGTGTGTGATTTTTTTTAAAAAAGCATAGAAAGATAAAAAAAGACCTCATAGAATCTACACCAAAATGCTCAAGATGGTTCTCTTTGTGATTTTTTCCTTTTATGTTCTATGTTTCCAAAATTTTATGTGTATGAATCATTTTTATAACAAAGAACTGAATAAATGTGTTGTCAAGAAGCTGAATGATGGATGAAATTTTAAATAGGCATGCCTTCCATGAGTACAGAGAATGGATCAGCATGCTACAAAATGATCGCTTGCAAACATGATCTGATAGGCCACTAAAAGAAGCATTTGTGTTACGAAATTATTTGTTGTGATCAGATTGCTTTTCAGCATCAGCGCATATAAGTAGCATGAGTTGGAGATATAGAGCAAGGAGGCAGAACTAGGAGGGGATGGCAGATGGCAAGAACTAATGGTCTGCAGGCAACTGGCCAGGAGCCAGGCTCTGATGAAGGAAAGGAAATGGAATCTAGGAGGTGGCACTAGGGGTCAGTTGGCTGAAGGTACAATGGGGAAACAATATTTATTGAGAGGTTGCTGGGTTTGTTCCAAACAGTGTTTTGACCCTAAAAATACAAATGGACATTCTTGATATAATTCTTGCTTTCATGAAACTTACAGTCTAAGGCAGAGGTTGTCAAACTTTTTTTTTAGAAAGAGGTAGATAGCAAATATTTTAGGTAGAGACGCAAGACAAGAAATTGGTTCACAGATGGGGCTATGAAATCTCTGTCACAAGTAATCTGCTCTGTTATTGTAGCGCAAAAGCAACCATAGACAATGTTAAGTAAATAGATGTGGCTCAGTTTCAACAAAGCTTAATTTACAAAAACTAATGGTGGCTGGATTTGGCCTGTGGGCCATCATTTGTCAACTCCTGTTATAGGATAGAGACAAACAGTAAACAAGTGAACAAATCAACATGAATATTAGATTGTGATCATCATTAGAAAAAAAATTAAAAGGGTGATGTGGTGATGATCTACTGTATGTTTTACCAAGGTATGAAACCCATACAGTAAAGAACACATATTTCAAGATATAGAATGTTCTAGCATCTCAGAACTGAGTCCTGAAGGATCAGAGCAATTTGTTCATCCAAAGAGCTGGGTGGAGAGGCGGGGAGCATTCCAGGTAGAAGGGAAAGCAAGTGCAAAATCTTGAGGCAGGAGAAGGCCTGGCATTTTCCAGGAACAGAAAGAGATTCCACGTGGCTGGTTATAGTGAGTGAGGAACAGAGTTAGCTGTGCAGGTGGAGGAAAATCCTACAGAACTTATAGGCCATTGTGTACATTTTGTATTTTATTCTAAATGTAACAGGAGAACAATGAAGGATTTAAAACAGAAAGTTATCATCTGCTTGAAGTTTTAAGATGATCCTTGAACTAATTTCTTGTCTTATTTCTGGACTTTTCTGTAATGTTGTTTGGTTAGGGCTAGGGACGAGAGCTGGGGGCTGGGAGAATTCAGCTTCAGTTGGACCTGAGGTGGGACGTGTGAGAAAAATCTCGCCATGTGCAGAACCATAGATGTTGATTCATTTTATAAAATGCTTTTTTGAAATGTTACCATGACAGGATTTATTGACACTTGTCATTTAATTAGTGGACACTAAGAATTGTCCATTAATCATAGATAAGGGCCTGAAAAAAATCCTAGCAGGGAGCTAATGTGGGGTCAACTGGCAGGTATAGATCAGGCAGCAACAAGAAAGAAAAGTAGTGGTCAGTGTGGAGGTTCATGGGTGAGACTGGAGGGGTGACATAATACACAACGTCCAGGGAAAAAGCAGTCTAAGGGTTGTAGGCACAGGAGAGGTTTGGTTTGCTTGTGTGTGGCTTAGTTATGATTTGATATTTTAAAGACATATTGTAGGGAATAATTAAGGAGTATCCTTTGATGGTGGTGAGAGAGAAGAGCAAGAAGGAATGGAGTGAGGATAGGTAATTAAGGAGAAACTAACCATTTGGGTTTCACATCCTCCCTTCCTTTCTTCCTTCCATCCATCTATCCATCCATCCGCCCATCCATCCATCCATCTTTCTTTACCTCTCTCCTTTGTTTTAAATATGTAGGGGATGAGAGAACACAAAGAAAATATTTCATCAGTGAGTGTCACTTTACTAGTTTTGTCATGAACACAAACATACCAAAATATTATTCACTCTTTATCTGACATTCCAAAATAGTTGGGTGTCCTGTTTATTTGCTAAATCTGGCCATCCTGCCACTATGCCTCTGGTTTTACCACTTCAGCCTCAGTGAGTGAATCTCCTCTAAGAAAGCTGCCACCAGGAGGCAGCTGTGTGCTGTGCTCACTCAAGATGACAGAGGTCTTTGGTCTTTGATCTGTCTTCCTTCCTCTTCCAGCGCTCCCCACACCCACCCCCAGCTCAACCACAGCTTCTACTGGTCACTTCTAATCTTGCTTTGTTAAAATAGTTGAACTCTAAAGAAACATTTAAAACCCTTTAAAGAATCCATAATAAACATACTTCTGGCCTTCCTAATTAATTACAGACATAAATTACTTTCTTCCTTTAAAAACCTGAATTTAGCTTAAAAGGCTCACAGCTCTTGTCATTCACCATTTTGACTTTAGTGTCTCCTCCCCTCCCTCTGTTCCCTCCTGCCCTCTCTCTGCACTGCCTCTTTGCTCCCTCTATCCCCACCCCTTTCTTCCTCTGTTTGTCACCATGGTTACATGGGGACCTGTTTCTGTGGTGCCCTCTTCCATAGCCTGCTTCTGAGGTAATTTCCCCAGCGAATTCCATCTCTTCTCAGTTATCTCTGTCCTTATTCTCCTTCGATGAAGGAAAAAAAATCCGAGTGAGAGAGAAAGGGCACATCCCTGCAGCTCAGATATCAGTAACCAGGAGACTTTCTCCAGCTCATGTTGCCTCCTCTTTTCATGTTCTGTAGGAGGAAAAGCCATCTCGACTCCTTGACTCTTACTCTCATGTCAACATAAATCCACATTTAACACTGAGTTAATGAAGTGCCTTTTGGCCTTGTAGCTATAAGAACACTGAGCTACTGTTTTCTTCTTTAAATACCTCCGATTCTGGAATGTAAAAGGGTCCCTTTAGGATATAAAAAGGAATGGAACCAGGAGCGCCTGAGCTGTCACATAGGGGAGACATCAACGTAGAAAACATCAGCCCGAAGTGAGAAGTGTTAGAGGTCAGTGGGGCGGTGTGAGAAATAATTTTCCTCCCACCTTTCTAAATTCTTCAGCTGGACTAATAATTCAATTCATAGAGATCAACAGGACAAAATGTCCAAAATTTATTATGGATGTACATGTGGGGATGCCATAAGGGAGACCCAAAGATATGTTGGGTAGCTGAGGCTTCTGTGCCATTCTGGAGCCAAAGAGAAGGGAGGTTGTGGTTTGAGACTTCAAAGGGCAGGAGGGAAACTCACATGGAGATAGAAAAGCACACGTCTGGTAAATAAATGTTTGCTGGGCCATCATTAACAGTGGACACAGAGAAGGCTTTGAACGAATGGGCCTTGCTAGGTTCCTCTCAGTCACACACTAGTTTATATTAAACTATAGTTATCTGTGATAATATCGCCTTTCCTGGAGCAGGTCCGCTATCTAAATTTCTTTTAGGCAGTTTGGGAAGAGGGCAAAGATTTTTTCTGAGTATTTCTTTTCTTGAAAATAACCAGGTTAAAATAATCAATAACACAAAGGGGCATATTTTGGGGTGGCCAACTTTCTTACCCTTTGACAGCCTATAGCCATATAATGAGATGTTGTAGCCAAAGTCCCCAGAATAAGAAGCTTTGCAAGAGATGGAGTAGAAACATCCCCATCAATTTGAAAGCAGCAAAGATGATTCTAGAAAGCTTTAGGTATAATAGCATGGAAGCGAAGCTTAGAAACCAGAGAGGTTTGATAATATTTGTCTTTTGGTTTGCTTGGTTTTTGGTAACTCAAGATTCTGTGAGTTAAGAAATTTCCCATGCTCCTCATGAGCTACCGGATAACCTACTCAAATTATGTAAATGCTCATTCAAAGGAAGAGGCAGAATTATGTTAGTCTCCATAATTCTATCAAAACTATGATTCACAGGGTCCATTCTCAAAGAAGACTTGAATCAAATGAACACAGTGAAGCAAGATTCTTGTTTAATGCCATGAAAGGACTGTAACTCACAGAAACACTTAAGAGTCCCTATGTTCTCGCCCACCCACTCCCCTTACACAGCTGCTTCTGGGCCTCTTTCTTCAAAAGCACAAATTCGGACACCCTCCTTCAGCCTAATCTGTGAGTTTCCTTGTGTTACTCTCCTCCCAAAGCTATTTCATGAGAGTCCCCAAACAGGACTCCACTGGGAGGACAGTGGGGAAGGAAAAAACTGAGTAGGAAAAGAGCAGAATCTTCTTTAGCTTATAGAGCCAAGTGGGGGTGGGGTAGGGCTGGGACTACCTTGACAGCAACAATTTTGCCTGGTTAGATTTACATTTCTGATAACAAAGTTAGACACAATTTCCTTTAACCATCTGAGCATCTTTCCAGACCTGTTAGGATTGTCACCTCAACTAGCAATAAGTCTGAATGGTACTTGGTATTTGACCCTACACACACAGCTCACTGAGCCTTGCTGTGTTCAAGAGCAGTGAAATTCAATTACAGTCATCTCTGGCTTATCTGAAAAAGGAAGGGAGGCAATTTATGTTGGCATGAAGCAGGCCCTCTCTTAGTGTGTACCACCCTTACCAGGCTCACCCCCATTTGAGTGAGAACATTATCTTCCAGAGAAGAGGATGGAGGGCAGGAGATCTACTGGGAAGACAAGAGTGAGGTGTTTAACCCGGTGACACAGGCAGCTCATGGTAAATCTGCTGGGACATGCAGGGAAGGATGAGTGGTGGTTTCAGGCTAAATTTAATTAATTGTTTATATCTTGGCTGAGTCATCAGGAATCTATGTTCTAGTGCTCAGCTTTGCATGATTCAGATTGCCATTCTGACTATTCCTCTTGGGATGACCTTTGAAGGATTAATCCACTCTCTCAGGAGACAGGCCAGTGGATTGATTTCAGGAAAGAATATAACCTTCAAGAGGGGCAGATTTGGGGTGCTGCTTTCCCACTGAGAAAGTCTATTTAGAGTACAAGAGCAAGATGTTGTTTAAATATTTTCCTCAGTTTCCGATGCTTCCTCTGGCCCCCTGCCGTCTTCCTCATCTGGCTGAAGCAGGGTCTTGGCAAAGCTTATTCAGCAAAACTTTAATCATCATCACAGTTCTTGAACCTCTGTAGCCCCTGGACTCTGTTTTTGGAATATCCAGAACAGCCTCACTGGCTGCTCTCTGGGAAAAAAAAATCTCTTTCCCCAAACCTCCTTTTCCACTTTAACCATACGTCTTCTGGGGACCACTCTTTATGGTCCTGGTTTCCTGGAACACAGATGTCCATAGCAGCTGCCACAAGGTCAGTGGGGCCACTTGCAGGTTCTGCTGCCCTCTGCTGGCCACAGTGGTCTTGTTCTGCCTGTTATTCATTGGGTCATGCCTCCCTCCCCAAAAGGCTGTGATTCTTACCCCTCAACTCTCTTTCTTCAGCAGTCTTTACCAGGTACCAAACCCCCTTATTATTAAAGAGTATGGCATGAAGCAATGTTGCAGCTTCCAGATAAAGTTTATCTAACATGCCCGGGTGAATAATTCTGGCACCCATCACAATGGATAATGAGTTATTTCTGGGAAAGGTCCTGAAATATGACCAGAAAATCTCTGAGCTCAGAAAATGCCCTGACTGTCATTCGATTTGTTGTCAGAAAGTGATATCTCTTGACCTTGCTCCCACCTATTGTGATAGTTTGTTCCCATTTGGGGAGCCACTAAACACAAAGCCACTTGCTATACCATTGTAATAATTATTGTTATGATTCATCATCTACAGAAGTGGTATCTGGGCATTGCAGAAATTTCAAATGTCAGCATCAGGTAGACCCTTTAAACTGAAAGTAAAGGAGAGGAGATTTGGAAAGATGCTGATAGAAGTGAAATTGGGTATCCTGGAGATAAGGGAGACTAGGTTTAAATCCTACAACATGCTAAGTTATTAGGAACCAGTGACACATGCCAAATTTTATTTTGTGATGTAGATCTCCTCCAAGTCTTGGGCTGCCCCCTCTGGCCATTCTCAGCACACCAGTGCAGGCTGACAATATGGTATCTGGGAAATACTTTTGGAGGGGATCCATGTACCATGTAGTCTTTCTTCTTTGCCATAGAAGAGCCCTTCAGCCACTTTAAACATGTGTTTAAAAGTGGTCTGCACTTTCTCTCATGCCAGTATAAATATCGTAAACATGAACATCTGGCTCATATTGTTTATGACTACAAGGCATATCGGCCTCAGATTAGGAGGATAAAACAGCGAAATCTTCATCAAACCAAGAGTGACATCTCCAAGAGATGGCTGGAGTGGGGTGAGAAGGGAGCTTAGTCCTTTTTACTCTCCACTTTGTGGAAAATCTCCTTTAAAAAGGGTATCCAAGTATTATATGAAAATAGTTTTTTTTAAAAAAAATTACATAAAGGAATTCCAATAAAAATTGTAGTGTATGCTTTGTCATAGCTCTTTTCCCCTCTAATATAGTTACCTAGTAATGTCCCATATATTGGCTATTGCATCAATGCATACATCAATGCATGAAGACTTTGATGACTTGGAACAATGTTTTCAGTAACAAGTATAAGAAATAAGTCTATATTATTTTAAACCAGTAATATTTGAGCACTGCCAAAGAATAACCAAATAACCTAGCTTGTCTTGACTGATACAATCAATATAATTATAGTGGTCAATCACTAGGGCTCTGATTTCAGACAGACCTGGGTTTGAATCCTGGCTCTGCTAGCTACTAGCTACATGCCTTGGGTAGACTTCTGAACCCCTTTGAACTTCAGTTCCTTTCCTAGAATATAGTGATAATAATGATGTTGTTGCAAAGGTTGAATGACTAAATACACGTAGAATATTCAGCACATGTCCTGCACATATTAAGTGCTCAAGAAATAGTAACTATTATTACTGCATTCAATCATTAACAATGTTTTTGGCCTATTAAATGTAAGTATTCAGGCCATGTAAAGACAAAGGAATGTGTGTGAGCCAACAAAAATATTAAAGTGGATGAAAATACTGCCTTTTAAAAGATATAGAAAGGGATTAAGTTCTTCAAGCTTTGTGGTAAAATAAGTATAAGTGCACATATGACTATTTTGTGATAGTGGAGGGGAAGGGGTTTTTATATTTGGTCTTTTAAAATAGTATCTCTGCTGTTCACACTCCATTCAAAGAACAAGCCCTCTTTACTAAACCTTGGATTCTGTGCTAAAAATATTCCATTCCCATTTGGTGCAGTGAAATGTCATATCCATTAAACACCAACATACCAAATGCTGCTTGCAGATCCTCAACCCAGCAAACCCAAGTCAATAGGAAATTATAATCATCTTCTGCTTGTCTGTACTGTACACCTCGACAGATTATTATGAAGGATTATCTAAGACTTAATTGTTATCTTAGAGCTTTCTTAGAATTATAAAAGAACTCATGTACTCTAATTTATTTTTTAAGAAAGGAAAATTGTGGCTGAGAGAGTGAAAGTCACTTTTCAAGATCACAAAACTATAAAGGTGGTCGTATTGGACCAAGATCTCCAAACTTCCAAGCTAATTTTTTCCCCATTATAACAGAGAGTTATAGAATTTTCAGAGCTGAAAGCATCTTTAGGATGAGCTGAACCAGTTCCAATATCTTACAGAGAAAATTGAGGCCAAAAAAACAAAAACAAAAACAAACCTCAAACGTCTTGCCCAGGGCAATACTTAAAGCAAACATGTTCCGGAGCTTTTGAACAGCTTTTTAAACTATAGGCTTGGTGCTTTTGCTATTCTGTTTGGCCAATCCGATGTGGCGATTTAGAGCAGGGGCCCCCAAATCCCAGTCAGTGGACTGGTGATAAGCTATCAACACCAGAATCACCTCAGAGATGTCTAAAAATAAAAATTCCTGAGTCCCATTCTTTGAAGATTCAATTTGGGTCTGGGTCTGAGGTGGGGTGCTAGGAATCTGAATAGTTTGCTTTCTAGATGATTCTAGTGGATATCCAGATTGGGGAACCATTCCTAACAGAATTTAGCGTTTTATATTCTGTTCTTCTCTGCTAAGTTCAGCCTATGATAATTTTCAGTTAATGACTAGAAACCTGCCAAAAAGCTAAGTCAGGAAAACTTCTAAGCCACTAAGGAGCCTCTGAGACTTTAATCTGCAAAGCCAACCTCAAGGTGATTAGAGCAAGGAAAGAGCTGCCCTTGTCAGATGGAGATTGATCTGAAATGGAAGCAGGTTCAGGAGAACAGAAAATGATCTAGGACCACTTGGTCTCATCTCCCAAGGATGGGTGGCCACTAAATCAGAATTGGCAGCTTGACTTCACTTGGGAAAACATTTTGAAACAAAAGATATCAATGTAAATATTTTAAAACAGAATATTTGAGAGAACACCATTAAAAAAGGTATATAGAAATTATAACAGTGAATCATCATGAATAATAGACAAGGATGGGAGATTATATTTTGTTAAGTTTAGCAAAATAAGACCTGGAAAGGCTTTTTAAAACCTTTTAGTGAAGGGATTCTAGACACATCTGAGGGTGTAGCCTCTCCCCTGGTAACCTTGGCTCTCTAAGAGAGGTTCTCAATAGAGACCACACCTCTTGCAGATGACTGCTGTTGTTTTTCCTGTTCAGTATCCTTTCCTTCTTTTAAATAGCACTCCAATTTTACTTTAGGGAATCACCCTTACCTTACTCTCATTCTGTATGTTCCAGGCTTGGGCACATGACCCAAGACAAGACAGTGAGAGAGAGTAAAGGCACTGAGAGGGACCTAGAGAAAGACAGTGAGAGGGACCCCGAGTGTTCCGGAATTCTGTTTATATGTCATTCTTTAGTTCCTATGAATTACAGTTTAAGGATTTTGTTTACCCATTTTCTTTGATATGGACATATAGTGAGGAAGGGGACAGGGAAGAGTATGTAGCGTCAAAAGGTAAGACTATGTAGCTGTGAAAAGCCTGCTTGCAGTTCCCAGCCTTTAACCTATAGGTCCCCCATGGTTTAGCCATAAGGAATGAATGATTTTATGTGTAGGGTAGCCACCTATTTTGCCTGTTTCACCTTCACTAGCGTGGAAAGTGGGTTGTTAGCAATCCCGGCAAAAATCTTCCTTTGTTCTGCAGGTGTCTTCCTGGCCCGGCTGCAGAGCTGATCTGCACATTGCAGTCTCTGAATGTAGCTTGATTCAACACTTTAGTTCTCTCGCCTCCTCCCTACATTATTGGGATTTGGCACCGTTAAGAGGACTGATTTCTGGAACACAGTTTTGCTGGGAATTGTTGTTAAGAGCTTCATCTGAGATAATGCTACCTACCCCCCGAGTCATCTTTGAGTAGTATTGACCATGGATGTGGATCCCTCTCTGGGTATAAAAATTTCAAAGGGCATAGACTTCCTGAAAGTGTGCTTATCCAGAATTCAGTCTGTTATAATTAGATTCATGAACTTCCAAGCATAAACATGGTATTATAATGACCGTTGAGGTTGTGGGCACGTTAGGGTAGTACCTTCTATGCACCCATCTGTGGCCAGATTAAACCAGCTATAGATTATGGCCCTTCTGTCCTTTGTCTTTGGGGACACAGGAGGGATTCTCTAACTACCAATAGGGCAGTCTCTGTGCTGGGCCCCTATTCCTTTGTTCCGCTGTCGCTCATGTCTGACTAGTTACCTAACAGTATCAAGTTTCTTGCCCTTTGGGTCTCCATAGATTAATTAAAGCAGTTCACATCTTTTAGTTTTGTGGACCAGGTTTTAGGTAGATCTGCAGTGTGTTTTAATAAGGATTTACTCAGAAAATGAACTGTGTCTCTTTTACCTTCCACCCCACCCTGGTTACCCCTGAGAAACAGATGGGCCTGGGCAGGCCTTTGTGGGGCTGAGATGTGGCTGCTTCTCAGATATATATATATATATATATATATATACACACACACACAAAAAAAAAGGCTGAAGCTGCTAGGCTTAAAGCTATTTCATTTCTACTAATTTTATAAACTTTCTACAAAGTAGGACTGTTCTAAGGCATGGAGGGTGGGGTGAGATAGACGAATCCTAGATGCCTAGGATATAGCTCTGACCCTCCAAGCTGTATAACTTGGTAGAAAGAGATGGATATATCAATCGCTAACCATAATGCAAGGCAGAACAAATTATGAGGCTTGTTCATGGTAAAAGTAATAAGCTGAGGAAGCCAGAGAAAGGAGAAATCCCATGTAACTGGTTGGAGGAGAAGGATAAAGATTTTAAAAGGTAGAAGAGTAGGGAAAGCATTATAGGTGGCTGAAGCAGGCTGGGCACAGAAGCATGTGCTTAGGTGAATACGGATTGTCAAATTGTGTGGGTAACTAGAATGTGGGTGAAGCAGACAATGCAAGAATAGGAGGAAAAGTTGGGCCACATTTTGAATTCCACCTGTAGGACTTTTAGGGCCATTTTAGGTCTTAGATTTGCGGTGTCCCTGGATGCCCCATGCCCTTGATAGCGATCATATTAAAATGCACCTACATCCTACATTAAAACTGATATATAAGTGTAAGAACTAAGATAAATGACTTGAGTGCTCATTGACTAGTTCAGTGTACCTGTAGATGTAGTCCTAGGACCAGTGTCAGTCCAGGAAGAGTTTGGAATCGGTTTGGAGTGAGAGAAGTATAGAATTTGATAGGAAACATTTAGAAACTTTTATAGCAGTTTCACATGGCCTCAATAACTGAACACATGATCATTTTTTTCTAGTAATTCATTTTTATTCTAATTTTCAAAAATATTGATCCACAATACAAATGGAAATACATTGGTTTAAAATACACTGGAGATATTTTTAATCTCTATGGTTCAAAATTTTTTTATACATTGGGAATTTCTTTTTAAGTTGAGAAGTTCTGATCTAGTTGAATAATATTACTTTTTATAAGAAATTTGAGGTCAGAGATGATAGAGGAAAGAATTGATGAACTTGAAGATAGAACAATTGAAATGATATAGTCTGATTAACAGAGAGGAAAGAGATTGAAATATCTAATACTCACCATCATATCTACAATATAGTACATTGTGCCTTAATATTCTGATTTAGTAGAAGATAATTTTATGGCAAGTACAGAAATCCATTTAAACTAACCAAAAACAGAACAAAATGTGTGTGTGTGTGTGTGTGTGTGTGCATGTGGTGGCGGGCAGGGTGGGGGGTTGCTATTAGAAGGCTACAGAAACACCTCAAAGAATTCAAAGACAGGAAGTGCCATTGACTCTAATGAGAGATGGAGCAGGAAATGGAATCAAAGCAGCTTCTCCTTCTTCCCTCTCCCACCGTTTTTTCTCTTTCCCTCAGTAGTGGATGCTATGTTGCACAGCCCAGATCCTTATTAGGAATAAAGGGTTTATTTTCCAGCTACTGCCAGAAGAGGGGCTTCTGCTGTCTGCCCTCTTTGGTGGTATAAAGGCCAGGTCTCCTTGCTCTAATTTGGAACAATTGAGAAGAGGTAACTGAGAAGGGACAACCTATTGGGTTGCTTTGATGGAAAATGTATCACAGCTCAGCTGCTTTCTTTGCCATATTCTACTTCCTTCTCCTTCCTTCCAGGTGTTGCTCTCAAGAGTACTCCCTTATAAAGGTTTGCACATTAACTTCTCAGAGTCTGGTTCTCAGTTGGTCCAACCTGGGTCACCATACCTCTGAATCTTCTTTCTACTCTCCCTCCTCTACTTCCTTTTTATCCCGCCTTCTCTCCCTGCCTCCTGCCCTTCTTCCTTTTCTCCTTCCCCCCTTCTCCTTTTCTTCTTCCTTCTCTCTTTTCTCTCTCTCAGTCTCTCCCTCAGACTACATAGATTCTCACCCCTGCTTCTTTCTGAACTTCTACTTCATTCTCTTCTTACTTTTGAGGCTAACTTCCTCTGCTTTTCTGGTACATGGATCATCATGGCTGCTCCAAAATGGTGTCTTCAGCTCCTCTATCACCATCACTGTGTGTTATGCTGATGGTATCCCATCCACATGCCCTTTACTAGGCTTATGCACACATCCTGCATCTGATGTGGGTGCTGGTTAATAAGAGCTCACTTTTGTACCCTTCTCTGGAGAATTGTCCTTAGCCAACTAGATCCTTCTCTGCTGGAGATGACTGAGAAGTTATACCTCACAGTTTTTGGTCAATGACTGTCAGATGAGGGAGTATAATAGTCCATCCTTCTCACCTCAAGACAGAACACACTCTGTGGTACAATTCATGTTCTAGAGTTCCCCATGGGCTCAGGCTAAAGCCAGACTTCTCTTGAAATGACCTCTTGGCATAGCACCTTCCACTGCCCTGTTCCTCTCCCAGCCTATTAGATGTAGAGAGAGAACACTCCCTCTGTAAATACTGCTGCTTTAAGGGAACCTGATTTAAGATCATCGCTTTACAAATCCGATACCTGCAGCTAATGACACAGCCTCTGCTGCCCTAATTCCAAACATCCAAGAGGAAGAACTGGATTGGCTTATGCTGAGCCCAGCCCAGCTTCTGGGTTGAACACCTGGATCAGGAGTTCACTCCAGGTCAGATTCATCTGTGACTAAAGAGGGGGCAGAGTTATACAGTATAGGGTAGATGAGGAGTACAAGGAAGGAGGGCAATTTGCAGAAAAGACTGGTCAGTTCCTGCAAAAGTGGACCCTGCTGTATGCCCTCCTCCTCAGTCTTTTACAAATTCATTTTCTCAGTCAACCTGATCACTCCTCATCTCTCTCACCATCTACAATCCCAGGTTTGAAATGAAGGGGGAAGTTTTGAATGTTAGCACCAAATGATGGACAAAAGATGACCTAGTGTCAGGAAGCCTGAATTGTAGCCTACTTCATATTTCTGGATCTCAGGTTTAAGGTAAATTAGAGAGTTGATTTGCTAACTTAAATCATCAGTGCTTCTCTGAAAACAAACAGGGAAGAATCTAGGTTTTTAAACTCAGCATCCTTGAACTCAGCATAGTGCCTAGCAATACTGATAACATATTGAAAACAGTATATAGCCTGTAAAAATGAAATGACAATGAATTACATTAAGACAATATGGTAGAGTGTGACCCCAAAAAGTGGTATTCTGGATGTAGAACCCACTGGCAATATCTAGCACTTGGTGAGTGCTGATTTGTGGCACTTCTATGTTAATAACTTCAAGTGCTATTCTCATTACTTCTGTGATGTGACAAGTCACCCCCAAACTTAGTTGTTTAAAATAACCATTTTATTATGCTTATAAATTCTATGGGTCAGGAACTTGGGCAGGACATTATGGGCCTCATTTGGGAAGATTAATGGCCGGTGGTGACTTGACAGCTGCGACCTGAAATCACCTGGTGGCGTCACTCACATCACTGGTGATTAATGCTGGCTGTTGGCTGGGATCTCAGCTGGGGCTGTTGACCCGACCCTGGGCTTCCTCACAGAATGGTTGGCATCAGGCTGGTAGGACTTCTTACATGACAGCTCGGCTCCAAAAGTGAGTGTTCCAGTTCACAAGGCAGAAGCTTCATCCTTTTTATAACCCAGCCTCGAAAGTCAAACTGCATCATTTCCTCCACATTCTATTGGTTAGAGGCCCGTCCAGATTTAAAAACAGGATAATTAGGCACCACCTCTCCATGGGGTGGGGGCAAGGTTCTCGTAGAGCATGTGGGATAGGGCATATTACACCATATTTTGAAAGTTCGATCAGCCACATGTGCATTATCTCATTGAATTCTTCCACTGTCCTTGGAGTAGGCATTATTGTTCCTTTACAGATGAAGAAACTGAGGCTCAGTGAGCTTAAGTAACTTGTCTGTAGACAAAGCCAGCACATGACAAAGCTGGACATAAACACAGTCTGTACAAAGCAGATGTTCTCCAACAGCATATACGCTGCTTACAGGAAATGCAAACTGACAAAAGTAAGATATCAAAAGCCAATTCCTTCTATGGGCAGGATCAGGAATGGGTAAGCCTTCTTCTTCTCCCCCATAACGCTGATGTCAGTTAATATCTTCCCCATATTGTAAAGAAGTCTGGTTCCTGTTCATAACTCCTTAAGGCATTGCTTCCCTGAATCTATACAACTACTGTGTGTGCATTTGATGCCAAAAGTTTGCCAGATACATGCTGACAGAAGGGTTGCTGTTCCCCTATTTACCCCTAACAAGTCATTTGGCAAAAGGCTCTGGAGAACAATGAGCTGGAGGGAGATCTGATCCCTTTCGCAAAGGCAGCACACAGAACCAATTTGTGCCGGGAATATCTTTTATGCCATGATCCCCTTTTGAAATATATCTTCCCTAAAGTTCAAACAAGAACCACTTCTTATAGGAAGTCATCTCTGATGCTCCCTTGATACTTACAATTGGAACATTCAGATGATACTGGGTACTTACTGCTCGCTCTGTTCTGTCCTACTGCCAAATGAGTCTTCCATGGCCCCAGACGGCAAGGACCATGCCCTACTCTTCCTCAGGTCCCCTCCCCCCACCACAGGAATGATACCTTGTTTTTATTAAGTAATCAATAAATATTGACTGACTAAATTAAAGGTCCTCATAAACATTATTATATTATTACAGGAGGACACATGTGCACCTTCAAAAGCATTTTTGAGCGCCTACTATATCACAGGCATTGTGGTAGCTGCTAATGACCCTTGTGATCTAGGAGCAGGAAAGTAGAAATTAAAATATGAGCCTCCTGGGCACTCTCAGTGTGTAATAACATATCAAAATTGCTGTCTAGAAGTGAAGCATCCTTGGTCGGAATAAGAGGACTTCCTTTCTGCTCTATTTGAAGCAAGTACTATAAGGTTACAATCTCTATCAGCTGTCAGATGATTCTAGAGTCAGACATTTAGAAAGTCACTGAATAGCATTTTTGAAATCCAAAATCTTGGTTTTAGCTTCTCCTATAAGTTGTCTGAATGATGTTGTAGCTGGAGCTATCGGACAGAAAAGAATGGGTCTTACTATTTTTTATCTCAAACTAGTCATCTTGTAATAAGCAAATTTCTCTACTCTTCTTTTAATTTGTCACTGCTTTACCTCAAAGTGTTCTTAAAATTCACAACCTTTGGAAACACCTTTGAATGTTCAAAATCAGCTGATAAACCTGTTCATGAATTATGGGGAATTAATATCAGTGTTTCATCTTCACTCATTATTCACACCATAAATTCTTTATTCATATATAATCCTATTGTATAACACTATTTCCTCCACACACCATCACCAAGGAAAAACAACTCCCGCAAATAATTACCTTTGGGTTATGAAAGAAAATGTAAACATTTTATTTGGCAGTTGTTTCTGAACACATGAATAAATAAATGGAAAAGTACATATTAATATTTCTTTTTGGAGTAACAGATATCATGAAACGCTTATTTACACATCTTCACTGCAAAGAACAGTTACACAATTCAATTTTGCCTTATAAAAGGTAAATTCCCACACCACTGGACTGGACAGTTAAAGATGGAGATACTGGTAGTGCTTGGTTCTAGCAGTCTCAATGTGTGAAAGGCATTCATTTGCAAGTGTGATAAGAAGAGTCATCATGCATTGAATTCATCCAGACCGCGTACTGTAGAAAGTTTCTGATGGCAGCCACAGAATTTGTGTGTCATGCGCTTAAGTCAACTATGACATGTTTGTAAATCTGTGTATTTCCCTTAAAACTGGAAGCAAAAAGAAAATTACGCTTATTAATGGACACACGTGTGAATGATCTTGGTGCCTGAACATTTAATTCCTGAAATTTCACAAATTTGGCTTTCTCTGCATCCCAGTTATACACTTGAGTAAAAGAATAATCACTTCCGAGAATTGCATATTGATAGTTATTGATCTGAAGAGGCTGGAACACCATGGATCCTCGTGATGGCATCCTTTGAATATCCTGAAACGAGGAGCCTCCCCATTTCATTACTTTGGAATCACCAATGAATCTTGTCAAGCAAATGTAAACGTCACCTTTCACTGAGAAGTGCTTTACAGCATATACATCCTCCATGTTAGGGATGTCAGTTTGGTTAATGAATAATTGTGTTGCTTTGTTCCACTGATAAATTACAGGACGCTGGGAACTACTGGACAAGATTAAATGAGGCGTTCTGAGTGCCTGGGGTGTTCTGGCTATTTCTAGATATTCCACATCAGTGTCCCTGTACCAGGCATGTAAGGATTGATGGGAGTAGAATCCATTTCCATTCCATTTGTAAATGGTAGTAAAACCAGCTTTTGAACTGTCAGCAACAACAAAGTACCAGTTGTTTTCAATCTTGAATGTTTCAATGTCATTGGGTTTTCGGATTTTGAGAATTTCAATATCCTGGATTTTTATGAATTTATTTGCAAAACTGTCTCGCTTATAGATATGAGAACCACCAAAAAGCTGGGCCACGATAACATAGAGCTGAGTTTCAATGACTATAGGCTTGCATACTACAGTGGACGTGCCTGGGAAAAGACAAATGAGAGATTAGTTGGATGGCCATCCTCTTTTGGAGGGTGCAAACATGTGAGCTGAGGCCAGACAACTTCCACCAAAGTCAGCCTGAAATAAGAGATTTTCTTGTTTGATTAGGCAAAGCCAATCTCCAAGACCTAATGGCATCAGGAGCCTGAAGTTCTGTGTCTTTTTGCTTCACGGGGCCTTGTCACCAACAATCGAGTTGTCATGTCATATCCAACCTGCACTAGATGTTTAGGACACATGGTAATAGCCTGAATTTTCTTCTCCATCTTCTTGCAGAAAAATAGCATTGCTCTCCCTGACATATCATGAGTTCATCATTATAATTGTAGTGAAAATGGGTATTTATGGAGCACCTACTATGTGCTTTGCCAAACCATCTCATTAAAAATTTCTGACAAGCTTAAGAGATAAGTACTATTTCCCTCCCTTTTGAAGACGAGCAGACTGAAGCTTAGAGAGGTTCAGTGCTGCTAGGAGACAAAGTTAGGATTCAAACCCAGGCCTACCAGCATCGCTACGCTTTTCACCCAACCTGGGGTGGGGAGGTAGGTGTTCTAGGACTTCTAGCTCAGGCTAGGATCCTACAAGTTTCTAGAATAATCCCACAAAGTTTTGAGTGGTTTGTTCTAAGTATGAAATGCTTCTTGCTCTAGAATAACTGATTTTCCCCTGAGAAAGTGATGCTACTTGTTATTTTTCTGAAGCTTTAGGTCACTGGTGGCAGAAGAAAAGAGAAGGAAGAGCTATCCTTGAGAAAAGTGAAAGGGTTTCAGCCATAAGCGATGCTCTTGAATGTTACTTTGGGAAATCTCAGAGAACAATATGGGAAATGTTGGTGGCCTAGCTCAGTATACTTTTGGTAAGAGTTTAATATTTATTAATTGATTTTGATCTTCTAGAGGGAGCTTGGCTCTAGGAAATCCAAAGAAAGGCAGAGTAAATCTAGGTCCCGGGCCTTTTCTGACTGCAGTTTAGGGGCCTCTGGGGCAGTAAGTCCTGCATCCACTCTTTCTACTAATTGGTTCTACCCATACTATTCTATTTATGAGCCTTTTCAGGACTCAACTGATTGTGTGACTTTGGGAAAACCACTTATCTTCTCAGGGATTTAGTTTTCTCTTTTGTACGAGGGTTGGGATTAAATCAGGAGTGGCCACTAGATTTTAGCCATGTACCCATGTGGATTGACTGATTAATTGTGACTCTCTGGAGAAATATGTTGAGAAGGGTTCTTTGGCTACATCTGTAGTCAGCAGGAAAGAGCACCATGAGAGATTAGTAAAGTCTATCTGGAGTGAGGGAAGGGATAGTGACAGCATATGTAACATCTATTTGTCATCCTAGACTAGCTGATGCCCTCTGAAAGTCTGCAGATATATTCATTTCTCTTTTAAGTGCTCATCTAAAGATTCATTCAAAGCAATTGATAAACTATACACAGGTAAGAAGAAGCTGGTTTAGACTGTACAAAGCTCTGCAGCAATCCGTTGGAAAACTGAAGGGGTTTTAGGGAGAAAGGGAAGCATAGCCTTCCTTTTTGAGAAAGAAGGATTTTTGAAGGGTCTCATTTTGGTGAGGATTTCTTCATTTGGGCATCTCAGTCTCAAGCAAGACCTAGGCCTGTCTTGATCCTTCCAGCAATGAGGCTGATGACTATCAACAAAACCTAATTAGGACCCTTCCAGCCTTGTCTAACAGACCTTTTATGGGGATGTTTGAGTGATTTTAGGAGAAAATTCAAAGTTGTTAGAAAATAAAGTGGAAATAAACATTTCAGAGGGAGCCCCATGTTCTAATTTATGACAATTTTTTTAAAGTTGTTGAAATGAGAAAGAAACTTTAGAGATTACTTGAGTAAAAAGTTTTCATGGAAAAAAAATTGGCTTCCATTGTCAAATTAAATGCAGAAAATACTGGAAAGAGGCTTGTTTTCTCACTGCAGGACTTCTGAGAGTCTCTAATGTGTATTTTCATGAATCTCTGAGAGGAGATATGGTTCACAGATTTGTTGGACCACAAATCCCTTTTTGTCACAAGACATACATTAACATTTTGTAGAAGTAATGTTTGTGCAACAGAGTTTGAGATTTATTGATCTAGAATAACCTCCTAATTTTATAGTTAAGAAAAGGAGGGGCCCATTGAGAGTGAGTGGCTTGCCCAGTTTGTTTGTGGCAGAACCTGGATTAGAACTCATAATTTTAGTCCAATACTTTTTTTCTGAGAAAAATAATCCATCTTTTATTGCATATTTATTAAGCTAGGTCCTATGCTAAGTTTCCTGAACATATGATTACATCATCTTATGAAAGCCCTGTGAGTTAGGAATTATTATTTTGATTTTATATGTGAGGAAACTAAGACAGGAAAAAATCTCAGGTCACTTAGTAAATGGTAGAGTTGGGATTCAAAAGCCTCTAAGCCTGCCCAAAGTTTTCCCCCATATCATTCATCTTATCCTGTTGCCTTTCACTCAAGCAGCTTAACTTTCTACTCAAGATACAGTTAGGCTTTTCATACCTGTAATGTTGTCATAATTCCGGAAGGTTTTTTCTACATGGTCCCATTCGAGGAAAATGCATTTTCCAGTAAAAGGCTGAGCAATGACTACATATTCATCGTTCATATAAGAAAAAGTGTCTATGGACAGTGATTGATAAGGCAGGTCTTGAGACTTTGCAAATTCTACAAAAATAGGAAATGATGATGAGTAACAGTGTGCTAAAAGCCTTGTTCCTTGGCTAGATCTCAAATGTCTGTAACAAATACATTTATATTAGAGAAATGGTAAAATGGCATTTTTACTTTCTTTTAAACACAAAGTTTTAATGGTTCACAGTAATTTAAGAATTAAATTGTCCAGTTGGTTATCTAGATACTAAAAATATCCGTTTCTGAATGCATAAAAAACGTAGCACTTATTTTCACTGTATGAGGTAGAATAATTTAGAATATATTACCTGTAATGATACAATCAAAATCCTTGGAGGAGAGACTATTGATTTTGCGCTTCTTATATTCTGGAGGTCCTTCACAGTAGATGTCTTCAACAGTTGCATTGGTGTGGCCTAGCCATTCCACCAGCCACTTCAGTTTACAGTCACAATTAAATGAATTCCCTCTCAGATCCCTGAAAGACAAACTTCAGCTGCTTTTGCTCTATGAGGGTCCTACCTACACAAGTGTGACTTCTATTTTAGCAATTAACATGTACAGAATGACCCATAGTCATTATGTGAAGAATGCCCCATAATCTACCTTGAACTTGACTGATTCATTTTGGGCTCAGAGAGTTACCACAGTGCACCCGTGAAGGCCACCCCAGTCAATGGAACCTCATAACTTACTCCATCTTAAATTCAAAGCTAGTTCAGTCTAGAGCTATGCCGTCCACAGAAATATAATGTGAACCACATATGAAATTTAAAATTTTCTACAGGCACATTAAAAAGGTAAAGAGAAAAAGATGAAATTAATTTTAATACTATATTTTATTTTACTCAAATCATATAAAATATTATCATTTTGACATGTAGTCAGCATAAACATTATTAATGAGCTATTTCATATTCTTTTTTAATACTAAGTCTTTGAAGTCTAATGTATATTTTATATTTATAGTGCATCTCAATTCAGATACTAAATTTTCATCAGAAATACCTGATTTGTTTTTAGATTTAATGAACTCTCCAGTTGAAAAAAATAGATTCTCACACCTGAGTTGTTGCAAACAGACTTAAAAGTTTTCAGAAATTGAACCAAGAATCTGTTTTTAAATTTAAATTTAGTTTTTTACTTCATTTTTTAAAAATGAAGTAAAAGTTACAAGTCAGTTTCTCAATTACATTAGGAACGCATTTCAAGTGCTCAGTGACCACATGTGTGGCCACCACATTGGACAGCGCAGGTCTAGAGGAGAGTATGTAATGACTATTGTATCATATTTAATTAAATCAAGTGAGCTATTTGCTTTCCTTTTTCCTCACAGACATAATTAATCCTGACCTTAGTCCATGGTCTACAAATTCAATTTTAATAGGAAATGACTGCGACACAGTAGAGTTAACGCAGACATACAATAGCTCATGTTTGTAATAAACTATACAGCATAGGTAGTTTAAATTTCCACATATGATCCCAGCTCATCAAGTTCTCTGTTTATTTGTATTGCTTTTGTTCAGAAATTCTATCTTCTTTTCTAAAACCCTTCTTCATCATGCAAAATTCCCAGGATAGGTACTTCTACTCTTTACAGAGTACATGAATAATTTTTAAATGTTGAAGCATTAAAAAGTTTTTAGGGGACACATTCAAGAAAACCAAGAAATCCACTAAAAGGCAATTTGGTATGGATCTTTTTATTTCTTAGATAATTCTTGACTTGGGCATATTAGAGTAGACCTAAGGGGACAAACCCATTATGAGATTCTTTGGAGAGACTGAGCCAATTTCAAGTAGTTTATTTGATTTTATTTTATTGTTAATATGAGGTACAGGCTGACACAAGATTGAGTCAGAGGGTCCCCAAATAAGCTGTATCCCCAAGTCTGCGATGGAGTATTATCTAACTTCTAAGACATTCCTAGGACTGACCTCATCTCCCAAGAATATTCTGACCCAGAATAATGAGTGTCAACTTTTCTGGGTTATTGTAAACCAGAGCAGATAACTGTGATCTGTTCAAGACTTTCTTGGAAGTGTCCTGATCCTAGGACTCTCTTGAAAATAAACCATCTTTCAGGAATTGGGGCAATAGGCATTGAGGAGAGGCTGGGGTAATACTACAAGAAACAAAGAAAGTTTTTCATTAGCTTACTTATTTGAAGTTAAATACTGGCTTTATGAGAAAATACTTGACTCCAAATTTTTTATTATTGGAGAAAAGTTCTTTTGAATATATATTCTATAGCAAAATATCTGAATAATAAGAAGTCTTTTGTTTTGATATAGCCTTTCATTTGTTCTAGTATTCTACCTTATGGCATTTAAATACCTTTCTAATGTACTGTAAGGCACTTAATGAAGCTAAATTGCTTTTGAGAGGGTTAGGCATTATTACTTGCTTTGCTTAGAGCAAAATATACAAATTCCTTACAAAGATCTTTCACTCTGAGGCTTAAAAGTCAAAGTTTGAAAGCTCTTTTGTTTGAAAAGGGGTCAAAAATAATTAAGTTTATTCTCTTCCTGGGGCTTAAGCCAAATTCCTGGGGATTAAGCCTAGATTGTTGTTCAGTCTAATGAGAGAAAAGGCAAACTTTCCTCCCTTCCCCCACTTCCTGCTTCATTTCTCTGTTGACTGACCAACCCATGGGTGTAACCTTTCATCTTTATTCTGTCAGTTTCCCAGACTCCTTTATATTTTTCCTTTGTAGTCCCATTTCCTGGACCTCATGAGAAAAAAAATCTTGAAATTTCTATCTGGGTATCCTCTTCCCAGCCCCTCAAAGTCCCTTATGACATTCCTTCCCATACAGATACATACTTTGTCAAAGGAATGCCTGGACACTACATTCTCAGAATTTCCAGTGGTAAATATCATAGAAAACTTGAACATTAGTCCAAGTAATTTTAAAATTTCAGCCAATTTAAATTCTAAAGTTCTAATTTAATTTTAAAGCCAATTAAAAATTCTAATCATCAATACCAAGCTTCTTTGTTAGCTACTACAAATTAATTAATTAATCATAGGTCCTCTTACACATTTGTTAAAGAATCCAGGCCTTTGAAAATATCTTTTGGGAGTGTCTGAAGATTGTTGTTTGCAAGGCTCCTGGGGGAAAAAAAAAGAGTGATGTAAACTGTAGTCATAAAATTTAAAAAAATGCATTTTATGGTAAAGCTTAGTTATGAGTCCCTTTTGTTTTTCCCAGACTATGCTAAATTACTTGCAGTACTGTTCTTCTTCTAAAATACTAATCAGATTCCTGTTATTGTATTTTCAATTCCTGGTCTCTTTGCTTCAACATTCGTTCAAGGTTTATGGCACTTCATGTAACATGGTTAAAACTCACACACACATGCACATGTACACACGCACACACATGTACAATACCAACAACAAAATGACACCTGGGAATTGATCTTTCTGTTTAGAACAGATATGAGATTCACACTTGGACATTCAGTCTAGGGGATATCTCCCAAAGGGTGACTAACTAAATGGTAACAATGTCCATCTCCAAATGCTTTCTCCCCTCACACTTAGGCTGCCCCTTCTCCTTTCTCCCTTCTCCTCATTTGCTCCAGAGAGCAGATAAACCTCCAACTGATAGTACCAATAGCCCCAGAGTTTGGGGGTCTGCCTGATCTGTTGCTTCACCAGCACATCCTTTCTTCTTCCCCAAGTACATGCCTCCTTTTTTCACATTTTTTTCCCATTTCAGCTCCATTCATTACACCTCGGAAAATAGCTTTCTCATAAATACCCATCCATCCATCCATCCATCCATCCATCCACCCATCCATCCATCCATCCATCCATCCATCCTCTTTATTCATCTCTTTTCCCTTTCTTCCAGTTCTTGCCCTGTTATCACAGGAATTGTTTTCTCTTTCTCTTTCTACGTGTTCTTCCATGAATCACTAGAATGATTCTAATCAAGGTTAACGAGTAGAAAATAGTCCTGATAGTATGAAGGAAAAGGAAGTATTGTTCATACTGCAAAAATGTGGACATAACAAAGACTGATGCTATCTCACAGGGGAAGGTTGTAGGTACTGATAATTTTCAATCTTTAATAGCACTGTACATATACATGTTATATACTTTTCTTAGGAGTGTTTTTTTATCCACAATAAAAACAAAAACTAAAACTAAAACTAAAACCCTATGCTGTTGGCCTCCAAAGCTCTTGAAAATCCAAATTCCCTTTAAAACACTCTCGAAAGTCTTTTATGTCTTCTACTTCTTTTAATTGATATTTTAATTAAGACTTTTAAAACCATTAAGTTACTTTTGTTGTTTTTCTGAGTTTTAGAAATTGCTACTAGATTGGAAAACTTTTTTCAATGAATCTTGGCACATAAGAATGGGAGCTGAATCAGAATGTCCTTGTCTCAATGGTGGTCCATTTTGTGAAGAAGGGTATGGCTTTGGAGTCATTCTGAGCTTGGTTTGAATCCTGAGTCCACTACTTTTTGGCTGTGTGTCTTCAGTTATATATTTTCTCTGACACTCAGATTTTTCATTTTTAAGTGAAGGTAATACCTCATGTCATAAGATTGTTAGACAAAATAAATGAGATGACTCAAGATGGTATCTGGGTATCTTGGCTACTCTCAATAAAGGGCAGCTAGGGGTAGGAAGCAGGGAAAAGGAAAAGGGCTTCTGTCTATTAATTGTGCAAGAAACAGTACTGAGAAAACTGACCGTATGAATGAATTGCTATGAATGTCCACCTATGCAGTCATGATAAAATGCTGCTAAGGAAGACTATTCAAGAATGTCTTCATAATTCATTTTCCTGCCTGGTGGTTGAAATAAGAGATTTCATGGTGTTTTGGACCAGTCCAGAGTCACTCCCAAGTCATGTGTCTCAACCTGGCATGATGTATCTTAACAGTTCTCATGCTAACTTCTCCTCAGTGGACATCTCTCCCTCAGAAACTAGCACAAATTGCAATTGGCTGCAGAGTACAAGCTTAAAGGAGGCTGGGTCATAGGAGAGTGGGCATGAAATGATGAAACAGTCAAGTCTTGAATTACTGCTGTCACTAGGGTTGCACAAGAAGAGCATCTTGTTTGTGTTGTTGTCCAATGTGGTTCTTTTAAACAATGGTCAAATCTTGGAGCTCTACTTCCTGACCAAAGGAGTAGAGCTTGAGGAGGCTTCACATACTCAACATAGAGGCGAACTGCAGAAATAGCTGGTGAGATGGTCAGAAATACAGACTCATAGCTATGGGACAGAGAGATTGTAATTCTGCATTACAAGGAGAAGGACTTACAGTTCAACAGAATTGGGGGAGGCTGGCCTGATGGGTTGTAGAATGAGGCATTATGCTTCCTGTGACAGGGAGGCTCTCACCCAAGGAACCAGAGGATGGGAAAGGCAGTGCACTATGAGGGTAGCAGAGGGAAAAATGGCAAATGGATTTACTGCACTCATTGAGAACGCTTCCCTGTTTCACTACCAAAATTCAATCAAACACTGACTCACAATGGACTGATTCTCAAGGAGGTAGGATGGAGCTTCAGGCCCAGGTTAGGTGAGGGATAAGCATGAGAAGGCTGCCTGAACTCATAAAAGGAGCAGAAACAAGAAGACTCAGAAATAAGACAGAGACTTCCAAATGCCCAAAATCCAGGAATTAAGTTTAGACAGTTTAGATTCTCCCCTGTGTCTCTGGGAGGACTCAGTGACATTGGGTTGCATTTGGAAAAGAAGAAAACAGGCAACGGGGACTAGGGTAGAAAATGTCTTAGGAAAGGAATGTTGACAGAGCCTGGGAATTATTCTGCAAAAAATGTAGCATGGCCTTGATGTAAAGCAAACTTCCAGTGCAGGCTGGTGGGTGTAGGGTACAGGCTGCATAGGACACGTAGAATGGGATCAGAGCCCACAAAGTTAAGAAGAGAAGTATGAAATGCCCCCACACATACCTTTTCTGTGGCTAGTCCTATAGGAGTCCTAACTAATTCCCATTAAAGAGAAATTGGAAATCTTAGAGGCCTACTACACAACTGGAGAAAGATTTAATCTAGTATTGCCTAAAGTAGCAAAGCATTGGAAATAGCCTACATGTCCATTAATAAGAGACTGTGTAAATAAACAATGGTTCATATTTAACATGAAACTTTTGCAGGAGATTTTTAAAAATGAGATTTATTTTTATGATTTCACAGGAAATGCTGCCTAAGGGAAAAAAGAAAGTTGGAGAATAGCATGTTGAGTGTAGTCCCACTGAGGTAGGGAGGTTATATGGCTATAGATGCATAAAGAAAAGTCTGTAAGGAGATATAAAAACTATTGACCAAGGTTACAAGTTGGGGTAGTTAGACTCTTTCATATTTGCCATGTAGATGTCTGAATTGTGAGAGATTTTATTATTAAGCATGGATTATTATTTTAAATTCAGAAGAAAAAAGATAAAGTTAAAATTTAAAAGAACCCTGTTAGAATCTATATATGTAATGGTTCTGTTCAGTGAGGATTCAATCTAAATCAGTCATTTGGCTACATTCGTAAAGTTCCAAAGTAATGGGCTGAAGTGCAAATAACTATCACAGTCAGTACTTGGGGGCCTGGGTGGTCAGATTATGTCAACTTCTTTCATGGGATGAGCTTCACGATGGAGCTGCCTTCTTTCTCACAAGATTCCTACATGGCTTCAGGCCCTCATCCTCTAGGAAAGTTTAGGACTACTGTGAGGCCAGCCTTGGAACCATCCCTGTGGGTTCTTTATATCAGCCCAAAGTCAGCTTTGAGGAGGGCCTGGAGCCTCTAAAAACCATCATTGGCTTTTGGAGGCTTAAGAGGGATTCTGGGCACTCTGAAGTTTGCTCAGAATTTGGTCCTTATGCAGAAAAGGTGCCTAGAATGAGATCTAGTTTTCTTAGGTTATTTAAACAGCTAGAGATATTGAGATAGCATTTCCAGGGTTAGGATTAGGGTTATTTTGGGGCTGATGCTATGATAATTTGATTCTTCAGATTCCATCTCTGAGTTTTGCCACTGGAAAACAAAATGGAAATTTGAATCCATTAAATTTCCTCCATTTCCTCTTTCCCTCCATCTGCCCCTCCTCCTTCACAGAATAACAGTTTAATTTTATCATTAGTTCCTTTTCCTCAATAGAAGCTCTGGTTTAAATATGTTCTGTGTCTTTTGTAAAACTAGTCATAGCTCTTATTTCCTACATCATTTAGTGCAGTGGAGTAGCTGGATCATCACTCTCAGAAGTGTCTTTGGCCAACTTAACTAAACCTCTCTAGGTTTCTGTCTCAACAACTGCAAAACTGAATAGATAACATCAATTTTATTTATTGTGAAGATTAACACATGCAGCTACTAATATTTTTATATACAGATCTTTGACATGGAAAAAGTCTGTATCTGCAAGAGAATTTTTAAGCCTTATTTGAGATAATCAAGACCATGAAATTAATTTTTTTCTTTGATGTTGACAAAACCAATGATTCTTAACACCTAAGCACTTTCAAATACTCAATACAGGAGGCTAAGATCATCTATTTTTTCTGTCTTTTTGAGTAGAGAGAACTCAATGCCTTTGTATTCTTAAATGTCCCATCTTTTACTGATATATATCTATATCGATATTAATACATATAGCTATACATGTTTTACTGATGTATATATATATTCACACATGTATATAACATATACATATATACATATATACATACATACATACGTGTATACATACACATATATACATATATATGCATATATATACACACACATATATGTGATAACTTATTGTTTCTTTACTTCAAGACAATTTGGAAAGTGCAAAAAAAACTTTTTTTAAATAAAACAGTAATTATCCTGGCATAGGCAACCACTATTAAGATTTCATCTTATTTTCTTTTGATCATTAATATAGAGCCCATCTCATGGGGACATTAACGCAGAAAGAGAGTTATTTCCAGAGAGCCATGCTACTGGTCCCCAAGTCTTTAGACCTCCTTCTCTCTCTAGAATGTGATGGCTTGAGAGTGTATGCCTGAACCGGTGTGGGAGGGCTCCTTCCTCTTCAAAAGTCTGTTAGCTGGGTGAGGGTGAAATTAGTGCTGAAATTTAAAATTAAATATGAGTACTATTAGGATTAAGAGGGGAAAATATTAGAAGGATGAGTGAAAGAGAGGCAAGAAGTCAGAAGTAGCCAAGAGTCATCAGGAAAAAGACTTTCTACATGATTTAACTGAAGGGAAAACCGGGCTACTGCCCAAGCAGACCCATTGCCCGGTAGCCTGGCTTCATGTCTCCCTGGACTCAGCAGCAGAAAGCAGTGCAAATGACATAGGCCAGGAATGACATATCTGGGTTTGAGCTCTGGCTACTTCCCTTTCTACAAAGAGAATGAGCACTTGGTCAAAATGATCTCCAAGTTCTAATTTAGCTTTTAAATCACACCTTTATACTTTTCACTGGGAGAAACATATGGCTTTATCTTTAATAATAATAAAATGATAATAGAAGAGGTAATACTTTAAGCCACATAACTGAGTCAGAGAGTTTAACCACAGGTTTTTATAGGATGTAGGAGTGCACTGAAATATCTAATGGGTGGGAGGGTAGGACTGATTGAGAGAGGAGTGAAGACAAGGCAATGAGGGGTGAGAAAATATTTCATTAATGTTAATTTTTAAAGGATAGTTCTATAGTAAGAACTGCAAGGATGTTTTTCTTACCACTGTATCCCCAGTGCCTGGCACAAAGTAAACCCTCAATAGATACTTTGAAATGAATGAATGAATGGGGCTGGCTGGAGTAGAGGAGAAGGGCACCAATCTAGACAAAGAAAAGAGCAGAGAATGGTTCTATTAGGTCCTTTGTACCAAGGCAGAGAGCTAGGGAGAAAAGCGCAAAGCCCTGTGAATTAAATTACCATTGGACCCACCCACATGTCATCACTGTTCACAGAGTGCCCTCCCTCCTTTTAGCCTCATGTGGTAATAATTCCAAAGCAACATGGAAGCTCTTTAAAGTGTGCCTTCAACTAAGCACTATGCCCTGGGTCCTGATTCAGAGTCCATCTAAGAAGCATTTTTTGGAACACCTAGAAAACTGTCCAACTGAACATCTGGTTGCCTTGAGACCAACTGAGAAGATTCCAGCATTCTCAGTGACAGACAGTCTTTCCTTCCCAGCAGAGATGATGACAGTTCCTCTACTTCGGTGTTTTTATGGTTTACCTGAGAAAACCTCTTATTATGACAATGGAACCTACTGGAAAGTCTTCTCTCTAAGGCAGACCCAACTGGCTCAGACAGCACGTTTGTTTCAGTGCCACTGGGCTCTGCTGCTAAGAAAGCATCGCCCACGGCCATCTGGGGTGCTCCCAGCCTCCCCGCAGTGCGGATCCTCAGTTTGAATTGGTGTCTCACTGAATTTGTGGAGCTTCAAGTGCAGTTATTTTAATTTCATACAAAAGGATATAAATACACTGAAGCATTTGGAATCCTGATCGAGGACCAATAGAGGTTAGACAGTGAGTTTTAATTTATCCCTACATAATGGTGCTTATTGCATATCAGGCTCTGTTCTAAGCACTTTGCGTATATTAACTCATTTACTTTCATGACAATCTTAGGATCAAGGTGCTCCTAAGAACGTTATTATCCTCACCCCATTTTTACAGATGGTTACTATCACCCTCATTTTACACATAAGAAATCTGAGGCACAATGAGGCTAAGTGACCTGCCTGATGTCCCACAGCTGTTAGGGAGTAAAGCCAGGTTTCGAATGCAAGCAGTCTAGTGGTAGAGATCACCCCCTAGCCACCATATCACACTGCCTCTTCACATGAATGTCATTACGAGGGCTGAAAGGAAGACATCCCACCTGACTGAATGGGAACACACAAGCACTCTGAGTTTGGGAACTGCCATGTATGCCTTTTGTACTCCCATAGTGCTCAGCAACCAGTAGGTGCTCCATAACACGTGTGGATTGATGACAATCTTCTCCAAATATTTTCAGACACACATGCAAACAATCCTGCTTCCATTGATCCTTAACCACAATGACACTTATATGATGGCCAAGGGAATCATTACTAAAAATCTTGTATTAACAGAATTGAATACATAATTAATGTTGAGAGATTTGATCATTATCAGCTGTAAACTATTTTTATTCATGTTTTCCCTGTTTTCAAAAGTAATACGTGGTCATCAGAAAAATCAAAACCTTGCTTAAAGATATAAACTATTCAAACATTTAAGTCAATCATGTATAACATTAGGACAGTAACTCAAAGTAATCAAGAAAAGGTCCCAGGATTTGACTTGTTTTGTGAAGACTTAAATATAAGGAACTCTCTCTTTATCGAAGACTAGTTTGAGGGAGAGGGAGTCTATATAGTAGCTTTTAAGTTGTCTGTAAATGTCTCTTTACAAGGTAAATCTACTGAGACAGATGTTTAAGAAGGTTACATAAGTTTATTGCTTCTTTAGGAACTAACTGAATTTATATAAATTCTCATGTTGGTCCCTTGGAGCAACTTTAATGTTAGGCCAGAGTGCGAACCAGTTGGATCTAAAAGTATATGTGTAATTCCAACTATTTACATTTCAAGACCAAGGTGAGGGTGTGGCTCCTGTTTATAGAATCTTTTCTAGCCATACTTGTTCCTCAAATCATGTCCCGTGGAAGGATCCAGCCAGCTCAATAGAAGTTTTCTGGTTCTGCTACAACTGACATGTGGGGAGAAGGCTAGATGGCTCATTAAAGACCTCGGGAAACTTCTGGCTTTACCGCTTACTAAAGCAGGGAGCAGCTTAAACTCAGGGTGCACCTTCATGTTTTCATTTTTCAAAAGGGCTAGTGCTACTGTCCTGTCTCTCTCTTATGGTCACCAGGAGACTATAATGAAGTCAAGAATATGAAAAAGCTTTGTAAACTCTTCCTGCAGCATATGTGGTTTCGAGGGCGAGGTGATCATTCCTTGCTGCTCGAACATTTTCTTTGGGAAGAACTGATCTGAGGTGGAGAAAAATGCAATTTGAAACCTAAAATCTTAAAAAGGAAGTTAATGGCTCAAATGTCAGATTTAATTGTAAGTGGTAATTAACTGAGAAGTAAGTCAGAGGAACATTTGGATTTCAAATCCTTCCTATTCATCTCTCCTTGAAAGGAAAAAAGGAAAGAAGAAAAAAAAGGAAGGAAGGAAGTAAAAAAGGAAGAAAGGAAAGAAGGAAGGAAAGAGGAAATTAGAAAAGAGCATAACTAGAAAGGAGAACATAACTTGGCGACAATGACATTCAGTGAGAAAATATTTGTTTGTCTAATTCCTCTTGCTAAACTGAGCTCCTTCAGGTTGGAACTGGATCTTATTCATCTTTGTGTGGCATATCCTAGAGACTATTTAGGATAAACCATATGGCATTTTCATTTTTGTAGATCAGAAACAGTCTAATATTGGCAATGCCATATGAGTCAACTCCTAAGTGTTAGATAAAGATGGAAGAGATCTAAGGGTCATATTCACTCAGTCAATTTTAACCTGTTCCCATAACCTCCTACCCACTCAGAGATGTGGGACTTTCCTTTCACTGTCAGTTTGACCCTTAGATTCATGCCTCGTTCTCTGAAGGCTGCCTTTGGTATTCTTTTGAGCTTAAAAACTTCTAGATATTAGGCACATCCTGTACCAGTGTCACTTTCATATAGTTTTCATACCTCTAAAGAAGGGGCCTCATTATAACCCAATTTAAATTCCCATATTTAAATTCCAATTTAATTTGATAGATATAATAAGCTTTAGTCAAACAAATGGATGTTCTTCACTGAAGTGTTGTATATATATATATATATATATATATATATATTTTTTTTTCCTTTCCCCCTTTTCTTCTTCCCATTGCCCTCCTTCTCAACCTTCTCCTCCTCTTTCCTCTTGCCTGCCTGCCCTACTGCCTGCCTTTGGATGAGGTAAGCCTTTAGGCTGGTGAGGGGATATACTTGTGTGAACTAAGGGGCATGGAAAAGCTTATATGATGGTCCCAGAGAGGACACCTGGGTCTTACATCCTTCCTTCAGCCCCTCATGATGCTGAGGACAGAGGCTATGTTGAATGGAATTTATGTGAATCAAGAAGATCTCCAAATTAAGATCATGAACTTCCATTTTTCCTTCCATATATTTGTTTCTTTCATTTACTTTTGTCTGAAAAATTAGGTTTGGCAGTGTTTGGCTCTGTGACAAAATGGTATAATATTCATATCATCACAGCATTTTCTGCCTTACATTATGTCACTGACATGCAGAACAGCACTGCAAATGCTGTTTTTATCACAATAACTATATACAGAAGCTTTGGAAGGTATTGTGATTTTATAAAACACATTTGGCCATCAGTTCTCCTTGCTGCAAATCCAAACAGTAGTAGAGACAGGGCCTGGTAGAGGTAGCATGATGACCACATAGATGCACTAGAATGTAGGCTCAAAGATCAAGCATTCTTGTCTGCTTTGTTCCTTGCTACATCCTGGGGCCTAGAACAGATCTGGAAATGAGGTATTGTGAGGGAATAGGTTAAAGCTGAAAGAATGACACTTAGATGTCCTGCACCTTTATTTAATACCAATGAGACACATATTAGGCACTGAGAAATAGAAATTGAGTGGCTGAAAAGCCACTGCAGTTCAATTATTGAGTTCACGTTATCATAACTTCTGAACTACATAGTTCACTAGTCATATATCCCCTCCAAGCCCCTGTTTCTTTGTTTCGAAAGAAGAGATTATTTTATCTATCTGGTAAGACTGTCGAGAAGATTAAATAAAAATTCAGGTAAAGCAAAATGACCAACATAATAGGCACTTAATAAATGTTAGTGCCATTTCTTCCCATGCTCTTCTAGTTTTCTTCATGATACATCTGTGTGTGTGTGTGTGTGTGTGTGTGTGTCTGTGTGTGTGTGTGTGTGTCTGTATATCTGTAGAGGGGCAGGGGAGGCTAGGAGAAACAAGTTATTTGGTTTATGTTGTTCAGGGTTTCTCAAACTCGGCTCAGCACTATGCCATTTTAGTCTGGATAGTTCTCTGCTGTGGGGGCTGTCTGGTGCATTGCAGGATGTCTAGAAGTACCAGTGTCCTCCTCCTACTAGATGCCAGTTACACTCCCCAGTTCTGATAACCAAACATATCTCTAGCTATTGCCAAATGTTCCCTAAGAGGCAAAATTGCCCCATTTTAAGAACAACTGACTCTAATAACCCAGTGAATAATTAAATATTTCATATATAAACAGGCTCTCTGGTACAGTGTAGACATTGCTATGGCTATAGTATATAAAGTCAGGGCCTATACAGAAAAAGAAAAACAGCAAATATCAAATGAAGCTATACAGTCAACCTATGATTATCCATGGAGTAATGATGTAAATAATATGAAAGTTATTTCAGTCACACAATTTCCCTGCATTAGATTGTTTTCCTAATTATAGTTGGTTTAGATTAATCATATTAATAGTAATCAATTTCCTGGACACACACTGGCTGATGACCAGAAGAGATGGCAAATGTGCATAGAAAGAAATCGTTTGGGTTTCTTACATTTTCATAATTGCTATAAAGTGTACACTTTAACCACACGTTACCCAACTGCACTGTCCATTGACAAACTTAAAAAGTAATAGCAACGTTTATACTTACAGGTGAATTAAAGACTTTAGTCCCCGGAAGGTATGTCTTGAAATGGACTTGATATTGTTGTTTTCTATGAATCTGCAATAGGTTATAATATTTTTGTCAGACAGCTGTAGGAATCTGAGAGTACTTGTCCTGAATCATGATATTAAAAAAAGGTTTTTTTTTACTTACAAATACTCTAAATGTGGAAGACCAATAAAAGCATCATCGCTGATCACATCAAAAGAGTTCGATGTGAATAACCTGCCCAGAAAAAGCACACAATGAAAACAATTAAACTGACAGATTGTTAATTTTTACTGCTTTATCTCTCAGAGAAACGAGTGGGAGCTGTGTATGGAAGAATGTCTGGATGTCTGCCTTCTACGGTGTTATTTATTCAGGTAATTTTTGTACCTTTTTTTTTTATTCCCAATTATCTCCTTATCAAATGCTTATCAAGGAAGGGGGGCTTCATGCTTCCCTTCTCACAGTGGTGGATGTCACATACCCTGGGTAACATTCTGAGATACAATCAGTCAATGTGACAGTCAAATCAACATACTGCACATCTTCATGAAAAAGATACAACAGAATCCATCTTTCCCTTTGCTCTAAGAACTTCTGGAACATTGTGACCAACCCAAACAATGGTGCTTTATGGTTTTAAGCCTGGGAAACCTAGAGAAGTTAGCTCCATGCCCAGTTGTGCTGTGATGCCTCATAATAAATAAGCCATTGGCACTGGCTCAGTGAACATCAACTAACTTTGTTTGAAAATAAAATGGGCTGAAGATAGGAAACAGTGAGACTTAGGAAGAGTCTTAGATTTATTTTATTACTAAATAGTCAAAAATAACCCTAACTTGAACAAATTTATTTGTAATTTCAAAATGCACAGGGATTTGGTTTCAAAATTACTGATGTAAAAGAACATTAACCAGCAGTTCCCACACCCTGTTGAACTCCTCAGAGAACTTGCCAGTTTTCTGAATGGGAGGCTTATAAGAGGTGGTCCTAGGTTAAGTAATACAAAGCAGTTTTGTTTTTGAGTTTGTTTTAGAGTGAGCATTAACTTATGAAACCCTTTAGATAAAGTGTCGATATAAGCTGAAAATAAGGTTTTAGATGTACTGATGACAAATTTGTAATGGGTTCAAATGACACTCAGTCTGCATGTTAAAGTTCTTAAGTAGAGGAACCTCATATTCTACCTGTAATTATTGTCCCAAATGTGACCAGGATCATGGACCAGATCAGATGTTTGACATAATCCATGTCTCATAATACTGTGTAATTGCACTATGAAAAGTTCAATATTCTGTTATAACTTTTTTGACTTTTACTTTTGAAGTCTAGGGATTAAAAATAACTGCCACTAATTAGCTTAGTGACTCCCTCTCTCTGAGTCACTGTTAGCCAAGGAAATTAAAGCTAGGAGAATTCACTTCCTAAACATTTATGAATGACTTATTTAATATCTGGGATTTCTTCAAACTAATCAGGGGGAGGGTCATCAGTGGGTTAGAGATGAATTGAGTATAACATGATAATTTTTGAAGTTGAAAGATGAGTACATGGGAGTCAATTTTATTGTTATCTCTACTTACGTACATGCTTGAAATTTTCTATAAAAATGGGAGGGAAACATGAACCAAACTAAATGTGATGATCTCTTGCATTTATTCCTAGGCTATTAATCCTGAAGTGAGGTTGCATTCTTTTCTATCCATCTTCCCTCCAGTGTCATAGCTTTATACTCAAGTAATTCACTAGGCTCTGAAAAGTCAACACTAATGAATAGTCATACATAGTGATGGTCATAGTTATTAAAACAGATTCAAAGTTTTATGATTTTAGCCACAATTGCCTTTTAGCAATTGCCTCTTCTTCATGGTTTTGAAAAACAAGAAAATTGCTCAGCCTCACTCCAAGGTAAGCTAATACCCCAAAATTCTTGAGGTTCCAGATTTTCATTTCATACTCTATAGACAACAAGAAGGATGGAGAGCATGAACTAAGGCAGAAATAAATACAGAGAAATAGTCCATGCTCACTGGTTTGTGAACTGTCCCATGGTTGAACCAAGGACTTCATAATCATGTACTTCAAGTCGCTAGAAAAATATAGCTTCTCTCACTAGTTCCCTTTATGTTGAATCAGATGCAAATCAGAGTGGGCAATCAATATTAGTGGGCAGAACTAGACCATGCATGTCAGGGAAATAAAATACAGGATTTCCTTTAGAATTTTTATCTGCTTGTTCATCGCTTATCCTTAGCACCTGTCATAGTGCCTGTCCCATAGTGGATTCTGAATAAATATTTGTTAAATAAAAAGGAATTCACTTTACATTAAATTCTGGTTGTTACTACATAACTAAATTGAATGTTCCTTGGAACAAGGACTTATCCTTATTTGCTTTTGTGTCCTCATCCCCAGCACAGTTCCTGGCTGAATAATGTTTGTTGAACTAGTTTCCAAGGATTAAAACCTGTCATTAAAACTACAACTACAGGCAAAAATATGGATGAAACTCATAAATTTGTCAAGGGACAGAAGCCAGAACACAATAAAGTATATACTAAATGATTTTACTTATATAAAACCCAGCAAAAATAATTTATGACAACAGAAGTCAGGATAGCAGTTACCCTGGGAGGTGAGTAGTGACTGGAAGGTGGCACAAGGGGAGTCTTCATGATAACGGTAATGTTTTTTTCTGGGTGCTGGTTACAAGGTTGTTCAACTTAGAGAAAATGATGGTTGGGCAGGGAGGATAAATAGGCAGAGCACAGAGGATTTTTAGTGCAGTGAAAATACTCTGTATGATACCATAATGATAGATACATGCAGTTATATATTTGTCCAAACCCACAGATTATAAGGGACCAAGAGTGAGCCCCAATATTAACTATGGACTCTAGGTGATGATGTAGGTTCATCAATTATAACAAATGTACCACTCTAGTGGGGATGTTGGTAATGGAAGAGGCTATACTTGGGTCAGAGTAGGGTATGTATGGGAAATTTCTGTGCCTTCTCAACTTTGCTGTGAACCTAAAACTGCTCTAAAAAATAAAGTCTTGATTTTTAAAAATTGAGATTTATATTTAGGATGTGTGCTTCTTTATCTATATTGTATTTCAATAAAAAGGTTTCTTATGAAAGCTAAAAAGTTTCTTTGGTTGAGATAATGTTGTATATCTTAGTCCCTTGATTTCAAATTCAATTGTAGTTTTTTCTGGACAAGGATTCCATGGACAAGTGTTTGTAAAATTATACATATGTTCTAAATATAATTTATTTATATAATGGATTATCTATTTTATTATCCTTTGTAAAACTAAAAAGACTTCAAAAGCTCATGCTATATAAAGTAGTGAAACTCTGATCCTTAATTTTTAATGGATTCCTCTAAACATGTCTGATTTCAATATTATGACTTGTTACGAGCCAGATATGTTAAAGAATACCACAGTCCCTGTTAAGGGAATCTGTTCCCATTCCACCCCATCTTCACATACAGCAGACCCGAATGAGCCACGTTTTATGCCATACAACCTCTGTCCCTTTCCTCAGATTATTAGGGTGAGAAGGACTCAGCTTCTTACCCAGAGTAGATTTTGAGGTCAGTCAGCATGGCATGGCCCAATTAGCATGGCTGAAAAAAGTACATTGATCTAACGAGGAGTCTTTTTGGAGGAGTGGGGGTGGGAGGTAGGGTGGGGATTTAGAATCAGCAAACTGAAATGGAGTTGGCTGGCAGAGGTTGAAAGAGAAAGGACGCCTTAGGGTTGAGTTAGATCCATAAGAGGCAAAGGTGAGTGCAAGGCACACTTAGGAGAGAGCCGAATATGGAAGAGACATGTAAGCAAAAGAGAAGTATGTACAAAAGCTGAGCGGAGAGACTTGTATATCTGAGTTAGATCCTAAGCCAGTGCTTCCTAATCTCAATCACACTTGCAATGACCTTGGGAGCTTTAAAAAGACTGATACCCAGTTTTTACCTTCAGGAATTCTGGTTACATTCCATACCTGGGGTGTGGCCTGGGCATAGGGATATTTAAAAGCTCCCCAGGTTGCTCTTATATGCAACCAGGTAAGCTTTCTAGTCAGTTACGATAGCCCCCCTTTACCTGTGGTGACTGAGAGGGTCTCTGCTCCTTGCAGCAAGTCTGGCTGGAGCAGTTGCTGTGGTACATACAGGTGCTGTGGATTGTCTTGTCCCCATAATTACGTGTAACAAGAGTCTGTGATAATATGACTAGGATTGGACACCTCTCCTCATAATAGCAGCATCATGGAGGGGTTGGTGGGGACCAATGTACTTTCTGAATGAACTTGTTACCCTGAACCACAAATCAGAGATCTGGAACCCACAGACTTGCCAAGCAGCCATCTTGTGGGGTTGTACAGAGATGATGTAGAATTTACCCTCTGCCCTAGTCCTGTGGAAACATTTGAGGTCTCTTCCTCTTTCTCTATTCTTAAGAAAAGAAAAAGCCAGGATTTTTTCCCTAGAATTTTGGTGGAGGTGGACACAGGGACATGCCATGACATATTGGTACCCTCCCCACTAAGGGCTGTGTACTTATGTCCCTTAGCTATCAGACTCGTGAATGCTGTAAGGGTCTATGGGAGAAATGGGGAGAATTTTTATCCTTTGCAATCAAGAGAGTATGTATTTCCTTGCCAAAAGGGAGATTTAGGAAGACTGTATTTATCAACTATCAATTCCAGGCAGGGAACAGCTCATTCTTTAAATGATGATTGTTGTCCTTATTATATCTTACATTTCATAGACTCCTGCTAGATTATCTGATTTGGTCTTTGGAACAACTCTGAGTGGTAGAGCATGTGTTAATATCTGTTTGACATGAGGAAACTGTGGCCCAGAGGGCTGTTAAAAGCTTTATTCAAGGTGACGAAGCCCAAGGTTCCTGGTCTACTGCCCTCTTCATACACCGGGTGGCCTTCACTTTAGGACCTGGATGACAGAATGACACAGTATCCACGTTCTGGCAGATAACCATAACAACACAGCTCAGCTCATAGGGATTTAAGAAATTGAATTAAATAATAATCACTTTTTTGAGGAATTAATTAATACAACTAATCTCAAAGTCACAGTAAGAGCATGCCAACCTGTATTTTTTTCCAAGCAAAAATTTTAATAATTTGAATGTAGCTTGGTGTATTCAGCTTATGAATACTATGTGCTCATTGTAGAAATTCTGGAAAACAAAGGACAACTTAAAGAAGAAAATAAAGATATCCATAATCATATCACACAAAGATATTGATATGTATATATATAATACATATATATTTATAAATTGGGATATATATTGTTCTGTGTCCTAATTTTCATATACTTATTTTATGGACAACTTCTCATAATAAATTTTCAATAACATAATTTTAACAGATAAGTTTTATGTTATTATATCATGATTTAACTTTTTAATTGTTGATTCCAGCTTTCATTATTATAAACAGTACCAGAACCATCTTCTTGTACAAATATTTTTTTCATATCTCTAATTATTTCTTTAGGATGGACTTGGGATAGATTCCTAAAAGTAATAGTATTGCATTATAGATGGTTTTTAAGTCTCTGGTTCTTTATTGCTAACTTGTACAAAAGTACATATTCAACTCCAAGTGTAGAAATGCCTATGTTACCACATCCTCACCAACATTTAGTATCATTTTTGTTTCTTTTTCTATGAAATTATGAAATTATGTCCTTTGTCATTTTTGTTGCTTTCTAAGCAATTTTACCTTATTAATAATATTACCTATTTTATTTGATGCTAAATTTTTTTCCTACCAATTATGATTATCTTTTCATTCATGATTTTTAACACATAGAAGTTTTACATTAAAAAATATGAACACAAATTTTCATTTAGAATGAAATGAAACCAAAACATTATAAATATTGCAAGGATGTCAAATACCACAAAATCATGATATTCAGCATAATTGTTAATAATTAACTGTTTAACAAAATATATCAACTTCCACTGTGTATTTTTTTCTTTCCTTTAATTCTTAAAATATTCTGTTCTACCTAGAAATCAACGAAATATGACCTACACCTATCCCCTTTTTAATTTTTTTTTTTTTACATTTAACTCTTTAATCCATTTGGAACTTAATTTTATGTATGATGTGAGGTAAGATGTTGCCTTGATTCTTTCTTAAATATTTGCCCAAATTTACCCAAAGCCTTTTGTTGAATAACTAGTGCCTTCCCCATTTTTGAGTATTGCTTCCTTCACATTTTTGCTATTTTAATGATTTTTCCAAGAATCAAATCTTGAATTTATTTGTTACTCCCACTGCTTCCTAATTATTATTTTCTCTGTTTATTATTTATTTTCTCTTGATTTTCTTAGGATATTTATTGAGTTTTGTACTCAACTCATATATTTTTATTCTTTCTGATTTAAAATGAAAGTATTTAGAAACATGACTTTAACTCTGTGTGAAGCACCTGTAAGATGGATAGGTAATAACTGTTCACAATTGCATATTTGATTTCAACAATTATTTAAAATAATATTCTTATTATTTTAGATAATAGGTTTTTTTAAGGTATTTTTAAAATTCTCTGTTGACAATAGATTTTTTTAAAGCTTCCATGATTTTATTATTGATATTGGATTGGAATAGGTTGCATGTCTTCATAAGCAATAAATTAATACCATAAAGGGGCTCCTGGCTGAACTGAAAAGTAGGACCAGCAGAATTTAATTGAAAAAGAGCAGAAAAGTAAGCAATAGGGTTAGCGTGGGGCCCAGTGTTCTAAAGGAGCCTAAAGCAGATAACGGAAGTAAAGGAAGGAGCAAAGGATCAGAAAATGAAGACGTAGCTACCTTAGCAGGAGGTCAATGCTAAGGCTGCTCAACATCCAGCTGAGAGGCCAGAGATGGGGGTCTAGAAGAGCAAAAGGGCTGGGCAAGTACATGTGTCAATGCCAAGGCTGATGGGCCACTGAAGTGATTTCCTGCCCTGCTTTTCACTTTTTCTAGGGACCAAAAGGGAGCACTCCAAACATGAAATGAGGAATCCTAGGTCTTAATTCCCACATGGCTGTAAATCCTCTGTGTTGCCTTGAGCACGTCATATCTCCTCTCTATATTGTCAAATCAAAAGTCTAGACTAGATAATTTTTCCGGTCACTCTTAGCTTGAAAGATGTATGTGTCTATGCTTGTAACACTGTGAGCTTCGTTCATGGAAGAATAGACGTGGGCTCCGCTGGGGAGCAGTATGTGACCAGAGGCAGGTGTGCAGATGACTGAATGGGAGGAGTAACCCTGCTGAGAAAATCTCGCCTTGTTTCAAACCAGATTGTTCATGTGGTCATGCCAGGGCCCCATGGCTCTAATGACATCTACTTCTCTAGCCACCTGTGACATCTTGACTGCCATCAGAATTGTCATTGGCTCATGGGTAGCCTGTATCCTGTTTTCCAGTCCAGAGTAAATTCTCTTGGCTATGGAGAGGAGATGACTTAGAAGGCTCTTCCATACAATAACTATTCTGGATGAAGAAGAGAAAAGGAAGCAGCCAGCACCCAGTTGTCACTTGGAGACTGCACTGATTAGTTATAAAATAGAGAATCTGGTTTCTAAGCTTGCAGCTGCCACTTGTTATGCACATGATGCATTAAGTAGGTGAGTCTATTTAATTATGTTAAAATAAGAATTATAATAACAAAGTGACTTCCAGGAAGATTCTAAGAATTACAGGAGATAACCTTTATGAACATATCTCTAACGCTTCTGCCAAAGAATATCTAAGCCAAGATCATAAACATAAAATGTCAGGGCTGGAAGAGGCTCTAAATCTAGTAAAAGACTTTAGTTTTACTGCTAGGGAAACAGATCCAGAGAGGCTGTCACCTGCCGAGAGAATTGTTATGGGCATCCCCCAGGGAATTAGGCACCCATGGGCATTGTGCATAAATACCGGTATGCACTTCCAGGTTCATATGTGTGTCTGTATGTTTATATATGCATATATATATAGATGAAAAAGCAAGACCCACAGCTTACAGCTGTTGGAAGATTTGGGGTCACAGCTGGAGAGCTGACCAACTTGTTTAGAGCTGCCTTTGCTTAAATGATTCAGACTGCGGTTGTTACTAATATTCTCCTTTTTCCAAAAGAATGGGGCTGGTTGAATGATAATTAATAATAGGCAGATGACTCATGTTAGTTAAATGCGCACGTTCTAGGTGCATGTGTCATGTGAATAATTTGAATAATTTACATTTGAATATTTTAAAATATGCTTTCAAGATAGGAAAGCATTAAAATGGGAAGCATCACACATGAGCACATTATTTCATAATTCTCTTTGATTCTGATCCTTGAAAAACATTTTCAACGTAATTCAGCTGATCCTTAATAGACTACCACCTCTTCAACCTGGGGAATAACCTTACTTTAGCTCCACATAAATGAGTGGGGAAGCACCTCAGAGAGACATGTAGTTCAAGTCCTCTTTTCACAAGTGAAGAAAGCGAGGCCTGCAGAAGTTAAGTGACTTACCCAAGGTCACATCTTTTGTCATCAACAGGGCCAGGATGAGAATACAGGTGTTAGATCTGCAAGGGTTCCCCTGGGAATATTCTCAGCATGCACATCAGCAAAGATTTGAGCATGGACCTACCCCTTTGGTTTTATAGTTCTATTACCTCTCATCCCAGGACAGTCAAACTTTTCCTTTCTAGGAGTTGGCGTAACTAGTAAACAGCCCATCTCTCAATGTCGTTTACAAATTTAGTCTATATCTTCCTGGTCCTGAAATACCAAGAAAGGACTTAAATTTTATCTAAAGCCTATTCTGTGCCAAGCCTCTTCTTTAGCAGTTTGCCATTTATTAACTCATTTCAATCTTCAAATGAACACTATAATGAAGGTTTCATGTCCTCCACCAAAATATAAAGAACACTGAGGTGAGAGAGGTAAAGCTTATAACCTCCAGAGCTGGGATTCTGTGCTCAGGCGTGCTCTTCCCACTGGTGCTGGTAATGGTCATAGGCAAGGCTGTGCTTCCTCTTTTTAGTCTCTCCAGATCAGCCCAGTATCTGCTGCAAATCTAGAACAGCCTTGCCCAGTAGTCCCAGAGTATATTCCCTGGAATAAAAGGCCTTCAGGGGTCAAGAAGTTTTGCATGAACAAAAAAACAAAATGACTTTGGGAAAAGTGGGTAAGTGAAGTTAACTGAAGTTCTTAATTACATGAATCTTTTTATCTTTAAATAAATTGAGACTCTTCAAAAAGGAATTAAATATGCAGTTTTCCAACCATATTGACCCTTTTATCATTGAGCTTTACATAAAATGAATATTCTATGGAACATACCCAGAGAAATGCTGGTTTAGCCCTTGGGGAAATAACTATGAGTGAACTTGCTCAAAAAACAAAACAAAACAAAACAAAACAAAACAAAACAAAAAATCAATGAGATTGGAAATTAAAGCTCAGGGGCCTTTTTCCTGTTGAATGGGCTGCCAGTGATAATCTATTTCCTCTGATAGAGGGAGCATCCACTGGGAGGTCCCCAAAGAAGCGGTGTGTGCCAAGCTGCTTGACCAGGTAGATAACCTGGTGGTGAGGCTTGAGTCCCAGACATCACACTTAGTGAATCCGTACCAACAGAATTCTCTGACTTACTCCTTTTGGTGTAATCTATATGGATATAGATGGTTTAAGGCAGTGGTCCCCAACCTTTTTGGCACCAGGCAACGGTGCTCCCATGAGAATCTAATGCCTCATTGCCTCATGATCTGAGATGGAGCTGAGGCGGTGCTGCTAGCGCTGGGGAGCAGCTGCAGATACAGATGAAGCTACACTCACTAGCTTGCATGCCGCTCTCCTCCTGCTGTGTGGCCTGGTTCCTAATAGGGTTGGGCACCTCTGGTTTAAGGTGTCTTTTAAGATGGGTTTATTCCTACCTGCCTAAGCTCTGCTAGCAAGCCTTTCTAGAACAGGTGAGGTATAAATAATTAAGCTAATAAATAAAATGAATATCAAAGGCATAGATTCTCTAAGTATAGTCCGCAGACCCATTATTCTATGGGATGTTAATAAAAGTGAAATCACTAAAATAAGGCCAAAGGTTTTTCCTTGCCAGAGTACGTTGTGAATAGCCAAATGGGAACAGAGTATGCAGTTTCTCAAATTATGTGAGCACAGAATCCTTTTCTTTCAGGACAAGTGTTTCACAGAACAGAAGTTTAGAAAACATTGGCTTAAGGTATAACTTTAAAGTAAATAAGTTCGTTGTTTTTTTTTTTTTTTTGCTGTTCTCTCTCTCTCTCTCTCTCTCTCTCTCTCTCTCTCTCTCCCCCTCCCTCCCTCCCTCCCTCCCTCTTCCCTTCTTTCTCTCTCAAGCAAGGGGACCAGAGCTTACACACTTACACATACAAATGAGAGCTGAATCCTAGGGGAGCTAGATGTTCTTGCCAGCAATTATTCCACTCTTTCAAAGGCATTTGAAACTTCTTTTGAGTAATTGTCTCCAGGAATCAGGACACATCCCCTGAATACCCCTGATAATGGCAAACGTTGACTCTCTGAGAGGGAATTTGATTTTGGGAACAAAACCATGCAAAGTCAATTCAAGCCCAAAGATTCATGTTCAGGAGGAAGTAGACAGAAGTGGTTAAAGTGAGAATGTGGATTTAAACCCCTGCTCTGCTACTTATTAGGGGTGTGACATTGAGGAGGTTACCTAACTCTTCTAGGACTCAGTGCTTCATCTGCAAAATGAAGATAATCATATCCCCTCGCAGGGTTATTGTGATGGTGAAATAAAAAAATAAGGTATATAAAGTGCTTAGCATTAAACAATATAAAAATAACAAATGCTCAAGGGGATGTGAAGTACAGCATAGGGAATAATATTGTAATAAATATGTATAGTGCCAGATAGGTACTAGATTAATTGGGGGAATAAATTCATAAATTATATAAATGTCTAAAAACTATGCTGTACACCTGAAACTAATATAAACTAATACTGAATGTTTAATTGGAAAAAAAAACAATTAAAAGTTTTTAAAAATAAAGAAAGAAATGAAACATACAAACGAAGAAATGATAAGTGCCCCCTAACAAAACTTCACCTGGATTTATTGAATGGTTGTAAATTGGCAGTGAAGACAATTCTCATAGAAGGATCTAGCCATGCAAACACAGTTAGGAAGAATCTATGACCTCCTACAAGGAGTTCTCTGCAAGTTAAGAGTTCCTTGTACATAAAAATTTTAGTCTGTTTATTTTTTTTAAAGGCACATTTTACATAGGCAAACACCTGCCATCTTGCCACATAAACAGGTCTGACAATTCCTTTCCAATTTTTGTCCCATGGGAGGGAAACTGAAACATTGTTTTATCATCAGCCACCATGAGGAGGTCCTGGTAAATTCCTAATGGACCTGCTTGGGAAATTGGGAATTCCATTACTTTTTAAATAATAACTTCATAATAGTCAATTTCATATTATGAAGCTTTTTCAATTAAAGATCTAATTTACTAGTTTGTTTGAATTGATATAATAAATTTTGTCCATTTACTTAACAAGACCATTTGCTATATTATAGTAAAGTAATTCTGTTTGTAAAATAGAATAAAGTACAACAGAATTTTAAGCTAAGAAGCCATCTTAGTTAATTGAATGTGGAGCTATCAAATACCAACTTATGTTTTATTTGGTTTTTATCCTCTTTCGGAAACTGTTTCCAGATTTCTGCCTTCCCCTGAAAATTAGGAAAATACAGCCCCATGTTCATGTACCACATTCTCATCAACAATTATCTCTTGGAGCTGAGGATGTCATTTTTAGGTAAGACATATCTTCTCTGATTTACTGCAGTCACTACCATTCCCTATAGTCATATACCCAAATGTTCGCTTCATTTACCTTATCGCCTTTACCCCCATTGACATTTGAGTTTGATAACCATAATATAATCTATCTCTAGTATTTTATACATGTAACATCTAAGGCCCAGGGATATTTCGTGATCAACCCAAGGTCACACAGCCAATTAATTAGTGGCTGAACTGGATTTCAAATCCATGTCTCCTTTTACCATCCTACTGCAGAATCACTCATCTGAAGTCTGGTCAATTTTAACTATTTTAAATAAAACCTGGTATGTTTTACAAAATGTTGTGCCAGTTGTTTTTTTTTTTTTCATGAGGAAGAAGTATGTTCTGCTTCCTTTTCCCCCGCCCCCACCCCCAACTCCTGGAAAGGTAAATAGTTCATCTTTTCTGTGAGAAGTATGTGAAGGAGAGATTTGTTAGAAGGTTCCAATGGAGACCTATGTGTATGTAGAACAACGAAATTTTAAAGCTGGGATCGTAGGCAAACCCAGCCTGTATATTCAGATGCTAATTCGATATCACAGTCATTCGAATTAAAGTGATATTCAGATACCGTAATAAAAGCTTTTGAGTTACAGGAATTGTGCCCAGCACTTTACATGTATTGTTTCATTTAATACTTACTGTAATTCTGTGCACTAGGTACTATGGTTATTCCCATATTGTAGATGCAGATAACAAGGTTTGATTAAGCTTGCCTAAAATCACAGAACTAGTAAACAGAAGAGTGGGGATCTGACCCCATGTTTATCTGACCAGAAAAGCTGTTTTCTTTGCTACTTGCCACATTGCCAGCTTCCTTGGGTTAGCTGTTTTGATATCACAGCTCTCATTGTAAAGCCCCTGCAATCATTTTGTAGCCTTTATCAGCCACAGGATCAACAACTGGCAAGCATCGCCATCATCAACACTCAACTGAGTACCATTTTGAACAAAATAAGAAAGCTTATCAAGACTACCTTGCAATACTTTCAAATACAGTCAAAATATAATTTACCTTTTTAGGGATCAGCGCCAGCTAGGAGCTGTTATATTAAGGTACAGAGGGAGAGATGTCACTTGTCTTTGTGCCCTTTACAAAGCCCAGGACTGTGCCTGCAGCACAGTAGAACCCCAAAATTTATTTGCTGAAATGGGAGGGTTTTGATTTCATTTTGTAATTGCTTGTAGCTATACAATGAATAAATACCTGTTTTAGCCAAGCAAATATAAATCAAAAGGGAAATTATCTTTATGTTAATGGAATTTTTTTCATCTTAATAATGTTTAACCAATCTTTCCCTTTGGATGTCCTGTCAACTGGAGAAAAGGGAAATTCTACCCTTCATAGGAGAGAGATTAGTCAGCCTCTGCAGTCAAATGGAGAACCTTAGAGCCTATATATGATTTTTTATATGTCAAAGGCCTAGAGACAGTCAGAATGGGACAAATGAGATTCAAGCAGTGAGTCTAAGGAAAGGCCTTGGATGCTTTGCCTTTTAAGTTCTGGCACACTGGAAATTTCTGTTGAAGAAGTTTGACATCCTAATGTCACGAGCAAATATCTCTTCACGTTATTTTGGTTCAGCTCACTTTCCAGACCTCTACACTATTAGGTCTTGTGAAATCTAATAGGAAAAAACAAACATAAGAATGTGAACATGACCAAGACTACCGATAGGAAAACAGGAGTCTTTAGTATAAAATCTATGAAAATATGGATTGAATTTAACAAATATATTGTAAGCAAAGTTTAGGCTTACCACATCCAGGCTCTTGTCTAGGACCTTAGCTATTGATGAAAGACACAAGCAGATACAGCACAAATAGCTCTAATAAATGACAGGAAGTACCAAAGACATCAGTAAAGTCCATAGAGCTTGAGAAAACAGAGGTCAGGAAATGAGGCACTTCAGTCTGTTTGGAGCTTGGGGTGCGCATGTGCGCACATGCATGTGCGTGTGCGTGTGTGTGTGTGTGCGTGTGTGCGTGTATGTGTATGTGTGAATCTTGTGGGAGATGACCCCGGACAAACAGCTAAATTCTATTAATACCAACTCAGGTGTTCAGACTTTCTCTGTTTCTAGGGAACCATTAAAGGCTTCCAAGCACAGAGGTGATAGGAGATCTGCACTTCAGGAAGGTAACACTAAAGGATATGGGTAGGATGGGAACCAGAAGCAGGGAGACCAGTGCAGAAGCTCCCACAGCAGCCATGAAACAGTGAGTGAAGCCTCCAGGGCTATGGTCCTGGAGTAAGGAGGAGGCAGCAGATTCTCCTGCTAGTTGAGAGGAGACTGGTCCAGTTGGAAGTGGACAGTGAAGGAGAAGGGGCAGGTAACATCTAAGTTTCTTGCCTGAATAATTGAGAGGATAAAATACGCTTTCAGAGAAAACATTTGTTGTACTGGGCTAGTTTCATAGTTACAACAAACTTTAATTCATTAAAAAGTTAAAAATTAGAGAAATGGGTCATTGGATGAATTTTAGACAAAAGAACCTAGATGACTGAAATTGTTACTTCTTGGTCCATTGCAGGGGACATCAGCTGGGCATAATCCAAACCATGCTCATCCATAACCAGCTAATAAATTTTCTAGAAGCCCTCTTTGCTGATAGGTCAGGCTTGAGTAGTCATTGAAGATTGCTAAATTTTTCTTAAACTTGTAATACAAGGAGAAATAGAAAAAAGAGGCCAATCACTGTAAAGGTGAAATAGACCATGAATATTTTACCCTGGACTGATAATATTTTGAAGCACTAAATGATAAAAACTTAGTAAGGATATACTTATTATTTATCTTGTTCGTGTTATTAGCTTTCATATTTTTTAGTTTTTTATTTCTTGAGAATTATGTACTTATGTGTTGATTACAGGTTAATAAAAGAAAGAATAATCCCCCTGCCCCCCAAGAGATCAGTTCTCTTGCATCAAACAAGATAAAATCTTGTTAGAATAAATAGAATTTTTTTCTGATCACATTGAATTCATATATACAGATTTTTTTAGCATGATACTAAAACCAACCCTGTAATTTACTTCCTGCAAGTAGAACTCTCTTAAGGGTTGGAGGTATTCTGTTGATTAAAAATTTTATAAACGCTTGGCAATGTGGCCACATTTTATACTCTTAAATTAGGATTTTACTTCAGTAATGAGCCTATATCATTGGGGATTTCAGTCTTTAATTGAGAAGGGCTGTAATGTGTGAAAACACATTTCTGTAAATTGCATTCACTATAAGCGTCACTCCTTCTCACAAAAAGCAAACTAGAATGAATAATTGTTCTCATTGGTTATGTTTCACACCCAGCCCTATGGAAAACATCAATGAAATAGCATTTTTTTTTTTTGAGAAAGGTTTTGTTGTCATTTAAAACTATAAATGAGATATTTTTTAAAATAGATGTTTTGTACAATTAACCTGATGAATTTTTATTAGATAATTTTATCCTTTCTCTCCTCTACAGAGTGTGGACTTTTTGTTTTTCTTGTTCTCCAACACATACTGCCAAACGTGGCCTACCAGGATCTTTCCCCCAGACACTGTATAACTTAAGGAGGAAACTTGTCTGTTTCCTTCAGTACCCTAGGCTGACATTTCAAAAAGTACCTCTCATTGTGTATCTGCAGAAGGTCTGAAAAAGCATCTGGGGCCGTAATGAAATGAGCAGATTGTTAGGGTGGATAATGGGAGGGGGGTATTTCTTTTCCCATGTCAACAACAGGCAAAGACCTAACTGCCTTTGTACATCAATCAAGCAGAATAGATTCTGAAGTTCATCATTTTGCAGGATATGGCAGGTCAGTTTGGTTATCTGTGGTCACAAATGCCCTTAGAATTCATTGTAACCCCCATGCAATGGCTGGTATGATCCAGGCCTAATCTGATAGCAAAAGTCATGTAACAGCAAATTTAGCCTCCTTGGTTATCTTGTTTCAATGGAGGGTTGGCAGCACATGTGCGGTTTTCAGAACACGGGATGGCCCTGTCTTACAGAACTCTTTTTGTCTGTGAACCATCCATTCCCACCACTGTTATGATTATGGCACAGTTGGTATTTGGAGATTTAGCATTTATTTCCTCAGTGAAAATGTGCTAATAAACCCTTTCCTGAGGATGGGAGGAAACAGAAAATATTGGGCAGGGAGAATGGGGGACAAAATGCTTAGGAAACAGGATCCTGGAGATCAGAGACAAACTCTGACCCCTGATTATTTTACATAAGATCAGCCCAGGCACAAATCTGCCATGTGAAGGTTAGCTAATGCGAATTAAGTAAGGACACGCAGGGCAAGAATTACTCGCCCTTTTGTTATTTCTGAAATCTGAACTGCTTTTAGAAATTAGGGTTGGAATGTTCCATAGGAACTCGGAGCATGGGACACAGGGGCATGGCACACACTCAGTGTGGGCTATTTAAAAACCAGTTCCTTGGCTTCCCTCTGTGATTCTAAATACGTGTAATCACATTACTCTGCAGCAGCCGGGAACTATTTCTATAACATTGTCCAGCATTTGTGCTTGCCGAGGCTGGGTCCATCCAGCAAAAACAAAGTGGAGATATGCTAACTGATTAGGTTGATCAATCTAGGCTTTCTGTGTCACCACTAAAGTCTATCTAGTGTTAGAATATGAGCAGTATTTGTTGACTGACACTTCTCAAATTGTAAGGACTGATCTATTTATCCTGGGGGGAGAAAGATGCTGTAGCTCATCAAAAGGATGCTTTTTAAATTAGCCATTTATTTATTTAACAAATAAACAACATGAGCACAATTTATCACTTTCTCAGATACAACCAATTCTTATTCTATGGAATGGTCTCAGCATAGGAGACTTTGACTCTCTTCGTGCTAAAGACTCTATCTTTTTTGGATTTGTTTGAGGTACTAACACTTCCCCTAATTATACCGTTAGTTGTCAATCAAACACATAAATCCCTTAGGAATATTCTACTCAATTGTTAATCACTCTAAGACATTAGCTAGTAGAGGGACATTAGCCAACACTGTTATATAATGTCAAACCACCTGATCAGGCTTGCAAATTAATGAAATAGTCAAACCAGTTTTGGGATTTGACATAGACAAAACAATAAAGTGATTTTTAAAAAGCTTTTTAGCTTTATGTAAAAAATTTAAAGCCTACCATTTATAAAATGTGTAACCATTTGACTTTATGCCAAACATTTTATCTACTGAAATTTTACTTATCTCTGATAATAACCCTTCAGTGTGTCATCACTTCCATTTTACAGATTAGGAGACTGAGGTTCAGAGAGATTTAGTTATGCACAAGTTTACAAATCTAGTTTCTAGTGAGTGGTGGGGCGAGATTTACATACAGGTCTCTCCATTTTCAAATCTATGCTGTTTACCTCTGTATATCTAACTTCAAACAGCCAAAACAGTCCATTAAGGCAAGAAAACAAGAGCAAACAATCGAAAAGAACCCCTAAAACTTGGGTCCTAAATCATGCGGTTAAGATAACAAAAACTCAGCTGATCCACAATTGGCTAATTCCCTCCTGGAAGCCTGTAACTACCACCCGTCTGTTGCCTGACACCTAAGTACTGGGAGACCTCTTGACCCCCATGTGGTCCTGCTCTGAAAACTAGAAGTCCAACAGCCAAACATACACATCAGAAAAATTATACATGTGACATTATGCCTTTGGGGAGATCTGAGTCAAATATTATTTTTTGACTATTTTGAGACATAGACTGAATATGTGGTTCCCTTGTGACTAACTAAAAACACACGCCTAAGACTAATCCTTTGCACTATGCTATATTAATATTTTCTTTCCCTCCTTGTAAGGGGACTAGTTATAAATTAGACGAGATTAGAAAACAGACTCTCCGGAATTAATCTTTTAAGGAATTACCTAGAAAGAACCCAGATTTTTTCCCCCCACATGGTAAAGCACACAGAGCAGCAGCCTGCCGCTGGTCCTGGGAGACAACATCTTGAGCGCATATGTTATTCTGGGTTCTGTATTGACTAATTCAGAAACTCCAGGGCAAAATAACCAAAGTTCCCAAGTCAAAAATGAAAGTAAAATAGTGGAATGGAATTGGAATCACTGTTGTAACATTCCAACAACTTCGTAAATAGCCATGAAAGTAGACAGCATTACAGGTTAGCAAATTTACCATTGCAAGAATCAACCTGCACTGTCGGTGTCAAGTCGCAAACAAACTCATTTACCTCTCACTTGACTGATATTCTTTTTCTTTCCAGAAATATAATCACATTTGACAAAATTAATATTGAGATTGTTTTACTAGAGGCTTATCCAAATATATGCTATATTAAAAATAGTCATGATATAAATATTTCTCACAAGAGCTGCAGCGATGGTGTGAATAAAAAACTCCCTTCTGAGATTTCAGTAAAACCAGATCTCACAAAGGATCTGAAAGAAAACAAACAAACAGACACACACAAAGACATACACACACACACACACAGAACAAACCTTATGTTAATTCAGTTTGGCAAACAGTCACTATTTTGACACTATTTTATGAAGTACGATACAGTTCCTTCCCAGATGAAGTAGGAGAAATGAATCTGCTACAGGTTTCTCATAATAATGTTCAGGGGTTGGGGTGGGGGGGGCATCTAAGCATGTTCCATAGCAGCTAATAAAAATCAAAATTTCTAAATGCAGCAAAATGTTAGCACTGTCAAATGGCCAAGCGTGCAAGAGGAATCTCTCTCTCCATGCCCTTCTACCAATACATACAAAGCCCCGAATACACCGGCTGGAATTTTAAAATTATAAATTAGATAGCAAAATGCTTACGGGCCTTACAATGAGATAACATCAGGAGGAACGGTGCGTGGAATGGATCTGGCATTCTCACATAAAGCATTATCTTTGGTACAAGTACACACGGCAGGGCATTTTGGCTTCGCTGGTTTCTTCCCCTCAGTCAGCAAAAGCGCAGATAAGAGACATAGGAAATAAGCAATTCTTTTCAGAGGGATGCAGGCATTTCCCATCCTTTGGCTTCTCTCTGATTCCATGCAGTCGAAAAAATCTCCCCAAACATGAACAGCGCTTCTGGAATTCAGCTGGTGATTGTCTTGCTCTGAGACCAGGTCATAGGAGTCCACCCTTTTCCTTTGCCTCTGTATCTCTGCTTTTCAAAACGGACCTGCAGCTCATTCGTGAGCTGCTCCTTGCTCCAGCAATGCACTGCTCGGGGAAGAGACCTGTGAGGTGCTGTGAGATGGGAGGGATCCAACTGCTGGAGGAGAGAGCCGACTTGCATCACCACGAAAACACTGAACACAGACCAGCCTTCGAAGGCAAAGTGAAGTGATGTAACAGAAAATAAACAGCTTCTGCTTGCACTGAGAGGTCCTTTAATTGTTACCAAAAATAGGACGGCATTATGTCTTATTAGTGAGTGGGTGGGCGGGTGGGTGGCAGCAGTCAGCTTGCATCGGATCTCAGCAATCTCAGAAACCTCTGGGAATTTGCTTTTCATATGGCAAACAACCTAGTCAGAAAAGCTGGCTTTGGAGCCAGCCCTGGCTGGAAAAATGAAGTTAAATGAAACTCTCTCCCTCTGCAGCATTTGGCTAAAACCTTGGTATTTCTTGCTGAGTCCACCTGACTGATGCCATCATTGAAAGACAAATAACAACACATGGAGAATGTGACTCTCAGGGAACGAATGTGAGTGAATACTTTCTTGACACTTATCAACTGTCATGAATTATTGGTTTTCATAATCCCCACCCCCCAAATGTGTAAGACATTCTCTTCTTCCGTGATGAGGGAGGGAAATAGAAGCGCAGACTGTCCCTGTGTACAATCTACTCTCCTTGGCTTCTGGAACTCTCCCTTCTTTAGCAGTAGCATCAGAAACCTGGAAGGAATTCCCTGCCAGCAGGAGGCAGCCAGCTTTGGATTCTCAGGACTCCAAAAAAGGCTCAGTTTAGCCGAGGAGGCTGAAATATGATGGGGGAAAATGCTGGACTAAGAGCCAGAGACCTGGCTTTGAGGACCCAGTTCTGCCATGAACCACCCAATGTTGTCTCTGGATCTATTCCCCTGTCTGTAAAATGGAGATGATGGTATAGACGTTGCATAAATATTACAAACATTGAAGCAAAATGGTAGGCTATGTTACTGTTGTATTTGATAGGAAAGAAGATGTACCTTTGGAGAAGGAAATTCATTTAAAGAAGAAAAAGAGGAGAGGCTCTAGGGGCAGGGCAGTATGGTCCAAGAGAGTGGGAAGACTCTTAGGATAGAGAAAAAGGAGGAAAATAGATCCTTGGTCCTCTTACCTTGCTGAAGATGTCCATCCTCAAGCTGGCACAGTTGGCCAGGGAATGTCAATCTGTCCTTTCCTTTTTAGCTTCCTAGACTGAAAGTAGTAGAAGGATTGTTTGAGCACATGTGTGATTAGGACATAAATTCATTCCACATGGGAGCTTGATGCTTTGACGGTCTACACTTTCCCTCTCATAGAATATCCCAGGCTTACTCCAATCACTTGTTTAATTCTCTGCAAGCTCTGTGAGGGGAGGGTAGTGGTAGTCATGCTCATTCTGGTACTTGACTATTATTGTCCGATTACGCAGAAGACTGTAAGCTCCATGAAGATAGAGACCCTCCTGGGATTTCAGTGCCTGGACAGTGTTGTGCATGGAGTGAGCAACCCATTTGCCTTTGTGAGCAACAACAGAGCATAGAGGCTATTCATGGCCAGGACATGCTCATCCAAAGAAACTTCAGGTCATGCCACAGAGTTATAATAAAGGATTCTGGCAATTCCCTGAAGAAGTCACGAGTGAGCTGATCTCCAAGGTAAGGCGGAATGAAAAGAGGGTTGGCAAGAACATTCCAGGTAGAGTGAACAGTATATTGCAAAGGTCTGGCCACATCCTGACCTTGACACAGGAGAACAATGAGAGACCTCTGGAGTGTTTTAGGCACAGGAGTGATATATAATCTGGTTTCAAAAGGACCAGTAGATTATTATAATTAAGCCAGTTTTTGAGAGTTTATAAATATTTTTTTACAGAAAAGAAAAAGAAACTCAGTCTAAGAGAGGTAATGATTTTAGAATGGATTCTACTAATGCTTCACTGGCAAGGACTCCCTGGAGGGAGAGAATTATCATAGTGTTTTTAGAAACCACGACCTATGGGCAAGCCCCACTTGGAACAGTAAAAGTGTCACTTAAAAGTTGGCTGCAAGTCAGATTTTTGTCAATTGGATCCTGCTTCAAGTACATAGTGAAAACTTGCACCATAAAATAATTATATGGTGAAAATTTTATATAGGGTCATTTTTATTCAGTCAGCCACACCCTAAATTATCTGACTTATAAATGATGCATTTTGTAACTAGAAAATAAAGACCCTGAGAACTTTCAGGACCTCAGAATTCTTGGATCTAATCCCCACATGTTACAGATGGTAAAACTGAAGTACTGAAAAGTCACACAAATGGTGAGTAGCAGAGCCACCACTCTGCATGGGGTGTTACTCTGGCAGATACTTGGTTAAACTGATGGGTGTAGTCAAACGGGATAATTCACTCCCTACATATCACTTTCAAATGCATCAAATTATCAAGATTGCTTGATCAGCTCTTGGTTTTGGGCTCTGTGGACACAGTCAAAGGGTGAGTGGTCTTTTAAACTTTCTGATTTGGTTAAGCTGGGAGGACAAATGAAAGAGGGGAAAAGAATCATACCCATAACTAGTCACTTTGCAGCTGTATTTATCTGGTGGTTCAGCCTGTCAGTTCAAATGAGAAAAGGACCATGGTAGGGGGTGGGGTGTGGGGATGACTCTAAGGACAAATTACAATGGGCATTCTGAAAGGACAGTAACTTTTTCTTTTTCTACAGCATTTAAATCCAGACTTGAATTCTCTATTCAATTAAAACACCCACTAAGATCAGGCAGAATTTTAACCATGTAATGCAGAATGCTGAAGGCCTTTTAGGGAGGAGAAACCGCGTCCTGGCTCCAGAATTGGGTCTGAGGAGGTGGCTGCAGAGAGGAGGGTAGGTTGCTATACTAAAGTCTTGAGGGATCTGGGGAGGGGGCTCTGTTGCTGATGAAGCTTTCCTTCTCAACCCCTCCTCCTCCTGAAGCCATGGTTGGGCACAGAGAGGATGTGGGAAGTGGGAGGGTGGAAGCTTAGGGGTTTTCACCCACTTGGTGGTCTTTAGGTAAAGTCTGGCAACCTACCTGTGGATTACACTGGGGGTCTTTGGTAGAGGGGCCTAGAAAAGATGAACTCAGAGCTGGAAGGAGGCCCAGGGAGGCTGGGAGGCCTGGCTGAGGTGGCTCATCCCTCAGCCCCAGCTGCAGAGGAGTGGCTGAGAGGGTCCATGGCTGGCTCTGCACTTTGCCAGCCCTGTGACCTTGGGCTAGCTATTTAACCTTTCAAGGCCAGTTTTCTTCTCTGTAAAATGAGGATAATGATAGTATGTATCACAAAGAATTATTGAGAGAATTAAATACAGTAAAATATCTAAAGTGCTTATCAAGGGGTGAAAGATATGTCATCATTGTCATCATTATCATCACCATCGTCATTTCAACAGAACTTGAACTCTGAACATGTGACCCCTGATAACTGGGAAGCAAGGTACTCAAATAAATACGGGTTTCACTCAAGTCTATGCTCACTCTAGGAAGCAGAAACTTCTGGGCAGGGTGACAGAATGTGGGCTTTCTGAGACTCTATTCACATGGCAGAACTGGGGACACTTCTGAGAAAGAAAGATCTCACCAGTCTGGGTGAGAGTAGCGACACCCAAACTTGGTCCAAGGACAAGATACAAAGCACAGAAAAAGAAGATTGTTGTGAATACAGGATGGAAATTTTTTTCGGCACCCCGCCCTTGAATGTGTATAAGTTAGAGGGAGTAAGAGAAATCTACTTTGGGATCCCTGTAACAAAGGGGGTTCTCTCTAGTTTGGTGGGCACTGTGGCAATGCATTTGAGTGCCAGGAGGAATGACACACAGAGCTGTGACGCCAGAGCTCCTGTAAGATGCAAGACCAACAGCATCCCCATCCAGGCCCACAGCTCAGACATCACCAAGGTCACTAGATTTTCCACCAAAGCCCGTTCCACCTTAGTGGCCCAGCAGCAGTGATAGCCTCACGGACATCAGAGGAACTGGCAAATGATCCCAGCTGGTAGCTGGAGCGGAACAGAAGGAAAATAAGGGATAGAGCGTGATGTTTGGGAGCACATGTGAGATGTTCCCCAGGCATCCTCAGAAACTGGAAGGGGTCTTTGTGGAGGGGCTGGCGATTCTGGGAGAGCCAATGAAAGCCGAGAGAGAGGAACAGACTGTGCTGTGATTCTGATTTCAGTTTTCCCCTCAGGCTGGTGTGGCCTAGGAAACACACATTATGCAAGTAAACAAATCGTTATTATGAGACTTTAAAAGATCCAGCTTGGCCCTTCCTCCTTTAACAAACACTCAGACATGCAAACTGGTGTCAGTTTAAGCAGCTTTCTCAACAGAGCAGGGTTTTTGAAGCTGGGAGTCAGATGCATTTGTGAGTTGCAAAATCAATCTGGTGTAAGCAAATTGTGTAAGCAGAATTTTAAAGAATGGAATAGTTTTGAATCCAAAATTTGACTGTATTGCACCTATAGGGGTAACTATTGCCTTGTGAAAACTTTGTTTCCATTCTATGTGAGTGTGTGAGTGTGAGTGTGTGTGTGTATGTGTGTGTGTGTGCAGAGTTGTCATGCAAAAAATTTCTTACAATTGGTTTATGAAAGAAAAAAGAAAAAAAGAAAGGAAGAAAGAAAGAAAGAAAGAAAAGAAAGAAAGGAGAGAAAGAAAGAAAAAGAGAAAGAAAAAGAAAAAGAAAAAGAAAAAGAAAAAGAAAAAGAAAAAGAAAGGAAGACTGCATTAGAGGACACCAAATATCTTCACCCATCCAGGAATCCATGAAATGTTGATCTCAATTTCAATAAATTTCACTTACTGATTGAGGACAGCAGTTAGACATGTTGGAATATCCTCTCTGTTTACTAGGTGTGTGGCCTTGGGCAAGTTGCTTAGCTTCTCTGTGCCTCATTTTCTATATCTACAAATTAGAAGTAATACCATCTTTGCACTGTTGATATTAGGATTAATGATAATGCACACGAAAGGCATGTCACAAAGAAGGCATTCAGCTACTGATAACTACCAAAATTAGGTGGAAAGGAGAGAGGGGGCAATGAGCAGGGGACCAGATCTTAAAGATTACTTGGAAGTAATGTGTCACTTAGGATCCTTTGGTAGAAAGTGACAGACATTGACCCTGCAAACCTAAACACACAAAAAAACCTTATTGCCATGGTGATACAGAATCCAAGGAAGGTCTGTCCAAGCAAGCTTCAGAAATGGAGAAACTTGTGAGAGCTTGGGGATCTAGGCTGCAGGAGCTAATAGGCAATGTCCTCAGGTGAATCTACTCCAAGCAGTTCTTATTCCCATGTTCCTTCCCAGAGGAGAGAATTCAATGGGCTGAGCTGGGTTAGGTGCCTGCCTATTTGCCATGGGAAGGCAGGGAACCTTGGTGGCAATCCCACCAAGAGTGCACACAATCGGAGAGGGGTGATGTCCCAAATGAAACTTTGAGCTACTCCCAGAAGCAGAAAGGATGATGCTAGACAGGCAAAACCAAGGGACACTGACCATGGGACATGTGCCACAGTCTGTTAGCAAATAGCATTTCCTTCTGCCCCAACCTATTACCCCCAACCCAACATCATGATTTTAAAAAGAAATGACCAGAGGGTAATTTAGATAAATAGATGTGGATAATTTCCCTTAGGACAGCTAAACTCTTATGCTCTGACTGTGGTATAGGGATTTTCAACTCTTATGGACCAAGAGAATAGAACTTTGGCCAAGAGAGAAATTGAGAAGGCAATAATAATGAAAGCCGACACTTATAGAATGCAAATTATGTGCCAGTTGCTGTTCAAAGCACTTTATATATATTAATTCATTTAATCCTCATAACAATCCCATGAGCTAGATATTATTATCATTATTATTATTTCCTCTATAGAAAAGGAAATGTAGGCATAGGAGGTTAAGTAGCTTGCCCAGGGTCCTACAGCTAGTGAAGTGTCGCACTGGGATCTGACCCAGGCATTCTAACTATCATTCAAACTGCTAGGCACTGCCTCTCCTTAAGTCTGTGTGGGATGTAGTGTACTGGGCACCTCTGTGGAGGCCCATAGTGCTTCACTGGCAAGGCACTGCTACACTACAATTCCCAGCACGCAAGTGGGTTATCATCTTAACCCCTGCCTCACCAAAAGTTCCTTATTTTCTTGTGTAATAATTTTTTAGTGGCAAATGTGGCAAAATCTGGTCTCCCTAAAGGATAATTATGCAATTGAGGCATGAATGAAGATGTAAGCAAGACTAGATAGAGAAGGTAATTTCTAGGTTAAAACATCCTCTGCCTTTTTTAGTGTTCAAAGGAAGACATTGCAAATTGCCATGGGAAAGACTTTTTTAACCTAGAAATGCATACTGTGAAAACATCAATAAGGTGTTTTAAAGCACCCATTCCTGAACTTGGCTGCACTTTAGAATCACTTGAGGAATTTTAAAAAAATCCTAATGCTTGGGTCACATCCTTAGAGGTTCTGATTTAATGGTCTGGAGTGTGACCTAGACATCGAGGCTTCAAAAAGTTGCATGAAGTTCTAAAGTAGGGCAAAATTTGAGAACCCTGATTTTAAAGGAGGGAAATACTCAGGTAGAGTCATAAAGATTAATCAAATTGTGACTAGCTGAAGGAAGCTTTTAAGAAAAAAGAAAGGGAGACAGAACAAATCCTAAAGAAGTGGTTCTCAGCCCTGACTGCATATTAGGATCACCTGGGAAACGTTTTTAAAAACACAGCTACCCGGTCTTCACCCCAGACCAATTGAATTAATATCTCTGGGGATGTATTCTAATCTTGAAGCAACCCCGGCACAGTGGTGGTTCTCAAAGTCTGTTCCCAGATCAGCTGCAGCAGCATCACCTGGGAACTTGTTAGAGATACAAATTCTTGGACCCCACCTCAGACAAACAGAAACAGACACTCCGGGGTGGGGCTCAGTGATCTGTGTTTTTACAAGGCTTCCAGGTGATTCTGATGCACTCTCAAGTTTCAAGAACCACAGCCCTAGGATGTAGACTGCATGGAGGCAGGAACCCCGTGTTAGGCAGAAGTAGTACTACCTCTGCTGGGAGATGGGCTGTCCTTCTTTAACCAATAAAATATGGCAGAAGTAGTGCTATGCCACTTCCAGGCCAGAGCCTTAAGAAGATTGAGCAGCTTCCACTTTTGCACTTTTAGGAGCCCTGAGGTGTCATTTAAGAAGTCAGGCTCCTTGTGAAGAGGCTACATAGGGAGTTAGAAATCCCAAGTCTATGTAAAGAGACCCAGCCACTCCATAATCCAGGCTGAGTTAAGCCCCAAAGGGATCTGCCAGGTGAATACATCCACAAGAGTGACCACTAACAAGGCAAGAGGAAGAAACCCAGCTGAGCCCAGACCAGATTGAAGAGTTGTGAGCAAACAAAATGATGGCTGTTTTAAGCCAGTAAGTTTTGGGTGATTTGTTAATGCAGTGACAGAAAAAATGAAATGGTACTCAATAAATACTTTTTGAATTAATGGGTGAAAGTACTATTGGGACATGGATCTGGAACATAGTCTCTCTCCTTTTTCAAAGGAGGAAAAACAGGAGTTAGACAAAAAGTTGGGACATACTAGTCAGTCAATGAAAAGGATGTTTAAGAAGGGATTTTTTTAAAATTAATTAATTTATTTTTAAGAAGGGATTTTTGACCAGAAGCCAATAATGCTATACCCATAGCCCAGACAGCAAAGGCCCACAAATTATCAGCTAAGAACAGAAGAATTAAAGGTACCAAGTCTTGCTACCACATATTGCATACTGATTACATGTCTAGCAAATATATAAAACATTTTTCCTATATTAATACCCAGTAACAAACATTATATATTTATAACATAAAATATATGATATATACATGTTATATAATATGTATGTTATATAATTGTATTATATATTTGAATCGTATATTAATTCTTCTCAAAAAATTTGTATGATAAATACTATTATTACCCCATTTTAAAGATAAGAAAATGAAAGATCAAAGAGTTAAAGTTTTTGCCCAAAGTCATGTAGCTACTCTTAACTGGAACTCAGGTCGTATTTGTCTGATTCCCAAGTTCAAGCTTTAAGCACATAGTAGTTAAAGTTTTTGCCCAAAGTCATGTAGCTACTCTTAACTGGAACTCAGGTCGTATTTGTCTGATTCCCAAGTTCAAGCTTTAAGCACTATTCACAAAAATTGAATAGTGACCCTGTGGGTAACTCAGTTTTGAAGTGTGATGCCATTGATTGTAAATAAAGTGTGCTGTTTTACCACATGAAATGTATCTCAACTTTAGGATAGAAGTCAATGGAAAAATAGATTTCATGTTACAGTTAAAGTTGGTAGATTACATCTATTCGGTAAAACAGAGGAAATTAGTAATTCATCTCAGGTTCAGCTCTCTGTGATGAACTGTAGTTAGACATTTAGACATTCTGAGAAACTTAGACCAAACCTCTCAATCTTGGAAGTGAGTTTCCTAAGCAGGCAGAGTTACTTAGACAAAAAAAAAAAAAAAAGAAAAAAGATCAGATGCAAGTCATTCCAGAATAACTTTTTTGGCCTTTATTTTTTCAAAAATATACAGAAAGATTTCATATCTACTTTTAAAATTGTTTGTACAGAAGCTCCAGTGTCTTTTGCAGGGAGCATCTGAAAATCTCCTTCATCAATTGATACACGAATGCTACATTGTGTGTCAGAACCAAGGACTAGAGGGGGAGTCAGTGGGTTTGTAGGAGCCTTAGAACTGTTTACCCTTCCACTTTTGATTGTTCTTCATTTATCCATTAGTTCAGCTTGTACTTCTGAATACTCTCATGCACCGGGCATTGGGGAATGCAAAGATGCACAAGACAAAGTCTCTGCCTTCAGAGGGTCCTGTAAGCCCCATGAATTGGAAACAACTGGAATGAATACCCAGATTTTAAGATCATAGACAGCTCCATTCTCCATTCTTATTCACTTTCTCTGCTTATTTGAGAAGCAACCATAAAGTTGTAGAATGTGAGAGATCTGAGTTCAAATTCTGGCATTGCCACCTACTGGTGTGGGATCTTGGTCAAATTACTTAACCTCTCTGGGTCTCAATTTCTTTGTATAAAATGAGATTTATAATGCTTACCTTGCAGGCTTTTGTCAAGGGCTGGACGGAAATCATGCCTTTGAAAGCATATCATCAATCCTTGTCTTTTACAAGTAAGAGGGGGTTATTATCCTGTTCTTCTAATCATGTTTACTGACTTGAATTCTACTCTCCCTTCCCAACTGGCTCTTGTCTCTGATTCTTTCTCCCTTTTTATTTCCCTTTATTGTAAGGGTACTCAAAATTTGTTTCAATCTGGTATGGTTAAGATGCTCAGATATGGAAATGACTGTCATAAAGAAAGAAGTTGTTATAGTCACAATTTCCTAGAGTATAAAGCAGGAGGTATGGCACATGGGGGGGAGGGGGCCGCATGAGGGAGCACTAGGGTTGGTCAGGAGGCAGAGGAGTGAAGGGGAAGTGTGGACTAGAACCTTTACTGTGCTGGTTTGAATAATCTCAGTGGACTTTGGGCCAAGAAGCTGTCCCTATTATCTGGTACCCACCTGCCTCTGGGATGATTAGGGCAGGTGGGTAGTGGGCTGGAGTGTGAGAGCCCAACAGAAGGGGTGGTTGGGGATATGGACTCTGGATAGGTTGGCGTATGTAGGAAAAGTGTGCTTACAGACGAGCCATTTAGTATCTCTAGGAATTGGCTAACCCTAGAAGGGGCCATTTCTACAGGGTCAGCAAGTCCCTGGATGTCAAACCATAAGAATAAGAAAAATAAAGACATGCTTAATATACCTATCCAGCCACTCCTCAGTAGGAAACAACTTTCTGGGCTCTTAAGAGAACTATGAACAGTATAGAAGCCTGGGAACCACCCCATAAAGAGTGGTGATCTGCAAGGAAGGGAATAGGAGAGTTGACGAATCCAGCAGGACTGCAGCCCTGGCCCTACTTACTTTACCAAGATTCCAAGCCCATCACAGAGCAAAACCTAGGTGAATGGAATGAAAAGAAGCAACTTGTACTGCTTTAAAAAGCCTCCTTGAAAGTGGAACCCATAATTTATCTATCTTTCTTTTCTGTTCCCCTGATTGAATGAACATTAACTAGGAGAAACAGCTAAAATGGCCTTGGAAAAGAGAAAAGATTATATAGAGATATGGGCTGGTACTTTGATTTACTCCTAAAAAAATAAACTTTGTTTTGCTTAATTTTTATTGCCAAAGTTAAGAATGCCAAATTTATACATTTTTATAACTGTCTTCAATGTTGAGCATAAGATAAATTAGCCGTGGGTTGGAGACCATTGTCTATGTCCCCAAAGGAAGAGATACTTGTGGCTCATACCAGTGGGAGAAATTGAACCAGCCCTGCTTTCTTTCCCTGGTTAAATTTCCAAGAGAAGAAAAATGATGTAATTGATGATGATGATGACAATGACAACTAACACTTAACACATATCTATAATGTGCCAGGCACTGTTGTAAGTGCTTTAGAACCATTACCCCATGTAATTTGGCTATTTTTAACTCCCAATTTACAAATGAGGAAACTGAGGCACAGAAGCTAGGCAGCTTGCCAAAGATAAGAGGCCAATTTGGCTTAAAATAGAAGTAGTCCATGTTTTAATCACTACACAGCACTGTCTCCTTGCTTCAGAGTGGTTTCCCAGAATAATGATGATCTTGACTCACTCACACAAGAGCAGGTAAGAAGTGCATATGAGTGCAGAACCCATATGAAGTGATGGGTATTGGGCCCTTATGCTAGTCTGAGTGTATAACCAGAGTTCATCCTTAGAAAAGATACGGCATTTGGGAAGTTTGTTCCTGGGACCTGGAAGAAAGAGAATAGGCCAAGATCTGGTTCTGTCATGGATGACCTGTATGACCTTGGGCACAGCTCTTAACATCTGGGCCCTGTTTTCAAAGGAAACTCTTGGGTTGGATAATCTCTAAGGATCCTTTGCAATGTAAACTGCCCCTGGCAGAAATCCTTCTGGAGAATAGGTTATTGGAAGACACAGAGAGTATGGAGCAGGTTCTTGTACAACCATAGGTAAGTTGCCAATAGTTTTGGGGTGCCCTGAGTTCTGAAAACATTGCGCTTCGTTGCTTCCTGCTTCATCTTGAGCCATATACTTGAAGCTGGTGAATGGATAAATGTCACTCATGGCTATTCCTGAATGCTTGAGAACCCTTGAAAAGAAAGAAGGAATAATTATATAGTGAGGAGAGTATTCTAGAACACCCTGGGGAGGGCAGGGTAGAGAGGGTAAGGACTTCTCATTTTGGTCTCAGAATCCCCATCGGGTGCCATGGGTATCATTTTGGAGCAGTACTGCCTTCCTGGGAGGTGTTTGGAAATGCATGAGGGCATTACTGCTGTCACTCCGGCTGCAGTTGTTGGACTAGAGATGCTGACATCCTGAAACTCTTGGGACCTCCACACACAATGAAGACTTGTCCTGTCCCAAATGCTCTTAGTATTCTCACTGAGCAGTAATAAGAAGTTCTCATAGTGGGGAACATAAAAAACTTCTTTGTGCATTTTTCTGAACATTAATCAATAAATAATCCATTAACTCAGGGAAGATGAATGTTTTCCATACAGAAGCCAAAACAAACTGACAGATATCCTCTGGCAAGAACTGAGGAGAGGTTGCATGGCCTTGGGCAAGGCATTTCATTTCCTTAGGCCTCAGTTTCTCCATTTTTATAATATTAACACTCTATAACTTCCGATTTTTCTTCTCAGAAAGAAGAAATACCTTGTAAAAATCAAAGCTTGGAAATACTTATTTTTTCTTATTTTGTATATGGTAGATACATGTACTGCAGTTAAGCAAAATGCATATTGCAAAGCTTAAATCAAAAGTATACACGAGCAAATGATCCCAAAATATTTTTGATACACTATGATCTCAATTATTTAGCATTTTCTCTGAAAATATATTTAAATTTTTCATAACAAAACACTAGAAATGCAGGCAAGGCCATAGTAGAGCATTCTTCCTGCTGGCTAGACTCAAAGAGCAAAAGAAAAAAGAAAAAAAAGGCTGTTAGGGAATACAATAACCATAAGTTATGGGCAAGGTGAACATAATTGGGCCAGAAATATAGTTTAGGGTGATCCGAAAGAAAAATAATGGCTCTAATGGGTGTTGCCCTAGAGTGGGACTTGTTTGTTCTATAAAGTTGAAAATATGATTACTCTTTCTTCTTCTACTTTATGCCTGAATCTCTCCCAAGATAGTTATTAGCAGCCATTTTTTCTTAAAAGAGACACACCTTCACCCTTTCAAGGAGATCATTGACTGCTTTTTTGTTTTGATTTGATTCTGAAATTAAAAGGGGAAACGTGCAACTAGAGTGCTCATGCTTTAGAAACTTGAACTTCATAATGTTGGATTTCAGGCTTTTTTGCTTTAGTCTTATCCCTTTAGAAAGGCTTTGTTTTGTTTTGCCTGGCTTTATGCTCTCATTCTGGTGGGACTAAGAGCTTTCCATTGCTGCCCGTGACTTGTGGTCTGTATTACATGCATAGTTTCGGTAGGAATGATGACCCGAGAAGCTTGGAATTTGACCCCAGAAAATGGCAAGGGAATGACGAAACTGGTGGTAAGCATAGAATTAGTGCCCTATTGGCCCAGGCAGGGATGGGAGTCAATAGCAGGGAAGCATCAGGCTTCGGCATGAGCCCCCCTCTTGGCCCCACATTTGGCACTGCCCCTGGTGCTCCCAGCAGTGAAGTGAGGAAGACAGAGGAACCAGTACTTGCTGGATCTCCTACAGGCCACATGCTCAATTCATCATCTTGCCTGCCTTGCAAGTGAGGCATTATCCTCTCTCTACAGATGGGGAAGCAGAAGCTTGCAGAGATTAGAGGACTTGCCCAAGACCATATAGTTTGACTTCAAACTGACTCCGTCTGTTCCAAAATGATTATCATGTGATTCTTTATTTTTGATATATATGAAATTATGGACAGTTCTTGAGGCCTGGTCTATATGAGGCAAATATTGTATAAAATGTCTGTACAAGTATTGTTCATTTATATGGTATTTGAGGCATGGAAACGCCTGAGGCTGACCCAGCCCTGGCTCCAGAGGCTTTCTGGGGATACCTGAGGGACCCCTTGGGTCATCTTAATCCAGTAGGAGAGGATAGTGTGGCAGTTACAACTCAGGCCCTGACTCTACTATTTACCAGCTGAGTGACCTAGAGCAAATTTTATGCTTTCTCATCCTCAATTTTTTTTTTTTTCTTAAATCTGTAGAATGGAGATCGTATTAGTGCTTCATACTTTACCTCACAGGACTGAGGTGAAGAGGAAATGAAATAATGTAAGAGAGTTCTTAGCACATAGTAAGCTATTATTATTCTGATCTGTCTCCTAATACCAAAAGTACCCTTATAAGAGCCCCTCTCCTGAATTTGTCAGAATGACTGGGGAGAGGAGGTAGGAGGATGAAAGAAGAAAGCAAGCCTCAGGAGGAGAGAGAACAGACTAGAATGACTCCCTCCTTGACCCAGACTATACCCTGCAAACCCCCGACCCCAGGCCTGTGTAATAGGTACCCTCACTCTACTCTGAGGGTAACTCACAGAACCCTGAGGAAATTCAGCCCAGAGGTGGCATTTCCTTCTGTTCCAGCCCTAGAGTAGAGCCAGATTTCAGGGGGGCTCTGAAATGAGAGCATCAACATTCTGAGCTGATTGTTAAAGTTCTTCCAGGAAGACAACACTTTCTGCTCTTGTCACTCTTCTGGACCAATGTTGAAGTAAGTTGTGATGGATACAGCCCTTGCTAAGTGGAGTGCCCACCTTCCAACATTGGCTGTAATTATGCCTCTCGAAATGGAACTAAGTAAAGACAGGATTTGTAAACTATGAACAAATAAATCTTATTTCTTACTCAGCAGAGCTGTTGCAGTTCATTCATTCGGTAAATGTGTATTAAATGTATCCTCCATCTGAGGCACAGTGAGGCACTGGACACTCAGTAGAGGGCAAGACCCTTAGGACTCCTGCCCTTGAACAACACTTGGTCTAGGAAAGGAGAAGAGAATTAAACAAGAAGAAATACAGTGTGGTGAAGGCTGTGTCAGGGGATGTTTAGGCTGGTGGAGAAGCGATAGCAGCACAGAATCTTGACTAAGGTGTCAGGAAAGTTTAAACTAAGCCCAAAGGGCTCTATTTGGCCTTAGTCTACCTGGTAGCCTCCCCAAGCTCCCCAGCTTCCGTGTTGATGTCAGGTGGCTGCAGCAGTAGAGAGTGTCTCACAGTCGTTCTTCTGCTCCCCCAAATCTGGGAAACCTCCTCACTTCTTTGCCTCTGATTCCTCACAAAGATGGCCAAGGGTTCTGAAAAATGGTTTCCAGGACAAACCAGGGGACAAGGAGAACAATAACAAACAAGAAAAACAGTACAGGAAAAAGTTTTCATGCCTTCGTAGGGAAGAAAAAACTTTCTTCTCTACTCTCTTAGGTTTAGCACCTGGGCCCTGCAAATTAAACTGACAAAAAGCATATTAACAAGCAAGCAAACAAAACAGGTTTAGTTACATATGTAAGCACAGGAGTTCTCAAAGAAATGTGACTCAAGGAGGTGTTAGAATTTGGGGCTTATATATATAGGCATATCTCATTGTATTGTGTTTCGCTTTATTGTACTTCACGGATGTTGCATTTTTAACAAATCAAAGGCAAGACCCTCTACCAGCAAAAAATTTAAGATTCACTTTATTGTGGTGGTATAGAACTGAACTCACAATATCTCTGAGGTATGCTTGTAGCAACTTTAAAAAGGGTGATAAAGTGTGAAGATGCTAGATAAAGGAAAAAGGGTTTGGGGCTTCTGGGTTCTGGGGCGGGGGTAAGTTATGGGAAAGTTACTAGGAAATGTGTGGTAAATAAGAGTTGTAAGTTAGTAAGGTTTGTCATGCAGATAAGAGTCCTCTCAGGTGATAAGAGTTATATCCAGAAAAGTTGTCTTTCTGGTACTAGAGAGGGAGACATATTGTAAATGGATATTTGTGTTACCTCTACAAAGGGAAATTTATGCCTTGCTTTTAGACAGGAAGGGAAAAGGCAGAGAGCTAACTGCTTTCAGCTCAAAACAATCCTAAAGAAAAGTGGCATATTTAGGATGACATATTCTGATCCCTTTAACTGGGGCCTTGGTTGGGTATTGAACATTGTGCTAAGAACCTTTGTATGTATATTACATAATATCATTTATTTCTCATAACAACTCTATAAGGCAGATATTATTGATATGTCCATTTTTCAGATAAGGAAACTGAGGCTAGAGAGGTGAAATAAATAATTAATGAGCCTAGCCAATGGCAGAGCTAGGATTTGAACTCAGGAAAATGAGAAAATTAATTGATTATTTCTTAGCAAAGGCAATTTTTTTTTCTTTTTTGCAAAAGTGGAGGTGGGAGACACTACTGTTCCTAAAAAGGGACCTTAAGAGAGAATCAAGAAAGGAGTCCTTGGTAGGAGCTATAAATCCCCCAGCCCCTGGTAGTACTGCCACAGAAGGAGCTCAGTAAATATGAATTGAGTATAGCAGTGAGGGAGGGTGTGAAGAAGGACGTGAGGGAATGAGTGAAGCTTCTCAGATTGTCTCTCCTAACTTACAAGATCCATCTAGGCTTTTTTCCTGTGAATCCCAGTCATAGGCCAGCTACCTGTACCTGCATCTTGTAGCCCCCAGGAATTTGGGGAGCTTGGTTGTTGGTTTCCTCCATTCTCTCTCTGGTCCTTGAAATCCTGATTCTCACAGCACTGGCTGTGCCTGGAACTCAGTCTCCATGGCTTCTACAGAAGATGCTGCCCTGGAAGACAAGCCCACAGGACCTTTTTATTTCAAGGGGCAGAGGTTTATAACAAATAGCAAATATAAGGTTGTTATAGAGGTTGTGGAAATTCCCAAGCTCCTCTACAAATGGCCTGCCTTTAGCTCCTGACTCCCTCCCTCTGACATGGTCTCCCTAGAGTCAGATGATAGCCTTGCCACTTGCTACCTGGGTGATATTGGGCAGTTATTTAACCTCCTGGACCATATCTGTAAAATCCTGGACCATATGCTTCAGGTTGGAGTGAGCATTCAAATGCTAAATAAATGTTATTATAGACTAAATTGTGTCGCCCTTCCCCCCCCCCCCAATTCAAATGTTGAAGCTCTAATCCCTAATATGACTACATTTGGAGAGAGGGCCTTTCAGGAGGTAATTAAGGTTAAATGAGTTTATAAGGGTGGGGCCCTAATCCAATGGAACTGGTGTCCTTAAAAGAAAAGGATGAGATATCCAAGGTGCGAGCCCAAAGTAAAAGCTATGTGAGGACACAGCAAGCTGGTGGCCATCTACAAGCCAAGGAGAGAGGCCTTGGGAAAAACCAAGTCTGCTGACCCCTGATCTCAGACTTCCAGCCTCCAGAATTTTAAGAAAATAAATTTCTGTTGTTTAAGCCACCCAGTCTGGGGTATTTTGTTATGGCAGCTGTAACAGGTTAATACAAATGTTAATTCCATTAATTTTCTTTTCTTATCATTTGAACGAACTCACACATTTAAAGGTAAGTCAGAAAAAATTTTCACCTGCCTGAGCCCAATTTGAGCCCATGGGACTCAAAACTTGGAAAGAAGGCAAAGCGAGGTCAGCACGTCCTCTCACTGCCATAGTGGAAACACTCTTTACAGGCCGACCCAATGGTTAGATAATGAGCTGGGCTGAGGAGTGAGTGAACTTTTGCTTGAGCTTCTGCTTATTATTGATCAAAGGCCCATTTCAAAGTTATCTCTATACTGTAGATTTATACCCAGTAGAGCTGTAAATAAATTCTAAAAGGCAGAATACACAATCTTCAAGTTATGGTTCCATTGCGTGTAGGACCTTAGCCAATTTTGTATGTCATCCAACTGTCTTATTCTAACATTCTTTCTCCAATGCCTATATGATTCCAATTCCTCTAATTCTCTTTGGAACCAGCTTTACCACCCTTCACTGATGAGTCGAATAAATCTCTGACATGTGTTTATACAAATATAGAATGAACACATTTTGGATATTTATGTTTTTGACTTTTTGAAAAGTATACTGTGACGACTACAAGGAATTCTAATCTTTCTAGAATATAAAGATCATACTTTAAGGCGATGTAAGACCTTTTTGGATTGGGATTTTCTTTTTTAATTTCTAGATCTTCTCTGTTTCTGTATTAGTACCTTTAAAGCACCAATGTTAAGGAATCACAATAATTTATTAGCTATAGAAGAGTTTTATTCCCTCCACGGGAAAAGCAAACCTAAAGTAAATTGTAAGGTTGTTTCTTATCCTTTATTCTATTCCTTCTTTCCTTCTCACCTTGCCATACACTGACAGTGCCCCTTAACCTGGGTCTATTAGTCTGTCTCCTTATTGAAGGTGATAGGAAATAATGTGCTAAGACACAAGGTATAACTGACAGCAAGTGGTTCTTCCAAGGCTATTTGCACTGAAATGGGGGATGGATGTTTTAACTTAGTTACTTTTAGATTGTATTTCTCGGGCTTTATATCTACTTCCTCAAACCTTTGTCCTCTCCCTGCCTCTCTTCCCCAGAAATACAGTTCTGCCACAACAATGCCACTTACACACAGATTCAGGTAAGTTTGCATTTGAATGATCAATTAATTAGGAGATGCATTTAACCTGAAGAAATGAAGCTTTAATAATGGCAGAGGCAACTGTGGTGTGGTGGAAAGAACCCGGAATTCAGGACATGTGAAGAGCCCTGCCTCAGCCTTTTACTGGCTGTGTCATCTTATGCAGATCATGTGATTTTGTGGAGCTTTGAGGTCCATACTTATAACCCTTCCTCGCAGGTAAATTGGGAGCATTAGAGAAGTTATGTAAAGTGACATGTAATTGTGAAGGATTCTTATAAATAACTTTTCAGGCATCACTGACATACAATGAGGTTGATGTTGGGGGCCCCAGAGGCCACCCCTGGAGCTCCTCAAATCATGCTGATTTAGGGCCACCTAGTCACTTGGCTATTATTGATTTTAACCTTAGTGTATGAGCACTTGCTCCCTCATTACCTTAAATTCATTTTGCCATCCATCTGTTGCTCCAGTTTTTAATTAAAATTTGAAAGTTTCATGAAAATTCGGCAGTAACAGTTTTTACAAAATGTTGTCTACTGTGGAGCAGATTGTGCTGCTCATTGCAGTCAGTTCTCAAACTAATTTAACTTTCAGCCCTGTAGCCTTCATATGGAAGAGCAAGGAAAGCAAAATTGGAGCTGTGATGAACTGTATCAGTTGGACTGCCTCATGCTTCTGACTGATTTCAGTACCATTATCATGTCAATAGAAGCATCTTCTCTGCCCCCATATTTTTTGTAAGGAAATGCTATTAGTAAAGCAAGGTCCAGAGAGAAGCATCACATTAACATTGTGATCAGACTTAAAGATAAAGCAGGGCTAGACATCCAGAGATGCCAGTCACTGGATCAAAGGCAAGAAATAGCACTGGGAAAATGGGGAGGGAAAAGTCTACATACCTAAAGGAGGACAGATATCACATAATAATTAACAGCTATTACTCACTAAATATTTACTACATTCCTGACACTGTGCTTATAAATAAATTATCTTATTTGACCCTCACCGTTGCTGTATTAGTCAGGGTAGGCTAACTGTCAAACAATCCCCAAAACTGACTTAATATGGCAAAAGCTGATTGCTTACTCATGTCCCCACCCTTCGCAGGACCTGGGAGTCCTCTGGTGGACTCCATCCTGCTGGCAGATGAGAGAGCAGGGAGAGAGTGCATATAGGGAGGATCCCTTGAGAGGTTTTTTAAGGTCTAAGCCTGGATGTGCATGCATCACTTTCTGCCAACATTCCATTGGCCAGAACTCAGTCACATGGCCCTACTTAACTTCAAGGGAGTCTGGGAAACGTCCACGAGGTATATGACCAGGTGGAAAAGGAAATAGGGTTTGGTGAACACATAGTCTCTGCCATAGCAACTTATCATCTTTATTTTACAGATGGAAATGAGTTTTGGGCAGGGGAAGTAACTTGCCTAATAGCACATAGCAAGTAAATGTTAGAACCGGGATGAGTTCTCCAGAACAAGGCAGAGCAGTCATTGCTCTCAAGGAACTTCTTGTCTGTAGATGAAAGTTCTTGCTCCATTCTTAGAATCTCTCAGTTGCTGGTGTCATCTGGCTGGTTAGAGGGAATTCAAATGCAGCTTTAACATTTCCATAGGAGAACAGAGTGATAGTAATCAATATGAAAAGAGAGGAATTACTGCTCTTACACCTACAAATTGAAGGATGGATGTCTTTGTTTTATGTCAGTTTTCTCCATGTGAGAAACATTTGGCTTCACTGTTTATGTACTAGTAGGGTGATCTTCCCATTTTTCTCTCTTGGAAATGTGTAATTTAATGTGAAGCATCTATTGAAGGACTACAAGTAGGAAGAATTCGCAGAATAATGTGCTTGATTTTCCTCTTGAAATAAATTCATATTTATTTAGTGCTTTTTATGTATGAGGCATGGAGCAAGGTGCTTCACATACATTATCTCATTTAGTCTCATTTAAGCCTCCCAGTTGCCTCTGATGTAGGCATCATTAGCCAGCTTTTACAGACAAGATAAAAGGGGAAAGAGGATGGCAGCTCAGGGCACAGAAAAATGCTAATTCACTTCCAGTGGATGAATATGCTTACTATCTGGTTTCAATTGGATGGAATTTGATTAACACTTTAAACATGGATACCTGCCTCACATTTGCATAATCCTTTCAACTCATTGTCACCTCTTTCATATCTCCTTAGATGCTCAGACTAGCCCTGTGCTATCAGCTGTCTACAACTATTTGATGACATCTTTTTTTGAGGCTAAATCTCTGCAGAGGAGTGTGCTTTTATTCATAGCTTAGGTTCAGGATAAAGCCAATAGAAATCTTGCTTCCAGAAATTTAATCCACATCTTCATATGCAGGGTCTCCCGAGGGTGGTGTCATCTGCTGCTTAGTACAAACAGGACATGTACATCAGTACTCTCATACCAGAGTTGATTGCTGTACTACATCTGCCCCCAACATTTTCTAAAACTCTAGATTTTAGAAATATAAGTGCTTTTACTACTCTGCCCATATTTATATCTCCCTGCCACTGAGTTTGCCCCAGTTAATGATAACAAAAGGAAAAGAAAGAAACAGAAAGAAAAGAGCAGGTTTGTGTGTTTGTGCAATGAGGTGCATTTATTCTCAAAAAAAGCAGAAAGCAGCCTAAATGAAGCAGGAAGGGGGTGATGGCAGATGAAGCATAAAGCAGGTGCTTACTTAATTGCTGCAGCTGGTGCCAAGTGTTTGGCATAATTTTTCTCCTCATTTCCAATTATTGGCACCGGTCCTTCTTTTAACTTTTTAGCTGCATCTGCGAAGAGTCTAGGAAACTGCTCTGCCTCTCTCACTTTTATAGGAAAGAAAACAAATAGTTTTCTTACAAATGTTGTCAGTAAACCCAATCCTGAGGATTTTTTTTTTTTTGCCTCAAAACAACTCATTGATTATAGAAAGGGAAATTGGATTACATGCAATTTGACCTTTTATTTGATTCTGAGAATATTGCTGTGGTTCAAATTTTTAACTTGTTTCAAAAGATTTGATTCAACTGTTCAGACTCATCTGTGTGACTTAGATTTCAGAGTTGTATGTCTGAGCCCACAATTTCCTAAGGTGTTTTCTTTTAAAATGTAGGTTGCTTAAGTCTCCAGTTGATGTGGCGCATTTATTTTGCTATTTGATTTTTCTCCTTTAAGTGAAGGGAAAATTTGCAAAAATATTGGATGCAAGTTATTTTATGCACTGTCATTCTGCAAGTGTTTATGAAGAGTAAATACTGTGCCAAAACCTTATGAAGAACAAACAATACAAAGAAGCATGAGGCATGCAAAGATAAATAAGATAGTCTTTTCCATTCAGCACGTTTGGTCCCCAAAGGAAAATGAGACAAGTAAAAGGAATAACAGAATGCAGTTCTAAGGGAAGGAATAGTAATATGCTAAGGAGAAACAGATCTAATGTAAAGGAAAAAGTTCTTCATTTATCCTCCTTTTAATGTGACTTTATATATTAATTATATACATAATTAGTATAGTTTAGAACTGAAAAAATTTTGTTTTTAATTTTGGAACTTATCTCGGGTTTTATTTCAAGGAGAGGGAAGGAGAGAAATGTAGTTCAGAGAGGGCATTAGGAAACCTGGGTGCTGGTCCTGTTTTCACCTTCAGCCATTTGCGTTCCCTGGCCCCGGAGGAACCCCCAAGGTTCTTTTCAATCCTAATGGTCTGAATGAGATGCCTACCATCTCATGCTGAGTGAATCCAGTGGCTGTCCCATAGGAGCAAAGGGAACAGGAGGCTTGAGGGGAGTATCAGAGGTGCCAGATGTGGGAAAGAAAGAGCAGTATTTGGGTGACACTATCTTGGCCCATTTCTTGGCTTCTTGTTTAAAGACCACATCATTTGTAGAAAGCATTAAGTTCAGAGCTACTCACAGTTTACAGTGGGTCTGATTCCAGTGTGTATAGTCCTGGCTTTGAAAATAGAGAACATGGCATAGTGAAAAACATATTTAAAAGATCTACAAGCTGGCTAAAGTTTATGTTGAGTTGTATCCACAAATAAGCCTTGAAGGTAAATGAAGTGAGTTCTAAGGAGCAAGAAGGAAATTGGAGAAAGTGTGGAGTGAGTGTGAGGAATGCCATGTCTCTCCATGGTTCTTTTCTAATTCTACAGCCAGCAATTCAGGCCCTAATTAATCACATGCCCATAGGTTGCTGCTAATCCCAATCATCCCCTCCCTTCAGACTCTGCCTTTCCAGTCCACGTATCATTGTCCTTCCTCAAACACTCCACTCACATGTTGCTTCCCTAAGCAGTGATTTATCATCAGTCTCTGTTACCTGTCACACCTCATCTCAATTCTTTAGCCCAGGGTTCTGGGTCTTTCATCCAGGAAGCATGGTATTAGAAACAGGAGATCTAGCTTTAACCTTGGGCTTTGCAGCTTTAAGGCTGTGTGGCTTTGGGTAAGTTGTTAAACTTCCCTTGCCTTTATTTTTCTTATCTATAAAATGACTGGGAACTGAGGTCTTCAACCGTAAATGATCTCTTGGATAAAAATTATTTTGCTGAGCTAATGTGACTGTGCAGGGTTTCATATTTCCCTGGAGTGCCCACATTCATATATGCTGGCCTTCGCTCCCAAGAGCATCTACAGACTTGGCAGGTCTTAAGTCCCAACTTTCAGTTTTAAAATGTCATCTCCCTAGCTTTCCAAGGCCATCATCTCTTGTTATTCTCTGTAGTATCCCTTTGCCCTGGGCAAGTCAGTGGCCTCAAGGGCTCTGAAAAAAACTGAATGCTTCCATTTATATGCTCTGGCTCTGAGCCATTGCCCCACTGAAAAGCAGTTCCTGATCCCCTATACCACCGGAGGGCATTTGACTTGCAAATTAAATAAAGCCCTTTTTATCTAGAAGTCCTCATTGATTAACTATACCTAACAATGACCACCTTCCATGGTGCCCAGCTCGATAACCATGTCCTTGGCCCCAGTGGCTTTTGGAAATTTATCTATTTTAAAATTCCAATTATTCCTCCAATAGTACCTTATTTTTGGATAAGCATAATTATCAGTGTACATATGTACACTGTTGTAGCTTTTTTTTTTTGCATTCAGCATTGTATCATAGATGTTTTTTATTGTCTGATAGTCTTCACGAGGTATTATTGAATACCTTGGGACTTTAGTGATTCTTTCTCTAATGTTGGACAATTAAGTGCTTAGTCTTTCAGTGCTATAAATCTCTCAATACATATAGCTGTTTGAATATTTTGTATTATCTTCCTAGTTCACTCAGATGTGTTGTTATTATAAGACAAACTTTCTTATGGCATCATGTAGTTTGACAAACTTTGCATATATCTCTAGCTTACTCTTTAGCACCCACCTACAACAGTTGTCCCAGACTCCTTTCTTTGTGGCTTGGGCCTCCACTTAATCCCCATGTACCTCTCTCACACTCAGCAGATGGGTCTGCCCAGCCTTGTCTCAAAAATCCCTGCTTCTTTATCTCTTCCCAAATTCAGTGGTTCTCAAACTGCAAGTACATTGGAATCACCTAGAAGGCTTGTTAAAATACAAATTGTTGGACCCCAGGAGCTGGAAAATGTGCATTTCTAACAAATTCTTGGTATACCAATTCTGCTGGACAGGGGTCTACTCTTGGTGAACTCCTGCTCTCATTCTTTTCTCTAATGTCAGGGAAAATGGCTTAGCTTCTCTAACTCATACTCATCCTGCTTCCTATCCTCTGAACATCCTTCCCATCTTCTCTGAGACCAAGCTCCTACTCCTATCCATTTTCATCTACTGCTTCTATATTTGTGCCATTGAAACTCCTTCTTCTGTCCTTTAAACATCCTTCCATCACTGCTAAATTAACAACTTTTCTCTTACCAATATTGCCCAGTTCTAACTACTAACCCAAATGTCTTTTCTCCTGCTGCAAATTTTCCTGAACTTAAACTTGTGATCTTCACCTGCTGCTTCTACTTCCTATTCAAGTGTTTCTTTTTTAATTCCCAGAAATTTCCTAAGCTGTTCTACTGAAAGTATCTGGAAAGTTTAATATTACCCTTTTCTCCCAAATTCCATAGCCTTTTTTATTATGCTACAATAACAGGTAATATTCATTGAATTTTAACTGTACTCCAAGCATTGTGCTAAGCACTACATATGCAGTTTATGTATATAAATATAGTCTCATATGAAGATTGTTCTTATATTAATCTATGTAGTAGATAATATTTTATAGATTAAAAAAAAAAACAAACTAGGCTCAGAGAGGTTAAACAATTTGCCCAACAGCTCAAATGAAGGAACCAAAATTGGATCTGGCTCTGGTTTCACATCTCATGTGTTTAAAAACCATTCCAGAACATGCATCAGAATCCCTGAGCACCTATTAAAATACCAGTTTCTGGCTTGAGTGCCAGAGGTTCTAAACCAGGTGTGGCTGAGGCCTAGGAATCTGAATTCTGATTATCCCCCTGAGTGTTCTGACATGGGTGTTCTCAGAGCCACACGCATATTGAGAAACAGTCTCTCTGTATTGACATAACTGGCCACTTCCTCTCTTTAAACATGTCCCTCAGTTGCTATGATACAACATTTTTTTTTCTGGTTCTGTCTGCTCTCTAAGTCTGTTCTCCACCTCCTTCTTCCTCTCCTGCCCATATCAGTGCCCCCAGACTCTACCTTTCACCTTCTCCTCCCTCTGCTCTCTGTTCCCATGAGCCATCCACTTGCAGCACTCCAACTTGGGCAGATGGTTCCCAACCTTGCCCTTCTGGTGCCAACTTCCTGATGAGAGTCACGGAGTAGCATGAAATGATTTTGGAACAGTAATGAACTGCAGCCCAGGTCCTGGACAAAACTGTGAGGCAGGTGACATTGATCCTGGTGCCCCATTGCCCCACACCACCCTTGCTCTTTCCTCTTATCCTTTATAATCCCAGTGCTTTGCAGCTTTCTATTCAAATCAGTTCAGAATAAGAGCTGATCACTTTACACAGTCACACTAGTATGTTAATTCTCCCACTCATTTGCATTTTTAAAGCCTTTTATGTCATTTTGTGAGTTCAGCTGATGTTTATATGTTGAAGACATTCAGGCTTCATTTAGCAGATGGGGGAATTTAGAGGGAAACTGGGACCCAAGAGGAAGGAGGGTGAACTGGTTTGGGAGGGGCCCTTCTCTTCCCTTTGAAATTTTTTGAAGTTTAGGCTCAAAAGCAGCTGGCAACACCATTGGGAGGGCCAGACTTGGCTGTACTTGTCTCCTGAACACCCCGGGGCAGGAATAAACAAAAACTGCAGCTGCTGCAGACCTGTCCCCAGAAGCAAGAGGGTGAGGGCAGACTGTGGAATTGGCTGCTAGTGAGCTTCCTGCCACACCCCCACACTCAGAATGGCTGGCTCCTCTTCATCTTTCAAGTCTCAGTTTAAATGTTCTCTTCCGAGCAGTGAGTCTTGACTACCACACTTATGTAGGCTCTTCTTGGTGATTCTCTGTGTTGTCAGCTGTTTTCCTTCATTGCATTTATCACAGTTTGTGATTATTTTATTTATTTATTTCCTTGTTCTTCCTGTCCCCATTTAGACAGTAAGGCTCAAGAGGACAGAGACCAGCCTGCATTGATCTCCACTATGCTCACAGCATAATGGCTGCTTTTAGTAGATATTAAGTATTTGTAGCAGGAATGGCTAAGTAGCTGCCCCTCCACCATTTGGCACTTAATGAATGAATAGTCCTTGAGCTGAACTAACTGCCTCCAGTAGCTATCCCAGTGTCGAAAGACTTGAGGCAATGGACTGGTTCATCTCACTGCTGAGACAGGGGTTGGGGAGTACCCTGGGCATGGCATCAGAAAAAATTATGAAAAACTTTGAAATAGTCAAAAAAGATTACTAGGTGTCCTGTGTGGCACTCTATTGAGTTATCAAAATTTTCATTGTCTTTGAGCTATTTTACAACTTTTTAAGTTACATAAAACTGATAGCAATACAAATGATTCTTGTCAATGGAGATGCAAATAAATTTTGTCTGGTAGAGTATTATTGCCCTGCGACTATTGACCAGTTCTGAATATATTTGTAAATTTGTTTTACCTTTCCTGATTGCCTATATGTATATTCTTTGAATTCTCCTTTAAGCTGGTGGTAACATCTTGCTGGTTTCCTCATGAATTAGTAAAACAAAATCTCTAATATGTGTTAATTTTGCATATGTACAAGAGTCATGATTTTAGCTTTTTAAAAAATATCTTTTTAAATTGGACTTTTAATCAAAATCAAGAACTTTTGCTCATCAAAGGATATTATCAAGAAAATGAAAAATAACCTATAGAATAGGAGGAAATATTTGCAAATCATATATCTAACAAGAGAGTAATATCTAGATTCTATAAAGAACTAAAACTCAACAACAAAACAATGAAACAACCCAATGCAAAAATAGGCAAAGGACTTGAATAGACAGTTCTCCAGAGGAGATGTCAAAATGATCAATAAGCCCATGAAAAGATGCACAATATAATTAGTCATTAGGGAAATCAAAACTACAGTGAGAAACCACTTCACAACTGGTAATGTCTATGATTTTTTAAGCCCCCCTCCAACAGAAAATAACAGGTGTTGGTGAGGTAAAGTAGGTAAAATGTAAAATGGTGGCTGATATGAAAAACAGTTCAGTGGTTTCTCAAAAGATTAAACATAGAACTTCCATATGACCCAACAATTATACTCCTAGGTACATATCAAAAGAATTAAAAGCAGGGACTCTAATACAAACTTGTATGGGGACTTTAATATTGTGTTCGTACTTGTGTTCATAGCTTCATTATTCACAATAGCCAAAAGGTAGAAACAACCCAAGTGTCTGTCAACAGATGAAGGTATAAACAAAATGTATACATACAATGAATATTAATCAGCCTTTAAAAGGGTATAAACTGGGACATATTGGCATGTAGATGGTCTTCTGAGCCTGGAGAATGGCTGAGAGTGTAGGTAGGCAAGAACACCCAGGCCCAGCCCTGCAGACCACCAGGAGCCTGAGAAGGTACAGACTCTGAGGAAGAGAGAAAACTGAGTGTGGTATCACAGAAGCCAAGACAGACTAGTGACCTTACCCCAGAAGTCTAATAATTCACTGTCCATTGACTTGGTATGATTTCAGCTGCTACTTAATTTTTGTCATGTGAGAAGACATCATTTAATAGAGTAATACTTCTGGTCATAAATGGAACATTTGCAACAACACAATTTATTGTCAGAAATGGTGCTAAATAGAATAGGATGCAGAAGGACATTATTAAATAAAAAATAAATCTAGACTTAGGAGAGACTTTTATTCAAAAAGATTATTGAGAAGGGGAAAGGGACTATCTCAATAGAGGAGGAGGATGATTGCAACAGGGAGAAGCTGCAAGTGTCATGTTCAAGCAAATAAGGGTTTTATTTTATAAAGAGGTATGAATAAGGCTATAAATAATGGACTATGGGGAAATGGAATGAAAGGGTGGCATGATCAGAATCAGTAGTAGATTGAGAGTATTTTATGCTGAGGCCAGTCTGTTTACAGGCTCAGACTAAGGGTGGGCTGAAGTTCATGGGTTTGGAAAAAGGGAAGAAGCTTAGTCAAAATTTGGTTAACAAGCATTTCGTTCCAATTTATCAATGGGGATGAGCAGTACGGCTCATCATTCGTGAGGCAAAGAATGGAAATTTGGAGTCTGTGTCTAGCTTAGTCATAGGTTAAACATGGGACATCTGAGTCATATGGGAAAAAGTGGTTCTTTGCAGCAAGCTGTTTTCCAGAACACAAAAATAGGTAGATCCTTTAATTTCACTCTTTTCCAGGATCGAAGGGATCAGGTAAAATTCAACATTGTCAGCATGCTCTGGGATGTCAGTTTAATCCCCACAGTCTGAATGACACATCAGCCAGCATAAATATTTCTACCTAGGGACCACTTCTTGCTTCGCCCAGGCCGTGACACCTCTAAGCCCCCTTTCTTGAGTGTTTGTTTAAGACTTTGGTTCCTTCCTTGAAGGAATCCTCATGCCCATCTTATCCCCAAGAGATGCATCCACGATAGCCTAACAACCTCTGTTTCCAAGCCACTACCTCTGTAGCATAGTTCTTAGGACAACAGACCACCTTGGACTTTTGCATCCTATGGGCTGAATTCAGCTCACAAAAGTATTTTGTTTCAAGTGGTCTTTTGCTTTGATTTTTAAGCTTGAATTACTTGCTAATACTAAAAATCAGAATAGTGAATCTAAAAATCCAGAATTCCACCTTCTCTGGAAAAATGAATTGCTTTAGCAATTCAAGTCTGCATTTCTGTTGTATGCCTCCTATGTTATTTAACAACATTCCTGACAATAAAATGTGGTTTTGAAAAAGTCCTATTTATGATCCAGTTATTATTTATGGTGCTGTTGCTTTGATTCAGCCAAAGCAAAGAGAGGGATGAGCTCTCCATCTCCTGTTTACCACTGTTTCTCTGAACATATTCAGTCATTTATGTTATTTGTGTGTGTTTACTTATTTTTTTAAAATCCTACCACCAATTATCACCTTCAGTACAACTAGTCAAAGAGTTTTACTTTCAGGGAATATGTTAATTAAGGCATCATTTAGGAAAATTGCTTACTATTTACATCTAACTGCCTACCACATAATAATGATTACATGTTTCTTTATGTAGCAGACCCAGTTCACTGGACATTTTACTTGATTATACCAGCATGCTCTCTACCTGGTTAACCTGTGTTCCTAAATTATAAAATTATGTGATATGGTCAACTCCTACTTGGTGCTTGCTTATACCTTAGAAGAAAAAGAGGCTCTGGGTCATTGTTGAATGTGGCAGGCCTAGGAGGATATACCTCCCTTCCTTTGAGATGCAAAGTCAGTGCAATTTGTAGCACAGAGTTAAAACTGTGGTTTAACAATTTTGAACATGAACGTGAAGTCTTCTGTCTCCCAAGTGTTTCCTCTTTTCCTTCTCTCAGGGCTAGGAGCTCCTCCCTGGTATTTCCATAGTCTTCTGGAACTATCCCTATCACTGCTCACAACACTGTAGTGTAATGACCTATTTTTGTGTCTGTGTCCCACCTAGAGCTTGAACCTTGATGAGGGGAATTATATCTTTTCCATTATTATAGGCCCAAGCCAGACAGCCCTTAAGGACGGATCCAGAGATACAGTACCCATCAAACTTAATTATTCTCAGGAGTCTCTCCACTTTGCACATTTCTGAGTGAGGCATGAAATCTTTATACCCATAGATATTAAATAACAAAAAATAAGAGCATCAGTTTTCCGGAGATATTTAGTGTTCCTGGTCTCTGCTTCTCATCTCATCTGACCTGGTAAGTGTCTCCCTATCTCTTAATCACAAAGCTCTTTATCCACAACTGCCTCCGAGAGGGGTTTTATAGACATCCTGTCTCGGTTCTCACCTCCTGGGAACAGATCTAAAAATGGCAATCAATTCATTTGGCTAATTGGTATATTGCTGTCTTTCCACTTTGCTTCCAAGTGTTCACCCAATCACAGTAATCGTGCTCTGGCAGTCTTTTCCAGGCACTCACACAAGCAAGTGACTGACCTTGCAAAAGATGGCTATTAGACTGTGTCTCTATTCATGGACTGAACAGGGGTTGTGGACCTGCCTTCTGCCAGATCTTGGCTTATAAATGTATAAGAAGTACAAACTGACCTTGCCAAGTGTTCATGGCCTGAGCGCTTTCAGTGCTTTGGGTGCTGACTAGAGTCTTTCTCAGTACTTACAGAGCCCCTTGTCTGCCTCCATCTCAGTGCTTACAGGAAATTTGTCTTTGACTATGTAAGCATTTATGTGGCATAATTTCCAAGGTCCCAGGAAATCCCACCTATCTACTCCCCAACCTATTCTGTCATGCCTGAAATTGCTTTAACTGCCAACACTTCCATTTACCAGTGGGAGTTGAAGTTTTAAAAATCTCTAGGAAGAGTTAAATTTTTTAAGTATAAACTTTCTATTGAAGTATAACATACATACATATAAATGCACAAATCATAGGTGTAAATAAACCATTCATGTACTGAATGCCAGGATTAAGAGCATTCCCAGTCTACAGCCATGCTACCCTGAATAAGCCTGATCCTGTCTGATCTTGCAAGCTAAGCAGGGTCAGGCCTGGTTAGTACTTGGATGGGAGGCCACCTAGGAAGACCAGGTGCTGTAGGCATAAAAAATTTAAAAAAAGATAAGGGATTGTAAGCTGACAAGGTCCTTGCAATTTGTGAGGTCAACCAAGGGTTGCCTCACCTAAAATAAAAAGAGAAATAGAACATTCTCATTTCCTTAGAAGCACCATCCCCCCCCCACCACCACTGCCTTGTGCCCACTTCCAGTCACCTTCCCTTACATCTTCCCTTACACCCAGCAGGAAAACCACTGTCCTAACTTCTAACGGATATATTACTGCTGATAAGACATTTTGGTTGCTTCTAGTTTTTGAGATAAATATTGTTGTTATTTATAACTCATGCTTTGTAGAATGAGTCTTTTGATGAACATATGTACACTATTCTGTTGAAAATATGCTGGAGAGTGGAATATATGAGGAATAGGATCTATATGCTCAGTATCAGTAGGTACTATTGAACATCTTTTCCAAGGTGGTTGTACCAATTTACACTCCCACCCACAGCATACAAGAGCTATAGTCATGCCATAGATTCATCAGCACTAGATTTTTCTTTTTCATTTAGCCATTTTGGTGGGTGTGTAATTGTGTTCTTAATTTACATTTCTCTGATAACTAGTAAAGATGGACGCTTTGTTTCATGTGCATTGGCCACTTAAATATCTTTATTTTTTTTTTTTGGTGTGTGTGCGTGAACTGTCCATTCAGGTCTTTGGCTAATTTTTCTATTGAATTTCTGCCTTTTACTTAATGATTTTTAAAGTTCTTTACATAATTTGATAATTTATGGAATATGCATACTGCAATATTTTCTCCCACTCTGTGACTTAACTTTTCATTTTAAATTGTTGTAAATGAACAGAAGTCCTTAATTTATTTTTTTCCTTTATGCTTAGCTCTTTGTGTGTCCTAATAAAAAATTTCCTGCTCAAAGGAAGATATTAAGAAATATCATGACAATGTTTTACTGTTTTCTTTAAAACTGGCTTTTATGATGTGAGGAAGGAATCAACATTTTTTAACCACATTATTCAATTAACCAAGAACAATTTATTAAAAAGTTAATACTTAAACTTATGACATTAATCATGAAATTATATATGTGTAGATCTATTTCTGGACCATACTCAATAAGCAGTTGTTAAACTTATTATCTAGAAAAGATGTCTGTAATCTGATTCTTTCCTGAAGTAGCATTTATTACATACTTATTATGAACTATGCATCATGCTAAACATTTCAGCTGCTTCATTTTATTTTAAACCTCATCAACCCCCCAATGAAATAGATACTGCTATTCTCTCCATTATATAGATGAGGAAATTAAGACTTGGAGAATTAAATAAGTTGCCCACGATTTCATAGTTAGTATGTGGCAGAAATCTGACTTGAATACAGGTCTGGTTGATTTTGAAGTGCAGCTCTGTTTCCAAGAGCAGCTTTTTTTTTTTGAGGGTGACCAAGGGGAGCAATAGGGTGTGGGAGGGTGATGGAGAGAAGTGGGGACCAACTCATACACCTATCATAAAGCAACTTTTGTTGCTTTATTTGAGTTTCAAAGCATTGTGCAAATTTAAAATTTCACATTCATTGAAATAACACATTTTACAGATTGGGAACCATAGGCTCATGCCATTTACTAGCCACATAGAATATATCATATCATATCATATCATATAAAATATATAATATATTGTTGTTATTGTTCAATATATTCTTTCTTTCTTACCAGTCAACTTTCAAGAATAAGGAATAGTCTTTACATATTTGTAACCTTGAAGACAAGGACACTGCTTTGCCCAGAGCAGGCACTTAATAAATATTTGTGTGTTTGTTTTTTTTTATAATTGTTGAGCTGTAATTGCTAACTTTAGATTTCCTCATCAGGTGGGTTTTCTATACTGTATTAATTGTTTTTAGTTCAGATCATGTGATCTATTCCTAATATATTTTTTTTTCTATTTTTCTCTTTCAATAACTACTGCCTCAAAGGGGAAAAAAATGTAAATCTGTGATTGAATGAATGGTCTTGTAGCAGCAGATCTGAAATCCTTAAAATGTTAGAACCAGGAGCCACTTCCCACACAATGGATAAGTTAAAAAGAAAGAAAGAGAGACCAAATTGACACACACAGAGACACAGAGAGAAGACTGGGTCTTGTAGAGAGACAAGAACTCTGAGTTCTAGATCCTCTCCAGGTCTGTGGCTTTAAGTTCTGTCTTTCTATTTCTCATATGCAAAATGAGGCTAATAACATAGCAGCACAGGCTTGTTGTAAAAACAAAATGAAGCAACAGACAAAAATATACTGAGAATGGTAGAAAATACTACAAAATGTCAAATCCTGGTAGAAAGTAAATTGAATATAAGGTACAAGTATGCTTGTTTTTGTGGATAAAAAAGAACTAAATATTTATTTTAGATATTTACTTTAAAAGGAGCTCCTTAACAAAATAATTTAGCATAGTATAATGTTAAATTGTGAGGTTTCCTATCGCTTTAAAGTTTTTGAATAAACATTTTTTTTGAAGTATCCAATTGCATCTAGAGGTAATTGAATTTATAATAATTTAACTTACAGATTTTTAAGAGCACATTCACTGCATTGGGTAAAGCAGGGTGTATCAATAAGTTACTGTCAGGGATAGATGGGAATCTTGAACCAATAAGAATATTGTTATCTACCATGTAGTATAAAACATGTAAAATGATGAGTGTGTGTATTAAGTGTCAAGGTTTTCTCTAAAATAGGCCCGCTGAAAAGTCAGTGGTGTGCCAGTTCAACTCAACAAATGTTTAATTAGTGCTTATGATTTCCAGGGAACCGTATTGGGTACAGAGGAGGAAGCAAAGACGAATAGCATAAGCCAGAGGGAGACAAGACATGAACCCAGTCACTAGGCTGCAAAACAGAATGGGGCATAATAATGTAGAAAAGGTAAAACAGCAAGAACCTGGTGGAGTTTAAAATAATTTTTTTCCTGACTTCATTTCTTCTTTCTTCTTTCTTCTTTCTTCCTTCCTTCCTCCCTCCCTCCCTCCCTCCCTTTCTTTCTCTTTCTTTCCTTTTCTTTCTTTTCTTTCTTTCTTTCTTTCTTTCTTTCTTTCTTTCTTTCTTTCTTTCTTTCTTTCTTCTTTCTTTCTTCTTTCTTTCTTTTCTTTCTTTCTTTCTTTCTTTCTTTCTCTTTCTTTCTTTCTTTCTTTCTCTCTCTCTCTCTCTCTCTCTCTCTCTCTCTCTCTCTCTCTCTTTCTTTCTTTCTTTCTTTCTTTCTTTCTTTTTCTTCCTTCCTTCCTTCCTTCCTTCCTTCCTTCCTTCCTTCCTTCCTTCCTTCCTTCCTTCCCTCCTTTCCTCTCTCTCTCTTTTTTTTTTTTGAAAGGAACTATTTTGTATCTTTCACACGTGTCAGATCGCTTGTCTGCAGAGAATTCAAAATCTTTGTGAAATCTCCACTATTACCTATTCTTCCTCGTCTCATATTTTTGATGAGCTCTTCTGCCACCAGCATTGCATTTGAATGATATCTATTGTGTGGGTGGTGAAACGAAAGAAAGTTATTTTTCTCCTAATTATGAGAACTGTTTTATTTGCGCGGGGAGGTGGGGTGGGGTGCAAATCGAAGACTGAGACGCTCAAAGAGGATGCTCCGAGGAGCCGTTACTAAGGTTACTAGAAAGAGCATGGCAGGTGATATTCGGGCAGGATTGTTTCTAAAACAAAACGTATTTTCAAACGAGGGGCGTGGATCTAGTGCGAGCAGTGCCACACAATATTAGATGAGGGACTCCTGAAAAGGAAGAGGAAAGAGGCCCAGGAAAAAAACTGACGGCTGCAACTTAGAGCAGACAGCCTTTACCTCTCCTCCGGCCCTGTTCTTCCGCCGCCTTTGTTTCCCGGGAATATTCTGGCTGTAGCACAAAGTCGGCGCGCCTGGGATGGTGCCATTTAGGTGTGACACGCTGCCGAGCCGCACCGGAAGCAGCGCCCAGTCGGGACCCGTAGGGAGAGGCGGGGAGCTGGTGGTGGCTGCTGTAGCGAAGCTGCGCGGCCCCGGCAGACGGGTTGATCCTGCAGCGGCTCGCTCAGGCAGTGGGTCGTCCCTGCAGCCACCGAGAAGGGAGAAAACGACGACGCAGCGGGCGAACGCGCATAGCAGGGAGGAGGGGAAGGGGTCCGTGAGAAGGGTCGTGAGTGTGCTTGGGATCGGGGAGAAGGACCTCGAAACTTGTTCCTCATATGCTACTAGTTGATTTTCCCCCCGCTAGATTCTGGAGGCAGCCGGCGTCTCCTTTCTCGAATTTCTCTTGGCCTTCGTCAGTTTATTCGTAGTCTAAAGTGAGTGCTTTTTAGTGCAACCACTGAATTGAGATGGGTACGGAATGGATGAAGCCCCTGGAGGAAAAAGAACTGGCAGAGGGGGAACAAGGGTAGGAGGTGGTGTCGCGGGGTGCGGGAACAGGTGATGATGATGACAGTTAACATTTACAGGGTTTTTACTGTACCAGACACAGTTCTAAAATCCTTCATATATGATAATGACCAGTGTTGTGACCAGTGCTCTTGGTAGCCTCATTTTATAGATGGGGAAACTGAGGCTTACAGGTTGTAGAACACACCTAAAGAAAGACAAATGAAAAGCGCACAGGCAAGATTTGCGTTCTGGTCGGCTGTTCACAGAACATATCTCTAAGCAGCACACAGTGGCTGTCTCCCATCAAGATGTGAAGAAAGTGAGGACATAAGGAGTGAGAAGCTGATGTGGCTTGAACAGACATGATAGACAACTAGAACAAGGAATTGTGGTGATAAGGGGTGTGAGATCCAGGTGTGTCTGTAAGGTGAAGACAGATGTAAGTGGGGGTAGAGTTGCAACTGGCCTTCTAACCTTCACCTCCAACTTTGGCTAGGGCCTTCCCCTAGAATTCTGTGGGATAGAGAAGTATACACCCACACACATAAGCTTGAAAATGGAATTATATAAAGATAATAGACTCATAGGATTTAAGAATTATTTGATGTAGCCACTTTATTTAGCAGGTGAATCCCAAAGAGGCGAAGTAATTTATTCAAGGTAGCCATGACTATAAACATCTTTTGCCTTAGGTCCAAAGCAGTGAAGTTTAGGGAGTTCTTTCCTCTTTTTCCTGCTCTACTTGTTAGAGTGAATGTTAAAGTTTAAAAAATGTAATACGTCGTTTGACCCAGACTTGTTCTTTGTAACCCTATGAGTCAGAATTTATGACATCAAATAGTCAAATAATCCATCCATTCTCCATTAATGTGTTTCCCAAATACAGTATAATGCTGAAACCAGGAGCTTCTTCCAACACAACTTAGCAACCATTGAAATCTTTCAGTATTTCTAAGAATTTCAATTTAAAAAGTTAAATGAAGCAAGATAAGGTTGACTAGGCCAAAGGGCAAGGTGGTTTATCTTTAAAAAAAAATAAAGAAAAACTACATTTAAACTAGGTTTTAAAGAAAATCACATATGTTGAAAAAAGGTAAATTTTCATCAATTGATAATGTACTATTCACAAATACAGTAAGTCTAATGGACTATAATAAAATATTAGCATTTTCCAGACAGGCAATTTGGAGTAGTCAAAATGGGCTTAAGAATCAAATAAGCTTAGCCACTTATTTGCTCTGTATAATTTAACTTTTGTCGTTGATTTCTTCATCTCTAAACTGAAGATAATAGCTCCTAACTTGCAGAATTAGAAGCAGTGTTTGTAAAGCACCTAGTAAAATGTCTGGAACGAAGTTGATTAATACACAGCAACTGTTACTACTCTGAGTTAAGTAAAAGAATCATTGCTAACTTTGAATGCAGTCACACAGAAGCTTCTAAACCTGGTTTTCAATGGAAAGATCAAAGGGTAGCCTCTTAATTGGCCTAATGTGAAAAATGTCGTTTCATTTTCTGAAGGGTAAATCTGTTATTTTAAAGTGATTGAACATTTTAGATGTCTAGACAGCCCAGGAACAGTCATTTACCCACTACAATCATTTAAAACTGTTGTAGCTTTTAAGATAACTAATTTTTGAACTATTCTGTTTCCTGAACTATAAGCAATTTAGGTTATAAGTAACTGACTTTATACTTCATTATAGATGCATGGTCATGGAGGCTATGACTCTGATTTTAGTGATGATGAACACTATGGAGAATCTAGCAAAAGGAAAAAAAGGTATCTATTGATCTCTGTTGCAAATCCTTTCTAGATTGAGATGAAGTATAAATAAAATTGAAAGTTTTTGCATTGTGTTTGTGAAGATAACAATGTTCTACTGAATAAGTTTTTGTTCATTAAACTATAATAGACTCAAAAATTTGAGAACAGTTGTATGAAAAATGAGACAATGTTTAGGCTGTGAAGGGATTTATGGAAGGGGAAAGAGGTAAGAAATTAACTAAAACTCTTGAGATTTCTCTGTTGCATCTATTTTTCATTCAATCATCAGTGACTTTTTACTTGCAAAAGTCACAGTTAAGATGGGGCTTGATTAGTGTTCTCTTCACTAGTACTTGACTTCTGAATGAGGGTAGTGTGGAGGATGAGATGATGATGCAGCGCAATTCTTATGGTTTTGTGAATGAGAAGACTAAGTGGTTAAGGAAAGGTGCTCATGAAGGTTTCATTGAATTAGAAGGGGCAAAATCTGTCAGTAGATAAAGCCTAGGCCTTATAAGGAGGCTACATCGTGGTGGAGTTGCTGTCTTTAGGGGCATAGTTTTCAGCTTTCAGTGCTCAGAAACTTGATTTTATCTCTTAGGAGTGGTTGATTGATTCATATTAACAAAATTTATAAAAACTGGGTTTTTTACACTTGAGAGCAAATATATTAGGCATACCACTTGGAACTGAACATTTTTGTCAGGTATTTGTACTTCATGGATAGCCAAAAGAATAGAAATAATTATAAGTTATGTTTTATGCTGCTTTACATTTTCATGATTTTTCATTCAGAAATCACACTTTATAAGAGAATTTGAGCAAATCTAGTTGGATAATCTCTGCTCTGGGTTACATCTGTCTAAGTAACTAAGGCTGATCATTTATAGTCTATATCACTTTTAATTAGCCCTTCTTCTTCTGTAGTTTCAGTTACCAAAAGCTTTGTTATCTCTACTTGACAAACAGGAATTGTGGCACAAATTTAAGTAGGTTTATCTTATTTAAGATTAAGATAGTGAATAACAGAGCTGGAATTTGAGCCTAGGAATCTAGGTAGTCAGACATCAGAATCCTTAGATTTGTTAGTTTCATCTTTACTACTTTGTAGGTATTAAGTAAAGTTAAGATATTAATTAAGCTATTTAAAGACATAAAATGTCTCATTAAAGATTACCAAGTCTTTTTAAAGTTAAGGCTTGAATTCTTTGAAACATTTTCCAAATTCTGAAAATATAAAGAAACGGGAAGCACCCTTTGAGAAATATGAACTCTTCTAATAGTTTTTCTTCTTAACAAACCAGGGCAATTGAAGATGATTTACTGCTCAAAAAACCATTTCAGAAAGAAAAACATGGAAAGGTGGCCCATAAACAAGTTGCAGCAGAATTGCTCGATAGGTATGGTACTTCAATGTAAATTAATTTTTTTGTTTTAAGATGTTTTTATAAACTCAGAGACTTGGGGGATTTGATTATATTAGTTATAATATGGACATTTGAATTTGCTTAAAATAAAATTTGTCTTAACAGGGAAGAAGCAAGAAATAGAAGGTTTCATCTCATAGCTATGGATGCTGTATCCTTTTTATATTTCTAGGTTTTTATAGCTAAAAGAATATTTTAAAATATTTTTTATTTTATAAAATCTTGTGAAGTCAGGTAGACCTATATTTTATTTTAAAAATAAGTCTTTATTGATGTGGAATTTTGCCATTTATGCAATTTTGAGTACAGTTCTCTTTTACTAATATATAAGATTTATAGACAAAAAATAAAACATATTACTAATGTTCTGTAAATAGGTTTACAGAATCCATAAACTTGCAGATATTTTTTCCAACTGTTTTTGCCAAGCTCTCAACATTTCTTATTTTTATACTACTCTTGTCTCATTTTAACTCTTACTCTCTTCCTACCTCATTCTTGGCTATTTAAGGTCTTTGTAGAACTTGTATTCAAAAGCAGGTCTGTCTGTGGAACTATCCTCAGGCCTGCCGTTGCTTTGACTCTCAAGCATGACTTAGGGCTGGCTTTAAGCTATACCCTGCTTCCTTATTAATAGTTATATCTCTGCTGAACTTTTTGATAAGACTATGGCTCATTACATTAACTGCTACCACTGGCCTTCCATATTACTGTTGGAAATATTAGAGAGTGACATAGAGGGCAAGCAAGACCTAAAGTATTTCTAAGTATTTATTACTGTGGTCAGGATTTGGAGAAGGAGACAATGTCAGTTAGATACACCCCACCCCCACCACCTCCTGTCATTATCTGTTTCACTTTGTTATCATTGCTAATGTCTTTCTTTAAGTTACAAAAATTCTCATGTCATCACTTTATTCCTTTTGTCTCGTAACCCAGTCATTTAGCTTTCTCATGGATCTCATCTGCCACTTGTTCCTTAACCATTTCAGCATCTGCTCTGCCTTCTATAACACCACTCATCTGGGGACATTAGGGCACCTAGTTAAAGTATGGTGAGGATAAAAGTCTAGGTCCCTTTTTCTGACATGGTTGGAGGTAGGGCTATAGTTTTTTCTGGAGTGTTTGTCTAGAGTGGAGTAGTTATTGTCTAAAAGGTATTTGTCTTATTAGACTACCTCTCTCTTGGTTATTCAGTTAGAGCAAGCTTTTGTTGAGACTTTTTTTGTCTGTGCTTACTGATATTTGCAGGTTACCAGCTTCTTTACTTCCAAGTCTGGGATTTATAAGGCAAAAAGAAAACCTGGGGAATTCACCAGCAAGTTATTCCATGGGTCCTGAGGACTGTAGTTGGTATACCATCTCTCCACCTTTCAGTGTCTTCCTATATTTGTCTTGTACATAATTTCCAGGGGTTTTAGCTGTTCTTAGTAAAAGGAATAGAGAGAACTATATCTTTGTCTATTCCATCTTCCTAGATGCAAAGTTCCACCCACCACCTTTTTTTGTAAATAAAGTTTTAAAGTGTTATCTGTGCCTACTGTCATGCCAAAGTGGCAGAGCTGAGCAGTTTGGATGAGCTCATATGGGCTGAATGGCCTGCATATTTACCATTTACAGAAAAATGTTACTGACCCTAGCTCTAAAAGAATTAAGTGACTAGCAATGGTCACATGACCGATTAGTGATAGACCAAGAGCTAGAACCCAAATCTCCAGATATCTGGCTGTTTTCTTTTTTCTTTTTTTTTTCTGAAATGTTAACTATTTTGTTGCAAGTTTTAGATATATCATATTCTGCTTCAATACTCTATCAGAACACTTTGTGATCGATTAAATCATTGTTTATCTTTAATAGGGTGTTGTCACAGATGGTATTTATTATGGATAAGGTCAATTCTGTTATATGCATGTTCATCTCTAGAGAGCATACCATTAAGCTTTTAAAACAAAAAATTTTAAGCTCATATATGTTGTTAAACTGCACTGAAAATAAACATTACTGTGAATTCTTTGAATATTAAAAGAAAGTATTATAAAAATCTGATTTCTCATATTTACTTCTTTTTAAAAGCCTAATATTAGGATTTAATATTATAAAAGTTGTATCTTCTGTTCTAGAGGCTTTATCATTACTGGAATAACTAAATTATGTTTTATAATAATGAAAAATAAGTTATACTCCTTACCTTGAATTTTAGAAACTATAATTTATTTTTCATATTGTGATGATTAAAGTGAGTGGTGATGTGAAGCTGTGTGTAGTCAGTAATAGAAAGGGAAGCTCTTTCTTCCCAGATAGAGATGTTTTATCACAAGTAGTATATGCTTGAAAAATGTACAAAACAATACAAACAGTATTCATTAGAAAGTGAAAGCCCCATAATCTATAATGTTCACTCTTAATAGTTTAATATTTATCCTTTTCTATCTTTTTAAATTTATAAGCACATATAACATAAATATTTGTTTATTTTAAAACCTACACTCATACTATGCTTTTTATTCCTACTCAGTAATATATCATGGACACAGAACAATGCTTGAACAAATGAAATCCTTAATTTTTTGCATTTTAGTATCAAAGGCATACAAAGTTTGTCAATGACTATATTTTGTACTATGGTGGCAAAAAAGAAGATTTCAAGCGATTGGGGTAAGTGTCATGAAATTTACACAGGATCTGGGTATCTTTGAAGATCCGTAGCTACTATGTCTTCTGATTCTGTCATTTTCCTGTGCTTTCCATTCCAGTTCTTTTGTTATAAGGTGGAGAAGCCATCCTTAGCTTTTTTTCCCCCTTAATTAATTTTTTAAATTATGGTTACATCGGTTAACAAAATCCAGTTTCAGGTGTACAATTCAACAGTAAAGCGTGTGTGTGTGTGTGTTTGGGGGGGTATTGTGTATTCATAGTTAGATTTCTTTCTGTCATCACATATTTAACTCCTTTACACCATCTACCTCCCCCCTTCCCCCATCTTCTGGTAACCACTAGTCTATTGCCCATGTCCATGAGTCTGTTTGTTTGTCCTGTTTGTTGCTTTTAGGTTTATATCCTACATATAAATGGTCTCATGTGGTTTTCAACTTTTTCTGTCTTGCTTAGCATAGCTTTTAACTAAATAATTTCTCATGACCCGATTTCTCTGGCATCAGGCCTCAGGTAGCCTGCTGAGCCAGATCTGCCCCTGGCAATAACAGGATATGTGAGGAATACACATGCACCTGATTATGCAGTTTTTTTGTTTGTTTTGTGAGGTTGTTCAAAATAATGAACTTTTTAGATCTCAGTGTTTGGGATTGCTTTTTAAAAGGCAAGGTAAACAAGAAACCTCACTCTAATTTTTCCCATACATGAAATTGCTTTCTATATTTGGGGCTCTCTATTACAGTCTCTTAGTTTTGTGTGGGTTTATCCCTCTGACTTACCAGTTTTCTGAATTGATAGAGCCCTAAAAAACTTTACGTCATCTCATCTACCACAAACTTATCTCTCCTCTTAATTTGGCCTATATTCCCCATCAGTCCCTTGTTCTACCCCCATACTGTTAGCATCTAGAAAAATTATTCCCTTCAACTTTCTCCTTTAGTCAATCTTCCTAGGAATGGAAATGGGGTATGGAAAACCTCATATTTTTTTAAAATAAGAGCTCAATAGGACAGTGTTACTCAATAGGATGGTGTTTTTTAGATTCTGAGACTTACTATCATTCATTTTTTCTTGTCCGTTTAGTGTTTATTCAGATTTCTCATCCTAGCTTTGGTTATTTAGCACCATTTGTATAATTGAAACCAGTGCCAGAGATGGATACATTTCTTACCCACTTAAGTTGCTTTTGTCGTAGCTCTCTTTATAGTGCCTTTTCAAAATACTGAAATAGTTTTTATAAATATATATACATATATACATAAAACTGTCTTTATCTTCATATATTTTTACTCAGGTATACAAAAATCTCACAGAAATGATTAACCTCCTAAATTTGACTAATTCTGTGTTTAAATTAAATCGAAATAGTTTTATTTTTCAGGGAAAATGACAAGACAGACATGGATGTTATACGAGAAAATCATAGATTCCTATGGAATGAGGAGGATGAAATGGACATGAATTGGTAATTTTAACCATCTGAGGCATAATGTGTCAAATGCATTAGTCTTGTCTATCCTGCTCTGTGAGTGTTGTCTCACTTTGTCACATATCCAAGGCATTCAGCTCCTACATAGAACAGTTCTGAATTGACATATAACCATGCCTCAGATTACTGAATCTAGTAATTTTTAGCAGTTTTAACTGACTTCTCATTGCTTCGCTTTGTCTTTAGGAAATAATTTATAACATTTAAAAAATATTGTTTATTGTCCTATAACATGCTTCTTTTTAGATTTATGAAATATTTTGTGTAAAATTAATACCTGAAAATGGTTTTAAAGTCCAAACATTGCAAAGGGTAACAAGTGTAGAGTAAGTCTCTTTCTCATCTCTGTCAGCCTTCTAGGTTATTATATTCAGGTATTCTGTGCACAAGTGAGAGACCTCTTTTAAAACATTAATATTTATCTTGTATGTGTTATTTATTTGACAGTGCTTCCAAGTAGCAAACTGGTTGAATTTTTAAATGAAGATTTCTATTTTTTTATAAATCTAGGGAGAAGAGACTTGCAAAGAAATACTATGATAAATTATTCAAAGAATACTGCATAGCAGATCTCAGCAGATATAAAGAAAATAAGGTATACCTTCCAAATATTTATAAAAGAAGGTTCTTATTCAAGTATAGTGTTACTTCTTGTTATACTATCATGCCGCACATTATTCTTTCAGAGACGCTAATTCAAGTCTAAATTGTCCTGTATCTATGAATTATCATATCGACCATTTAACTTCTTTAGCTATGGAATTTATAAAGGGCCTCTTAGTCAAGGATGCTTCTTTGTGAGCTGAAAATAGAAAGTCTAAGATTAAACACAAGTGGCTGCTGGATCCTCATTCATCTTGACTATTCTAGAGCCTCTAGTAATTATAATGAATGGTTTGATACTGCAGAATGATGTCTTGTTTCACAGATGCTGTTTGAAATTGATAGGCTTTTCCCCTCAAATTGATTACCATTTATAAAGAGGCAGATGCATATCTTTTGTTGTATAAGTATCTGTTCTAGTAAAATGAACTCTTATCAGTGCTAATTAGTAATGGCATATTTCCATTCTCACTTCATATCCTACTGAAGTTAATAGTGAAGTGGTTTTTATTTTTATCTCAAATTTCACATTTGTAACGAGAGAAGGTGACCCAAGAACAGATGATCTCAGTTTGAAATGGGAGGGAATGTTGCATAAATCTGTATGGTTTGGATAATGTACATCTGTAGTATATTAAGAAAGACAACCTATTTAAAAAACTGTCTTAGTTTAGTTATCTAAGAATTTTTTTCTCATTTAAATAGGTAAATCTCAGAACTACGATTTGTTTAAGTTTTTCACTAGTGCCTTTAACATGTGAGTTGCTTCACAATATTCTTACAGATAATAGTTGTGTCCAGTTTTATAACCCTGCTTACAAACCCATGCACTTGGTGTATGCCAAAGACTTTCTCAGTTTCTTGTGAACTAGTTCTCATGTCTGTACTGGTTATTGACTATATCAAATCCAAAAAGCACCACAACAATTGGAGTTACTTGAAGTTACTACACTGCAAGTCAAGAATATGATCAGTAGTCAGATACAAGGGTAAGTGCAAGTAAGAAATCAGATATGACTTGCAGGTTTTGAGTGTGAATACTAAAGAAATAGGACACATGGAGGGAGCGGGATCTTTATTTTTTTAAGAGCAGTTTTAAGTTCACAGAATAATTGAGGGGAAGGTACAGAGATTTCCTGTATACCCCTTGCCCACACATATGAGAGGTATCTTTTTTGGGGGGAGATAATTACTGTTTTTTGGCATACTATGTTGAAGGTGTTGGAGAAAGTTAAAAGTAGTACCTTTAATTTCCTTGCTAGGATGTATTTTTGCATAGTTTTATTTACACAAATACAGTGTTTTATTCATTTTTTATTAACTAGCTCCTAGCTCAGTGCCTACTGTATATAGTAGATATTTAGGACATTTTTAGTGAATTCCAACCTTTGTCCTATGTTTCCTTCTTTGTTGCTTCTTTCCTTACATCACTGAGAATTTGTTTGGATCATTGCATCAGTTAGGATCAGATTCAGCTGCAAGGAACAGCAAGCACTCCCAAATAACACTGGCTTAAATAAGCTAGTTCATTTTTCTTTTACTAAGAAGTCCAGGTAGATGGTCGTGGAACTTTGTGTTGTCAGGAAGTTAGGATCCTTTTCTCTATTGCTTACATGTGTGATCTCGTTGTGCTGGAAGATAGAGAAGAAGAGCCTCAGCACCAAGCCCTGAATAACTCCGCTGTTTAAGCCCATGTGTCAGCAGGAAAATCTATATTTTCGAAAAAAAAAATCAAAACATTGAGGCAAAACCACTCTGCAATCTTTAACTAGTAGGACATACTGTAGTTGTTACATTTATCTCCCCCTCCATAAAATTATAAACTCCATGGTCATGGATACCGTTTTAATAATCAGTTTTTATCCACAGCCAAGCCCAGTAAGTAGTTGCTTAATAATTATTTATTGAACAGATTAATGAATTAAAGAAAAAGTTTGGAAACTGTGCAATACACATTTGACTGTTTCATTAGACATCCCAACATATGTTGGATTACAAGCAATTTTTATATGTATAGATTTAAAAATAAAATAAAACAGTTCCTTTGAATTATTTATTTATTTCTTCCTAGACTGGGGGATTTTATTTTCATTGAGTTTTAATCAGAGTATTTTGAAATATTTTGGGTCCTCCTTTGCATTTAAAATACAAAATTGCCTAATTCGTGTGCTAGGTGGTTTAAAAAAATAAAAATAAGCAAAGTTAATCAGGCATTGAACACTTCATCTGAATTATCTCTCTTAGTATGACAATCTATGAGATTAGGATTTTTATACATAAAGAGGAAATAGACTGAGAAGTTAAGTAACTTTCCCAAGATGACAGAGCTAATTAATGAATGGTAGAGATTGCGTTGGGTCTGCATAATTCTGGAGCTGAGTTTTTAACCATTACAAAAGTAAACTAAATAGAAAACTAAACCATTAACTAGAATTATGGTAAATTAGCATATGAATGTGAAAGATCTTAAAAGGCAATGGAAAAAATTATTTTTAACCAAAAAAACAAGTTGCATTTAGAGATCTGGAGGGCAGTTTCCTATTCATTACTCTGCTGTTGTTGTGGGAAAAGAGCCATGCATGAATGAATGGGTGCGGTTGTGTTCCAGTTAAACTTTATAAAAGTAGGCAGCAGGCCTGTGGGCCATGGCTTGCTAACCCTTGGTATACTATGTACCAGGTACTATTGTAAATATTTTATATATGTATTATCCCATTTAAACCTCTTAACCCAAAGAAGTAGGTACTCATATTACTTCTTCACATATGAGAAAACAGAGGCACTGTAGGTTAAATAACTCGTTCAGTATTATATAGCTGTTAAATGGCATAGCTAAGAAGTAAACCCAAATAATTTGACTCCAAAGGCTGCACTCTGTTGTACTGTACTTTACTGCTTCTTTACTGTACCATGACCTCTTTTTTTGTTTTCTATCAGTGTCATAGAACAGGATAGATTTTATTAATCTCCTGGCCTGGCACCTATAACTTTTAACAGCTAGTTTAAAAATATAAAAATAAAGAAGATTGTTTCTTACGGTAATTGTTCAAATGTATTCTTAAGTATCTGGAATCCTATAAGGAGAGAAAAAGCTATCATGATGGGAATTAGGTTTACTTTTTAGGTTAATAAATATCATTATGTCAATTGTTGGTTCCATATTTAGATTTATATACCATTTAAATAATGTTTAAATTTTTCATGTTAGTTTGGATTTAGATGGCGAGTAGAAAAAGAAGTAATTTCAGGAAAAGGTAATTCTTTTTTTTAATATTACTTTTTAATAGGATAAGGTTCTTTTGTTATGTTATCGAATTGAAGTCATTGGGTAAAATGATTCCTAATATTTACAGTGAATGATTATCTACAAAAGTAAAATTAGAAAATGTGTTCATGACTTATTACTAGCAAAGGCCAAAATATAATGCTTTAGTGATTTTTACCTTTAGAATGTTTGCTTTTAAAAAACATTCAATTGAGTATAAGTAGAAAATTTTTAGAGTTAATGATTTCATAGCAAGTAAATTATCAACAGATGAACACTTGAGTTTTTTTTTATTCATCAGTTTTTGGAATAATGAGTTGATATTACTGTATTCCAGTCAAATTCACATTTTGAAAGTAGAAATTAAATCTCACTTTGCACCTAATAGAATTTATGGATAGACTAGTTCTTATTTTGAGGAGTTACTGAGATTGAGCCCAAATATCTAGTCCTATGTCAAAAGAGCAGACATTCGGTAAGCAAACCGTAAATGATTTGTCTATGCATTATTGTAATCTGTTCATAAAATTTTTCTAAGAACTTAATATCTCTGTACTGTTTAATGCCATAAAATAGCTCTTTATTGATAATTGCATTTCTAATTGCAATAAATATTAATATTATTGCTTCTGAAAACTAGAGGAGCATGTAAGAAATAATTTTAAACTAGTAACTTAAAAAATTTTTACCTGAAAATAAAGGATACATTTTAAAATGATTAAACTTTATGCCATCAGTTTCGCTCATATACATATTCCATAAATTGCATATCTGTGTCCATTTGAAATTGGATATGCAATAAAACAAAATTAAACCATAGGAATTTTCTTTAAATAATAAAGGATGCACCCTGAAGGTACTCTAGAGAAGAACAAATGATAATAAATTTAAAGCCATTTTTAAATTTTCTTAAGATTATATTTTAGTTTGTGTTTTTACCTAAAATAATGAGATATATTGAAATGTCTATCACAATTTTAAATTTTTTCTTTTTATTAAATGGAATTTTTAGATGTTGGTAAATAATGCTGACTTTAAAAAAATTGATGGACATTCTCTAAATTCATATAACTGAAAAAAGGATTAGTTAGATAGGGGAAGGAAAGTTATTGCTGTAATTTATAAAGTTATAATTTTGTTTTAACAATAGAACCATTACCAAACATGTACAGATTAAATGAAGAATTCATTTGTAATAAATTTTAAAAATGCCAATTTAAAAAAGTTACCAGTCTTTTGGACTGATAATTACAAAATTCATTTTGATAATTTCTTTTTTATGAAAAGTTCAGGTTTGTTCCTGTTGGTGTAGTTATTGAGATTATTTGTTTATACAAATAAAAGTTTGATTTTTTTCTATCAAAGTTAATAATTGTCAAATAGTTTTTTTCCCTCCTCTTTGAATATCAGTATTAGTCCTTATTTGTGGAAGGTTTTAATATACAATGGACATGGTAATGTGGCATTGGTTTTAGAATCTAAAAATTTAGAGCATGGGCTTTGATTATTCTACTTCATCTCCAGATGTTAGCATTTTAAAATGTGCTTTAAATACCATTTTATGCTGCTACTTAAAATAAATGCCATTATGTTAATACTTAACAATATTAACTTTGATCAATTTTATATTTTAAATATTGAAAAGGATTCACCCAGATGTAAGTGCATTTAATCTGGAATATCTATTTACTCTTTTAGGATATTAGTGAGTATGCTCTTAGTATTCCCATTTTCCAAAGTGTAAGATTCTCTAACAGGAAGTCACTAAAACTCTGTAAATATGTAAATATAATTAGTTGATCTATCTATTGAGCAAGAATTCTGTGACTGATTTTTTAAAAATAGTTCATTCATTCAGTTCTTTAATTTGATACTTGTATACACATTTGTTGAGTATGTTATAATTATTGTGGTTCGTTGTTTTTTAATGCTGACTTTGCAGAACTAAGAATTTATGTATGTTAAGAGTAAATTTCAGAGATAATACCAGATTGTATAGATAAAAATTATCACCAACTATCATAGCTAATATTCCTTCCTTTTTTGCAGGCCAGTTTTTCTGTGGAAATAAATATTGTGATAAAAAAGAGGGCTTAAAGAGTTGGGAAGTTAATTTTGGTTATATTGAGCATGGTGAAAAGAGAAATGCACTTGTCAAATTAAGTAAGTTTACTTCAGGTGGGAATATGATTGATTTCTTTAAAGTTTAACTCATAATTTAGATTTTAAAATGTATAGACTAATTTAAGATTCAATTCAAAAATTTTAATATTATCTTCTAATAAGTCCTCTTTTTCTCAGAGCTTCCCAAAGTAGCAAAGAACTTTTGAGTCTAAAAGTTTTATATTACTAGCATTATGTGACATTTAGGTGAAACAGTTCTAATGCCAAATGTAAACTGGTAGTTTGTAAAGAGAAGACCTCTCCCTGTTAACCTGAGAATGTCACCAGTGCAGAGTGAAATTCAGAGTATCAGAAAAGGCCATGTAAAATCTCACATTAGCTGCTGGCCATATTGTTGTGGTGGAGGGGTACTAAACATGTACACTCTCTTTGTGTCAATAGAGAAAAATTTAGATGGCATTACTATTCATATTAGTCTTAAAATCTTAGGATTATACACCAGAATATAGTAATTTCTCTTAGTGTTTATGTTTTAGAATCTGTCAATCATTCTTTATTTTTTTTCCTAAGCTAGTATTATGTGTCAGCTTCTTCTCTCCATCATGTTAACAACCTTCTCAGAGTCCTAAATATATGTGCCCTCCACTATAGAAAGATGTCATGAATTCCCCCATATGCTATTTAAAACACACCAATACAGACTGGCGTCAGTTCCTCCTTGGAGGTGCTCATGAGGAAAAGTCAACTAGTGTGAACCAAAATTAAGGCAAAAGGAGAGAGGCCACAGTCATGGATCTTTTTGAAAAGCTCTTTTCCATTTGAAAACTATTAGAGTACTTCTGGGGAAATGACTACCTACACTACCTACACTACATTATTAAATATCTTTGGTGTGAGATGCGCATTAATGCTGCCTGTGAAACGGTTTGCTTTTAGAATAAATTGACAGCACATATTTCTAAGGTAATGTTAGAATTTCAATTCCTCAAGTATTCTGACATCATTTTTATTATATGTATGTATTTTTTGAGGTGGTGAGAATTAGATTATTTTCTTCAGATTATTTGTTTCTCTTCATTGTAAAAGAATGTAAGGAAAAATGAGAACTTATGATACTAGAGTAGTAAAGTAGAGTAGCAATGCAGTTATTAAAATTCAGCAATGTCACTTTTTCTCTTTAGGATTATGCCAAGAATGTTCCTTTAAATTAAATTTTCATCACAGGTAATATCTTTTAAAATGCTATTGTTAATATTTAGTATTTAATAGTCTTAGATACAATCACTTACCTGCACTAGATGTCTAAAAGTATACTTGAGTGGTTTATAGTTTAATTAGCTGACTATATAGAATATCCAGCATTACTATATGACTATATAAATGAGGGAACTGGAAGTTCACCATGCCTTACTCCAGCCAAGCAATTTTAAATGTGAAGCCCTGTGCAAGATGGTGGATAGATGCTAGAATTCCTAGTTTTAAGTAAATATTCAGATATCATAATATTCTTAGAAACTATTATAAAGCAGGTCTTCATAAAGTGATTCTTATGTGTCATTTAAACAGTGTTTTGATGGAGGTTTGCCATTTTTACAAAGAATTATACCCTTTTATACTCATTTCAAATGTTAAAATCAGGCTTTGAATGAATAAGTTAGAATGTGTCTGCATATAATTGATGATTTTTTAATTTTTAAAATTAGCAGAATTTTTTCAGTTACTTGAATAGCCTAAACCTTTATTTCCCTTCTCCATTAATGGTACTGAACAATACCAGAGGTGTTTATTTAACTTTGAGTTTGAGTTTCCTTTCAAAATTGAAATGATTCTTATGAGAAAAAGTGATTCTTATATAGTATTATGTGGCACAAGTACCTTAATTTAAAGTTTTCTTGAAAGTAATCCTCTCTGTTATCTCTCCATCTTCCTTCTCTGTCCCAGTTTAAGCATTATTACCTTTTCCTATTTAGTGTTTCTTTTTTTAACCAATTAAAATCAATTGCTTGCCACTCATGATGCTGACAGCCTTGTAAGCCTGGCCTAGAAGAGATAAAGCTACAGCAATGAACAGATATAGGGTCTAAAGTAGACGTATGAGTTAACAATAAGCTCGTCCATCCTCATCCCATCATACCTTTACTATATTACTTTATTCTTAAGGGGAGAATTTTCTATTTATTGGTGTTTTAGAACATTACAGTGGTTTCTTCTTATTGTATGTGTTTTTTTAAAGTGCAGGTAGATGTGAATTATGTGGAGGGAAATGAAATTTGTTTTTGTAATTTTTTATATATATTTTAACTATTTTTACTTTTGTTTTTAATTAAATGTATTAGGGTAACATTGGTTAGTAACATTATATAAGTTTTAGTTATACAACTTTATATTGCAACATCTGTATGCTTTATTGTGTGCTTACCACCCTGAGTCTAGTCTGTTTCTATCACCTTGTATTTGACTTCCCTTCACCATCTTACTCTTCCTCCTAACTCCTGTCCCCTCTAGTAACCACCATTCTGTTGTCTGTGAGTTTGTTTTTTTGTTTGTTCATTTGTTGATTGTAAATGGCTAAGTGATAGAATATAAAAAGGGAAGTGAGTAAAACTATGATTTATATTTACTAAGGTTTGAATACAAACCTTAAAAAAATAATGATTTTTCAGTGTTCAGGCTTCCTTATTTTACAGAATAGTCATAAATAGTATACTAATCTAAAATATTTACAGACTCATTTAAGGGTTTCCTGTTATGTAAATTATCTTTTAAGAATAAGTACTTTAACTGATTTGATTTTTTTACTTGTTGGTTTTTATTTTTTGTAAAAGTCAGTTGAAAAAGTTAACTTTAATTTTATGTTGTTCAACAAAAAGGCGAAAAGAAGTCAAGTCAAAAAAAAGAAAAGATAAAATCAAAAAAGATTGTGAAGAGTCATCACATAAAAAATCCAGATTATCTTCTGCAGACGAAACCTCTAAGAAAAAGGATAAAGGTAAAAGGGAATTAAAATATAATATCTACTCATATTACTGAATATGAAATGTAATCAGCCATATGTTTAAAATGCAGAATTTCACTGGTGAATGCATTTAGAATTCTGTTTTATAGTAGTTGAAAGAAATCTGGTTGGAGAATGTAGACATAAACTTTTAGTAACTACAAGAGTTTTAAGAACAAGGTTGGTATTGATTCATTTTTGGCAGATGGTATAACATTGCTAACAGCCTTCTAATTCCTGGCTTGTCACTTAAAGACTTGTTACTGTGAGTTTTACTTTCCTCATGTAAGTAAGGGTGATGTGAATACCTACCTGGCCTCTGTATTGCTTGAGCTTATTGTGGAGAATCAAATAAGAATGTGAAAGGCACTTTGAATACTCTAAAACAGTACATAATCTACAAATCAGTATAAAATTATAACACTACAATTTCAATTATCATGATCTGTGATTTTCTCACTAGTTTATGAGCTTCTTAAAATCATAGAGATTGATATAATGTGTCCTCAGAACTTAGTATGGTTCCATGCACACATACTTAGTAAACAATTATTAAATTCAAATCCATCAGTCAGCTACTTAGTTCTTCTTCAGCAGTCCTTCAGCTTCCTAAGCCTTCATTTCTTCATGCGTAAAATGGTCATGAGAACAGTACCAACTCATAAGATTGTTCAGAAGTTAAAATGAGGTAATGCATGTAAGAAGTTTGCATAATGCTTGCCACATAGTTAGTTATTATGAAGGTTACTGCTAGTTGCTTTTTCAGTCCATAGTAGAGTCAGATTGGTTATAGTTTAGAGTGAATCACACTTAAATTAGGTAGATAATGGCAGACTGAATTAGATTCAGGCCAATGTTAACATAATACTTGGACAAGAGAGGGCTCCCTTTCTCCAGCTATGAAGATCATTGGATATGTTACATTCTTGTGTGCATTTTTATTACTTCTTGTATATCATGATATATTTAAGCATATAGTATCACTTGGTAAAATTGATAGATGGTGAGTGGAATATACTATTATTCTATTATTTATTGAGAAATAGTATTTAAAGTAGAATACCTTTTTGTCTTTATCTTAATCATTCCCTAACTCCAAAATACATTTTAATTAATAAATGTGAAAATCTAATGAATTTTTAAAAATATTTATCCTCATATGCTAGTAAAATACTTAATGTATTTTACTATTTTTATAATTTTTATATTTGAAAATTTTGTTGTATTCATTATTGTATTATGTAATATCATTGCATTCATATCATAGTATGATACTGTATTAATCTGCATATTTCAGATTAAAAAACTAATCCCTACCTTGTAAAAGTTTATTCAGTACCTTCAGAACAGATAATTAGGTAGCTGAGTACCGGGGATCATGGATGGGATTGGACCCCGTCTTAATTTGGCCCAAACTTAAATAGTAATTAATAAATACTTAATATCTCAGCTGCATTTGGACTGTTGATACTCCTTCTCAAAACAATGTACATTCTTGATATTCTTCCTGTCTTTGTGGCCTCTCCTCACCTTTTTTGACTATAGTTTTTTCTCAGTCTTACTCTAAGGTCTTGTAGTTGCTCAGGCTGTTATAGAACTTTCCTTCTATCAGTTCTTCCCATGTGATCCCATTTACTCCCATAACTTCAGGTTACTATCATACAAAATGTTAAATAAGTGGGTGGATGGATGGATGGATTGGGTGGATTGGATGAATGGATAATTGGATAGCTAGATGGCTGAACAAATGGTTAGAGAGAAAATGTAAGAAAGACAGATCAATAGCTTGACCTCGAGAACCAGTCTGTGTTGCAGGTATGAGTAGAACAAGGTACTTAGGTACACTGTCTCGACAGAAAGTTTAGAATTTTACCTCTCCCACCACCACCCCATTCCCAAGCTCAATTTCTTGGGAAGGCCTTTCTTGACACCTTTCACCTCACTCCTCCAGGCAAAGTTAGGTCCCTGTGATCATTTCATATCTTGCACTTCTCTTTTGAAAATACATTTCACCCTTGGAATAATTTGTTTTCTGTTAGGGAAGGCCTGTGTGACTTGTTTACTTTACCTCTAATTCCTAAGCACAGTGCTTATTCAACATAGTAGGTATTCAGTAAATGTTAGGGGAATAAGTGAATCAGTGAATTCAGCCAGTTTCTTAGTGTTGAAAGGAACATCAGTGATCAGCCATGGAATCTTGATTTGAAAAGATATTCTGTGGTTTTGCCTTTCAAAATATGGTCCTCTGACATTATCTTTGCTTGGGATCTGGTTAGAAATGTGCAATCTCAGACCCTTTCAGATCTCCTGTATTATAATTACAGGATAATTCATATGGACAATAAAGTTTGAGAAGCTCTATGTTCGTTCTGCTTTTGCTTCAACACCTCCAGGGAAAAGGAACCCACTACTCTCCAAAGTACTACTTTATATTTCAGGTAGTTGTAATTGCTAGCAGGTTTCACTTACCATTTAGCCCAAACGTACAACTTCTTCCCTGTAGTTCCAGTTATGTCCTTAGGCCTCCACAGTAAGCCTAACCTCTTTTTCACATATAGATATTTGGAAGCAGGTATCATGTTCCTCACATGACAGAGCAGAAATGCGTTTCTTTTGCCATCAGAAGCTTAGCTTTGTTTTATTTACTGTCTGATGAGTAGGAAATAAGGAGAGTGAAGAAACAATAACAAAGTAGTCACTGCAGTCCAGGCCTTGGCTTTCTTTTATTACCCTGTAGTTCTCACACCCTCTTTGGCCATTCATGTGGACAGCTTTGGTTTATGAGACTGCCTGTCCAGGGAGGTTGGAGGAATTGTTATTCTCCATCTATTATTATCTGCCCTTTTTTGATTTATTAGCCTTCATAAATATTTCCCCTTGGGGTCTTATTGCAGGAGATTGTATATAGTGATGATTTTTTTAAATTACATTAATAGATATTCATAATGTAATGGCTAGGTGGAAAGCCAGAAGAGAGAAAGAGCAATTAGGGGGGATTGTTTTATAAACTATATAAATGTCTAACCAATGTACTGTATACTTGAAACTAATAAAATAAATTTTAAAAAATAGATCTTCAGTACTTTTTCATTTCCTTCATTGGATTTTTTGTTTTATAACAATTTTATGTGTGATTTTCAGTTACCGACTACTAATTATCACCTGTAATGATCTTTGGAAAAGTATTATGAAAAATGAGTGTTTATTTGTAAACTGCTTTCAGATGTTGAATATCTCTAGAGATAAAATATTGGTTATATTATAGCTAATCTATGGGTTGGGTTTTTGTTGTTTCAGTAACAGATTTTTTTTACAGATGTTCATTATTTTTTAAGCTTTGTGTTAGGTAGGTATTCCAAGCCATATGAGAGCATAAAATATCCCTGCCTAAAAGAACCTAACATTTTAATTAGGCAGAGAAGTCTAAGAAACACAAACGACTAGAACATTGAAGTGTTTTACTGTAAGATTATAAAGTGAACTAGACTATGGGGGAGAATTCTCATTAACAGCCACACGTTTTACACCACTGCGAGATGATTCTTAACAAAACAGTGCTGTTTTCTTTTCAGGACAGTCATTGTCAAAGAAATCAGAAAATTCTGTAAATAGTAAGTATCAGGTATTTCTTTAATAAAAATAGATTCAAGTTATTTGCAGTTTGGGTTTCCCATGAATTGTGACTTGCTCTGATATAAATTATTTTTTGTTTTTGTATTACATGAGAAAAAGCATAGAAAAAAGACCAGATGTATATGATTTCTTCCCCAATTTAGAACATTTAAGTTTCTTAAGAGCAAAAAAAATTTTTAAATGAATACAATAGGTACAAATTTTAATTTTACATTATACAATATGAAGGAAGAGAAACAGGAATGAGGTTGGAATGGAAAAATCTGATTTGGGGAGGTGGATTAAGATTTAAGAAATTTTGCTTATATTGCATAGGACTTAGTTATTTCTGACATTTGATGATTTTGTTTGATCAAATGAAATGTGGTTTGTGCATGGAAAGCAAATTTTGGTAACTGATTGCTACTGGTTAGTTTTTTAAATAAGGCTTTTGCAAGATTGGATCAAACTAGATTGGATTTTATTGAATATTTGCTACAGATTTTAATATTTTTCCTTGCAACATTCCATAAATTATTCATTATGACTTACAAAAATATATATAATAAAATAAGATTTTTTTTAACAGTGAAATCAGAATAATGGAAAAATAAGAGAATAGAAAAGTAAAGCTAAAAGTAATACAGAAAAATGTTTACCAAAAAATCCTGCATAATTGTAAAAGTAGATCACAAATTTATCACTGTACTTCCTAACAAACCAAAAAAGGAAACTCCAGTAGAGTGATTAATTGTACCCATGTGATAATAAAGAGAGGTCGCAGGTGTTTAGCTTTTTTTCAGGCAGAGTTTTGTGAACAGAATCTCCTGTGGGTCCATGAAAGGGACCATCCATTTGTGATATAACAAACAGTACCCTCGCATCTCAACAGTAATACAATGTTGAACTTCTTAAATACCTTGCATAGGCTTAGGGCCTAAGAATAAAGTGTACTTCAACAGCATATCTAATTCATTTTATAATTTCTGGAGTAATTTGATAGAAATTCAGAAATTTAAGACTTCTAGGCTTACTTAGAAATTTATAAATTTAAGAATTAACTTTTTTATACCTGAAACTAATACAATATTATACATTTGTTATATTTTTTAAAAAGTCTTTTTAAAAAAGAAACTAAAGAATTATTTTTTTCTAATTTTAAAGTAATATATATTTGCTATGGCAAAGTCAGGAAAAATTTTACTGGTTATTACAAATCCCACCATTCAGGTATAAACATTAACATTTTAGTATAATTCTTAAGGAATATTTTTAAGTGTTCAATAATAAGAACTTTTGTACTGAGAAAATAATCAGATAGAAAATTAAAGATATTTGTTGTTTAAAAATTTAATGAAGAAGGAATTATCAATGGAGGCAGCCCTCTAATTTAGGAGTACAACATACTCCTTATAAATTATTTTGTTTATACGAATTTTGTTTTCAGCATATTTGAAATGTCTTAAAGCACTGGCACTTCCTTTCTCACTGTGCAAATCCTAATTTATCAGCAGTTCCTTCTCCTAAATTAGATGAAATGTAGTGACAGTTTCTAAAACAGGCATGAGACTGGTATACTTCTGCTCTCAGAGGATGAAATAGTACACACACACACACACACACACACACACACACACACACCAGTATACACAGGGTAAAACAGGAAATATTATTTTAGTTGCTTATCAATTTCCGACAATACATAGTGAGAGGTATAAAGTCCTATATAATGTAGAAAAAACATTTCCCTTTTCCAGTTCTAATTTTTCATTATTAAAAAATAGTTTTTGAGTAAAAGCGTTGATTTATTTATATTCATTGTTTCATTTACTCTTCCTTCTCCCTTCCACTGTCCTCCTCCCGTCCTTTTGATCTTCCTCCATCTTCCAGAAATAACTCTAAGTCTTCTTACCTCTCCTCAGCCAGGTCAAACTTCTGGTAGTAGGGAGGGGCATACCTCATTTTCTGTGTTTTCTTTTTCATAAAAATAAGAAGACTTTTAAGTCCTTCTGTCATATTCAGTTTGGGACACTGGCTGTGAATTGAGTGGGAATCTTGTTCCCAAGGCTTTATAATTTTATCATCTTTGTATGTAGATTGTTAGAAATACCCTCTCCCCCACCTTTTTTTTTTTTTTTTTTTGGCCATTTTTTTGTTAGCATTTGTGCCAGAATGGAATCAGTTAGGACCAAAGTTCAGACATGCATGTCGATTCAGGGATCAAAGTCCAACAGGTAAAAGACTAGAACCACTGTGGCAAATCAGTGTTGTTTTATTTTTGTGTTGTGTTTAACTAAGGGACGTTCTGTATTGATATTCTATATTGACAGGACAAATTTGTGTCAGTTCATTTTTAGACTAAATAATGGTCATTATTGGAAAGGACTTATTTGCTAATGTAATTACTGTGTGGCATATAATTTTATTGCCTCAATACATTTTTCAGTATTTGATAATTTTTATTTGACTACTGCAGGATGATTCATTGGAAACGTCTATATTTTGTTATATTTTAAAAATAGAAGTATCTTTATGTTTTTACTGATTCTTAAAACATGATCATTGTCTAAAATACAAAAAAAATTGGAAATTCTTAAACTAGAAAGTAAAAATATCCTAGGCCCACAAGTAATATAATCATTAAATTTATACAGTATAGTATTATATATGTAAATATATATATGTACGCATATTCATTATAAGTTTGTAATCAAACTTATACTGTAAGTATACTGTATACCTATATATAGGTATATGTAATGTAACCATAAATTGGATTATACTATGTATGCTTTCTGTAACTTTTCAAAAATTTGATATAGCATGGATATTTTTCCATGGTAATACATACAGATTATGCTAAGGTGTTTTGGTTTTTTTTTTAAACAGCTGTATAGTCTTTATTTAACTAACCTTTACTCCCTAATTGGTAGAGATGTTGGTTGTTTTTGTTATTATACAATGGACATATAAGTACATATATCTGAGGTACTTATTTATTTCAAGTAAATAATTCCTAAAAACAGCATGGCTGGTCAAAAGGTATGCATGTACATTCTAAGCTGATCTATATTGCCAGATTTTTCTCAATAAAAAGTTTACAGAATTTTTGCTCCTAACAATGTGTGACATGCCTATTTCTTCACTGAAAAAGGCCTCTTCTCGTTAATGTAATCAACATTAATTTTTTAAAATGTCTGACAATTTTTTTCCATAGCTGACTCTACATACTACTTCAGTGCTTGAGGTCTTGATCCTAATGTAAATATACTCTCTACAAAAATCTTAACCTGCATGTCTTCTGTACGATCAATAAAAATAAGAAACTAAATCAAAGACAACCGCATATATTGTAAGGGATCATTCCTTTATAAGAGTTAATAGTGGAATTGCTACTTTAACTCAGTGTAACTTAGAGAAGTTTTCCATAAGACTTTAAGTCCATGGTCTTTTTGCTGAAATTGGTATATCTCACCTTACTTATTTACTTTTAAAAATAAATTATTGATCTGTAAGAGTGAATTTCCAGAGAGCCATAAAAGTTGAGCTAAACTGCAATTAAATCTGACATTAATTTAATTGCATTGGTAGTTTAAAAAGTATTTTAAATATAATACATTTTAAAAAATCTCTTTTAAATGAACAGGAAACTCTGATGAGAAAGAAAGTACTTCAGAATCTGAACTTTGGAAGGGCCCACTACCAGAGACTGATGAAAAATCACAGTAAGTTCTTATATTAATAGATAAAACATACCCTTACCTTAGAAAGCTATGACCACAGCCATTCTTGATAACAGTTAATGAAAAAACTTATCATCATGAATGACTGTTTAATGCCAAGGACCACATAGCCTGGTAAGATCAGAATTTATCCCCAGCCATTGTTTGTCACCATAAACAGCCAACTTGCCTAGCTTCCTCTTGGTGAATAAATCTTTCCTCAGCTCACCTTAACAGATGACTTTCTGGTTTTTGCTTAGAATCTTTTAAAGAAGGGTTGTTTACTAGCTTCCCGACCAGTCTATCCATGATATTCTGATTATCATAAACCTGTACAGGGGAGCTCCTTGAAGACATATACAGGTATAAAAGTTTACTTGCCAACACCCATCTTACCCTGCAAAGACAGCTCAGTGCATGAATTGTTCTCTGTTATGGTTTGGAAGAACTGTCTGGATGTGGGCTGGAATGTTATTAGTTCTTGTCATATATTGGGATGTTCACCACTTGAACTTTTATCTGTTAAAAGAGATAAAATAATACCTACTGCATAGAGTTTATTCTGAAGTTTTAACAAAATAAAGAATGTAAAGTACCTTGGTACAATACAACTATCATTGCTCAAATAAATTTAAGTCCCATTTTGTTAGTCCCTTGGCGTAATGGTTCATAATAGAGACTATTAAATCAGTCATAATTCACTAACTTAAGCTGATTATATAACATCTTGCTAATTATGCTAATTATATGATATGTTCTCAGTGTACCAGAATTCAGGCATGTTGGAAAGGTTTTTTAAACAAAATTATTTTTTTTCTGTGATCTTTAACCTTTTTATTTACTTATTTTAGCACAGAGTTCCCAAATGTGGTCATTATACATCACATTATTAAAAAGTTACTGCTGTAAATAGAATATTGCTGTATCTTAGTTAAATTATCGACTAAACTTTCAACCATATAACTTTCTCTTAGATAGCTTTACAGCTGAACATGGCAGAATAGATCTTATCTTCTTAGGCAGTAAAGATACATGAGTAAATCCTAAGAAGGCTTTCATAATCCAAAACTCTGTGACCTTATAAAAACTTGACGTTGATCAACTACTGAACATCTGAGTCCACACAGAGATTCAGCTAATTTTATGTATTTATATTTTTAGAACAACTTTTAAAATTTACTACATTTTGCTGTCATGCTAGGGAAAAGGAACTGTAGCATGGGGAATGCCAAAATGCAGATAATTCTTAAATCAACTTTATCTGATTCTGTAATTAAATTTTTCTTAGTTTGAACATGGTTGTGATGGCTTTATACATTCACAATTATTTAAAACCAAATGTTAGAGTTCCATTGTGAATCTCTGATCTAAAAGAGTGTTGTCTAAAGAGACTGGTAGACTGAATTTTTTCAGCTTGATTCCCTGTTCCCAGAAGGAAGAAAAGCAACAGTGCATATATTTAATCCTTACAGCAACTCTATGAGGATATGTAGTATTCTCCATTTTACAGAAAAGGAAACTGAGGCAAGAGAATTTAAGTAACTTGTTCACCTGGCTAATCAGTGACAGAGCTAGGACTTAACCACTTGTCTGACTTGAAAACCTGTGCCATTTCCACTGTACCACTCTGGCTCCTAGCACTAATATTTATTTAATACTTACTTTGCAGTTTTCATAGTATTTTAACACATTATAACATAATAATATCTCCTTTCAGAGTTCTATTCTTTGTTTTAGACATAATCTTTACTGCTACAGTTAAATAATTACTATTCTCTTAGTAATAAAACTTGTGGCCTAAGCATATTTTTCCCATTTTTAGGAGTAAGATTTATATTTTTCCTTAAAATAGTCTCTTTTTCATTTATTTCTCAATCAGACTATAATTTGATATGAGAATGAACAGAGAAATTATAAAGGTAACCAAAAAAGTAAAGGAAAGCAATGACATTTTACAGAGTACATCAAAATAAAATCTTAGGTCATAAATACATTTAGGGAGAGATTCCAACATACAGAACATTTCTAATTTTAATCAGCCTGGGTAAAGTTATGATTATTATAGAAGCTAAGAATTACTTGATGGCTGAATCATGAAATAGGTTGATGTATGCAGCAAATATGTTGAATTAAAATATTTTTAATCTCATAATGTGTCACCTAGTAATTTTTTTCTCTAATTGTTGATTTTAATCAATATGTATACTTTTTCTTTTAAATAGGGAAGAAGAATTTGATGAGTATTTTCAAGATTTATTTCTGTGACTTGGAAGAGAAGAGCCCTACATTCCTTAATGTGAAAGTACACTTTGAAACTCTTCAAAAAGTTTTATCTTCAAGTTGCAGCTTGAGTGGTTTGCTTTTGGAAATAAAAATTCGGCTACTCTCAAGATGTCAGATGCTGTGGAAGTTCATTAGCTGTGTTGGAAATACTTTTCCCCATCTTTCAGTTACTTATCTACAGCTGTGTTCCTGCAGCTCCTAGATGATGGAGCCAGTACACTGTACAGAGATTCCATTGTTCCTTTATTTTTTAGCATTTTTTTTTCACTGATTCACATTTCTCTTCCCTTGCCTTAATTAGTTAAAATTATTAAGATTATTGAGTCTCACAAGAATTATAAAGTAGATTAAGTATACCATCAGTTTCTTTCCTTTGATATACTGACATCCTCCTGTGAGCACCTATTTTCCCATTATCACCTATTTCTAGCTTTTTTTTTTTTTAACCTTTCTCTTGTTTCTTACCTCTAGCACTTAAAGGAGTTTGTTAGACTGAAATTTGACTTTCCAGTAGGTGGGTCATTTATTATAGAGTAAATTAATACCACAGGGAGCCAAATGAGGTCTAAAACAGGATGTGTTCACAAAAGTTGACTCTCCAACAGAGCTTATGCAATAAGATAATTTAAAGGAATAATATCGTTTGCATAGAGGTTATCTCAAATATAGTTATGCAAATATGGATATACTTATATGCAGGGATATATTATAAAATGTTACTTCTTAACTCAGGATTCATACCCCCAAGAGGTCTAAGTACTCCTAGAATATGTGTGCACGTCTGTGGCTATATTTGTTTTTTTTTGGGAAAGGGTTCATAGTTTTCATTGAATTTTCTAAAAGATTTATTGATTTTGTTTTAAAGTGTAAAAACCCACTTTTATAAAGAGCAAAGAGGTGGATAGAGAAGATGCATGATTTTTAAATGGTTAGTATCAGAGATTTTCTTTTTATTAAATTGTTATTAATTCAATAACTATTTTTCAGGCTTCTGGACATTGTTACAAAGGAACTGTCTAGGAAATAATTATACAGTCTTTCTAAACTATCAGAAAATAGTAAATCAATGTTGGTTTATTCATGTTAAACATTGTTTGAAAGTCCCATCATTTCTTAAATAAATTGTCTTTTTTACCTAACTACTTACAGTGAATAAAAAGGACTCTTGATATCTGAGGAAAAAATGTTTGAATTTCAGCAGCAAAACTGATCATTAACAATGGAGTATATGTAGCTAAATTTTTATGATAAAATATAGTTTAGTAGTCATCAGGAAATAAATACAAAATTAAATATTGACTACGAAGACTACAGATATTCTTTTTAAAATAGATTCATATATTTGGAATTGCAGATGTGGTTTATGGACATCAAGTTCATTAGATCATTACATATAATCACACCTACTTCATTCATACACAGTGACAGATCATGGGAGTCATAATTTTTAAGGAGTCTTTGAAAAGGCCTCAGTATGTTGAGTTGAAACATTAAATCTCCAACAGACCTATTTCAAACCTGGCTATAGTGCAGGCAGTGGTGTTCAGTGGACCACTGGTTTGGGATATAAAGTTATGTACTTGTTCTTAAGTCCTTATTTTTGGAGATGCCCCACAATTTGCTTTCTAGTAAATGTGGAGGGGAAGTTGTTTGAGCTGACTGATATTTTGGGGTCAAAAATTACATAAACGTAAAGGAAGGGATTTTTTATGCAGTTTCTAAAGTAATCCTAGAAATAGTTTCAGAATTATTTTAAGTAATAGAAATAAGGTATACAAATACCACTTTCCCAAGACGATGACTTAAATAGGCAACACTCATTGGGTGTATATATTGAGTGAGTTTTCTTCTCCCTAAAAAATATTTTATTAACTTATAGACATTCTTCATTCATACCTGTTTGATATGTGCAACTATTCAAAATACTTTTCATGTTTACCAAGAACCTACCTATACCAGGCATTCTCTAGGTTCCAAGATAGAGCTATGAACAAAACAGACTAAAACAGACAAAATCTTTCATCTCATGGACCTTATATTCTAAAGTGAGAGCAGCAATCAGGATTCTAAGTATCTAACTTATAGAAATAAAACAAATGATGACATTTCTTGGCTGCTTAAAATTAATACCTCCTGTATAACGAAACATTTGAGGTTCATAGGTCATCATTCAATTCATTGTAGTTTAGATATCTTTTGACAAAAAAAAATCATGGTGTAATTTTTGTTACTTGGTCTGTTTCCTAATTTGGTCTGTGATTATAGATAAAATGATGAAATCTTAAATTTTTCTGATATCTAGACATAACCATGTAGTAGAAGTATTCTGTTGTCTTTAGTTTTTCTTGACAAGTCAACATATAGAATGCCTAGTAGAGCATTCTAGTGATTATTTTTTTAAAAGTAACTTCTGTTGCAGTCCTTTGAAATGGTTTTTGATAGTAAAGTTTTTACATACTCAAGTCACATGCTTCTTAATGTATGATGTTAGCTGATTTAACTTGCATTGGGACTATCCAGGTAATGTCTTATAATGTGATAATTCTTTCACTGAGAAGAACAGTGCTGAATATTAAAAATTTCTTAGTTACACATCAAATAATTGAATTCAAACTTGTGAAGAGGGATGGGCATAGGATAAAGACATAGTTTATAAGCTTCTAAAAGTGGTCTGGTCTTTACCATTCCATTATCAAGGGTAAAAAGTAAAAGAGATGATAAGCATTTCAGATGGAATAACATTTGACATCTTTTTCTTTGTTTTCTATATAGCATTTACATATATTATACATTCTATACTGTGTTTACTCTTAAGACATGTTGATGATTTTTAGTTCAGGAAGGGACTCGAAGTATAAATCACAATTAATGTTAATGAACTGAATTGTGTCACATGTTGAAGTTCAGTAGACATACGTTGAAATTCAAATCCCCAGTACCTCAGAATGTGACTGTATTTAGAGATGGGGCATGCAAAGAGGTAAGTTAGGTAAAATGAGGTCATATGAGTGAGCCCTAATTTAATATGTGTTCTTATGAGAAGAGATTAGGACACAGACACACAGAGGGAAGACCATGTAAAGACACAGGGAGAAGACTTATCTACAAACCAAGGAGAGAGGCCTCACAAGAAACCAGCCCTGCAGCATCTTGATCTTGGACTTCCAGCCTCCAGAAAGTAAAATAAATTTCTGTTGTTTAAGCCCCCCAATCTGTGGTATTTTGTTATGGTAGCCCTAGCAAATGAATATAAATAATAAGAACCTGAGTATATGTGCTGCCAAAGTAAGCACAATAAGAACTTTTAAAAAAAGAATTGGTGACCAGTTTCAGGATTATATATTTTTAATTTAAAATGAATTGGCACCAAAAAAACAAAAAACAAAAAACACCCATTTTCACCTTATTTTGCACTTTTGTTGAACTTTATTTTACCCTTGTGGTTTTCAGGTTAGAAATATATTTTTTCTTTATAGTCACAAGAGAGAGGTGCCACGACTGAAGCTCCTCTTACTCTGCTGGTTGATGGTTTGCTGAATAAAATTTGCTGCAGTTTTAAAAAATATTTTCTGTTTTTCTTCAAAAATGCAAACAATATTTGACATTTATGCCAACTGGATTACATTACAACATTAGACATGTTTTGGACTTTTTGTCATCACCACCTCCTGAATCTTCTGTAGCTAGTAAAAAGGAAAAACATGATATTATTGGAAGTCAGTGGATATATAGTATTTTTATTCAAACATTCACATTAGTATCAACTTTATAGACTAATAGTTTTAACTTAGAGCAAATATTAAAGATTAGACCATTTAAAACTTGAATTCATACTCAGAATCATTCCATTTAAAAAATAGAATCTGATTAATGATTAGCCAGTTACAACATCTGTTTCTCAAAGAGAACCAGTGTACTACACAATCTGGGAATCTGAGTTGTTGCCTTGTGCCAGGCACAAAGCTTGTTGCCTGGAGATGTAATGGTCCTAGTTCACAGAGACTTCTCGGTGTAGAAAAAAATTTCAGTAGTAATTTTTTATGCACATATAGAAGATCCATGTCCAATACACTGGATACTAAAAGAAAATGTCAGGAGCCACTTAAAGGACCTGATATCCTGTTCATAAAATTGAGATAAAGATAAAATTTGTATTAAGAAATTACCTGCTTTCACTTGCTGGGTAAAATTACCACTTTCTTTTTGAAGTGCAAATTAGATTTTCTCTCTCTCCTATTTAAATCCCTTTAATGACTTTCCGTTATTCTTCTGGAGGACAAATCCTTAGCAAGATATTCAAGGCAACACACTTATCTGGCAGAGCTGTCTACATTACCAGCTTCATCTGGTACTTTGCCTTCTGGTACTTTGCCTTCTCTCTCTCTCTAGACTCCAGCTACACCACTCTTTAAGTTCTTCAGTTGCACCAAGCTTATTACCTCTTCAAGTCCTTTGTACATATTCTGTTCTTCCTCCCCAACCCCTCCTCTTTGCTTAGCCAAAGACTACTGTGTGTAGTGTTTAGCATAATCATCCTTCTTCAGGAAAGCCTTCTCCTATGCCCCATGTATACATCTCATGTCTCCTCTATATTATATAGTTAGATAACCAATTATTCATTTGTGGTTTAATATATAGCTCCTTCCCAGATGATAAGATCTGTGAAGTAAGAACCCCATCTTCCCCAGGGCCTAACACAGAAGGCCTTGTACCAAATAGACACCTGATAAGTACATAAGTGAATGGATTTCAAGGAGTCAGAAACTTCTATTTTTATTCTGTTAAAAGTCATCCTGAACCTTTTAAGCAAAATACTTTCTTCCTCTATAAAGTCTATATGAATACAATAGAACCTTCTAAAAGAAATGTATCTTCCATTTTATAAGGCTTTTCCAGATAGAGATGATTTCTTTGTTAAACTATAAGAATTTCCTATAAAACCTTTTTTTTTTTTGAGTGCTGAACTCTCAAGACAAAATATGAAGCCATCACATTAGCATTCTACTTTAAAGATGACATTTTGAGACATCTGTTGAACTAGTGGTTGATCCTGAGCATCTTAACAGAGGTTCTCTGAAGATGTTAACCCATTTCCCATTTGCACCCAAAATATTTGACAGCAGCATGCTTGCAGCTGCAGTGTTTACCACCGCCCCCCCACCCAGATAACTCATGGATTACAGTCCTAACCATACCCCCAAAGTTTGTCACAAAATATCTTGCCTTTGTTATTTCGTATGGCTCTAGTATATTGATAGTCTTTGGAAACAAATAACATCATTCTATTCATAGCCTTCTGTTTTTAGTAGTGGTATTTCTATTTACAAAATAACATTAATTCTTGGTTACTGAAAATGTCAAATCCTAGAAGACGTAGCATTCCTACTTGCGACGTTAACACTGTTCTTGAACTGTTAGCCGAAGATTCATTTGATGAATCCAATTTATATACACATTTCTGTTACATTAGGCTTAGAGACAAGTTCCATTTAGAAATAACTCCAAGAACAGTTTTCATATTTTATTTTCACACTGAGAACCAGTCAGATTTGCTTCCGCCTCAAAGAGCGTGTTTATATGAAATTAACGCTGGCAGTGAGCTGCACTTTCTTTTTCTAAAGGGCAAATAGGTTAAATCTAATAGTGACTTTAGGAGTAGAAATTTCATCAGGAAAAACGATTGTATGGAGACATTTGATGTGCAGGCAGCATTAGCGTACCCAAGTCACCTCATTCCTTGTTTTACATGTAGGGGGCTTCCTTAAATTTTCTAGGAGATGTATAAAATCTTGTCATTATATAGAAAGGAGTATTAAGCTCAGGTTAAGCAAGTCGCTCTAACAGGTAATATATGTGTTGGAACTAAAATCGCTTTCTCAACTAACCCCGATCTCGCCAATTCTATGGCTTTCATATTATTTCTCAAACTTCAGTTCTCTGCAGAGGTACCTCAGGAGCTACCTTCTGGAGTGAATGAAGAAGCCTAGCCCCAACCCCTGCTTCAGCCGGACCAGTCAATTCCATCTGGAATTATACATAAGATCTTGTTTTGGGGGGAAAATACCTGAAAACCACTAAGAAGCTTCTTAAAATAACCCAGTGTGTATACAAATCCCCTGTTACTATTTACTTTTCGTGCCTTTGTCATTTGAGGTTAAGCTCTGCCTGACTTCTGGCTACTTACAAGAAGCAAAACATATTCCATCTAACCTTTTTTGATTGTGTTTCCTTCTTCCTGCTTTTTCACCTCCTCTTCTATTACCTTCATCTTTGCATCATATTCATCAGCTAGGGATTTCCATTCAATTCTGTTATTCTGAAGACCGTTCAGCATTGGTGTGACTTCTTTGTGAAATCGTGAAAACTCCTACAGAGAATTTTAGGTCAAAAACTGCTTAAATTAAATGGTTGATATTCAGTATTTTATATGCAGGAAGCTGTAAGGAATTGTTGCAGCACTCATAGCTGTGAGGATGAGCTAATTCAGTGCCTTGGAAATGAGGAAAGACAAGTGCTGTCTTCCTTGTCTGCCTAAATCAGTCTGTTCAATTTGCTCATGTCCGAGTTGTCTCTCCTTTTATTCTAGGCCTGAATGAGAGATTAGGATAATACCTCAAACTACTTTGAAGAAATAGGGACACCCCTAATGGCTTTCCATGTAAATGCCTTTTTTATTTTGGTTACAGTTGATTATATATTATTCTCAAATAATTTGTTTACTTACCTTATATACAAAAGTACAAACAAAATCAATAAATCCAACTTGAAGTTTAGGTAGTTCATCTTTTTTGTTTCTGTCCATCATAGGCTAGAGAGAGAAATAAATCCTTTAAAGATATTTTTCTGAGGCTCAGTGAACAAAAGAGACTGATTCGTACCGATAATTTTTAATAACTAGTGCATTTTTATGTCAAGGTCTTTACAATAGGTTGTTGCTGCAACACTGTTCTCTCCAAATCTCCTTGTTCCCAAAATTCACTTGCAACCAGAAGTGCTACCTGCAAATAAGAAAGACTTGGTTCATGAAAGCAACTTATTAATAGAGAATACGCATTTTATTAATATGAGTGACATTTAAGAATAGGGTTTATAGTTAACATTTGCGGTATTGTCATACCATATGCTCTTTGGTTTTAAAAAGATATCATTTACAGATTCTGTTGAAATGGGAAAGGGAAATTTCTCTTCCTACTTCAGTGTTCCAGACTCATTCTGGGAGTGCCTCCCTCCTACTTGCTATTGCCATCGCCTCTCAACAATAAAAAGGGGAGATGGTTTAATTCCATTACATTATGCTTCAAGCTCTAAAGCTTCCCAAGTCCTCCTCTTGTCCTGCTTATTTATTAGCATCTAACAAAAATCTGCATGTGTGCATGTACACACATACTCACACATATGTACACAGAGACTGGTACATGGCTTTACGTGATTACAGCGTGCAGATATTTGAGGGTGAACTTATATAATTTTAAAAAAACAATATCAAGTTTATTGAACACCTACTAGCTGACTTACATAGGCATGAGCGAGGCTTACCAAGAGGAATAAGATATGACATTTTTGGCTGACCTCTCTCGGCAGCCAGCTCTCCTTTCTGAGAGTGTACTTTATCTCTGGTGTTAACCATTCTTGGCAGCATGCTCTTTCTTCTGAGAATATACTTTCACTTTCAATAAAACTAGCTTGCTTACAAAAAAAGAAAAGAAGATGTGACCCTTTTCTTTAAGATGCTCATAGTTTAGTGAAGACAGTCATGTAAGCAGTGTGGTAAGCGCTATAGTAGTGATAGTATGAAGTGCTATGGATCAAGGAGAAGGGAGTAAAGATAAGTTTCATAGAGGAGGGAGGCTGCCTTTATGCTCTGTTATCGAGGATGAATAGTAGTTTGCCAGGTAAAGTCGGGAAAACTATATGCAGATAAAATTGAATGTCCAGAGCTCATGTGAGTAGGAGCTTAGAGTGTGAGGCAGTGACATGGCAAAGAGTGATGAGAAATGAAGCAGGAAGTGTAAGTTAAGGACGGATAGTGATTGGCCACGTAAGCTTTGCTGGGAAGTTTGAACTTGGGTCTCTAGGCCACTGGTTCTTATCCCTTGAGCCCAAGAAGATGGAGGCCAAGAAAGATTTAAACAAAATAACGTTGCTTTTTTTCTTTTATGAAGTGATCTGTGTCCAACTTTTTGTGGGGGGATAATGGACTTTTTACTTATTTAAAAAAAGTTTGAAAACCTCCAGCAACAGTGAGTTCAGAAGGTGTTTAAGCAGTAGAATGGCTGAGCAAAGCTCTGTTTACAAACAGTCCCAACAGCAGTGCAGAAGAAGGTTAGGGAGTTGATGATGAGAAAGGATCACTTGGGAGGCTAAGTTGAATGGAGGTTATAGCAAGGCTGATAGGCAAGAATGATTTTGAAATAGGGAAGATAGACTCAAGCAAGACCCCACGTTTCTGGCTTGAGTGATTGTATGGATGAAGAACAGAGGAGGAAAAGCAGGCATGTCAGGGTGGAAGGAGCACAAGTATTTGGTTTTGGATTGATGGTTCTAATTATTCTATTTTTACAAACACAATCCACATTTATAGTTGAACACAATGAATTGTGGCCTCTCTTCTGCTTAGGGTTTTTCCTAGTAGTTACTGAGGGAAAAAGAAGCTTCTTTTATCCAATTAACTAATAAGAAATCCAGTGGTAAACTAGTGGCTCCCCACTCTCACTACCCAAGGTTGGGGAGAACTTCTGCGGAAGGCACCAATAAACATGAACTCACAGTGCCTTCTAATAATTGTTAGCACATTGAAGAAAAGATTGTAGTAGCCACCCTTGATAGAGGAAAGCACTAATGATTCATCTTTGTCTCATGCTGATTTATTGCCTCCATTGAAAAAAAAATCAGACAATCCCTGAATAACTGTATATAAACTCTTTACAGCCTATTCAGTAATAAGGAATTCTTTCAAGAAAACATTTTCTTTCCAGTATTCCCGGTATTTGTCTTGTTCTGGGCCTGATCAAAAAGATCTATTGTCTTACAGATATGCGTGAACTCTTGAAAGCTTTTTGCCATTCTTTTTTAACAGAAACCCAACAGGGAACATTTTACCTTTGTCTAACTTCTCAAGTTCTTCTTTTCTTCTTTTTAAATTATAAACTAATTGTTTGAGATAACAAGTTTAGGATAATGAAGATAATTGCTTATAAAATTATAGTCATATAATTGATAGCTATAATAAAATTCTGCGATTGCCAGATATCTTCATGCTCACTTTTACATGGGACCTATACAGTGCCTGAGAGTGTGATAGAAAAACATAACTGTACTTACCTGACTTTGTACCTCCCAGGGCTTGGTTATAGCTGACAGATCACATGCAGTCATCATCATTGCCCTTTGGAAGAAAATGAAAATTGTTAAAATAGAAAGAAATACAAAATAAGTTATTTTTTTACAAAAAAGGAATAAAATTCTGACTACTCACATGATAATCTCTTTTTTGGTCGGATCGATGGTTACATATTTGATGGCCTCTTCTTCAGTTTCCATTTTTTCACAAGCATCAACAATTTTTTGAAACATGGTTCTCTTCCTAAAAAAGATACAGCTATGCAATAGTTTTAGCATATAAGACCATAGATAAAAAGGTATCTTTAAGATGTTTTTGATTTCATGTTCCCACTTTGCATCACATGTCCACATAATGTATTTAAGGGACCAGGGGATAGGAGGACAGGGAATGGTCATGTAATCTTAGCATAGCAAGAGTTTCAGACAGAAAAAGCATATAAGCCATAGAGGGAAAAAAAACCTGATAAGTTTGAAGACATTAAAGCTAAAAGTTACATGTGAAAGAAGAGAGCGTAACAGAAAGGCCACAAGCTGTGATGAGATATTATAAAGCATAAACCAATAAAAAAAAATTGGGACCTAAAATACATGAAAAGTTTTCTAAGCCCACTGATAAACAAGAAAACACAAATTTGAACAATAACATACCATCTCACACTCAGCTAAACAAAATAAATAAATAGATTTAAATGTGCCCAGATCAGGAGCAGTCCAGATAGAGGATACACCACTGGTGGTAGTTTAAATTGCCACAATGACCCAGGGGTGTAGTTCTCAATGTGGTATAAAATTGAAAATATGCAAACCCTACAGCAATCCCATTTCTAGGTATGTACTTTAGAGAAACTCGTATATATAAAAGGATAAACAATCTAGTAGTATAGGCAGTGATGAACAATTAGAAATAATATAAATAAAAGGACAGCTAAATTAATTATGTATGTTCATGTAGTTGAATATACACTTAAAATGAATGAACTGGATCTCCAGTTACCACCAAGGTAAATCTTTTTAAAAAAGTATGTGAAAAAAGTGAGTTGCAGAGAGGCATGTAAAGTATGATACCATTTATGGAAAATTTTAAGATACACTTCAAAATACCATATTAAAACATGTATGAAAAGGACAAATACACATCCACATCAAGATGGTGATATCTGTGAGGCAGAAGGGAGGGGATTTTTATGGTGGAGTAGGGGTGGGATGCCTCACTTCCATCATTTTTTTTCTTCTTAAAAAAAAAAGAGACCTAAGACAGTTGTGGCAAAATCTTAACATTTGTTGAATTTGAGTTATGGATATGTGGGTATCAATTATATTATTCTAAGTATCTGTCTCATGTTTGAACTATTTAATAATTAAATTTTTAATTAAGAAGGATCAGCCATCCAAGTCATTAAATATTTTGATCCTATATAACTGTTTCACTTTGTTCTAAATCATTTTCACCAAGCAATTTTATGGTTTACTAATAAGAAAATATGCAGAAGCTTGGCGTGTCTGGTTTCCTTGGTAACTATTATTATAAATAGGCTGGCATGTTGTTGTAAATAACTCAGAATTCTGTGAGTTTGATTAACATGTATCAGTATCATCAAGATCCTTGTCTCCCTCTGACAGAATCAAATGTCAGACTCCAGACCATGGTGAATCCACCAGGACACAACTCCACCTTATAAGGTTTTGTGGGGTCACTCTTCTGAGAATGCACCAATTTTGCTGAATAGTCTTCAATTCAAACTTCTTCGGATAACAAATTACTTAGTATTAGGGGTTTAGATTTTTAAAACATATTTCTAGATGTCTAGTGTATTCACTGTCAGTCATCTTGAAGGTATTCTATTGAAAATCCAAAAGGAAAATGAATAAATGTGTAGGTGAATAATTGCCTTTCAACTTCAATGCAATGGATCATTTATGGAAGGCAGTATAAGGAAGTTCTGTACTTACTTGAAATACAAAGCCAGGTCAGTTGCTATTATTGCAACTTCAAACAAATGAATAACTGTTTCAAACTGGCGTTTGTTTAGGTTCTGGAAGATGTTTAAACTCTGTAAGATGAAAATTCACAATAAAGTGCAATCATTAATTTGCCTTTGATTCAACAAACAAACCAAACTATGCTTAACAAAAGTTAAGATTATTCTCTTATGGAAAGAAGAAACAGTAGGTCTTTCACTGTTTTGCTTTCAATTTTTATCTCTTGAATTAAGAAACCTCTCTACTTTAAATAAGAATTTAATTTAAGCTATAGGAATAGATATTATTAGCAAATGTTTATGTAATCAATGTATGAGATTTGGGAATAAGTGTTCTCTTCTGGGACCATTTAAAAATAATAATATATTTTAAAATTGCTTATATTAATTGAAGAGCTTTAACAAAGAAGATCTGGTAGATATCCAATTGTTAGACATGTTGAATCATCCACCAGGTAATTTCAGAGTGATCATAGAAACTATTGGAAAACTTAAAAACTGCAAATTACACTAGTACTCATGTATATAGGAAAAATAATGAAATCCTCCCAAGTTGTTCTTAAAATCTTTTTTTGCAGTTATGTTTGAAGAAGACTTAACCAATAACCTCTTCACATATGGATCTTATGCATTTCTTAGTGTTCTAAAAAACCAGAGTGTAAAACAAGTTGGTCTAAATAAACCATTTAAGGCATAGAGGTCAAAGGACAGATGTATAGTGGTTTTGCCAAATGAAGTTGATAGTTATGAAATACAGAAAAATTCCACTAGAAAAAAAGAAGAAATAGGCTATTAACTTATATAGAGTTAGGGGTAGCATAATGTAGAAAAGAATACTGAACTAAGCACCAAATAATAATAGCAAACACTCACATGATGCTTACGACTTACCAGGCACTGTTCTAAGTGCTTTATGAATATTATTAATCTCACAATAAACCATGGCACAGAGAGGTTAAATTACTTGCTCAAGGTTAAACAGTGAGTACATGGCAGAACTTGTATCTAAACCAATGCAGCATGGCACTACATTACCTTTCAACAAGGACTCCAGGTTCAGTTCCCAGATTTGCCACTTGGTAGTTGTATAATTCTAGACATGTCACTTAACATCTGTATTTGCTCTCATAAATGGAGATAACAGCTACCCTGCCTAACTGCCTAACTGCCTAGCACTTAGTCTATGGTTAATAAATATTTGTGGAATGTTAACTCAAATGAGATGATAACAAATACATTTTAAAACTGTAAGTTGCTACAATGGCTGTATCATTGTTTTATATAAAGTTTTGAGGCTAGCTCCAGGTTAAAATAGAATTGCACACCCAAGACCAAATATGACTCTCTGTCATTCCAGGAGATCAAAATATTTTTAAAAAGCAAGACATGGACAAGAACTCAAGTTTTAGGTACATACTATACTATATATTATATAAACCTTCACTTAAGTCATATTTTTATAACAACTTACAGGACAAGAAAAAGGATATTTTACATAGCAGATATAAGTAATGGAAAAGGAAGCTGTGATATTTTTTGTTAAAATGATGAGTTCATAGTAGCAACTGTAGTTAGTCCTTTTAAATTGACAGAATAAAGAAATGGCCGTTGAACCCTCCAAAGTACAGTAAATGAAAATAAAGTTTGTCTAGACCAAAATCAACTTCTTGAGACAGTTCATAGCAGCCCCTTGGACACATCAATCCATAATCTCTGGACCAAATCTTCTGGATACAGGCTATTTTCAAACTGGTCTGGATTAGCCAGGATGAAAAAAACAGTAAATGGGGCATTTGTAATTTTGATCCTACTTAACCTGCCCCTGATTTTGTTACCATGGTGGCCTTCCTTTGGACTGGTGGTGACCTAATAGCATGTTTATATCAGTGAGTCACTGTCTTTATTTGTTTGTTGATGCACATTTTTATGTTCCGGAAGTAATATATATTATGTGATTCTGACATATACTTTGCAGATCCAATGACATTTAAAGTCATCCTTGATTGCTGTACTAGGAGAGAAAATGAAGGGCATGTGTGGAAATGCCTTAAGCCTGTAGACAGATTAATGTTAACACATGAAGTCATTTTCATACTTTTATTGTATACTGAAAATTTGCTAAGAGAGTGGGTCTCAGGAGTTCTCACCACATACACACAAAAAGGTAAATGTGTAAAGAGATGGATCTGTTAATTAGATTGACTAGTAATCATTTTACTATGTATATCAAAACATCATTTTGTACACCTTAAATATGTGTAATTTTAAAAAATAAAATTAAACAAAAAGTTATATAAAAAAGAGCAAAATAAAATCATTATAGAATGGGGGTGGGTGAGAAGCAAAACAGGCTGTTGAATTTAAATAAACAACCCCATAGAACAGAATTTCCTTTCTCTACCGTCTTAACCAAGTGTCAGATTGTACAGAGTACGTAATCTTTAACCATTGACCAAATAAATCAATATTTATTTTTTATGTACCAATTATTTTAATGTATGTTTCTTATATTTATGAACCTGGATATACCTGTTGCTATTAGCTAAGTATACATATGTGTGAGAGAAAAAGCTACATATAAAGAGAGATATAAAAATAAATATGACTAACCCTGTGGTACTCCATTTAAGTCAAAATTTAAATTTTGATTTAAATTCAAAATTTAAATTTTGATTTAAATATTAAATCGAAATTTTTAAAAAATCTGTATTAAAACTGGAAGATTGTCAAAAGTTCTTTTACTTTACAAAGTAATCAATATTGGATTGTTTTAAATGACATACTTTTAAAAGTGATATAATTAAGGAAAAAGGGTATACATTCAAGTTTTCGGTACTACTTTTTTATACATAGCACAGTATACCTGAATTTCACTCTCAGCCTTTTTTCTCACTCATTTTCACTTTCATCTAAAAACATGTACAAGTCCATTAATTGAAAAACTCTTTCTAATTCTATATTTTTTATCCCCTTCCTTTTACAGCTAACATTCTTAAAGAAGAGTTTCTAAGTGGTTTCTTTTAAAGCTATGGATATAGGTTCATATAAAAGATATTGCTTCTGATTTTTGTTTGTTTTACCTATCGCACAGTTTTTAATTAGAATTTAAGCCAGTAGGGGCCACTGTACATCTTACAATATGGTGAGGTGGAGCACTTTTTATTATTATTATTATTTTTAAATTTTTAAAATTTTTTATTTTTTATTATGGTGACATTATTAATGAAATCCAGTAAGATTCAAGTGTATAATTCAACAGTAAGTCATATATATTTTGCAATGTATGTTTACGATCCATAAACTGCTTCTGTTTTTGTGGTAGGTGCTGGAAAGCTCTTGACCAAATTGTGGCTCATGTCTAATAAATGTTTATACCTCACTGTGTACATTTTGGGCCTTTACATACATTAAAAAGTTTTTTACCACTAGCCCTTATTTTTTTTCTTTAGCATTAAATGTATTTTTTGAAGCTCTACTAAACATTTTGGGGAAAATTCAGGAGTAAACACATATACACACATGCAATTGCTTTTTAAATAATGGAAGACAAAGCCAGTGATCCTTTCATTAGAGCAAAGGGTCTCAGTATATGGACAGTACACAGAAGTAAGGATAACCCTCAAAGATCTAGTTTGACACTACAGAACAGCAGGAGAGAAGAAGTTGATGGAAAAGCTATGCTGGTATACATTTGTATTGACTCCAACTACTTAGTCTCCTAGAACAAAAGTTAGCCGTAAGTAACAAGAGTGAAGAGAGAAGGCAGACATCAGTGGCTACATCATAACACAGAGAGCCTGTAACCTGTGGGCTTTGTTCAATATGAGCCTCAGCCAAAATCAAAGAAGTGTGTTCCCCAGACAAAGGAAATAGAATTGATGGGACAATGTTTGAGACAATAAATAAGAGCTGAAGACTTCCTCAGCTCATCCCTGCCCTTCCTCCAACAGAATTCTTCAACAGATAGCTGGTTTCACTAAGGGATGAGTAATTTTCAAAAGGAAACAGCATAAAACCTCTGCATAAAGACCACAAGAGTGAAAAAGAATCTATAGACTCAATGCAACTCCAACCAAAATGCCAACAGGTTTGCGTATGTCTGTGCTTTTGTAAATTGATGAACTGATTTTAAAATTCATATAGAAGTGCACAGGGTTAATAAAAGCCAAGGCAATCTTGAAGGACAACAAAGCTGGAGAATTTAGACTTTAAGAAATCAAAACTTACTATAAAGTTATAGTAAATAAGATAACATGGTATTGACAAAGGAGAAACAAACTGGCCAGTGGAATAGAATAGAGAGTGCAGAAATAGTCACACCTATACAGTTACCCGATTTCTGACAAAAGTGTCACTTAAGTGTAGTGGGAAAAGGGTGACCTTTTCAGTAAATGGTGCTGAGTCAACTGGATTTCCACATGGAAAGAAAAATGTATCTTAATCTTTACTTCACATCATTTATATTAATTTGTAAAAGGACATGTAGATCTAAATGAGAAAAGTAGAATACCACTTTTAGAGAAAAATATTTTCATGCTCTTGAGTAGGCAAAGATTCTTTTAAGAGGGTAAAAAAGAACCAGTCTTTTTTAAAAATGATCAAATTAGACTATATTAAAATTAAGACTGTCTGATCATTGAAATCCACCATTCAGAGAGTAAAAAGGCAATTCACAAGGAGGCAGAAGATATTTGCAATACACATACCTAACAAAAGACATGTAAATCAGAATATATAAAGAATTCCTATAAATCAAATTGAAAGCAAAGTTGAACAGCCCCAAAATGAGCATTTCAAAAGTCCAATAAACATGAAAATGTAGTTCATATGTATTAAAAAATGTTATTTAATTTGATATAAATTAAATTCAATGTAATATCACTGCATCCTCATCAGAATGACTAAAATGAGAAAGATGGAAAGTACCAAGTATTGGAGAGATATAGAACAACTAGAATGAACTGTTGATAGGAATGTACATGAGTCGAATCATTTTAGAAAATTGTCAGTATCCGCTAAAGCTGAACATCTGCACACCATATGGTCAAACAATTCCATTCCTGGGCATATACCAAACAATGTGCACATGTGTTCTCAAAAAGACATGTACTAGATAGTTATAGAAGCACTCTACATAGTAGTGCTAAATCAGAAGTAATGTAAATAGTTTTCAATAGATGACTGAATAAATGAGTGTAGTTTATTCACACACACACACACACACACACACACACACACACACACACACACACACACCAGACTTCAAGAAAAAAACAAGGGAAGAAAGGAAGACAAATAAAAGGCAGATGAAAAATATATCAAAGAAAATAACTTATGATACGTGAAAAATTCACACCAATAATTCTTCTTAGTCTCAAAAACATAAGAATTCAAAGAGGATATTGTACGACAATAGTAAAATAAAAAATGAACTAGCAAAGTTCAGTAGTAGAATGAAAAAAATGAGACTGAAAATATAAGCATTATAGTTGATGAAATCCACATGAAACACTATTCAACTGAGTAAACAACTGAAACAGAAACCTAAGACACAGTACATAGGATTGAGGAAATTAAACAAAACACAATGGAAAAAAATAAATATATAAAAATGGCTATAAATATAATAGATATGAATGGCAAAGGAGACTTGACATATAAATAATTGGTGTTCCCAGTGTATTAGAAGAATGTTCAAAGACACAATGAAAAAAAACTTTCCCAAAATTAAAAAAAGTCTGTAGATTATATGTATAACACATAGTTAAGAAAAAACCCAATGCAGAATGAAAAACATCAACATATTCATGTAAAGTTACTAAAATATGAAGAATAAAGAGTCATTGAGGATCTATGCAGAAAAAGCAATTCACATACTAGGGAGAAAAGCAGACTGGCCATATATACCTTTTTAAGGCAGTCTTTAATGCCAAAAGTCATTGGAGCAAGGCCCTCTACTTTCTAAGAAAAAGAAAGTGTGACCCGAGACCTTTACATATTGCCAAACTGACCTTCAAAAACAAATGTAACAAGCAATAGTCTTAAGCATGTACTTAGATTAGCATCTCTTAGAAAAATTACCAGATGACAAAAACCTAACCAATCAAGATATGAGTCAAAGTACAATACATGAGAGTGGATCAGCCACGGTAAGACAACTGATAGCAAGTACTGGGCCCAGTGAAAAATAGAGTTAGTAATGAATGGTTGTGGAAATTATAGAGCAAGATGTGAATTTTAGATATACTGATAGTGGTAAAATAAATACTAATGATAATAAATACCTTATAAACAGAGGTGGAGACATGGGAAGAAGTAAAAGTGTACAGTTTCTTGATACATAACAGGAAGTTAACAGTTAGTTAGTGTAAAGTCACATATATAGTTTAAAATATCAAACATCTAAATGCTCAGCTACAGTTTTTCATAATTTCCCATAGTCATTTGTTATTCATTTAGAGGGGTCTTTAAGAACTAATAGCTCTTGTAATAAAGACAGTTACCTGATTTCTGCAATTCCTTCAGTTTCCAAAATGTTTCTGTTAAATTCAAGTAAAATTATATACATTTTATTTAAGACAAATGGAATGCTACTCAGTGACAGAAAGAAATGAATCCCTGATATATGCAACGACATGGACAAATATCAAAATTATTACAATGCATGAAACAAGCTAGCACAAGAGTACTTATTGTATGATTATATACAATATATATGATCTTTATATAAAATCTTTATATAAAATCTAAAAAATTCAAACTAATCTATAGTGACTAACAGCACTTCAGTGGTTGCCTCGGACTCAGGGTAGAGAGAGGCATGGACCGCAAAGGGGCATAAGCAACCATTGTGACAGAAATGTTTTGTATCTTGATTGTGGTGGTGGTTTCCCAGGTGTATAAAATTGTAAAAACTTACAAAATTGTACACATTAAAGGGATGCAGTTTATTGTACACATATTATACCACAACAAAGCTGATTAAGAAACACATAACTCTGACTTTAAAAAATAGCTTAGATAATATATTCGCATTTTTCTAAAATTGTTTCTCTCTATCCTGCCTGTATATATTCATAGGGTGGCTACAATGAAGTTCATCAAATGTTAATGTGATACTCATTTCTAAGTAATAGGATTTGAAGTGATTTTTTTTTTATATTTGTCTTTGAAATTTTTCCCTTACAGTGGGTATGCGTGTAATTTTTACAATTTTTAAATCAATTAAAAATATGTAAGTATGTAATATTTCATTTATTTTCTTCAGAATTGTGCTGAAAACATGATGTACTGACAGGTGCAGCAGAACAAGAAAGCAGGCCCACCCCGCTGCCCCACTCCAGCTGGGCCCCACTTGCTCACAGAAAGAGCCTATTTTTGTTCTCCCCACACTATTTATACTATTAAAGTGGCAGTAAAAACATAAATTCTGTGTAGCACATCAAAATAGGTAGAAGTGGCTTTAATTCATTCTGATGAGGGTTCCCAGCTGAGGTGAGGCCACAGAAGGTACAGGCAGTTCTAGTGTTCGAGGTGGTACCTGCAACACCCATAAGAGAAGACTGCCAACCTGGTCATAGCTTGCTGGTGACCATACACAAAATATTTAATTTCTTCTTCATGCCTTTTTTGTATAAGATGGAGTTGGTATGAAAAGCACAAATAGAATTACTATACACTTTATAAGGAAGTGTTTTGAATAATAAAGGGGTTCTCTTGTTTACGCTGAGCAATTTATTTTGTCATTTCTACACTGCATTATAGTATTAAGATGTATACTCTCACAAATTTGACTAACAAGTTTTTTTCCAGTTGTTCCCTCAGGTTAAAGAGTGGATTTACATCTGATTAGAATACAGATGGTTCTAATCCTCAAAGCAGTGAATCCCACTCTACTGGAACATAAGGACACATTAGGTCAAAGCCTTATAATATGCAAAACAAAATGTCTGAGTCATGCCCACAAATTGCCAAAATTGCTGTATAAATCCTTATTTTAAAAAAGTTAAAGGTTATTAATGTAAATATTTTCTGTATACAAAAAAAGTAAAACACAAAACAAAGCAAACAAAAAAACACCAACCAAACAAACAAAAAAAACTGCATTGTCTCCCAAAAATATAAAAAGAACATCTGATGGCTAAAAATTTCATATTTTTCAGCATTCAAATTCCCTGCTCTTAAAAAGCTCTATAATTGCATTGCCTAGCGACTCTATTTACAGTTCCTAAAAGTCTGCAATTAGCAGGTTGAATAGTATTGTAGACAGGTCCTTACCAAGGTGGTAAAGATTACCAAGATGCAATATTCCTTTTTAGAAAGGTAATAAGCCATTATATAGCCACCCAACCAGTTCAGACTGCAGAAAATATAACGTTTAAAAAATTAAGATGAAAATCCACAATTCTCGTTATAAACTCTCAAATCCCAGAAGGGAAAAACATATAGAATATGAGAAGCCTTCTAGTATTAAGCATTTAAATATTTGGCTGTAGTTTTTAAACATATTCTCCTTTAGCAAGTTTAAATAATAAGTTATATTTGACACAATCTGCCTGTGGCATCGCATAATCAGTGGGATGTACAGAAATTCTGACTCAGAAATATGATTGTCCAACCTATAAAACAAAGACTCATAACAAATTGAGTAATAACAACTCTTTCTGAATTACTTTCACTTCTACTCCTTTTCATTCTTGCAAAACAGATATTATCATCATATTTATGGCATGAATCCCATTGCAGGAAGAGGTTCTGGCTGTACATCAGAATTATTAAAGTTCTTACTGAAAATGCAGATTCCTGGGCCCTGACCCCAGAGAGTGTGGTCAGTATGAGAAGAAGCCCAGGATTTTTTTTTAAAAAGCCTGCCTGCCCCTGCCCTGTTAAATCAATAACTGACACAGTTGGTCTGGGTGCTCCTTCAATCACAGATCATTAAAAACACTCGAGTCATTTTTTTTTTCTTTTTCCATTTTTCTGCCTGGTTGCTCTGTCTTAAAAGTTTTCTCACTTGGCTTTTCATTACCTCAAAGAATGTAGTTTTATCTCTAAATTTGGACACATTTCTGTGTATTCCTTCTTCTGAGCCTTTAATAAAAAGATTATTATTGAAACTGAGAAAAGCTCTACTCTCGAGAGGTCTTATTCATCCTGATGAGCATGTGTGATTTTAAACAAGTTCTCTGTTGTGACAAAACAGTGTTCCCCTCCACTAATAAATGACTCACTTTAATTGTTTTGGTTTGGAACTTTCTCAAGAGATTTTTTTTTAAGTATAATTAGATTACATCCACAACTTTTCTGTAGCCTATATACCCCTTAAACAAAATTGATGAAGAGAAGAATGACTCCTTCCCATGGAATATTAGTAGCACATGATATGTACAAATCAAAGTGAATTCAAGATCAAGCTCAAAGCCCTTCCTGTGTAAAGCCATCCCTGAATCTGTCCCTCTTCTTCTGAATGCCCTGCCCGCTCCTGAATATGACATCTCCCTCTGGATCTCTCAGTACTTCTCTGATGGTTGTTGTCTGATTCTGTCTTGCACCCCGACTTCATGCCTGCATCTACTACCAAAGCTTGACTTTCTCAAAGGTACAGACCCTGCCCTCCAGCAAGTGATTTTAAATGAATAAGAAAATCAGTGTTTGTGTAGCCATTTCTTCTCTTTACATTTATATAGACTTCAGGATGCACAGGACCTTTTCACATCCACTATATGCTTTTTCTTTTTTCTTCACAGGCCCACAGAGATTCTGTGACTTTCTATGGCTCTTTTCTCCTTTATCTTAGCTACTTCCAACTTGGTTGTTCAAAACTGTTGCACTAGAGCAATTTCTGTCAATTGACTTTAACAAAAGTATATACTGTCAGCCTCCATAACTCAAGGCCATCCTCTTTCCAAGCATTTTCTGTGGGTTAGTGTTTTGATCCACAGCTGTGAGCCGCCCTAGATAGAGGCTCACGTACCTCATCCTGCAGTAGAGTCTTACTGTACTCCAGATGGTGCCTCTCCAAAATTGAAGATCCATGAAGCCTTGCTAATGGAGATGTGGATCTAGGAGGAAAAGGATATGCCACAATTTTAAAGATTCTACTTAAGTCCATACAATATAGAATCTTTACCATCTGAGGAATTTTTTCATTTCTTTCCTCTCCTTCTCCCCTAATGCTTGTGAAATTGTCAAAAGTAACATATTGGAAAAGATTTTTTAGATTTAGAAGATGAAAAAATGCTCTTTCAATAAATCTTTTTTTAAAATCCCCTGATTTTGTTGAATGACTAAAATGATCAAATTGTTTAAACTAGGAAGTTTCATTCATCCCCTGCACGTAAAATCACAAAGTTCCCTGGAGCTCACAGTGCTAGACTATGACCTACAAAACATGGAGCAAACTCGTTGAAGCCCACACATTATTTGCATAGAAAGTGTTCATTAAGAATTTCTAAGAATCAAAATGAAAATCACTGTAAAGTAACATTTCTTTTCTTCTCCAAGACAGTGAGATAAATTTAAATTTAAATTTCCTATTTATTTAGCGGTTAGGTCACAGATTTGTGTAAGTGGGGACCTCAGTCTTTGGCACCCTGCCTTTCTTCGATTCTTCCTATTTGAGAAGGGAAAGTGACATCACAAATAAAAAGGTGAAAAGAAGAAAAGATACAGAGAGGCTGAGGCTAAAGGTCTACATAGATAATGTGGAGGCTTCATTATGAAAACATGGAATATATAATTTTAAAAAAAGAAGAAATAAGAAATGTTGATGTCAGCTTAGTAGAGAAGTTTTATTTCAGAAAGAGCAGAACTTTAGGGAGGGGAGGCATCACAAACAGGTCACTAACAGGTCTGGTGAACCAGATACTCCACTTAGGGAATCATGTCTGATCCATGTTGTAATTGATCATAATTTTAACATGTATTCAAAAACCTAATCTCTGTCAGCACTGGAGATTTTTAAAAAAATGAATAAAGCTCATTTCCAGTTGAAAAGAGTGGTATCTTTAATTCTTTTGAGTTTAAAAACACTGGTAAGAAATGTTATTGGAGAACTAGACATTCACCCAGTTTCAAAGTAACACCTCACAGATTAGTTCTTAACACAAAAGAGAAAATGTACCTTTGCATAAAGAGATCAGCTAGACATTAGTCACAAATAGTTTGATTTAACCTCATAGATGATGGAACAAATTAATATTGTGAGCCTCCTGAGGCAATGCACTGAGGACACAACATCCTCTGTATAGAATTTCTGCCCAAAATGTTTCCCCTGAATCTAGCAATTTGGTAACAATCAGACAAGTCCAAATTGAATCATATTTTGCAAAACTGGCCTAGACTCTTCAAAAACATCAACATCTTGAAAGACATAAAAATGTTGAGGAATGATTCCAGATTAAAGGAGATTAAAGATATTGACAACTAAACCTGCCCACAAGGTGCTTTTCATTCTTCTCCCCTTAGACATCTTCAGACATCATCAGCACTTGTCAACCTTGCCACATGTGTTCACTTACTTCATCTGATACAAATTATTGGTGCCTCTGTGGTCAATGTCATGGCAGAAAGCAGCAGCGAGCATGGCAAAGGCTTCAAGATCCGTATAGTATTTCTTTAGTCTTCCTGTCTAAAAATTACATATGTATTTACTTGAATCAATACACCTGTACAGTGCATGCAGTGAGTCCTGCCTGCAATGGAGGAGACCTGCTGTGTTTTTAGAGCAAGCTGGTTTTTATTTCTTGTTGAGTATTGTAACTCATTCTGGGCAATTACAAAACTCAGCAAGATGAAAGAGTAGTTGAGGGGATGAGTTAAAAAGGAGAAGGGATTAATCAGTACAAATTGCCAGTTATAAAAACAGTCATGGGGATATAATGTACAGTGCAGGGAATGTAGTTGGCAACATTGTAATAACTATGTACTGGGTCAGATAGGTACTAGACTTATGGGGTGATCACTTGGGAAGTTATATAAATGTGTAATCATTATGTTGTTCACTTGAAACTAATAGCATACTGTATGTCAACTGTAACTGAAAAGAATAAAACAAACCAGCAGGCAACTGAAATTTCCTTTAAGGAGATAACTACATGATTGTCAGAGTGATAATCCAGCCAAGTGCCCAGGGACACCCACATGCCTGGCATCATCTACAGGGGAGTAAAGGTTTATGAGATTATGTCCATGAATTTCAAAATTCTGACCTAAACTGATGAACCATCTCTAGTTCTCACCATGTTCAAAGGGGGAAGTGTGCAGGTTCACAATGACTTCCAGAGCTCTGTACCTACCATCAGCAAAGTGAACATCGTTTGACCCACATTAAAGCCATGCCGCCAGTTGTGGTAAGTGATGGAACGGTACCCCTTTCTCACGGTGTACATCCATCTTGTAAGAACCTGTCAGCAAAAGGAGACAACACCATTCAGACTTTGGAACAGAATGCTAAAGGTTAGGAGATCTGTGACAATCTTATCTAAAAAGATTGGTTGGTCTTATTTACAGGGGTTAAGCTGATATATTTACAAAGTTAATGATAATTTAAAATCCAAACTGAAGTTAATCTTTTGAACTGTAGGAAACATTAGCAAAGTACAGCAAGAGAATCACTCAGTATTTTACATTAAAGACCATCTGACCTCCACGGGTACTTTGAATTTCTCCACCACATTTATTTCAAAAAACAGTCTTAGTCCACACTTAATCAGTTCGTGCTCTGTGATGAGGAAGTCACTGAAGCGGAATTCATACAGGTCTACTGCCTTTGGGTCTGGCAAGTCCTCTTTCTGTTAAAACAAGGACAAACTGTTTCAGGTTACATTCATCTTTTTTCCCTTTAGTCTCACATATCCAATATTGAGTGTGAAACAAAATTGCAATAAATGGATGCCACATGCAATGCACTGAGCCTTTACAGTTTCTGACACTGGATTATGTGTTTGCATATATTATCCTCACGACAAACCTGCACGATTATCCCCAGTTTCCAGGTGGTAAAACTGAGACTCAGCTATATTAAGAATCTCCCTAAGTAATGGGATTCAGTTCTAAGTCTGACTCCAGTGACTATTTTTTTCTATGATGCAAAATCAAACGTTTAGACTTCTCAGCTTTACCCATTTTTAATACTCCTCATTTTTCACATTCAAGAAATATTCAGTAAACAGTAAATAATCAATTCAATCCTATCATACTTCTTTACATACTCTATAACGCTTTCCAATGAGGCTGTGAAGTGCGCAAGGGTGGGATCATGCCTCTTATTTGCTGTGGTGTTTGTCCCAGAACCAGTGATGCCTGTCCCATGGAGATACTCGGGAGAAGTTTGTTGAATGGAGTCCTGCAGTGTACTGGTACACTTGCAGAAACCTCCTTTAACTCACACCTTATTAGGATTTAGGGCTATGTGAAAAAACAACGACGACGACAACAACAACAACAACAACAACAACAACAACAACAAACAGAGAATTAGGCACATGAGTATTGGCATGGCTTGGGAAATAAAAATATAGATCTTACCCTTAAGGAAGTTAACTTTTTGAAATGGTTATACAGTACAGACCAGAGAAAGGTGAGAGCTCAGAACGCTCAGAGCGTAGTATCAAGTGCCTGGACTGTGTGTGAGAGACTCAACACCTGAGGGCAGGAGTGGGGAATTAAAGGAGGAGATATTCTGGAGGGGCAGGTATTCAGCTGATTGGTAGGAGGAGAGAAAGTGCTAGGAGGCAGGAGTTAGCAAGGTCTATGTGGGCCCCCCAGATGGATGTGCAGGAGCAATTCAGTTCACTGGGTATTTACCAAGTCCATTGTGTGTCCTTAATAGTGTGCTGAGGTCATTGACCTTGGTAAGTTTAAGGTTTTCCAGGGGATAGTTCATGCTCTATTTATACAAATTTCAACAGCAAATGGGATATGCCTGTTTTAGGTAGAATTACGGTTTCTTGTCCCCTACCCTGTGAGTCTGGGCTGGTCTCTCACGCCCTTGTCCTGCTCTCTTTTCCGTGGGCCTCCCTTCTCACTAATGTCACTCTCAGACTGTTACTTTAGGCAGAGACTTTTTCCTGCAAAGCAATGGCTTGGCATGAAGAGACTAGTGTTCAGTTCTGAGTTTGGGTTAACTACATCTCCCAGACTGAACAAGCCTCAATTTTCTCACCTGTGAAATGGAAACTATCATAGTAACATTTCTGGTTTTGGTGTTTTAATTTAAAAAATTATTCTAATTCTATATACATGTATAAAGAAAAATTAGAGGAGATTCAATTCATGGCCCATGTAACACTTCTTAAAACTCCTTTTTCCCTTTCTCATAGGATACTCTTATGTCCTTTGTTACCCATCCTCATCACTTCTTTCTCTCTCCAAACTCTCCCAGATTCCTTGCCCATGTAGGCTCTTCTTTTTCATTCATTCATTCATTATTTATTCATTCAACAAACATTTATAGGTTCCTATCTGTGTTCTAAGCATTATGGGTGAAGCAATGGATAAAACAGACATTGCCACTACTCCTGAAATATATGTTCCCATGGGGAGTGACAGACAATAAGCATAGCTTTTAAAGAAAGGGTAGGTGTAGACAGTGGTGGGGGTGTCCTATGCCACATGGCCTCCCTGCTGGAAGTCATCTCTGCCTCACAGTTCCTAGAGTGCTATGTAAAGATAAAATGTGAAAACACTTTTTAATGCATTGTAGGGTCAGTCATACTTAAATGTAAATATTCATTTTAGCAGGAAACAAGGTAAATTCAGAATTATGATTCCCAGGCCCCAGGTACAGTTATAGAAGAACCTGTAAAATAATACTTTTATACAGAAATCACAGGTTTTGAAGAACAGCCATTTTTAAGTCTGTGCTACAGAGTGGTGGATCAAAATAAAGGTTTTTTATTGCTCTGATCAGTAAAAACTCTGGCATCCAAGGCCGATTTTCTCCTCTTTGCAAGAATCGCATAGCTGAGGTGTAGTGAGTGGAGAAGGGAGATCTGCCATGGCTTGCACCATCTGCTCCTGGATCATCCTGAACATCTGATCATGTCAATCCTGGGGTCTCAGTGTGCCAGGCTGTCATGGTCTTGTCTGGACTTCTTGCCAGGCCTCACAGGCTGCTCCTCCCCTCTGCTCACTGAAGCTCTGGCCAAACTCAGCTGTCTACCGTTTCTTTAAGATAGCATGCTGTCTTGAGTCTTCACACTCTGGCCTATACTGTCTCATTTCCGCTTTTCACCTCCAGTCATCTCCAAGCCCCCATCATCAATCCCTGCCCAACAGACTCCTGCTTCCCCTTCATGTATCAGGGCCATGGCTATCATCTCATATTCTACCACATTCTGTGAGTAGAATCAGGCTGAGTACTCCCTCAGGCCCTTGGCTCTCATGCTGTGTAAACTCGTCCACCCAGGGCAATGTCATTGCTTGTATTTTTGTCTTCCTAATAAATAGGGGGCTTCTTGAACCAGATTAAAACCAGACCATACTATCTTTTGCCCTCAGGACCTAATACAGTTTTCTGTATTATAGTACGTCTCAATAATTACTAATGAATGAAAAAAACTGAATAAAGGATGAGTGAGTGAGGTGCTTCTCTGACTCTCCAGATCTTCTTTTCATGAGTGACCTGGAATGTCCTGGAGAACAGGAGAAAGGTAGGAGGAGGACTTTCCTCACCCCTTTTGCCAGAGTCAGTGCACTTCTACCCCTGTCCTTCCCAGCACAATGACATGCACCTGCTGTTACACCTATAAAATAGAATCAGGCCTTCCCTGAACCCAGAATTAAAGTACATGCCTAGAGAAAAAGTCGTGGTAAGTAGAGATGCATAAATACTCATGTAGCTGGGAAATTACGCCAAGATAATTTTGAAGAATCCCTCTGAAACACTTGTTTGTTTCTTGAGTTCCTAAGTTTTATGCAACAATGATTTGGGATAAGCAGATTTTACATTAAAATAGGTTTTTTTTAGTAAAGCTACTGGTCCTTTACCCATTCTATTGCTTCTCCAAAACAAGGCCCTTTCTCCTTTAAATAGAGAACTGGAGAATTTCTAAAGTGTCATGGATGTCAATTAAAGTTTTGTTTTACAAAAGATGCATGTTATCGAGGGCAAGTGAGAAGGAAAGGTTGTCTTCTGGTCCAAGTGTGAGAGGAAAGTGCTCAGAAGAAAGCCAAGGACAGTGGGAGGAGGAGGAGCCTCAGGTGACACAAAAATATTCAGGGTGGGAATGAAGCCTCAACAGGTGTCAGAGGGTACTGACTCTGTGGTAGCACAACCAAGGACCAGGAGGGGGATTCAGAGACCATAAGAGGTAGGAAGGGGAAAGGTAAGATGTTCAGTACATCTTAATTTCGAAAGCGGAACACTTACATTCAAGACTGGATAGGGGCAGTGAAAAACAGGATGATGTAGTTAGTGAGAGAAATAAATGTGATATTATTTCAATTTCAATCAGATTGTATTTAAGCTTTTGAAATTCAAGGTCTAGGATCCTTGGTAAATAACCCAGAATTTCATTTTTGTTCCTCAAAGGGCCACACTCTAGAAATAATTGCTCTATCCTTATAGTAAGGGTAAAAACTGAAACAGATCATCCCTAACAAAATCTAAAACCAACTTTATTCACCTGCCAGAAGAAAATCTAACCCTCTTTGCAGAAAGATAATATCACCCACAGCCACTACAATTTTTATCCACAATATCCAGTTTTCAATAAAAAAAAAATTATGGAGCATGCTTTAAAATGATCAAATGACTAAAACCCAAAAGCGAAAATAGACAATAGAACCAGACCTACAGGTGATGAAGATTTTGAGATGGAGAATTTAAAATAACTATGCTCAATAAATTCAAGAAATAGAGGGAAAGATAGACAAAATAGATAAAGTGATGGAAAGTTTTAAGACAGTGTTGGAATCTTTTAAAAGAATTAAATGCACATTCTAGAAATGAAAAAGATAATCTGAAGTTAAAAATTTATTGGATAGGTTTAATAGTAAACTGTAGAAAATGGATTTGGGGGGTTAGCAGCAAACACAACAAAAATAACATGATTAATGAACTGGAAGAGAAGTTAATTTCAACCAGAAATAAGAGGGTGACTCAATGACAATAGGAAAGAACTGAATTCCTGCAGACTCGAGAAAAGAAGCTAGAGATGGCAGATCATAACTATGCCTACAAGGGTCTGTTTTCTATAATCTTGTCATGTCTTCTGAGCTGGCCATGGTGTAATCCAAAACTATTAAAATAAATTAGTTCATGATATCTCTGGAGTCTGTGTCTACAGTCTCTTAGGCCATTGTCTAGTTTAGCTGGGATTTGAAATTATCTGCATGGATTGGACTGTAGACAATTAGGAGGAAGAAAAGCAGGAAGCCAGAAGATGACTCTTTAGAAGAAATCTCCTTTCTTTTTAGCTTTGAAAGGTGCCAGGGAAGAGGAAACTAAACATTTACTTGAAAAATGAGAAAGCAATGTCCATATATTTTATTAAAAACACATTAAGGCTAAAAGTAAAACACTTACCAAAATAGTAACAAGTTGTTTTTCTTCACAGTCTTCAATTACATCTATATTTAATTTTTCTTTAAATTTCTAAAATGTAAAAGCAATTGAGGTGAAATTCTTATAAAGGAGATTTCTATCTGATTCTTCACTCTTAAAATCAGTTTAAAAATATTTAAAATATGCTATAATGAGTTCCATGACAAAGATTCATTCTGGCTACAAAGAAAACCTAAAGCACTTGAGTATGAAGTTTCCTCCAAGAAATAATCTAATCGATTTTCCTATTTTCCCAAAAATGTAACAGTAGCTATCGAGAGAGAGAGAGAGAGAGGACGAGAGAGGAGTTGTTTGTATGTAGGTAAGAAAGCAAAAAGTAAGTGGCTTACATCTGTTTTTTATTAGTATATAGCAATACCCCTTCATTCTCCCCATCTTCAACATATCATCTTCAATATCTTCAACAATTCAAACTCTCAAGTCAAGTTTCTTAACTCTCAAATCATCCAAAAATAAACAAACAAACAAACAAAAAACAAAGAAAAAACCACCACAGTAAAATTATACCTAAGCACATACTGTAAAAGCTGGGGAAATAAAAGGAATAGAAATAGTGAGTGTGTGATATTTTCCCTTCATTTCGTGATAACTAGAACTGTTAACAAATATCTACTCGCTCTCCCATCATCCATGATGTTGGTTTTTATCACGTTTGGCCAATGAGAATTTCAGTGAATGTGATATGAGTAAAGACTTAAAATGTGCTTGCACAGTGGGCCTGCTCTGTAGCACTTCTGTCATCATTATGAGAAGACATTTATCAGGTAGCTGTTGATCAAGAAATATAAGAGAGACACATAGAGAAAACCAAACTTGCATCTTGGAACCAAGCCCAACCAAGATCAGCTGAAGCCTGGTCCACCCACAAATGCATGAGTGAGAAATAGATGTTTATTGTTATTTACTACTGAGATGTTATGGTTGTTGTGCAGCATTACACAACAATAACTGACTGTTACATTTCCCTTCCTGGAACTATTTTTTTCCTTGCTAACACATTTGAATCTAGACATCACTACTCCAGCTCTTACAGACCCAGAAGCCATTTTTAACGAAACACTATTCCATCCAAGCAGCCTGGTTGTCCAGTAAGGGTTTGTGTATGCTGGACCACCCAGGGCCTCCCCCAACCTCTTTCTTTGTCTCCCCTCCTTAGCTCAGAACTAAACTTATTCTCATTTGTCAGACCTCTGAATATTAAGTGAATTCCAGAAGCCCTGATTAGATACTACCTAATGTTCACAGGACTGAATTCTCCACTTACCAAAATAGACTTGATTTCTTCAGGAGTAGCTTTGGTCTGGTTCATGAGCATTTCCTGGGCTATATCTTTTCTGTTTTCTACCTTATTCATTTTCTCATAGGTGTCAGTATTTAAAAGAGACCATCCAAGAAATTGTGTGAGAGTCTGAAATGGATAAAATGTGATTCAAATCTCTAAAATCAGAAGAAAATTGATTTGGAGGCAGAAATCTTCATGCTTTCCTATCAATCAATCTCTTGTCCACCATCAACGACTCAGTTCCTTATTTTAATCTAAGAAAAAGCATACTAATTATGCCCCCAGACAACAAAATTGGCTAAGCCCTTGCTTTTCAAAGTACACCATGCACACCGAATACTTTACTTAAAAAGAGAAATTACAAGAATCCAGTAGAATAGGCATGACCTAAAAATTAGAGAGAAGGCTGGGGGTGAGAGTGAGAATGAGAGGGAATAGAAAGGGGGAGGAGAGAAAGAAGATAGAAATCTTCATTCCCAATTTCCTAGTATTGTAAGGAATTTTGATTAAACCAACAGCTCATACTTTAGTAAAAAATATTGCAGTTTATAGAAGTCAGAAAACAGAAATGAAACAATAAGAACATATTGACTGCAACCATGTGTGACTCATGTCTTAATTGCCCTTCAAAAATATCATTCTAGAATAACAAATAATTATGCTGCTTCTATTATTTTATAATTTTCATTTACCTCCATTATGTTATAATTGCACTTACTTCAGTAATGTGTTCATCATACTCATCAAAAGGTTTGCCATCTTTCCTGTTGTAAAATGTAGCTACTCCCACAATGTCTTCTTTCTTGTTGACAATAGGCAGGGACAAGACATTTTTAATGACCCAGCCTGTTTCATCTACAGGTCCTTTCTACAAACAATAAAGACACTTAGTTTATCACTTTTACTTTTTCTTTTGAAACAATTATAGATTCTCAGGATGTTGCAAAAGAAATGCACAGACAGGTCTCATATCCCTTCACCCCGTTGTCTCAGTGGTACCATCTCATGTAACTAGAGTACAATATCAAAACCAGGAAATCGATATTGGTACAATCCAAGGAGCTTATTCAGATTTCACCAGACTTACATGCACTTATTTGTGCACATGTGTGTGTGTGTGTGTGGCTCTATGCAAATTCATCACAGATGTAGATATGCACAACCTCCACTAAAATCAAGATACAGAACTAATCCAGCACCACAAGGCTCCCTTGCATCAGCCCTTTATAACCACCCACATTTGGGTTATTTTTAATTTAAAGAAAGAATAATTATGGGGTGTTAGATACACAAATTCCTACATTGTGTCAAAACATTTTGTCTAGGATTACACAGCCATTAAAGTGTTCTAGTATATTTGATTAAGTGTCCTAGAACCGAGTGTCTGTATTGTGACCACCCTAACCTCTTCTTTTTGTCTTCCCAGCCCTAGGGATGAGAAGCCCTTACCTCTGTGTCAGTGTTTTCTGTTCAGTTTTTCTGTCTTACAATACCTGTTTAGCTAATTCTTTGTATTAAATTATTTCTGTTGAAATACCTAGTGTGGACTCTGTTTTCCTGACTTATCCATCCAGATAGTCTTTTGTTCTGTGGTGTGGTTCCATTTAGCAAACATCTATCAGGACCCTAGGATGTACCAGGACCTGGGCTAGTTGCTGAGGCTACAAAGGTGAATAAATCACAGGCCCTAACCTCAAGATTACAACAGTCTAGCAGGGGATGCAGCCACAGGAGTTTAGGAGTGTTTCTCAAAGTGTGGCCAAAGACCACATGTAACAGATTCTTTAAAAAAATTTGTACCATGAGCATCTTGACTAAGCTCCCCAGGTAATTCTGATGCCCCCCCAAAGTCTGAGATCCATGGTATGGCACCCACACAGAATGCAGCAAGGCAAGGTAGCCATGCACTCAGCACAGCACATAATTTATTCTTCAGCCTCCCTTTGCTTATTTAGCCATCCTTTGAGGCTCAGGTTAAGTCTCACTTCTTCTATGAAGCCTTCTCTAATGTTTTTCACCTATATGGAACTTTTCTTTTTCAAAATTACAAAAGCACTTATAGCCTGGACCATACAATTTAGCACTTAGATGTTTTCCAAATGCTTCAGAATTGTTGATTTTTTTGTCTCTGAGTCTAATGCAGATTCTGGGGATGGGAGGTATGGGGGAACAGTGCTGCTCCCCTCCTCCTCGGCACTGAGAGGTGAGGACCAGCAGAGGAAAAGTTACCTGAAATGTGAAGTATTCATCTGCGGGGGCATTCAGCATGTTACATATCTGTAAAACAAGAGGAAACAAAAGTCCTGAAACATCATGTGGTGCATTAAACTTGCAACGCAGAACAAGAAAGAATGCATCAGGTGGGAGGGTTTCTTCCACAGCTCTCCATGACATGCAGGTAAATTATTCACACTGGACCTTGGCTAGGCCAGATTTGCTAATAATACACTGAAGTTAATGTCCCTTCTGCTAATTACGTTATTGGATTACATTTAGCACCATCTCTGCTCCTTTCTCTTCTCCCAGCCTCTAAGGATTCTTCTTCCAAATTCAAAGCAACTAGACGAATGAACACTGCCAAAAACACAATCACAAAACTAAAGAAAAAACAAATATGCAAATAAATGCTGTAAGTATATTTCAGAAACTTGGATCTAAAGGGGGAATAAATAAAAATGCCAACAAAAAGAAATATTGAAAGCATCCAATATTCTTGTAGGAAGGACTCTTGATGCCAAAAAAATGGCACGGGTGGTGAAGAAGCCCCACGTGGGAGAAGGAGAAAGGTCAGCCATTAGTGGTTGAGGCCAAGTGGAAAATCTATGGTGACCCTTGTCCTCTGACCTTGAGACTTATGGGGCCTATCAGAGAACTCTTCTTTGTTGTCTTCCTACACCTGATTTCTCCTAGCCAGACCTGGCCTACTGTCTTCTCCACTGCATCTGACATATCAAGGCAAAATCTTCACTTCTTTTATCAACTCACAACATTTTGTATTGCAATCAGTAGCAAAGTTCTCTCTTCACATATTTTTCTCTTTTGTCAGTAATCTTTCATGCTTCAAAAGTCTTGGTTCCAAAGGAACTGTGCTTGAGATTGAATTAAACCCAGCATGAACCATGGTCGTGGACTTCCAAAATACTCTGAAATTTGTGTGGTTGCAGATTAAGAAGCTGGGAAATGGATCAATCTTTCTCATTTGACAAAATATTGTCTTGTAGGGTTTAGGAGTCTCTAGTTAACTGACATTTGACTGCCAAGATTCCCCTCTCCTACTACATTCTGTGTCAAAGAGAGTGGCCAGCTCACCTTTTCCTGATACTTTCTTACTTTCACATTTGTTTCTATCTCTTAGCTAATAAGAGTTTCATCCAAAATTATTTAAGATTTGAACTTGTTTAATAACTTACAAATCCATTTTCAGCAACGTATGTTGGCAACCCACTAACGAGAGTCCAGTGGTCCGCAGGAGGTGTCCTTGAGAAAGAATGAAAAAATCATTGCTATACAGAGAAATGCACTTTGTACAAAATAAAATGGCAATATCTGCAACAGCTTTAGGACAATACTCACGGAATCACTTTGATCTCCTCTTTTCCGTGTAAAATGTAATCAATTACTTTATAAAATATGATTTCCTAAGAGGAGAGAGATTGTAAGAAAAATTTTATTTCGCAAAGAAAATGCTTTTCATTGACAAACTAATACTTTAAGACTCATTTAAATAAGGACCTCTTTCCCAATGACATTTCTCTGCATAACATAAAATTATCAAACTACTCATGTTCTGATTACAAACTTGTAATAAAACTAGGAATATTATTGGCCCTTCATCTACATGAACAAGCTTGTTGGACTAAATTTAAAAAGTTGAATTCGCCCAAACAATTTTTAGGGGAAACTTGTCTTTCCTTTAACTGATCCTTTTCTACTGTCCAGAAATATCTGCCTGATAGCTTTAGTGGAACAAATCATGTAATTTCTCAACCTCAGTCAGCGCTTTCCCTTCCCAGCTGTACTTCCCAGTGATGCTCCTTCCCAAGGAGAATTTTCTCCTTTGAAGCACTAGATGATCAGAAAAAGTGCCTCAGAAATAGGATTCGGTGGACACATTGTCAAAGCTGGAAGGGACTGGAAAACTAGTCTCTCTACTTCTTTAGACAGATGAGGAAAATGAGGCCTGGACACATTCCATGCCATTACCTTCCCTTTCAGTGGTGGAACACGGTTCGTGCCCTGTGATGCTTGCTGTCAAGGGGAAAGTAAATCTAACCCAACCTTTCCGTAGAGATTCCAATCCAGCATGTCAGAAGGACTTGGGCACAGTATATTTAAAAAGCTTGGCAGGTGGCTCTGATGCATCCCTCCCTATTGAGAACTACTGATCCACCAAACCCTGGCTTTACAGAAAAAGGAAATTGAAAAATTAAACAGTGAGTTAAGGCAAAAGCCACCCAGCTAGCTTGGGGCAAAGCTGGGACAGGAATTTCAAACTCCTTGTGCAGTACTCTTTCTACTCCAAGGTTTCACATAAAGTTACAGGACTAGAATCCAGACCTTCTCAGCCCCATGGTTTTTCCTCTATGCTTGGCTGCCTCTGGTTTTAGCTATTTGCACCATGCACAGATATCACCAAGGAAGATGTTTGTACTTACTCTGCCATCTGGTGTCTTTGGACCTTTGTAAGGCTCGACTTCGCCAAGCTTGATTGGCCATTCATCATAGAATTCCTGGAGGTGATTATATTTAAACATTATTAAACAAACTGTTCCATGACCTATCATATCTTATATGAATTTCATGTTTACATATTTTACATTACTTTATAATTCTAACATTTTAGAGCTGGAAAAGACCTGTAATTCCCAGTAATACTGCTTATATGAACTTGTGGTTGTGAACAAGTCACTTAAACTTTTCCATCTGTAAAATGGGAATAATAATAGAATCTATACTATGGGGTCATTGAGAGGATTAAATAAATAATAAATACACATCACCTACCCTGGCATATAATTAAAAGTCCTCAGTATACAGCAGCTCTTCAATAGATAATTAAAATAAATCTACATAGGTTAAGAGGCTTGACCAAGGTGATGCAGAGTAGCCAGTGTTGGTTGCCTTAACATCTATTCTCCTCTTCCTTGCTAACAGAACCTGATTTTATTTGGGTATCAGGTGGTAATTTGTTCAGGGATATAGCCCCTGTACAGCCCATAAGTGGTCTATATGAGGTGTTTGGGATTAGTTGGAGGGCATATGGCCCAGTTGTAGACAATAAAGAAGGAGGAGAAGTCTACCAGGGAGCTTCTGGAGAAAGGTGTTACTCGGCTGACAGATGATGGAAATGACATTTGTAGGAAATGTTTCCCAGTTTTGTCATGTCTATGTGCCATACCTTGAGCTGCAACAGCCATCTTGCCATCATAAAAGGAGACCTCATTAACATGCTGAAGGTAACAGAGACCTGGCCAGGATAAAATGTAAAGCACCTGGGACTTTGATGACTCTACTGAGCTCTGAATTAGACAGCCTAAGAATTGCCCTACCTTGGGACTTCTTGTTCAGTGACATAATAACTATCTTATTGTCTAAGATGCTTTCACCTGGGTCTGAGGTTGCAGCCAAAAACACCCTAGTCAATACAATCATGTAGGGAATCTCAGGGCCAGGATCAGAACTCAGCTCTCCTGATGCTTGGTCCTATGTTCATCTGCACTTAGAACAATTACTCTGAAAAAATAACTTCCAATTGCATGGGTAGTAATAAATATAAATGACATGATATTCATTAGTTATGTTAAACTAGGAGAGCTTCAACAGAATTAATGAAACAAGATGAGAAATGAGCCTTATATTGTGTGTCAATAGTATTAAATATTTTATTATTTCTACTTTAAAATAATTATAACTTTTCAGAATACGAAACCTTGAATTGGTAATGACAGTATCATTTATTATTCCTCTACTATGTACTAGACACTACATATATATATATCTATAGATATAGATATATAGATATATATAGATATAGATATATCTATATATATCTATAGCTATGTCAATATAGAATCAGGGAGGTTAAAAGACTTGCTGAAAAAAAAGGACAAAGTCGGAGAACTGACACATGTATTCGAAATATACAAAGAACTTAAAACTGAACAATAAGAAGATAAACAACACAATTAAAAAATGGACAAAAAAATCTGAACATATCTCACCAAAGAAGGTATACAGGTGGCAAATAAGTATATGAAAAGATGCTTCACATCACATGTCAACAGGAAATGTAAATTAAGACAATGAGATAGCACTACACACCCATTAGCATGGCCAAAATCTAAAATACTGACATCACCAACTGCCAGCAAAAATGTGGAAAACAGAAACTCATTTATTGTCAGTGGAAATGCAAAATGGCACAGCCACTTTAGAAGATGGTCTGACAGTTTCTTATAAAGCTAAACATACTCTTACCATATGATCCAGCAATAATCCTCCTTGGTGTTTAGCCTAAGGAGTTGAAAATGTATGTCCACATAAAAATCTATACTTTATTCATAATTGCCAAAATTTGGAAGCAACCAAGATGCCCTTCAGTAGGGGAATGAATAAATTGTAGTGAATCCAGACAATAAAATAGTTTTCAGCATTATAAAGAAATGAACTATCAAGCTATGAAAATATATGGAGGAAACGTACATGCGTATTGCTGAGAGAAATAATCCGATCTGAAAAAGCTAAATACTGTATGATTCCAACTAGATGGGATTATGGAAAAGGCAAAACTGTAGAGTCAATAAAAAAGAAAACAAGTGGTTGCCAGGGGCTTAGGTTAGGGAGAGAGAAGAATAAATAAATGGCACACAGAGGATTTTTTAGGGCAGGTAAACTATTCTGAATAACGCTGTAATGGCTGATATATGACATTATGCATTTGTCAAATCCCATAGAACTGTACAGCACAAAAAATGAACCCTAATGTAAACTGTGGACTTTAGTTAATAGTGTATCAATACTGATTTATCAGCTGTAACAAATGTACCACACCGATGCAAGATGTTATAATGGAAATAGATAATAGGGGAAATGGGGAGGGGGTGGGGAAGAAGACATATATGGGAAGTGGCTGAACTTTCTGCTCATTTTTTATGTAAACCTAAAATTTCTCTTAAAAGCAAAGTCTATTAATTAATATTTTAAAAAAGAAAAAGAACTCATTGAAGACACATACAACTAGGAAGTAGAAAAGCCAAGCTTCGAGCCTGGATTTTTTTTTTTTTCTAAAATGCATACTTTTACCTCTGTGTTGCATTTTCCTGGCAGTGGTTCTTATAATCTATCATGACTGATTATTTGCATAGTGTACCCATGTTTTAATGGATCACATTTCATGTGATGTGTGATTTTAGGCAAGACAAAATGTATGGAACAATGAGGACCTTCTCTTTGGTCATGTCCAGCAGTCCAATGGAGTATCGTTCACAATTCAAAAATGTTCTAACTGTGTAGAGTGCTTTGTGAAACTGTCGCTCAATATCTGTGAGCTCTTCAAACACTTTATTGGCTGACCACATAAGGATCTGAAAGTAGGTATTAAAAAGAAAACAGTTAGAACAAAACACGCTATGAAAAGATAGAGCTTTGACCAGAAGAAAACAGGAGGTGCATCAGATAAAATGAAATACATATCACTAGACCAGGCAATTCCATTTTTGAACCTGTACATGTCCAAGAAATTACTGATTCTCTGCATGGGATGATGACTACACGTTTGTAAGGCTCTGGGTTTCTGAAGGGGGAGAAGCAAATGTTTTGGCTTCAAAGGGCCAGTGACCTACAATTGGATACAGAGACAGCCCTGGGCACAGAGTGCAGTATTACTGGCTCACTGGCTCCTGCTGGCCCTTGTGGGAAGAAAGCCACATGCCTCCTTCTGTGCGTCCTGAGCTAATTCAGAGGTAACCCTACCTGGACAGTTAGGGTGGAAAGAAGCCTTGAAACCCCTCTATTTCAACCTCCCCCAGATACACATGACATTGTACTGATGAGGAAACTGGCCCAGAGAGTGGTCCCAACTCAGGTATCCTGGTTACCAATGTTGTCCTTTATACTCCTGGCTCAAGGTGGAAACAGACTTCAGAGAAGTGATTTGCTCCTGAAATTTATAGGTTGACTATGTACTAGGAACTGCTAAGAGATTGATATGAACTAATTTATCTAATGACCATTTAATAGTCACCGCAACCATGCAGGGCAGGTATGATAACAATCATTGCTATCCCATAGGTGAAAAAATCATGTCTACCCAGGATGAAAACTGAAGAAAGGCGAGCCAGTTGTATACAGATGGAGGAGCAGGCAGGTGGGGATGGAAGGCTGGGGCAGACCATGAGAAGACACCTGGCTCTGAAGTTTGCAAATCGGCTCCATGTGGCTTAAACCCCCATGAGGGAAAGGAGGGATCTGGGCTCGTTGCCTCTCTCTCTCTCTGGGTCCCTTTGTCAGAACAAGTCAGCATGGCATGATTAATGTCACCTTCCTTTTACCTGGCTTCTTCGGGATTCAACACTGTACAGGTAGTTGGTATGATGAAGCTTTAGGATGATAGAAACAAAAGTGAGGTATTTGGAAAAGACCTACAGATGGCAGAGAAAAACAAATTAGGTGTGACGTCTTTCTTTTAAGTATGTAACAAGTAAGTTTCCTGAGCCTCCAGCTGGATGCCCAGCATTACCTCTTCATCCCGTGTGGAAAATGCAGGTGCATTAACTTTGTTAACCGCCATAACTACAGCAAGAACCTCTTTGCCCATCACGATCGGGTTTGCCAGCAGGTTTCTGGTGACATATCCAGTTTGTTTGTCCATGAAGTCGGAAAAATGGCTGTTCTGAAAGACACATTCACACATTTGCCAAAGGAGCACAGAACCATGGAGTGTAGCTCTAGGGATGGCAAAAGGTCTTTCTGTCTAACGAAGTCATATTGACAGGTAACCAGGGTCCCAGCACAGTGGACCTGAGCAAACACTACCCCATCCTATGATTGCTTAAAATGAAATTACCCTTTTCAGAATGAACATTTTCTATCTGAACTTCAGCTTATCTAGGTTAGGCTAAGGTTGGGCCAGGGGAAAAGAGGGGATTGTCGTGACCAAATGGAAAGAAGGTGCTGAGAGGAAGGGAGAGAGAGACAGAGGGCGTCAATGAACAGAACATGTGTGCCCGGAAGGAGAGCACAGCTGGACTTACAGGTATATTTCAAAGAGTTCTTTTTACTTACAAAAGTAAAACGTGCACTTGAAACCAGAGAACTAGTATATCACAACACAAAGAAAAAATTAGTGATCCCCCCAAACTCCTTCTAATCTCACCTACTTAAGGAAATCAGTGTTAATTGCTTGGTGTGTCACCTTCTATGTCTTGCTCTATGCTTGGACAAAGGTGTTTTGTTTTTTTGTTTTTTAATAACATTTTCTTTTCCAATTTACACGATATTTTCATAACAATATTTTATGCGCTTTCCTCCAGACCAATGCATATGGTTGTGGATTTATCTTTAGATTCTTGCACAGTGTGGGAGCTCCATGATGAGCTCAATCATCCTCCACTGGCTCAGTCTATTTATAGTTTCCCCATTGCTAGCAATGCTGCACTAATCATTCATGCTTTTATTTTTATGAGATGGGTTCCCCAAAGTGGAAATTACTTTTGCTGGATCAATAGGTATATGCAGTTTTCATTTATACAGATTACTTTTACAAAAAGTTGGAATTCTTACTTCCACTGGTCGTGGGTGAGAGGACCACCCTCTCACCAACACTAGATCCTTACCAATTTTTATTGTCTTACCAAACTAATGTCTTTCATTCATATTTTTTATTTCTCTCTTTGGGAGAGTGGAAGTAGATCTTCCCAGATACAAGCTGTACAAGAGATGTAAGTGCAAGAGATGATTCTAGTACACTCACCATGGGAAGGGCAGAGACATGAGTCTGGAGAGGTGCACAAATGAAAGGGCTTGAGAAGAAGGTCAAGGATGGCACTTGTTTTATTAGCTGTAATTTAGAGGAATACCTATTCTACATGGGTGTAGGCTCAGCCTTCCATGGCCCTTACTATCTCCTCTTTGAACTTGAGGTTTCTTCAATTAGAAATGAACTTTCAGCCTAATTCTGAGACTCATTGTCCAAAATTAATGTGCTGTTGCTTTCATAAGTCATATTATTTTCATTTCCCTGTGTTGATGGTGCTTCTAAGAGCAGCGCAAACCTTGGATGCTGGACTCTGTACAGGTTCCTAAAATAAAAATATGAGAGTCCACTGGTGTATAACTTCCAGGCCAGAATTTCTTCCAGGGAACAAGGGTTGCTTAGTCAACAGTACTCCCAGCTCAGCTCAGAGCAATAGTCCCTAGCTGTGCCTCAGAGTCACCTGCAGAAAAATGGTCTCACAGCAGACCCACCATATCCAAAGCTCCTAAAGTGGAGTCATTCTTCCCCAGCAATTTGTACTTTTAGTAGGTGAATCACTCCTGTGGAGGATGCCCATAAATGCAACCCTTTACAAGGAAAATGTGAGGTGCTAAGGGAGGAAAATGCAGACCCTCACTCCAGATCTCTTCTCTACCTTTCCCAACGCTGAACCACTCAAACCAGCTATTTATTTAGGAGGCAACATCACACAGTGGTAAAGAAGGTTCTGGAGTCAGACTTCCTTGGCTGAAAAACAGGCCCCAATTTACTAGCTGCAGGATCCTGGGCATGCTATGTAACCTCTGCATCTTTGTTTTCTAATCTGAAAATGGGAATACAATATTATCTACTGTCTAGAGTCCCTGACATGAAGATAGAATAACAGTATGGGTAAGAACACTTAGAAAAGTGTCTGACACATAGTGAGTGCTCAAAAAACACTAAAAAGAGAAACCTTATCCAGGGCCTCCCTGGATAAGAAGTAGTTCTCTTTTGCAGTTAGCTTTTTGCTTCTAGTTCTAGCTTTTCTAACCAATTCTAATCACTGAAGAAATTAGATGCTCTTAGCTGATGCCTGGGAGCATGCTTCCTCCTGAAGGCCAGTACTTCGCCTCATACCATCAAAAGCCACATTTCTTTCCTGACTACTTTCTATCTGTTACTTCTCTGCTGCTTCCTATAACATCTTCACTCTCGGGCCAGAAGGTCCCCAGATTTTGTTAAGTTTTTTTTTTCTCTTAATTTACCATTTGCCCAGGCCAGCTCACATTCCATTTTCCTGCTAACCTATTACACATTACAGATCATAATCACTTTCATTTATACAGCAATCCTGGGCACTCAAGGAATAATCAAAATACCACAAACATGCACCAAAGGATGGAGTCAGGCAGCATCTTTTGGCTAACACACTTCATTCTGCAGCTTCAACATTTGATGCTGTTTTGTCCTAGATTCTAAACACAAGGTAATGTTGTCAAGCTCAATTGGCTCTTTTGAGAAAATGGCCTATGAGTTTCAAAATAGAATGTTTACTTATCGTTGTATCTGAAAGCCCTGGATAAAACCATCTATCAAATTTCAGGGTAGGTAAAATAAGGCTTTCTGTTTTTTTTATTTCCACTAGCTCAAACAATCCTTACTGCAGTTCATTTGAATAAATCTTGTATTTCTCAAATTCATAAACTCCCCTTAATGATCCTTTTTTCAAAAGAGCCACGGAAGGCAACTGGAGAGAATATTGTCTAGAACAGCAGACCGCCTGGATCCCTCATCCAATCTCAGCATTGTTAAATTCTGATTGAATACCGTTATCCCTTGAGATTAAGAATCAGAGAGAGAGAGAGAGAGAGAGAGAGAGAGAGAGGGGAGAGAAGGAAGACAGAGGAGGGAGGAAAGGGACCTATAAGCAGCCTGTTAATCATTGCAAACTTAGGATTTCTCCGTGGCTTTTAACCACAGACAGAACGAGAACCACCCATCCATAGAGCTAATCAACGGCTTTTCCAATAGAAATAGAAATGATTAACTTGAAAAGAATATCTCTCAGTTTCCTGTTATTCAAAGTTTTCCTGCCTTTAACCTGTTTAAAAAACAGGCAATAAACATTGACCCAGTTTTGGCCACCCAAACCTAGGCCCCAACCTCTTTTGGCATAAAGCTAATATTGTCACAGTTGTCATTTACTGAGCATCTACCAGGAGTCAGGCACTTGATGTCCGCTTAATCTCTACATTAGGTTACCTCTATTTCTCAGGTGCAGAAACTCAATCCATCACATTTACCTAGTTTCAGACCTGGATCTGCACCCAAGTCTGTCTGATGCCAAAGCTCTTCAGCTGACACCACGTGGCTTCCCTGGTAACACCTTTGTGGACCCCCGAGGTTGGGAGTATCCGGTTCTGTCTTTGTTTAGGTGTGAGAAGTTTTTCCCTCACCCGTGCCCACACTGCCAGCCAGAAAGAAGTCAAATGTGGTCAGCAGTGTGGTAAAAGAGGAAGGATTCCAAAGACCTGGGTTATGGTCCCAGACCCACCACTTCCTGCCAAATTGACCTTGAGAAGATTCTTATATAGGATGGAAATTAAAATGTGCCTTTTGCACAGGGTCTTTGCCAAAATCAAGTGAGACTAAGAATGTGAAAATCTGTATAAAATTCCAAATGCAATGAAAAAGTGAAGAATTAATAGAAATTTCATTTAAAGCGTCAGTTTCCATCACCTTTCTCTTTGCAGATTTTCACCGCAGTGACTGAAGTGTGGTGACACCGCAGAGACGTGGGGTTTGGTGAGGGTGGAAGGAGCACTGGGCACAAAGTGAGGAGGCCTCGATTCTATTTCAGCCCTTTGCATTCACTGACCAAACCATGGGCTCGGAGAGATAAAGCTTCCATGACCTCAACTTCCTGTCCGCCCAAGGAAAGAGGTAAGCTAACGACTCCAGCAGCCATTTCCTTCTAATATTTCAATTTGACTTTAATGTGCTTCCAAAGTTGAAAATCACCACTGTCATAAGAAATATGCTTAGAAGCAGTAGTAATGGAGAACAAATAAGGCCTGTCTCTCCTCCGAGCTCAGGAGGGTGTCTGTCTTCAACACATACATCTCTGTCCCACTCCTAACAACGAGAAGCCCTCAAGAAAAGGAAGCTACACACACACACACACACACACACACACACACACACACACACACACACCATTTGCTGCTCTATCCATGCAGAGCGCTCACCATGGACAGCTACAGATCAAGGCCACCAGATCTTTTAAGCAGCTCCATACTGCCATTTTCTCCTCTGTATGGAGACCTGAGCTCATTAATAAAGTATTACAGCAGAAGTCATTTTATCCAGAAAAAATAAATTTTGCATGTCATTTTCTTAAGTTTGATATTCTAGTAGTTTTGGAGATGGCCTCAGTTGGAGATTGGCAAGAGGCATATTCCCGTGAGAAAACAGAGGGTGTGCGCAACCTCCTAACGCGTGTCCAGAGCACCTTGCCATGGCCACACCTCGGTTTAGTCACCTGCAGCAGCTGCAACGGGCCTCAACAACCTACTTAAACCTGCTTAAACTCGCTAAAGGGAGGAGTGGGAGAAGACTGAGCCCAGCAGCAACCCTTGCACCTCAGAGCTGTCCTGTGGTTGTTTGCCAAGTGCTGCTAATGTTTGACAACTCCTGTGCCTTCCGGATCCACGTGGCCCTCCTCCTGTAATCAGCTTCAGGAGGCGTGTGGGCGATTATCCTCCTGCCTCCAGCCACCGGCTTCAAAAGCTGGCAATAAATCTCTGCATAGAAAGCCTGTCAGGGTCTGCTCCCAATCAACTCTGTGCCAGCATAATCCACTTCTCTCCTTTTGTTAATAGCAAAGCAAAATAATGGGACATGTTTGTGAAAGAAAGAAAGAAAGAAAGAAAGAAAGAAAGAAAGAGAGAGAGAGAGAGAGAGAGAGAGAGAGAAAGAAAGAAAGAAAGAAAGAAAGAAAGAAAGAAAGAAAGAAAGAAAGAAAGAAAGAAAGAAAGAAAGAAAGAAAGAAAAAGAAAGAAAAAAAAGTGGGGGTGCTGCCAGGAGAAACTCCTGCCGGTTATTGCTGAGTGGAGGGATAATGGGTCATTTGCATTTCCTCCTTTTCACTTGTATTTTATAATTTTCCTAAAATGAACAAGCATTGCTATGGTAAGGAGAAGGAGTTAAGTTTTCTGTTTTTAAATAAGCATAACATTTGTGAATATGCTGTTGGGTTTCCAGGAGGGTCCAAAAGTCTCATTTACCTGATTGGAATTCGTTCTCGATAGATCTGAGTTGCGGGGCAGGGTTGGGATGGCCAACTGCACTTAATCATCATCGAAATTTACATTTTTTAATGACCTAAATGTGAACATCTGAACTTTCAAATGGTATCATCTTTCTTTTTGCGCATTTGGTCTATAGGTGAAAGAATCTACGGATGAGCCAATCCATCTCAAAGAACTGAGTGTCTTCAAAGGGATGTGGGTGATTCAGGAGTCTTGGCATCTGGCTCCTTGGCCGATCTCACCACTGGGCGGGCCCGCTTTGCCATCTTGTTCAGAAGGATAGTGCCCAGGGCATGGAGGAGGTGTAAGGGGGAAGGTGTGGACTGAACCAAGCCCAGGGAAGTTGACTGATAAAATGCCAAACTTGAACAAAAACAGCATTCATTGTTTATCTGAAATTCAGATCGAACTGAGCATCTCTGTTTTTAGTTACTAAGTCTGGCAGCCCTGGCCCCGGTGGCTCATCCCCACTACTGTTCCTGCTCTTCAGATTAGAGCCAAACCAATGCCACAAGGATGGCCCCTTGGACTTCAGCTCTATCTCCCACTGTCCCTCCAGGACTCTGTCAAGGCCTCATCTCTGCCCCACTGTCATAAGGCCACCTACCTTTTTCACATCTGGGACATTAAGGGCTTTCTTCGTGTGAGCAACCCAACCTACTATCCCGATGTCCAATGGAAACACAACTTCTTTGTCAGGGACCACCAGGTTATCCTCAAACTTGGAGGTCGGAGTGACGTTGAGCAGCCTGGAGGCCACCTCTGGTGTGCCATTGCGGGCCCGGCACAGGAACAGACTGCAGCAGTCGGCCTGCAGCAGCTGCGCCAGCCTTTGCAGGGCCTTGTGTGCCGCCAGCTCGGCGCTGCCCGCCTCCTCCCGCACCGCCTGCAGCAGCTCCAGGCACAGGGCCGATTCCTCCTCCAGTGACAGCCCAGGGAAGGACGTGCTGGCTGTGCCCTGTGCTCCACTATGCTCTGAGGCTTCTCCCAGCAGTGCCATCCGCAGCTTCTTGTCGAAGTACTCCTTGGCAAACTGAGGGTTATCCTCCAAGTATCTCTCCACAGCCCCTTGGCTGATCTCACCCATGGCGTGGCTTGCTTTGCTGCTCTTCTTCTGAAAGGAAGACCCTCAGAGCACCACCTTAGGCAGAGTACCAATAAGGAACTACATCCTGGTTAAGGTTACTGAGAAATCCTAAATAGCACCCTGTATGACCCCCAAAAGTGGGGCAGAATGATTGCTCAGCAGAGCTTTCTGCCTGTAATTCTTGGTATGTGACAGAAGGTCCTGGCTTAGACAGGAACTCAGGAAGCACAGGATTACAGAGTTCTTCGGGACATGAAATCCCCTACCATTATTAGCTCATAAGTCCTGAGAGAATCCTCAGAGCATTTTTAGATCAGCCAGGTAAGTGGCAAGTCAAAAGTGACAATTCTAGAAAAAATAACTGTTCGTGGGCAGCTGCCTTCTGCAGCTAAGAAGAATCATCAACATATTAATAAGTTATAGTACAATAGCATCAATGAACAGCTTGATCACTCTATGATAGTGATATAAAGTGAATATAGATAGACTTCAGTTGTGTCTATTTGTTTGTTTGTATAGGAACTTTAGTGAACACTGGGGGAAATGCAAGGGTTTAATCATCAATGCAACATAAAAGTTAATATTAATCTTTCCTTTTTTGAAAAGTCCTTTGATCATTCACATTTCTTGGCCTACTTCTCTAAAACCCTCACCTTTCGATTCCTCTCACTTTAGAAAGCTGGACCTCAGAAGTGTTTTGAAGGAAAAGACCTTCGGCTTATTTCTAGAGAGGTGAAACTGGCAAAACATTTGCCTGTGATCCCAGTCTAATCAAGCCACAACATAAATAATAATCCTTGTCAAGACACATGATCACAAAAAGCAACCCACACAGCTGCTTACTGGGTTTTCTGGCTAAGTATATTAATTTGGGTTTTGTTTTCAATAGTAACAGCCAGAACTCATGCATTTTTGCTCTAAGGTACAGCCTGTTAAATCTGCTGGATAAAACCTGTCTTGTCTGTTGCTAGGATCTTTAATGTCTCAGGGGCTTCTAGCCTGGAAAGAACAGTTACCACTACTTAGTTTTGTTTAATGTTCAATTTATTAAGCTTTTACATTGATTAAGCACATTTTTCCAAATATTTAAACACTATTATGCAGCTGATAAGTCCAACTACACATTTCATGAACCGATTTCCTTGAATATTTAAATGTTGATTTCAACCTTTGTCAAGGTCTTTTATAAAACATTGCAATAAAGCTACTACAAATTTATATGACAAATTCTCTTGACTGGAAACACACATAATATGTTACAGTGATATGAAAAGTTATTGTTACACCCACATTTAAGTCCATTTCAAAATAGCAACCCTATGGGTTTCATTTACTTCTCCAAACTTAAAGCTTTACCTCTCTAGAGCAGCAGTCCCCAACCTTTTCGGCACCAGGGACCGGTGCTCCTTTGAGAATCTCATGCCTGATGATCTGGGGTGGAGCTGAGGCGGTGATGCTAGCTAGCACTGGGGAGCAGATGCAAACACAGATGAAGCTTCACTCACTCTCCCACCGCTCACTTCCTGCTATGAGGCCTGTTCCTAACAGGCCACAGACTAGTACCCATACTCAGCCCTGGGTTGGGGATTCCTGCTCTAGAGTGATAATAATCTTATTAGACAGAAAAGAAAAAGAAATCCACACAGGGTGCAGTGTCTAGGTGATGAAATGAGAGATTCTTGGTCAGAATTTGATTTTTCCTGATAGCATTTCACTGGTCTATGTCACTAGCTATGTCACTTCCTATCTTTGAATTCACTTGCTACCTTAAAGAGCTTTGTCAAATACACACCTTTTTTTGTACCTCCCACTGTCACACCCTAGTCTAGGCTCAGGAGCATCCTCCTCAGATTATTATTTACTTCATAACACCTTATTAGCATCTCATCGTAATTAGAATAATGCAGAGATTTTTCTCTTAAGAGAAAGAAGTTAAGTCAGCTGAGTCATCCCTCCTATGAGACCATCATCTTCTTATACAGTTTTGGACATTGTTTCTTCCTAGTATTTCAGTGAGACTGTAGTGCAGTTTCTACTTCTCCCAAAAGTATGTGGTATGCTCACAATTCCCTGAGTTCATCTTTTCCTCTTTAAACAGAGAAAAAAACACATATCTGTTTTATATGCAAATTTATACTTGATAAGAAAAACAAAATACCCATATATGTTAACATCTTCTACTTATAAAAATGAAAATTAATTTAAAAATGAAACATATTCTATTATAATCCACATTCTTTTGTTTTTATAATTACTTCTAGATTCATTTGCTCATTCTTTCAACACATGTCTGTTGACTGTCCATTATAAGCAAGATGCCGTACTAGCTCCTGTAGAGACTTCATGTTCCCCTTATCTGATTGTCCTCTCCTCCTAGTTACATGGAAAGATTATTCTTCTCACCTCTCCCCCATTATCACCCTCCATACAGCCATGTGACTAATTTTGACCTATAGGTTGTGGGCATAAATGTCTCTTCTAGGTAGGAACAATTAATTGCCAGTATGAAACACTTCAGCTTTGCATTCTCCCTGTTGCCATATCAGTTCCAGAGCGAGGGGCCTCCTGAATCTCAGAGTGATGATGTCATGAACAGAGACCCCTGCTGATCTGAGACAGACATACACATGAGTAAAAAATTAACCTTTGTTGTTTTTAAGCCTCTGAGATATGAGAATTGTCTGTTACCACAGTATAACTGAGTCAATCCCAACCATTACACTTCTTCTGCAAGGGACACAGGGGATAAATAAGCCTTGGTCCTAGCTTTACAAGCTCTTGTGGTGGAGTAAGAGAGGTAAGACTAGTGCATAAAAAGTCATGGAGCATAGAACAGGATATGATAAATACCAGAAGTAAGGTACATATGTATGACTATGAGAAGTCATATGCCTTAGATAAAGGACATAGATATGGAATCATACCTAGAGTGGATGGAGGTGGAGTAGAAATTGAGTATGTTCCAGGTGGTGGTAACAGCAACAGCAATAACATGGAGTGCAAAGTAACAGGGGGAATAGTGAGAGATAAATCTGGAAAGAAAGGTTGGGCACAGATTATAGGGGCCTCAAAGGCTAGCCTGAGGATTCGAACTCTGGAAAGCTTTGGGGGCAGAAAATGAAATTAGTAGGGTTCTTCTCTACAAACTTAATCTGGCGCTTGGAAGAACAAATTGGGGAAAAGAAATCCTCAACTTTTGGATACAGATAAAGAAGATATATTCATTTGGTTCATTATCAAATACTCTAAAAATGCGTATAAACATTTGACCTTGCAATTCTGCCTTTATGAATTTATCTCACAGAAATAATTAAGAATGTATGTGAATTAAAGTAGTTATAGGCATGTTCATTAAAGTATGATTATAAAAATAAAAGATAAGAAATAGCCTAGATAGTCAACAATAGGAGATTGAGTAAACAGATGGCATTATATCCATAGAATAGGAAAGTGTACATTTATCAATAATACTGCTGTAGAAAAAAAAATAATATTGCTGTAGAAGTCTATTGATATATTTGATATGAACAGATATGTATGATATTCAGTAAAGTTCAAGATAGTATTATGATTCTTCATATACACACACATATATGGAAATATATATAAATATATATATATATACCAAAATGTTAACAGTGATTATTTTCAAGTGGTGGGATTAACACATAATCTTCTTCTTTTTTGCTTACCCTATTTTTCTGAAGTAGATGCAACAAACATATATAATTTATGTAATAAAGAAATTCATTAATTTATAAACAAAGTTTTTAAGGCTATTTTCACAGACGATGGGTAAGATTACTTGGGAATGAAAAAAGAAAGGACAAATGTGAGACACAATTTCAGGCAACAATTGGCAGGACAGACAATCAATTAGAAAAAGCAAGCAAAAAAGAGCAATCATTGGTGACTACTTCAAGTATTGAATAACATATTATAGAAACAAAGATTTTTTAAGAGAAATATTAGAAGCCTGGCTTTTAGCACACACACAAACATCCCTTCTTCTTCCTGTTCTAGACTGACCCCCATCATCCCCAGTGCTCCTCTTCCCCAGGGGGGTCCTCGCAGAGTCTCTGGCCTGTGCAGACAAGCCTTTGGGTCTCTTATTAGTTGTTTAGTCATAGACACTAAAAAAGCAAAATTTTTAAAAATATGATTTTTAAAAAATTACTGAACAGTCTACTTAGAATGAATTTTTAACTCTACAAATAATTGTTGACTGTTAAACATCAATGTTTAATTTTTATGTCAGCATTTCTAGTTCATTTAAAGCATAGAGTTTTTTTTTAAAATAGAGCATTAACTGCTACAGAGAGTGAGGGAAATGTCAATATCTTAGATATTATAGATATTAACAAGCATTTATTTAGATAAAACATATCTGAAACAGTAAGTCATTGTGAAAACTTCATTCTATTTACACAAAATATTTTAAAGATATAAGCCACAAGGTAATAATAGGAAAAAAAAGTGATCATAAGAATAGCTAACATTATAGTATGTAATCTGTGCCAGGCATTCTTCTGAGACTCTTACATGTATTATCTCATTTAATTCATACAATAACTTTATGAAGTAGGTACTATTATTATCTGTGTTTTCCATGTGAGAAAGTGAAGCACAGAGAATTTAAATAATTTGCTCAAGGTCACACAGCTAGTAAATGACAGTGACCTACCTCAAAACTACCAGTTTGAATAGGATTAAATTAAAAAGTGCACTCAAGAAGCGTACAAGACATCATAGTAGCTGCTCACAGGGTAATATACAAAAAACTTTCCTTTAAAGAATTTAAAATCTAAACATATATTATGAAATGTCAAACACCAATACAAGAGTTAAATAAAAATTCTAGGAACTCTTTTTAAAAGCCTACAGATGTGCCAAAGAATGGCTTAACATCCTTAAACTTCCTGTTTAACAAGTTTACATTTATCAGTAGTATGCTATATTAATGAACACATAATATTTAATTCCTATACTGCTAAAAGTTTTCACTGAAGTTAACTATTTCTACAGAAAGTAATGCTTATATAATAGCCAAAATATATGCACATCAGGTTGAAGCACCAACAGAAAACTAAAAACTATATCCTGAATTAACTGAGTGCATTTTGGGTCATTATAATGAACTCATTCTTCAGCTCCACCTAAGCCAAATTCTTTGTTCCTACCAATTTTCATCAACAGAAAAGGCCCTTAAAGGTAAGGATGTCAGGCACATCCTGGCCCCTAACAGCAAAGGGACATTTCACCTTGCTAGACAGAATCTTTACTTGCACCTAATTAGTGGATATGACCAGGTATCTTAGAGATAATTCAGTTAGTGGGATCCATGTTATTTTCAACTAAATCAATAAAACTCACTGATGGCTTTATAACTACTGAAAAAATTAGTTTGACTCTTTGTACCTGAACATGTTGGCTGGATAACTAATCTTTTCATTGTTCCACCAATCATTTTGTCATCTTTTAAAAGTACAGTCAGAAAATAAATGCTACCCGATTTCCTGGTTTTTCATTTTTCTTGGCCTCTTTGGCAGGATATGGATGTAAATGTGTTTGTACAAAATGGAGCTGCTTGGAAATGCTTAATTTTTATAATGGTAAGGATGTTCATTTCTTGCATCAGTTCTTCTTTCAATTATGGTTAAAACACGTTTCAATATTTTCTAGGAGTTAGTGACTTATTTGCTGCTGCATTAGTTAAGATAACACTAACTTCTGTTATTACAGGTAACCCCCAAATCTAATGTTAGTTTAATCTAATGTTAGTTTATTTCTCATTAACCTAAAGTGAATCACTAGGGGGTCCAAAACTGATGTAGGCTCCACCAGCAGGCAGATGAGGAAAGAGAGAGAACCAAGACAATTGGATGTGTAGCTTTCATTAACTCTGGGAGTAACATATAGCACTTTTGTCCACATTCCATTGACCAGAACTTGGGCACATGGCCTTATAGAGCTGCAGAATGTGGGGCGGTGCCCCTGGGCAGGGTAACCTCTTCCCAACAACTCTACACCATGGAAAGAGAGTGCAAATATTTTGGTGGAAGGATGGTTAACCACCTCTGCTACATGGGCTATAAGTTGAGAAATTATATTTTAGAAAGAATGACCTCTTATCAAGTTTTTTAAAAATAAATATTTTCTGAAACTTACCTAAAATGATTAATTTCAACAAAACAAATTAAATCAATATCTACTGATTGAACACCTACTATGTACAGGTCTCTAGATAAATCCTGTGGAAAAGTTGGTAGGGGTGGATAACAAGATGAAAGAAACATGGTTTGTCTCTTCATGAAATATAGCAAGAACTGAACTTTTTCGTATATTATGCACACTCCATAAGCTGTAATTGAAAACATAATTTAACATCTAGAAAAAAAGAGAAAACTGTTTGCAAAGAGAATATTTGTTTTATTTTCTGAATTAAACATTTTTGCTGTAAGAAAGTTTGGAAAATACAAAACGGTCCAAATCAAAACAAACAAACAAACTACTTTAAATGGCCCTAATCCTATCATACAGAGGTAATCACTGTGAACACTTTTTCCATTAATATTATATCTGTGTATGTATATTTGAAATTTTATTTTATGAAGATAAATTTCAAAGCGCTGAAGTTAAAACATCAGTTGACCTGTATTCACATATTTGTAATCATGAAGAAATTCGAGAGAGAATGGCAAAATGAACTGTTATTCTTTGCTGATATCTGTGCCACCAAGGTTTATGATTTATGAGAGAGAGAGTAAGAGAGAGACAGAGAGACAGAGAGGAGAGGAGGAGGAACAGTTATTGTAGAGAGCCAGATCTGAGCCAGACCTGATTGAAGCATTGTCAAAGCCATGCTTGACTGATCAAAACATTGGCAAAGCTATGCCTGGCTGTGTAGTGATCTGCCAAAGACAGAGAAGCTAAACAGTTAACAGACAGCTGCTTCTAGTTTAGCATAGATAACCGGGTACAAACAGGCCTTGGGAAATTATTGCTGCCAGCAAGTTTCAAGTCCTGAGAAGAATACTCCCACTCCCTCCTCGACCTTCAAAAGTATATAATAAACGCACTAAGGTTGGCTTGGGGTCACTGTGTCCTACCTGGCCCCCGCTTTTATATACTGTCTCTGTGTTTTTCTCCATCCTTCCATCGCCCCCTCTCAGGTATATTAACCCTCTAGCCATGCAGGTTGCAGGCAAGTGGGGCCCCAACATGGGGCCTGAGTAAGGGGGAACTCCACCCTCCCGCTGATGGGAAGGCTCTATTCATTGTAAATGTCATTCATCCATCCAGGTGGAAGGACACTACTGGGCGGACACGTCCAACACTTACAGGTAAGTGTATGGTGAGGAGTGGATTGGTTTCACTAGGTGTAAAACATGGGGAATTCTGGATCCCAAGAGAGGATCCTTTATGTACAGATGCTTAAGGCTATGCTTAGAGCTAGAGGCTGTAAAGTAAAAAGAGAGCAATTAACAGAATTTTTATGTTTTGTGCAAGAAACTTGTCCTTGGTTCCCAGAGGAAGGAACTGTAAATAGTCAGAATTGGGAAAAAATAGGAAAGCAATTACGAAGATGTTATACCTGGGAAGGGCCTGACAAGATCCCCATTTTCACATTTTCTCTATGGTCTCTAATAAGGGATGATCTTGATACCACCCGAGAGGATCAAAGACTCCCAGGAGGGAGGTGGTGAAGAGTTGGTTACTACACTGCAAAGGACTTTGGAGGGGCATGAGGACCTTCATGCTCCTGACTGCCTTCTCCTCCTCCGCCACCATCGCCTCCTGAGTAGGAGCAAGAAATAGAGAGGGAGGCTCGCAGAGATCAGCAGGCTAGAGGAAGAAAGGACATTCAGCAATGGACTTTAACTGGCCGAGTCGGCACCCCCGGGGAAGTTACAAATACTGATGATGGGGAAATATGAATATGTGCATGACCTCTGATCTATATTTGTCTGTGTTATATGTAATATAATGGTTCAGTTAAGAATTCTAATTATGAAGGAAAGGAAAATGTATGTTTTTGGTAACAAAAAGTATAAAGTACAGAGATTTATTTTGAAGGAAATTAAAGGAAAGGTGTTTGTATTAAAATTGGTTATTTCTGAATAAGTGAGAAGAGGCAAACTGAAGGAATAAGGAAAGTAATAGAAGGTTTGTGAAGAGAAAGCTTGAGAGAAATTTTATGTGATTAAGCTAAACAAGATTGGAAATTTAAATGCCAAAAGTAAGCTAA
>CM053506.1:22157600-22268342 GCA_028627145.1 Eidolon dupreanum
CTGACTTAACAAGATTTTGTAGAAGAATGTGCAGTGATAGAGTAAAGTGTTGTCCCTACATTAGGGGCAAAAAAATATATCCCTAAATAATATGCCTGTGTTATCCTAGTGTTATTGAAGAAAATATGTAGGTGTGAATGAACAGATATACACCTATGAATGTACCTAAACAGACAGACAGACAGATAGACAGACACACACACACACACACACACACACACACACACACGCAGTAAAAAGACTGCAGGGATGTACCCCAGAAAATGAATAGTGTCCGTTTCTAGGGGGTGCTCTTAAGTTATTTTTATTCTTTTAGTTTATTTGAATTTTCTAAATTTTCTATCATATGACTATATGATTTTTTAAGAGCAAAAAGATGACAGTAAAAGTTCATTCTTAAGAGAATTGATGATCAAACATGAAACATGGGTGACTATGATAGTTTAGCAAAACTAACCAGCTATTTTTTCAACAAAGACAATGAACCTGTCCCAGAAAGCCTCCTAAAATTTCATGCCTGTGATGAAGATGTTCTTTTACCTTTGACTTGAGGTACCCACCACAGGCAGAGTGTGTGGTAAGGAAATAAGATAAGAACTCTGCACAGCACCCTCATACATGAGCTAAGAGACAGTATTGTTGGCCTGTGTAGACTAAATGACTGATTTATACGCTCTTTAGAAAGCTTTATATGGTATTAGTGGTTAAATGCAATGTTTACTCTCATTAAAAGAAAGCACAGGGCTCACAGTCAGAGATCTAACTTGGTGTTACAATTTTGCCTTTGTGGAAAAATCTATTTGACTTAAGTAGTCCTGATTCTAGGTATTCTCTCCCAGGCTGGGACTTAGAGGAGTTTGGCAGTGAGTCCAATCTGGAAGGTGATGGCCTGACTGTTATCATAGTCTCTGTACTTTTTCTGCAAATTTGAAATGTTTCCTGATTTTAAAAAGGAAATTTAAAAACCCAAAGCATTAAGCCTGCTTTGTTACTTAGACAGAGAAGTAGAGCTCGCCAAGTCTATAACAGTGTACTCTAATTTTTGTGTCCTTTAGTGTTTGTTTAACCACTCATTGACCCAAGCCAAGGTGGCTGAGCCACTGTGAGACCACAGGGAAGGTGGGCTTGGTCCCTGCCCTCAAGGAGGCTACAGTGAAGTCAGGCACTAGGAAACTTCAATACAGGGCAGCAAGATGGAAGCACCCACAAAGCTCCAGGTGACAGGAGAGTAGAGTCATCTGGGAAAGCTGCATCCAAGAGGGGTTGTGTCAGTTGTGCCTGAAAGGTTAAGGTTTCATCCAGGGGAATGGAGAAGCTGGGGCTCAATATCAGGACCAGCAAAGATGAAGGCAGGAGGGAAGGCCACGTACAGCAGGCGAAGTGTGGTTAAGCGTAAGATGTATCATCATCCCAACCTCCACCTCTCCCTGGGCATCTCATCCATTTCCATGGTTCCTTTTTGCAGATGATGCTGCAATCTACTCTTTTCAGCTCAGTTTTCTCAAACTCACCCCATAGCCCTGAGGACATCTCTGCAGCTGTCTCATAGGTATGTCAAACCTCCAATGTCCCATTCCCAAAAGGCTCCATCTCCTGTAGTCACCGACTCAAGACAGAAACCTGAGTACTAACCTTCTGCCTTCTTCTTCCTTCCTCGCCCGTCAGACAGAACTTTTAAGTTTTGCCTTAATATCTATCAAACCCACCCAAAAATCTCATTCTCACTGGCCCACTTCATCCCAGACCAGGCCATCTCTCACCTTGTAAGTCCAAACTCCCTAAAAGAGTGTGCCTGGGCTTTCTACGGCTGGGCCCTACCAACCCTTCCAGAACCATCTCTTGCTAACCATAGTCTAGTTCCTCTGCCTGTAACGTTCCTCCAGTCGGCCACATCGTTGTCTGGCTGACTGCCTCTCCTTTTCACACTCAGTTGAGATGTCATTCATACTTTTCTAAAAAGATACCCCTGTGAATGGGGACATCTATCTACAGGTGCTGCTCACATACTGACCCCACCCGACAGTGGTTATATACAAATATCACCTGATTCCAGCTGTTTCTAGCCAGTTTCTCTAGTGATTCTTCCTAGAGTACCCCTGGGGATCCCTTTGTAAATCATTTATCCTGCCCCACTTCTTCAAACAAAATGGAAGACTTCAAGGTCACTTTAAGAAACTGGGAATCCTAATTAGGTATCTCTCATCAGATCTTCCCAACAGAAAAGTAAGAAATTGGCAATGCGAGAGATGGACTTACTTTCTTATAACCTAAAAGCATACTCTTATATTTACACAGACAAGCAAACTGTCTCCTCAACCAGTCCACACTTAGTAGACACATGATGGAATTACTGGCCTTTAATCAGGGCAGGGTGGGGCAGTGGGACCAAGAACTCCTAAGGAAGTGTGAACTCATGGGAAATGACACCGGGAGGAACAGACTGACCTGAGCTAAATTGCAGTTCCATGCTTGTCCTGCTCTGTGACTTTAGGCATTTCCTCCTTCAGTAAATAAACATATGTGGGGTAACTGTGAGGACTGAATCGTGCCAGGGTCTGGGGCCATCTGAGTGCTCAATAAATGCACTCCCTTGAAGAGAAAGATAGTGTCTTGGTCATGTGGCTCGTGGTGAGGGCAGGAGGAAAAGGAAAGGTGCTTAGTAAATGTTTGTAGAATAAATGGACAGCACATTCTGGCCAGGGTGACAGTCCTCCCCACCTGTCAGTGAGGGTCACCGCCCCACCGGGGCCACGGCACACACAGGCAGGAATCCCTGGAACAGGCTGAGCTGCCCTGGCTGAGATGTCTAAGTTACTAGGATGTGTCCACCTTCTTAAAATGGCAGTCTATTATTTTATAGCAATCGGAAGAATTACACTGTTTGAAGAATGTTTAAAATATTTATAACCAAAGATAAGGAAGCCAATAATAGCTGGCAATTCTTGAGCATTTAACTGTGTATGTGCCAGATGTTGGCCCATTTATTGAACATTAGTCCCTATGACAGTCCTAGAAGATTAATACTGTTATCATGCCCATCTTTCAGGCAAGGATAGTGACGTATAGAGAGGCAGGACCACTTGCCTCTCTCACACAGTTCCTAAATGGTAGAGGTGGGCTTCAAAAGCAGAATGTTTGACACTAAAATCCTCACTCTTAACACCAAATTACCTAGCACTTTCTGGCATGTCTATCATTTCATCCTCCTTTCAGGAAAGATTTAGAGAATCTGGTCACCCAGGACTGCTGGACATCCACTGGCCAATGGACAAATGTAACCACATTCCTGGATATTTTTGTTGGGTTGAGTGGTGCACAGATAAGCAGAAAGCTCCAAGAGGCACTGTTTCCCTGGCCAGTACTCCTTGAGGGCAGGGAGCCAGCCTGAGCTTGGGGTTAGTTAGTTCTCTCAGCTGGTGGTGTGTGGGTAGGAAAATGTCCCCCATCCAAAACCTTCATATTTCATGAAGCCAGGAGTAGAGGACTGAGAAAACAAGACTTTGCTAATTTTAATGTGAGACTCAGTTCAGTCTAGACCAGATCTTTCCCTTTTTTTTTAAAATGGCCACATTCCCTCCCCTCTTTTATTTTTCATTTCTCATTCTTTTCAACTTATTTCCCAGAGCACTGAGCCTGTTTGCTCACCTGTAACACAAGCTGTTTCCTGTATGCTCAGGTCATAGCCTTTGTGGAAACAGGGAGTTTTTCTGTTTGTCGGTTTAACTGGCAGGTGTATGTGTGGGTAGTGGGGCAAGACAAAGAGGATGGAGAACTGGAAAGGACTATAGAGGTTTTATGACAAGCTCCCTCTCCCTACCTCTACTATTTTAAGGGAACAGGGCTCCTGTAGCCAACTCACCTGGCCCCCAATCTTCTGAGGTGCTGTGCAGGTCCATCCTCTCCCTGTAGCTTTGCCCAAATCCCTCTTCTAAGGCTCTGAAGCCCAAGGAAGTGTTTCTGCATTTAAACAAGAGGGGCCTGTGTGCCTGACCCCAAAGAGAACAGAGGGAAGGCCACCAGAACACAGAACTCCATAGACGCACCCTGCAGTACAACTCTGGTCATTCTGGAAGTGGAATGTGGGAGGCTTTGATCACACACAGATGTCCTACCAGGAGTAAAATACAGAGTGGTAAGACATGAAAGGTCCGTCATCTGTGCAAAAGACTTCTCACTCAAACAATCACCTGTGTCCATGCCAGCAACCAGTTTTGGTCTGAGCTTTTGGCCTACAGGTGACATGAAGCTCATTTTTTAGTGTTATCTACAGTTAAGTAGAAGTGTACCTAAAACAATTGTAAAAGGGAGAGGCACAAGGTACACATCTGGAAACCTAAGATACCCTTAAGATATATTCTATTTGATCCTTAATTCCCTGAGTGTTAATTTTTCTGTAAGAAAAAAAGTGGGGAGAAATCTCTCAAATTCTGTGGAAAACACAGAAACGCTGTAATTCAGTGAGAGAATAACTTAAAAAATCAGAAGACTGATGGCAGAACCCCAGCTTCCAGCTGATCCAGTTGGTCTGAGATGAGGCCTGGTCTTTTGATTATTTGAGAGGCATCTATGTGACCGATCTTAATTCTCAGGTGTAATCTTGTCTGAGGAGGACAAGCCTGCTAAGTAAGCCAGGGTCTTTGGTTTGCCTATGTTGGTGACACCCACCAGTTCAGCTAATCCCAGCTTTCCTGGTCCCCACTTGAGGTGACATGCCACAGGCTTACATATTTTTTGATCAAGTGCCACAGGCTTGAAACAGTTCTAGCCTGTTAGTCACAAAACAAATCAAAGAAATAGGCAAAAATTCCAAAACGTATTACACATAGAAATAAATTATTAAGAGGCTTTTGTGTTAAAAGAAAAAAAAATGATATTGCTTACACAGGATGCAGGTCTCCCTCCCCAATGCCCCCCCCCCACACACACACACACTAATAAAACCCTGTGTGGCAGACTGGTCTGAGGAAACCTCCAGAAAAGCCCACCTCTGCAAACAGGCTGAAGGACAGACCCAGGGAGGCGTCCCCTGGTCAGACTGTGTTCGCCTCCAGAGCTTGAAGTCTTCCCTCGAGTGACTTCTCATTCCCCCCTGACTCCCTACCCTCCCATCCACTTCTGGCCACTGCACAGGTCTCTCTTTGTGGTTTGTAAGGAGCTTGCTCAGGGTGCCCTACACTCCCTCCTAGTGCTCAGATTGTTTTCGTGGTCGCGCGACCTCTGTAGGGGAAAAGAGGGGCAAAGAACCAGCCTCCGCAGACCCTAAGGGAAGCTGAGCTCCGAGCGAGGTTCATACCTTCCCGTAGGGGCACACAGACCTGTACCCTTTTCCTGCCCGTTCCCGTGGGGCGCAGAAAACCTAACACACGCGATAACAACCAGAACCGCCGGCCACTGTCCTACAGCCCGGCCTTCGCCCAGGGTGAATCTCGGCGCGCAAATCCTGACGCAGCGCAGCAAACAGGCCAACCGACCAGCGCCCGCGGGACTGGAGTAGACCCGATCCAATGTCATGAGCTGTCTGAAGAACCTTTTTTAGACCGTGGACCACCCTCCCCAACTCCCTCCCCCACGATCCCAGTGACAACTATGGGCACGCTGCCCGGAATAAAGCTCATGGGCCCAGCTCATGCGGAACATTTCGGGTGCCCAAGATATTCTGAAACCACTCGTCATCCAAGTCTCCTAGGGTAAGATCCTGTGGTCTAGTCTAATCCTTCCGTCTTGCATTTGGAAAATTGAGGCTCCAGGAGGAGAAGTCACAATCTCCCTAGAGGCAGCACTGAGTCTGCGGTCCCTGGTTCTCCAATGCCTTTTCTCCCTGGCCCGTCCACACGCACCTGCCCGCGGGTTCTGAATCCTTGCTCAGCCCTCACTGAATCTGCTAAGCACGATCTCAGCTCCTCGCACTAAGGGTGGGATATCCTGAACGACTTATTTCTCTGTGTGCTTCTGCTTCCTCATCTGTAAAGTAGGTGATAAGAGGACTGTCGCACCCAGCGAGAAAGCAGAATTCAATATAACGTGATTAGCTACTCCGGATCCCCGAAGTATTGGCTGGCTGGCTGTTAAGCCCCCCGTTATTTCCTTAACTTTGCAATAAAGAGTTAGTGCACGATACAGACATTTTGGGAACTTCACTTACATATTTTTGGAGGTCGTTTGTGGGACCTACACTGCAAGGTTGCAGTGAAATATGAGATAAAATTTCACAGCGCTGGGCACAGTGTCTGACACAGCAGTTAAGTGCAACAAATGGCCTATTACTGCTGTTGTTAATCCTCATCCCAGGTTACCGTTTCCTTCGGATCCCCGCCTGCCAGCCCGCCCAGGACACCTGCGCGGAGCTCACCTGGTCGGTGCCGGGAAGGCGCTGCGGGACAACGTGGAAGAAGACGCAGAGGGGCAGCGCAGCGAGCGCGGAGTAGCCCCAGATGAGCGCGAGCATTGCGGCCCGCGCCCTCCGCCCCGGGCCTCGCACACCGCGCTGCAGGCGCACGATGCACACCATGCGCTCAAGGCTGACGGCCGCCAGCGTGAGGATGGTGACGCTGCCGCTCAGGCTCATTACGTAGAAGAGCAGGTGGCAGGCGACCGGGCCCAGCACCCAAGCCTCCGTCCAGCGCACGGCCAGCACCAGCGGGATGGCGCTGGTGAAGAGCAGGTCCGCGCAGAATAAGTTGAGCACCAGGCAGGCGGTGGTGCCGCGACGCCGTCGGCGCGCCAGCAGCACCAAGGCGCCCACGTTGCCCAGCAGCGACACCACAAAGATGAGCGCCAGCACGATGGTCTCCACGGCGCTCAGAACCAGCCGGTGGTCGCCCTTGACTTCGGAGAAGAAGGGGAAGCGGGTGCGGTTGGCCTGCTCCAGGCTGCGCTGGAGCCTGGTGCCCGCCGCCTGCGCGCACTCAGGGGACATGCCCGGCGGCCGGCGGCCCGCAGCTGTCTGCGAGAGCGCTCATCTGGGAGGCGACTGAGCGCCAAGGCAGGGAAAGAGGGAGGGAAGCGGTTGCGACATCTCCCCTCTAAACCTCCTCCCGCCGGGGGTGCGCCGGCGCTGGGCGTAGCGAGCTGAACCCGGGGCGCGCGGGAACGAGGAAGTGCAGAGCGACATAGGCTGGAAACACCCGGGCTGGGCGAGAGGCGGTTGCCTAGGCAGAGGCTTCCCTCCCTCCAGCAGATTTGGGAGCGCTGAAGGGGTCGGGAAACCCCACCCAGTGTACGCTCGGAACTTTCTCGGGCCCCACTCCCAGCCTTTTTTCATCCTCCAGTGGCACCTGGTGTGCGACCTTTAATCCCCAATTCAGTTAAAATTGATTTAGGAGTGTCAGAGCTGGACTTTAGAGATAGTTGTAACTTGTGCTGTTATAATCTTCTTCACCAAAGAAGCCCCATGTGTCTGGGGTAAATCCTAAAGCACCTTGCAATTGGCCCCGATCTTTTTTTTTTTTTTTTTTTTTGGAGGTGGGGAAGGGGTAGGGAGAGAACTTTGGTTTTATCATTGTTTAATAACATATGACTTTGGGTGGATTGTTTCATCTCTCTGTGCCCCATTATAAAATTTTGATAATAATACTGCTTTGGGTGACTATAAGGTTAATATAAAGAGATTAACACAATACTTTTCACACCGTAATTGGCCATAAAGTGTCATCAGTCAGTTACTGTAACTGAAGCTCATGCACATTTTGCATTCTAAGCAATGATATAAAATGCTGTCTTGTAAAACGAGTGGGCCTCTCAAAAAAAACTTGAGTAAACTCGACACCCCAGAAAGACAGACATTTCAAAGCTTTCAGTGAATGTGTCTTAGGCACCACAGTTTTACAAACAGTGGGCAATCAAATCCCTTTTCAAATGAGGAAACTGAGCCATTAGCAAGAGGTGCTTTGTCTAAGGTAGCCCCTGGTTAGTAAAAAAAAAGCCAGTTTCCCTACCCTTGACCCACATGTTTCCACCACACACCTGCTGTCTGAGTTTTTTGTTGCCATTGTTGTAGTAAATTAGGAAGTCAGAGAATGCAAAGTGTGACTGTGGCCATTGACCCAGGGACCACTTCCCTGACTAGCTACCCTCCCACCACCCAAGCTCTCACTTTCTCTCTCCTTTGTCATACTACCAGGCCTCTCCCAGCTGCCTATTCTGTTTTGTGATTGTTTTTGTATATTTATGAAGGGTACAGCATGGTAGTCTGAGTGCTCTTTGGGGAGGGGGTGCATTTGTGTCTGCTTATCACCGTGTCATGTAGGTCTCATTGACGATGTGACCTCTGACCTGAGGGGCAGATTGCTTATCAATGGAAGATGCTTGACTTGAAGACTCGAACCTTGACTAAGTTCAAGTTGTAAAACAACCAGTTTCCTACCTGACACAGATGAAAGAAAGGGCATGACGTTGAAATAAAGGGAACTCAGATGGAATCTGCCAGTCAGATTGAGGTCAGGGGACATGAGCTTTTGTGTGAGGGAAAAGAGAACAGTGTACATGTGCTAGAGGGAGAGAATAAGGGTGGGAGGATTCCATTATCCCAGGCTGATGCACCATGGGGACAGGAAGAGGTTTCCCCAGAGTGGACAATCAGGGCAAGGTCTCTGGACTAGAAGGCCTTCTCCACTGTTACCCTCCAGGGTTCTTCCAGTGGCAAAATGGTGGATGCAGAAATTCCCAAACTTTCTCCTTTCCACCACCTTCATGGCACCCCTAGGCCAAAAAAATACCTAACAGTTCCATTTATTAATCTACTGGGTCCAAATGACTTAATAAGACTTTACATCCTAATAACTTAGTGGCCATCTGAGAAAACACTGAATATGAATTGAAACACAAAAATTTTGTTTCATTCTTAAATAACCATAGTGACTTTCTAATGGGGTGGTGCGCCTGTCGAGCTTTACAATTTTGGGGATCAGATAGGGCACTGCCACTCAGGTTTCCTGCTCCACACTGATTCTCATTGTATCTGCTTCTTATCACAACAACCCCTGAAAGCCCAGCTTTGTAAATAATGGGCTTAATGTTGAAACCGTGAATGACCTAGAGCTAGCCATTCATGTGGAGTCCCATGGATGTTGAGTGGTGTGTTGTTTCCCTGGGCACCAAGCACACCTGAGCACAGTGGCTAAGAGCACGAGCTTGGAAACTCACCTGCCCAGATCCGAATCCTGGCTGTACAACTCATTGTGTGACCTTGGGCAAGTTACTTTAGCTTCTAGCTCTTCAGTCTTTACATATATGAAAAGGGTATAATAATAATACCAACCTCACAAGGTTTGGGGTGGGAGGGATTAAATGAAATTCCTGCATGTAAAGCACTTAGCACAATAGTCATTGAGTGGACACTGGGGCAAGTTCAGCGCTCAACACTGTATGTGGATTTGAGGAACAACAAACCACACGGCCCCATTTGCAGAGACAACCTCAGGTCATGAAATTATTATTAGAACTCTCAGTCTCAAATTGCCCTGGTTTAGAGGATAAATTATATGGTCATCCTACTTTTGGATTTATTAACTCATTCAGCACTCCTACAAGTTGTAGGCTCTGGGATTCAAATCCAGGCAGCGTCACTCCAACGTGCCTGCTCTTAACCACACACGCACTGCTGCAGAGACATTTGGTAATAACTGGAGATATTTTTGGTTGTCACAACTGGGGGATTGCTGCTGGCATTCAGTGAGTAAGAGAGAGGTCAGGGCTGTTGCTGAACAACCTACATACATAGGAGAGCCCTCGCCCCCAACAACAAAGAATTAGCCATCCCAAAATGCTGATAGAGCTGAGGCTGAGAAATCTTGTACTAGAGGCTATGCCCTCTTGCGACCTCACCAGACTTTTTCTCTTACTATCATTCTCTGTTGTGAATTCCCACCAAGTGGCAAAAGCCAGAAATGTTATTTTCCAGGTAGGGATTTCACTGAAAACTCTGTATCCTTTAACCAACCTGCAGGAGAGGCTCAGTGTCATGCTCTGGCCTCGGGTGTGCACAGCTGCCAAATCCCCTTGGTCCATGGGACTGGGTACAGTCATCAGGATGGACCTCACGTGTTCCTCAGAGATGAGATGGCAGGAAACCATAGACTGAACCCTAGTGAGAGTTGTGTTTATTGCTCATGGTCATTAATTACTATTATAATCACCCTTCTTTGCCTCTTTCACTTTTAGATAAAATTGTGGACACGGAGATAAGGATCTACCAAGTGTACATATAGACAGGCTAGTTTCTGAGCTAAAGGAAAGGCTACATGGAGAGGTGACTTCTGTGGCTGTTTATTTTATATTTTTAACCAAACAGGAGGAGGGGACTTTTTCTGTATGTGGTTTTCTTATTTTTCCTCTGGAAAAAATTTATAAAGTTTGTATGCAAATGCTTACTGGCCCATTGCTTCCTCTTCAAAGCTCTCTATAAGTAGTCTATCATCATCATCATCTCTCTCTCTCTCTCTCTCTCTCTCTCTCTCTCTCTCTCTTTCCATGGCCCCTCAGGTTTGAGACATAAGTCCTTGCAGAGATCAGAGTATCTCCTTGCAAAATTAAGATCTGTTCTAGAGCAGAATCATAGGGTATTCATACCTGTGTAAAGGTTTGAAGTCCTCTTTCTACCTCTGGACTCCTGCTCCTCCATCTTGTCAAGGTGAGTCCCCACAATATCCCCAGGACAATTGCTCTGAGCATTTAAAGCGGAGTAACCCCCTCAGCCATGCCAGTGGGGTAAAGGGAAGGCTTCTTGTACTCCTTCTTCAAGGAGGCCCAAGTGTTCCCAAGTAAACAGGCATTGAGCGGAATTCTAGCACACGCGACAGTGAGGAGACTTGGGAGAGCCTGGGGAAGGGCAAGTGGTTTCATGTGCCTTCGACCTGTAATCATCTTTAGTGTCCATAGCATACCTATCTGCTAAAAGAAAGAAATCCAAGCAGAAACTGGAAAACAAAAAAGCTAAACCAAATAGAAAAAGTAATCAGCCACCTCGTTGTCAAGTATTCACATACCAGGGGCCCAGGACAGGGATCTTCAGATGATATTTGGTGTCCCAGCCACAGCTAGTACATGCAATGCTTTAAATAAGTTAGAAAAAAAGTGCCGGCTCTGAACAGTTAAGAACTTCCCTCAGTATAGATGCAGCTTAGGCTCTGGGCTTGGCAAGCAGGGCTTGGCTGTGTTTCAGCCCCCTCAAGAGGGTGTCCTTTGCAGGGAGCAATCTGCATGTCAATTTGCTGTAGCTCTGCCTCATGGTTTGTGGGCTTGTGGCTGTGAGGGCCCTTCTCAGTGGTTCTTCTACCCACTTGGTGGTTTCTGCTGAAGCCCTTGAAACAACTCCCTCTACGCTCTATCACACTGAGGGCTGTGACTGGGCAAGAGTATGTCCCACCACGCCAGTCATTTGCCTGGGGAATTTCTCAGCTCACTGTTGTGGATATGTCACCTGAAGAGATGATGAGAGAACAAGGGTCCGCCTTGCAGCAACCGTGAAGGCTCAGCTGTGCACAGAGGGGCTGGCACCTTTGTGTTGGCAGCCAGGCCTGCCCACCATGGTTGGAGTCCTAGTGTGACTAAAGTTAATTTCCTGAGGCAGATAAAGGGGGTGGGGCTAGCCCTAAAGAAGCCCTTGCTTCCTTCGGGGGGTCTTAGGAGCCGATAAGTCAAGGAGGGGTCAGTGGCCACCTCCAAAGTAACTTTAGGGAAAAGGAAAAGTAAGAAGCAAGTGGACTAGCAGGATAGGGGAGAAAAATAACAGTAATATTAATAATAATAATAGCAATCAAACGTTTGTATGGTAATTACCATATTCCAGGCACTGTTTTAAGCACTTACTTATATTAACTTATTTAATGTTTGTAATCCTATGAAGTAGTTTGGTGGTTATAAAATAGAACTGCAAACTTTTTGACACTCCTTCCTTCAAAAGATGGAGGCTAATTCTTATCTCCTTGCCTGCAGGCTGGACTTATGTTCATCTGATGAGTGAATGTAGCAGAAGTGATGTGATGTGACTTCACAGGCTAGGTCATACAAAGGATATAGCTTCTATCTGGCTCTCTCTCTGGTATCACTTGGAGGTAACTACCATGTTGTGAGGACACAAAAGCATCCCACTTAGGAAGAAACTGGGGCTCCTACCAACTGCTAGCTAGCACCAACTTGCCGGCCCGATGAGTAAGCCATGCTCGAAACAAATCTTCCAGCCCCGACTGAGCCTTCAGATGGCTACAGACCTATCCCCATCTGACTGAACCTCTTGAGAAATCTTATGACAATCACCAAGCTGGGCTGCTCCCAAATATCTGACCTACAGGAACCGAGAGAATAAATGTTATTGTTATTTTAACTCACTAAGTGCTGGAGTAATTTGTTCCACAGCAAAAGGTAATGAATGCAAGTGAGTACTTTTGTTATCTGCATTTTACAGATATGGAAACATGGCATAGGGATGTCATGGGCTTTGCCTCAGGTCCTGGTACATGTGATCTGAAACAGGTGGTTTGGCTCCCGGCCCCGTGCTCTTCATCCCCACAGTGAGCCTATGGACCCAGAATCAGGAGACAAGACTAAGGGTCCTCAGCAGCAGTCCCTACAGGTGATTGCTCTTGAGTCCTGCCCATTTTATCAGAGGGTCTTGTCTTTCTGTCCAAACTGGGGGTTACCAGGAACCTTTCCAATACATTTATTTCCTGCTTAAATCGTCCAGAATTAACTCCTTTTGTCTGTCACCAAAAGGCCTAAATCAATGGAGGACCCATTGTTATTTTAAAGATGGTCTTATTTTAATGGCAATCAGATTGCCTCTAAGACAGGAGCTTAGACTCATCAAAGAGATCTTGGTAAGCACTTCTTCTGTTCTCCCAAGGAGAGATGCAATCAAAGCTTTCAAATACAAATTTTTAAACTCAGAAAGGAAATCAGTGTGGGGATGGTTCATTTCTGCTTAAGTGGCAGCTTTTCTCTGTGGTCCCATCTTGGCCAGGAGCCATACTGGCCAGCCTAGTAAGGAAAGCAGCCCACTCAACACACCCACAGAGTGCATACTGCATGCCAGACACCAGGCCCAGCCCTAGAAACATGAAGACAGGAGATGAGTGACGCCAGCACAGGCCCAGAAGAACCTTCTGCAGTAAAAGTTGTGACTTCACTGAAATTCTGTATATCCCAAGGAGACCATTGGCCAAGGTCGTACATAGTATGTTGCATGATTTTTCTTGCATCACTTTTTTTTTCTATTTTATCCATTCTGTGTTTCTGATGACAAAACAGGGAGATTTAGAAAATGCAAGAATCAATTCAGAGAAAATAAATATAACCATTATTTTCCATCAGAGATAATCCCGTGGGATATTGCTGTATAGTCTTCCAGTGTTTTTAATGTGCATCTACAGTTGTCTGTAGGCATATGGATATTTTATAAATTAAGGGTTATGGTTTACATACTACTTTGTAATGTGCATTAAAAACTTTTTTTCTGAGACACTGCTTTTCCATTCCCCCGATGCACATGACTGCCCCAGGCTTTAGTTAGCCCATCTCTCACTGCTGCAGGTTTGTCTGTAAAGGAAGGACACACCTTTAAAAGACACTGTTTCCAGCAATGGCTCCCAGGGGCCAATCCTCACTTTAGCTTCTACTGGTCTAAAGAGAAGTGAGAAAAATAGAGACCACATAGGTTTTCACAAGATTAAATATATCCACTTTTAATTGCAAGATTATGTCCTGTCTGCTTCTTTGTTAAACTTCTTTTTCTTTTAGAACAGCGTGTTTGTGGTGGTCATTAAAAATATATATATATATCCTATGTAAAAAAAGTTGGCAATCCTAAGTGACTTATTGAGATTTATAATAGAAAAAAATTATCCTGACCCGTGTAGTCCTGAAGACAATGAACTCTTCTCAAGTCCTCAAGGAGAACTCAATCAAGGCACGCCAGTCCAGCTCCTGGCAATGATAAGGATGCATGGATTGATGCAAGAAAAAACAGCTAAATTTAAAAACCCTCTCCCATTCATGCTCTTATCTCATCCTGAGGACAGCTCTCCAAAATAGGTAGTAGTCTCCCATTTTACAGATGAAGCAGCAGAAGTGTTCAAGATGGCAAAGGAAGAGGGTCCAGCTCACATGGCTTTTTAGGCCTCAATCTAGCAGACACCATCCTGGTGAAACATGGAGGGGCTCTGCTCTGAGCTGGAGCTTTGAGGTGACTCTGGGTCTCACAAAGAGTACAGATGTGCAGCTGCAGAATCAAACTTGATGGAACAGTCTGGAATTCCAGTCCAGGAGCCACAAAGCTACAATCCATGTAAGTAGTCAGAAACCCAGGCCTGGGGGTCGCTGTTACTCCTGCTGGGTCCTTTGTTCTTGAGGCTGCGTGCTTAACCACTCTTCTGCTGCCGGCTGGGGTGCAGACTCCGGGGAGAGTCCTGGGCATGTGCCCCATAAGCCTAACAATTAACATGTGCAGGAGATGCCTGGTTACCTGGGTGGCAGCCTACAAGGTTTGATTCTTAGTTTCCTGTAGTTCACTGGCTGTGTTTCCTTGGACATTATTTTTCTAGACCTCTGTCTTCTCACCTATAAAATGGAACAAATAATATCTCCCTCACAGGCTTGTGTAGGATAATGGATGTCATACCTCAGTGCCTAACACATAGCAAGGACTTTAAAAAGTGCAAGATTGTGTTATTGTTTCAGCACCCAGCACATAGTGGATGCTTAAAAACTTTTTAATAATTGAGTAATTATAGAGATGAATGAATGAAAAAAATTTGTTGAGGTTTCATGTTCCTCCAGATATCTCTCTCTGCTATCTAAGGCATGGTCCTTTGGGAACCCGCTGTGAAAATGTAGGGACAGCCAAGAGGGGAGGAGCGAGCCATCAGTATACTAGTATTCTCCCCAACACCCACACCCCCAAACATACACACACAGATAGAGAGAATTAAAAAGCAAGGCTAGAGGAAATAGTACACAAAAGAAGTGAATTTTGAGAGGATAATTGGTATAAGACATGATCTGAGCATGGAGTCCTTCCTTTCTTGGGAAATAGTAGCCCAGGTGATGTAGGTCCCAAAAGGGAAAAAAGACATGTCAAAGGAAAGGAGAGTCTTGTGAGGGCCCAAGGCACCAAAGCCTGGACCCTGCTGAGGAGCTGGGAAGACAAAGGGGGCCCTGAATGGTGCATTCAGTGGTCCGTTTCCTCTGTGCTGCACGTGTTCACCAGCCAGCAGCCAATGGGCAGCCTCCCGGGATGCGCTCCAGGGGATGATGAAAGCACCACCAGAGCCCTTGAAGCCTAGGGAGCTGAGTTGAGCATACTGTAATGAGAGGGTGCTGGACCCACTCAAGAGCTGGGCTCAGGAGCTGTGTGCCTCTGGTCACAGCCCTTGACTTCTTGAGCCTCAACTCCTTCTCTCAAAAATGAAAATGTTGAACAAAATAAGGTCTAGAAAACCTTCCAGGCAGGGTCTAGTGGAAGAATCTGGGGTGGGGTGGGAAGTAGGGTGGGAGTGGAAGGAGTTTGTCCTTGAAAAGGTGCTCCACACTGCCCCCTTGTGGCATTTGGCTACAGTGACCATTGTCCCTCAAAGCTCAGGTGTCCATCCATCCATCTTATCCATCCACCCATGCATCTCTCCTTTCCATTCCAAAACAATGATAAACACAGACAGTTCCATAGCAAATGATGTATTGTCTCTGTCCTAAAGGGAAACTCACAGAACAGATAAATACGGGACCATCAAGTAAATATTCCAAAGGGGTCATGGAGATAGGTGAGGATAGTAGCTGCCTTTCCTGAGAGACCCAAGCAGAACTCACAGAGGAGCTGGCTGGTCATTCAACAGACAAGCACTGAGTGACATATGGAAATGAGCTGGGGTGGGAGTGAGGGCAAGTGCAAACACAGACGGTGTACGGAAATCACTAGAAAAGGAAGAGAAGTGGAAAAGTTGAGGAAGACGATAATCGTTCTTTATTCATAGGTTCACTTCCCCTTGTCTAGGCCTATGGGGACTCTGTAAAGCACTGTCACCTGGAAATGTGGGGCAGGGACTGCTATGGAGCATCACCCTTAATCTGCTTTCTAGCCTTTTCTAAAGGAACAACTCAACAGGGCAGTTTCTCAACTCTCTCCTGCAAAATGGGGTTTCATCTGGGACAAGACTAAAACCTAATGCTTTAAAAAAAAGTTACTTCTGTACTGCATCCTAAGTTTGGTGGCTGAATTCAGCTTCAGGGCCATGTAATAGACCTTTGTTTCTGAAAAGGGAAAACCAGAGCTGAATCATAAAGGTAGAGGATGTGACAAATCAGAGCCAACTTCTCTGTTGTATTAGGAAACAGTGTTTTCCCCACAGGCCTGGTCTGTCTCTGCGAAGTGTGTCAGCTTTTCATTTTGGAGGAAAGGGGCGAAAGAGACTTGGATCCACGTCTGGGGGGCAATGACGACCTGAAGTAGAAGAGCCACACAGAGCAGTAGTGACCAGAAGGTACTTGGAGCTGTGGTCTGAACTCAGAGAGGCTAAATGACACCCAAATGAGATTGGGCGGCTGCCACTGGTGGGGGCTTGCATGATGATTCTTTGGATTTTTAAAGATGAAAGCACTCTGGAAATGGGACCTTGAGACATGGATCATGTGCCTACTTCGTATGCATACACACAATATAGAAATGCTGCTGAGGGATGTAGATACACTTCATAGCTGTCCTTTTGAAACCCATTCTGCATCTGGGAAATTTCCAACACCATGGGTTCTGCCCCGCCCCCCCCCCCCAGGGTTAAAGGCTTATACTGGCTTTCCCAACCCCCTTGCAACAATGCTTATACCCTAGGCTTAGCCAATCAGACACCCATGACAGACTTGGCCTCTAGGAGAGAACATGAGGAAGCTGGGGCTGCATAGAATCTGTTTTGGGGTAAGGGTTTAGGGCACAGTGTGGGTTTTGGCATCCAGTGGCCAACACCAATGGTGCCCTGGGATGGTGACCGCGGACACTCCACTTGAGCAGCACCCACAGTGAGAACATTGTTCTGGACTGTGAGATCTCCAAGACCAATTCTCTGACCTTCTGCTTGGAGATCCTGTGGTTTAAATAATGCCCTGTTCTGTTTAATCCAATACATTGAGTGTCCATGAATTTTGCTCCTCCTGTGCTAATGTTTTTCTTAACCTCAGAGTCCTCTGGCCTGGCTTCATCGGAGTCCCAACCCACTGGAAAAACGAGCAGCCTTAATTGAGTATTTTTTGAGTGCAGGCACAGTATCCTTTCTTTCTATAACCAATGCAAGAATGAGGTTATAAGGCCTGGCTAACTTTCTCCTAGTTTACTTTCCTTCTCACCAAACAGCGTTGCAAAATCAGCCGTTTTTGTCCTGCCAACCACTTCACTTACCCTTTCTCCTCCTCTCTTGCAGTTCCTGCTCTTTCTAACAATTGTCGACGCAGTGTTTTTATCACAGCCCAGCATTGCCTGGCACTGAAGAGGAACCCTTAGGGAGTAAGTAAGTATATCAGAAAGGGGGGGATCGGTGACTCCCATGCCGGGGAGATGGGGAGGCAGGTCCTGCTGCTAGCTGCCTCTGCCTGGCCATAAATTAAGAAATAGCAACTCCCAGTGGAAGCTGCTGACACAGCGCTTTCTCTTTTCTCACAACTTGTATTATAAGAATTTATTCTCTATATTTTTATGCATGGAGCAGTCATTTTCTTTTTTGTGAGGGGGAAGTGGGCGAATGAGAGTTTCTGAATGCAGTTTTTCCTAACTCCTTAAAAATAACAGGTGGCACTTATCGACTCTCATTATGTGACAAGCATTTTATGGTCATTGACTCATGTAAATCTCGCAACAATTTATGTAGAAGGTGAGCAGCACCTTATTATTAATATCTTCATTTTAGACGTTAGAAAACTGAGATGGGAGAGTATAATTGTTGGAAGTCTTTTGGTTACAACAGACAGGAATACAACCTGAAATTAAACAAACAAAAAAGAATGAGGAGGAGGGAGAGAAGGAGTTGGAAGGGAGTAGGGGGAGGGGAGGAGAAGCAGAGGGAGAGGAGTAGACTAGAGAAAGGGAAAAAAGAAATGCACTGACTCAGATGAGCAAAAAGTCCAGTAGGGGGTTCTAGCTTTAGCCACACCAGGATCCAAGTACCCAAACAACGTGTTCCGGCATCTGTCTTTGCCTCCCGACTCTTTCTGGCCTCATTTCGGCCATCTGTCAGTCCTGAAGGCCGCAGAAGCTCTTGCCTGCCCCCTACCAACTCAGCAAACTCTTTTCTAACACTTTGGCAGAATTCTCCAGGATGGTTCTCATTGAAGCTGCACTGAGATTGAGGGAGGGCACGTCCCACAGAGAAAGACAAAGTGCAGAGACCCAAGATGAAGACAGGAGAAGGGACTTTGGGTAGGTTGAAACACTAGGGGGGTCCATAATAGGAGATTAAGTAAAGTGGAAGTGGACATGCAAATTCAAAGCCAGGTGTGACTTCAGCCTCTGCTGTGACTTCATCTGAGGTCCCTGAATGACCCAGGAGATCTGGGCTTTTGTTCTGGTTTTGTCACTAATTACCTGGGACGACCTTACAGATTTAACCACTTAGAGCTTACTTTTCCTATTTACAAAATAGAAATAATATCAGTCCAATCTCCCTCACTGAGTTGTTGTAGAAGTCAAATTAGACCTTGAATTAAAAAGCACTTAGAAGAATTAAACAAGACGCTATGTTACTCCTCTGTAGCTCTTCATTTGTTTGTTAAAATTAACTTAGAACCCTTTGTATTTTCCTAAGTCTCTTTCTTGCTTTCCTCTTTAAAAATTCATTACAAAAGTAATACAGGCTATAAGCAATTTTAAAATATAGAGAAGAAAAGATAAAATAAAACTGACCTATAATCCTATCAGCTTTAAATAACTATTATTAACAGTTTGAATCACTTCTTTATTATTCCTTTTTCTGTGTGCATGGACACATGTAAGGTGTCTAAAATAAAAATGGAATGTTATAATACTCTTTAAAACTCACTTTCTCCCCATAAATAACATTGCAAACATATTAGATGACATTAAATCTTTTTTTACATCATCAATTTCATGACATAATGGTCTTCCATTGTTTAACAAAACCTCTTTTATTAGGCATTTGAATTTTTTCTAATTTTTCCCTTTTTGCAAAAAATACCCCAGAACCCACCCTAATAACTAAGTATTTGCCCATATTCATGACTATTTCCTTAGAAATTTTTCTAGATATGGAATTTCTGGGTCAAAGATTTTGCAAAATTCTATTGCATATCTAGAAAGTTTGCACCAAATTACACTCTCATGAGCAGTAGACATATGTCCATTTCTGCGTCAGTTATTATAGTAGGTGTTATCTTGTTTTAAAATGTTTATAACTTTGATATCCTTTTTCTTTTAACTTTAGATTCATGATTTCTTCCCCTTAATCACTTTATGCTGATGACACCTCTACTACCTGCTTGGGAAAACCTATAAAACTTGCAGCCCTAGGAGTAAGAAGACCAACTTTTCACACCCACACCCACATTTAGAAGCTGCGTGACTTTTGGTAAGTATTGTAATTTCACTGAGCACCAGTGTCCATGTCTGTAAAATAAAGTTCTAGTCCTGACTCTGGTCTACCTGCCTGACAGGCTACAAATGAGAAGTGGATGTGAAGGTTCTTTTTTGAGAAGGAAGCCCTTGCACACACACCAGGGATGCTCCTCACTTGCTCATTTAACTTTGTCCGCTGTGGTGGCCTGTCTCCCAGACGTCCCCGATGAAGGATGCTCCCTGATATTCATTCTCTTCTATGTGGTCCTCTACCCTTGAATCTGAGCTGGTCCTCTGCCCCATTTTTGAGTAGTAGAATAGAGTGGAAGTGACACTGTGTGACTTCTGAGGCTAAGCCACAAGACTCTCTGACTGAAACTGTATAAGAGTCTACAAGGGCGAATCACCCAGCTGGCCCTGTCAATCACAAAAACATGAGAGGTAGTAATAAATTTTTGTTTTAAGCAACAGAGTTTTGGTCTGTGTTGTTACACAGTAAAGGGTGAGCAAAACACCTGCCAAATCTTCTTCTAGTACCCTGAGTATGGGCGCAAGTCCAAATCTTAGTGGTTAAAAGTTGTTGTCTTTGAAACAAGATGACCTGGTTCTCCAATTTTGTCACCGCCCTCTTAACAGCTATATGATCTTGGGTAAATTATTAGATGCTCTGAGCCTTAATATGTCGATCAGTAAAATGGGCATAATACTACCTGCCTCAAGACTACTCTATATTTTTTACCTACTGCCTTAGCTGTCATCACTGTGAAGTATTCTCTGGGCAGGCAAGGGACTCAACACTTCCATTCTGGGATATATGGTTTTGTTAAAGTCTTAAAGCCAGACTGAAGGTATATAAATGGGTTTCCAGAAGTCAGTTTCCTTAAAGAAATCTTTACATATGTTGATGTCACTGATCAAATATTTACTTTATTTATGGTCACATTCTTAAAGTCTGTTGTGTAGTCTCCTTTGCACCCACGTTTGTTTAAAGGTTGAATCATACTTGTTGTTCCTCCATGATTCTACTGGAAATTCTAAAGATAAGTGCCACGTATTTCTTAAAGACAGTCAAATCATTGAAATTCTTGTTTCCAAAAGGCCCTCATATTAACTTGCTCTAAAAACATTTATTGAGGGGGTGGTTCCATAGTGTGGTGGTTAGCACGTCTGCTTTATACGCAGAAGGTCCTGGGTTTGCACCCCAGGTGGAACCACGGACCATACCCCAGGTGCACTGAGTGCACAACATGAGGAGGAGATGCTCCGCCTTCAGAGATCCAGTTCTTAAGGGGAAATGGCAACATCCATAGGTTACGGGTGGAAGTCATGGTGGTGGTGGTGGGGTAGGGTGGGGTGAGGTGGGGGGGAATTGAAGAGGGAAAAAATAAAATAAAATAAAATAAAATAAAATAAAATAAAATAAAATAAAATAAAATAAAATAAAATAAAATAAAATAAAATAAAATAAAATAAAATAAAATAAAATAAAATAAAAAATAAAAGCATTTATTCTGGCACCTAGTCTGTGCCGGACCCCAGTCTAGGCATGAGAGGTGGGAAAGGAAGATAACCTCTGACCTTAAGAAATTTATGGTCTGTTGGGGCTGGGTGGATGAGGGGAGAGAGTGGCAGGCAAATGAAAGATTATTATATTACTCAGAGAAAAGGGCTGTGGAAGAGGGAGGCATAAGAATCAAGGAAGCGCAAAGAAAAACGTGTCCTGCCATATCTTTAACCAGGCTCCCAGTCTGTTAAGGACATGAGCTGGAGCAGCAGACTCCCACCCAGCAGCCGTTCCCAAGCCCCTTCTTCTCCGACACCAGGGGAGGCCATGAGCGGTACACAATGGTATGTGTTCCTCACAGTGATTCCTTTGCTAGGCCAATCATCCTTCTTAGCCACCTTGCAGGAAGTGAGTCCACAGGACCAAGTTCTGACCAATAGGAATGTGAGCAGAGTGCATCACTTCTGCCGCAGTTAAGAGCTCATACCACTGTCTTCATCTCTTTTCCCTCACTGCAGAGTCCTAGAAGGCCTTATATTCCAGGTGGTATAGCTACAAGATGGAGGAGGGCCACCAGCCCACAATATTGTGAAGTGAACAGGAAATGCACCTATATGGAGATTTTAGGACTTACTTGTTACCAGAGCTTAGCCTGGCCCATCCTAATACACTGTATAATCCAGTTCTAGTCCATAAGATGTGAGGGAAGTATACCGTGGATTTCTGCATGGATATTTCCACTTCCAATAAATTTTTCTTTTGTTGTATGAAAGGAGAGAGGCATATAAGGTGTGCTCATTCATTATGCTGGCTAGCTGTCTGCTTCTTTGTTTGGAAAAAAAAAAAGTCACATTAGATTGTGATGTTTGGAGCTGCAGCAGCCATTATGTGAGTGTGAGTAGGGGACCAAGAGAATTATAGAGATGATAGAACCTTAACATTGTAGAACTGCTGATCTCAGTTGGATTATCTGATTCCAAACTTCTGTTTTAACTAACAGCTAATATCCTGATGGTGTCAGCCTTTTCTGTTATTTGCATTTGAATGCATCTGCACTGATGTTAGTTGAAAATAGGGATGAATGTTGTTCTAATGGATGAGTAAAATGAATGGAGATTCTTGGAGGCAGGTAATGTCACCCTCTTCACTTGTCTTCTCTTCATCCCCATCCATACTATAATCATTGCTGAAAAATAAAAATAATATTGGACAGTATTTCCCATCTGCAATGTGTTTTCATGTACCTTTTCTGCCTTTATGATAGAGAAGCATTAAGTGGGGGCTAAGAGCTCAACCACTAGAAGCAGACACACTCAAGTTCAAATACTGGCTCTGCCACTCTCTTTATCATGCGACCCTGGACAAGTGACTTAAGCTCTCTAAACTATAACTTCCTCATCTATATAATGGAAATAATACAGAAATAAAATAGGAACTCTCATCTAGTATGACTATGTGGCTAAAATAACATGATACTTATGCAGTACTTAGCATATTGGTTGGGATAGTAAAAACATTTAATATATAGGAGCTCCTAAATAAATTGAGTTTTGATTTTCATGACATTGTGGAAAGATAACTGGGGCAGACATTGAAATTCCTTCTTTAGAGTAAAGGAAGCTGAGGTTTAGGGTGACTTGCTCAGAATCAGAACCAGAATTTTAACTTGGGTCTGGTGGTTTCCATTTCAGGGCTCTTTCCATAGCAACATGCTCCCCAGAAATTGCCAGAGAAGAAAAATAAAATTTAAATTGAGATACTTCCTTTTTGATCTCCATTGAACAATTATTTCCATAAAGTTCATTTCTTCAGGAGAAGGGAATTATTACTGTAGCATATGAGCAAATGTGAGAGATTATTTATACTGGAAATAATGTACTCTGGAAGTTCCCTTTATCCTCTACTATTAGCCCCCCCCCCATTTACCTTCACCTTATAAAAACCCAATGAAAATGCATACCTTCGAAGCTATGCAAGGTGGCATAGGTGTCATTCTGCAAAACTTGTGAAATCAAACAGCAAATCTGCCTTTCTCCTAAGTCTTTTGCTTCTCCTTCATTAAAACCTTTAGTGCATTATCAATTCTGATATTTAGCATTCAAGACAGTTTATCTTTGTAGCTATGTGACTCTCAAAATCAAGTTAACGAGACACAAAGGAACACCTTTCACTGTGTCACAATCTGATCTCGTCCACCCAGCTGCCCTTCCTCTACACCCTCATCCTTTGTCATCAGAAAGTGACTAATACTACTCAGGCCATTTTTTCCTTTACGTTCCACTTAATGATTCACTTTCAACCTAAGTTCAAGGACAAATACTATTAAAACTTGAATATTATTTTTCTTAAGCTTAGCTCATTCAACACCTGCCTTGGAAAGCCTCTCCTCTGAACCATGGGGTGGCTTCTAATGGGGCACTTACCTCACTGTGCTGTCACTGACCTGCATTGATGTCCATCTTGCCTTGGCTCTGCTGTGCTCTGCTCTCCACCTCTAGTGCCTTGCATGGCACCTTGCCTGTTGCAGGTGGGCTAAACGTTTGCTGACTCAAGTAATGAGATCAGTGCTTGGTATATCCCCTAAAATGGGTGACTTTCCTTCAGACTTACCTATAATACCTGTTAAAATATTTGAGTGGAAGATGTGCTGGTTCTGGGGCTAAATCAATATAGTGAGTCTGGAAGGCAAGAAGGTGAAGGTTATTATCAGATGCTAACTTGTTCTCTGTGGTGCATGCCATTCCTTCTCTGGTTTGGTTGCTTGGTTTGGAGACACGATGTTAATTTGATTCTGAGTGCTCCTGTTTCTGGACCACAGGATGTTCTGCAGGGCTCCTTTCTTTGTCCTCTCTCCAGATTATATGCAAAAACGTAGCTTGGTCCTGACCTTTAACTCACATGGGTGCCATCACTAGATTGGCTTCTTGGATGTCTTCTTAATATTTCCCACTCATCCATCCAAAGCAAAAATATTATTAGATTCAAGGCAGAGAGCCCAGCATAAGGAAAAATAAGGAGAACTGGGCTAACGAACCACCAGATTTACCTTAGGCAGAGCGTTGGGGATTTTGGAGTAATTTTTTGGAATCATGGCACATAAGCCAAAATGTACAGGCTCTCACAACCACTGCCTTTGGGAGTTTGGGCCTCCCTCACTCTCCGGCAAAGCTACTATGTGGTGGATAAGTCATTCCCCTCTCTGGGACTCTGTTCTATCAGGAAGTCAAGGTTGGACTAGCTTGGCAGGTATCAATCTTCAGTAAAATGCCAGAATGCCACGAAGAGCTTATTAATAATGCATATTTCATGCTTTCCACCTCAGACATTCTGCTTTAGGAGATATGAGGCCAAGGAATCAACACTTTTTATATGCTCCAAGTGTGAAGGGATTTCCTGTACCAAAAACCCTGCAGCAGATGACCTCCTAGTTTCCTTCCAGCTCTGACATTCCCTTAGTTGTCTGGTTTAAAGAGCAGAGGATAGCAAGGAAATGCTGGCAGTCAGCCAGTTCTGTTTGGTAAAACAGTCAAGAAAGCCAGATGGCAGGTGGAAGGCATGGTCAGAAATGGACATAGTCACTGTGCCCCTCAGAGAGTGTCTGTTTGGTTGAACTGGATTTGAGAAGACATCAGCCCTAAGGCAGCACCTAGTCTCCTGCCCATCTCAGGCTGATTTAGCCACCCCCTTTTGCCTTAGATACTATAAAAATGGTACAAACTGGAAATGAGTTTGGTCGACACAGTGTTAAATTTTTCCCCCCAATATGTAAAAGTTGAAAATTTTTACATTTTAAAATTCTAACTTTCTCTTGGAAAATCTGAAAGATCAGCCACTCTGGACCCACATCTGCATAGGACATAGGCCAGAGAGGAGCAGCTGCGCCCCCTATTGGTGAAGACACACATTTGCCAGCCTCCACAGTCCAGCTGGCCAGTGTCAAGAGGCTTTTGAGTTGGCTTCCCTGACTCTAAACTCCGCTTTGGGATAAGTCAGAGAAGCAGAGAGCTTCGAATTTGGAGAGTGTAGCTTTGCCTGTACTTGAAAATTACGAACATGATTCTGTAAATGACATTTTTTACCTATGTCTAAGGACATCAGGAAACCATCAGAGTGGAAGTCATTGATGTTTATGACAAGGTTGTCGTTGAGGCTACAAACATTTACATACACGGTTTCTTCTCTGATGGCTCAGAGAGCAATCCATAGTTTTCGTACCAGGATCACTGCAGTGGTGTTTCTCTTGAGGGTCAGCTGTATTTTTAAGTCATGTGAATGGTGTAGAGGATTGTTTCTCTGTACTAACATCTACAAGGCTCAGCACCAAATCAGGGCTGAAATGCAGAAGCGCTCCATGGCCTGCCATGGGGCTACCCTTACGAGTGGCTCCACTTCACTCGTCTTGCATTACTATTGCATTTTCCTACTTCTTTTTTTATCTTAGTATAAGATTTGTATCTTTGAAGAGTCAGACCTTCAGTCTATACTAAAGTAGGGTTTAAACTCCTCTACCCTACATATAACTTCACTATAGCACCCCCTACAATATTTATGTTTAGATGTTGGTCTCTTCTACAAGACTGCATTTGATCACTATGTCACTAATTAAATGCACATAGTTGGTATTTAATACATGTTTGGAGGTGAAATTAAAGATGTTGGAGAATAAGCATAGGGGTCCATGGACCAGGGGGAGGGGTTTGACAAGGCAGAACTTCTCAGACCAGAGGGATAGAAGAGACCAGGAAGTGTGTTCTGTATTTTTCTAACTCAAAAAACATCCCATGACTACACCTGTGATATTACTTAAGTACACTGAGTTTGGAGAATTCATAAGGGGTTCTGGCACAGCAGGAAGAACCTGGGCACTAAAGTTGATTTGGAGTTTGAAACCCAAGAATGTCTTTTTTAATTATTGTGGGGATTTTGCTTAACTTTTCTGAGCTTCATATAGTTTTTGGTTCTCATGTATTCTTAACTACTTTATTTTATACCATGTGTTAACCTGTAATCCTCTGGCACTCCTCTCAGGGCAGAAATCTTAGAATACCTCTATGTACATATATGCTAGACACAGTAAAACTTATTAAATAATTTTATTCTTTTCTCCTTTATATTACTAACAGTAGCCCAGTGTTAAGCATTTTAGAAAATCTGAATAAAAAAAATTTTTGGTTTACACACACATGTACAAGAACAGATATTCAGATATGCAAATATCTGCTCATTACATTGCCCAGCTTTAAGAGTGATGAAATAAATATCTGCAAATTAAAACAAGAGGGCGAGAAGATTTTGTTAAAATGCATTTTAACAATTTTATCTGACCAAAATGTGCTAATGAAATCCAAGTTGAAGTTTTAGCCAGTTAATATGAGAAAATATGGTGTGTGGCTTAGGAGTATTCCTTAGGCGGAATCTGCTTTGTGCTTAGAACACAGCTAGGTTTACAGTTTCAACAATAAGCAGCAATAAAGATCAAGAAAATTCCCAACTTTTCTAAGAACCGTTCTATAGTAGCATGGAAAAATTTTTTTAAAAATCACCATCTTTTAACGATGGACTCAATTGTAGGTATATTGTAGGTATACCAAGTGCTTGGATTAAAAAAATGCTAAGACAGTAAGATACTCGGTTAATTACCTATGATTTTTAAAAACCCACAAAACACAAAATATTTGCTTGCTGGTGTCATAGATTTAACCCACAAACAATAACAACCTGAACTTATCTTTTCCCCATCAAGTACTTTGACAGTGCAAAATGGAAGTCCTGTTGGCACATGCTGCTCACACATTCTGACGCTGAAGCCTGAAGATGAACCATCTCATGGAGGTATCAATGCCAAGCGAAGCGCAAAGCAGCAAAAAAATACAGTGATTCACTTCTATGCCAGAGTCTCAAAGGTAGATAGGCAGTTTCTCATATGAGGTGAAATAAGGAATTCAAAATATCTACTAACATAAAATACAGTATTAAATCTTTTGAAACAAGACAAAGGACAATTATATTGCTACTTTGAACAATATTCAACATGGACTAGTAGGTCTCGATGTTCGGTGGCTGGATACTGGATACTGCACTTGGGACATTCCACCAGGCTTTCATTCAGTGCAGCTGTGGGACTTTTTGGTGAGGCAACTTTTACTTTGTTTTCAGCTCCTCCTTGGAAAGTAACTAATGGCTCTGTGAAGGCAAGCTCACGAAGTTGCTTCTGAAAAATAAATGTCAAATGAACATTGTCTGTATATAGGCCTACTGTTCAATATTTGTACTGCTCCATAGATGGTCCAACTTCAGCCCTGCTGACGGATTTTCTTTTGAATCTCTGCTCATTGGTATTATGGTGGTGACATACGAGGTGGTTATAAATTACCCAGGAAGGATTTGGGTTGGGTATTAATATCAAATTTAAAGGTAGGCCCGTGTGCAAGGCTGACAAAATTTGCTAGTCTTGTAAAAGAGGGGTACTTCAGCAATAAAGAACTACATGGAATTAAAAGCAGTACAGAATTTTAGCAGAACAAACAGGCTGTCCACAGAAATGACTAAGATATTGTATAATACCTCTGAGAATTTCCTTTTGCATGTTTTCTGAGAAATTTAGAATAGTCAGTAAAGCTTAAAAATGAATATTTTACAGCATACTCTGAAGATGTTGGATAGCGGAAGCACAAAGAAAAGTACAGGGAAAGTGTGGATTCTTTTGTATACATTCTGGATTCTTATACTTTCGAAAACAGTCATTAATAGAAATGAATTAAAATTCCAATTTCAAATATTATAAATGGCCAAAATCAATAATATACTAAAAAATAGAGCCAAAAAATATATTCTGTCTTTTAATCATCAGGAAGTTACAAATGATGTTTTTAAAACAATTGTTTTCTTCTAAAAACTGAGGAATTAATTCTATTTGTAACATTTCACCATGTGCAAATACTCTGCAGTACTAGGATGATAGATAAACTATGCACTAGTGGGAAACACAAACACATATCCCAACAGGTTTGGTCCAAAAGCTTATTACTAAGATGAAAATAGGTAAGTAAAAAACCATTTCTTCATAGAAACGATGTTATTTCAAAGATTTATGTTTTAAAAGGTTATGTGTTCAGGGTGACCCACAAAATGTTTTTTAACTCAACATGCCTAAACAGTGTATTAACAGTAACAGTCCATTATCCCTAGAAACAGAATTTCTTTTTTTCTTTTTAAAAAGAAACACATAATTTTCATTCAGGACTTACAAGTGCCTTCCCTCACCCCAGGCCAGGCTCTCTTTAGTGTCCCTAGAATCACAGGGTCCTCCCGGAATGGGTGGGGGTGATCCCAAGTACCCGTAATATAATCATTACCAAGAGGCACAGAATGTCCCTCTTTCTAGTGCTTTGAACTCATGCTCAAAGGGGAGTTGCCTCAAATGACGCAGGAGCTCTGCCTACTGATCTGAGAAACAGCCGTTCTTTAAGCTTATCCTCCTAGTTTGGGAAGTGGCTTGATATATAAATGGAAAAATTACAGAAAGAAAGAAGAAAATAAGTTGTAGTTTAACCATTCCAGACTCACCAAGGATTCCAACTGGGTGATTTGATTTCTTGCTTTTCGGAGCTCCTTAAGAATTACATGCAATTGATGCTGCATATTTTGACGGTCAAGTTTTTCATTTTCAAAGTCTAAAGTACATGCCTGCATCTGGAGAAATGCCCAGAACGAGACAATTACAGCCAGTATAAACTGTCTAGTTCTCTTGACTGGATGCTTACATTTCTTAATTAGCATAAGAAGCAAACATCTGTTGTACCATCAGAGCAAGAATTCATCTGAGCAGTGAGACACTGATAAATAAAGAAGCCTATGGTTGAGGATTTGGTTGATCCAAGGAGCAAAGCCAATATACTAAAAATCTCTGGTCTATATTCTGAGAACAAATGGTGTCTCTCTGAGTTCTGCTTGAAGTTATAAGGTACACTTCTTAGGGAGTTCCTGTCAGGCTAGAGTAGCAAAGATGTTTGGGGAAGAATAAAATTTGTGAAGGCAAACATCTACCCATCTGGAAAACTGCCATCTCACCTCAGAGAATCTGTTTTAGCCCAACAACAGTAACAAGAACCTTATCACAACTTTCAAATGGTTCTTCATAGAATAGTGTAAACATGAGGAAAAATTCCATTTTCTAAGGGGTTAAACTGAATGTTGAAGCAACCCCAATGAGTACCTGTTGTTCCAACAGAGCTACCCTTGTTTGTTCCTCTTGTTGCTTTAACAGAGACGTGTAAAGAAACTGGACCTGTAGGGCGTAAACAGACAATGTTGCCACATCTGACCTTTTATTGCTTGACCTGGATGCATGAACAGCTCACAAGTCTCACATCTCTAACCAGAACACCACCTGCTAGTCTGAGTGAGTCATTCCAGCTGGTTGTTTAATGGCTATATTGCTGAGAGCTCCCCGAGGCACAGACTGAAAACTGATAAACAGCACAGAACTCTGCAGTGGCCATGCCCACTTCCTTGGAGGTCTGACATCTAATCTACTAATATTTCTGAGTAGGATAACAAAGCTGGCAGTGCCTCCCCTTCTTGGCCAGAGTTAGAATAAAATTCTCAATCATTTCTGCTTTCATAAATATCATTGCTTGCACCTGTAGGCAGCAGTAAGGGTAGTAAAGATTAAGAAGGCAAAACACTATTTTTTTCCCGTCTCTTAACTTTCAGAAGATTTTCAAAATTACTATTCTAATAGTAGCAATCACAAACATTTAACCTGTCACTTTAGTTTACAAAGTTCTTTTACATTCTCTCAATTGACCCTCACAAAAACCCTATGAGGCAAGAAGTAGTAATTATTATTAATACATGATTAATCTGCAAGTCAGAGGAGTTAGGTGATTTACTTAAGGCCACACATCCTGGAGTAGAAACCAGTATGACTACAAATACTGTTCTTTCCATTCCATGCTGTCAAGCAAAATTTAAATTAATGAGTTTCTGTCAAAGTACTATTCATCTCTAATAATCCTAACTCAATAACTTCAACATTACCAAGACATCCTGGCATAAAGCTGTATGAGAACATGGACGGTGCCACATGAACTTGGGCACAGTATCACAGTCAAGGAATCAGCCTTGATTCGATTTCCCTCCTTACTTCACATCTTTTGGCTTCTCACACATACTTACCCCCTTCTCTCTCAGACCCTTTAAAGTGTATGTGATTTCCTCTGGCTGGAGAGAATTCCCACAGTCACTCAATCTTGCTGGTTCCTTCTTGTCATCAGGTCCTTGTCCAAATACAGTCTCCTCAGTGAGGCCTCCACTGACCCCCAATTTCTCTTTGTCATATTATTGTTTTATTTAGTTTACCTGTTTATGGTCTGTTTTCATTCTAAACATGAACACCCATGAGGGGGTCAGGAATTTGTTTTGTTCTTTGCTGTTTCCTAGTGGTTAAAATAGTCCCAGATACCTTCTGTAAGTACAATGAAAAAAAGAGTATTATGAATCAGGAAACCCTTATTGGTCAGGCTCACCTGAGATAAGAGCTCCTCAGATCTCTTCTTCTCCTCTTCAAGTTTTTCCCTAGCAACATCATTCTCCTCCTTGAGCCTTTGTATTTTCTCTGTTTTATGCCTATCATCTTCCAGAAGTTGTACATCTGCCTTTCTCTGTGAACACAACAGTTTATTTAAATCTTGAACTTCTTTTTGGGTTTCTTCATATTTTCTTCGAAATTCATTAAGTTCAAAATTCAACTGAGTTATGGTTTGTCGTTCAACCTCAAGATCTTTTTTAGCATTTGCCAAGAGATGGTTGTAATATTTCTGCTTTTCTTCTTGAAGACCTATGACGAACACAGGAAGGCACAACTCACTTTATTAAAGAGATAACATTCTGAAAAGATAAACACAAACCTGTTTTTATAAACAAGATCATATTATTTCCTGATGTTACAAAATGAAAGGTCAAGAGATAGGGTTGATATTTGACGAAATGAAACAAGAAGTTCAGGTACATTATCTGAAATTAAAACACTAATAACTAGAAGAAAAACAGTTCTTTGGGGAGGGAAGTCACTAATGTCTAAAGATATATCGACAAATAGAAATTTAAGTTCATTATTTACAGATGTGGTAATGATCCAAATTAAAAAACAGAAATGTTAACAGCAGCTGCCCTGATGGGAGGAGGAAAGAGATTAGGATAGGATGGGAAAGGTAGAACAGGGCCCTTTTGCACTACTATTAAATTATTTTATCAAGCACTTATAACACACACACATATTACTGAAGTAAAAATTAGACTTAGCCCATAACTAAAATCTTACTTTCATGTGTAGTAAACTTATAAAGGCATTACAGTAGTAATTTTGTCCCCTTAGAGATAAACAGCTTTCAATTATCCCTAGAGACATTCTTTTTATGTTTTCTTTTTAGTATTAGCTTCATTTTAAATATTCACATGTAAAACTCCAAGACTGTGAGCCTTGCTTGCCTTTCTTTAGCCTCCACTTTATATAATTCAAGGCTTCAGTCCCATTTAACGCTGTCAGTCATTTCACGTGTCCTTTGCATGGGGTTTTTCTTCCTAGCTTGTCATCTGGAACTGCTGAACAGAGTCCTCATCCATAAAGTGGGAATGATGACCCTTCTGCCTCACCTCTTAAGGTTCTTGTGAAACTCAATTGAGATCAATGTTAGGGATATTGTAAAGAAAGCACTTGGCAAAAAAAAAAAAAAAACAAAAAAAAAAAACAATAAGCAACAACAACAAAAAAACAGCTTCATTCCTATGAAACTTCAATTCTATGGAGATTCAAATGACTGAAAAATCATCTACAAAATGTATTCTTTCTCCTGAGAGTCAAGAATAAATGCTGAAGGGAAAGAGAGTAAAAAGAAAATTGGTGACAGTGCCAGGTCTGGGGGGAAAAAAGTTAGAGAAGGGCTTTGAAGGAGGGGGAGGACATGTACAGTAGAGAAAATCCCTGTACTGTACCTTCATTCAGAACTGCCAGAGATCCCTTGTACCCTGTGCCTTATGCTCTCTTATCAGAAAACAATGGGAAATAGAACAAACTTGCTAAAATGGTATTTCTTCAAGGCTAGAAGACTTGCTCTTATTTTACTTCCTAACACATATCTATAAAAATCTAAATTTGAGCAATCTCTCCTTTTGGAAAATGTCAGGCAGACCTACCCCCAAAGAGTATTTTTATACCAGTACCTTCTGATTCAGTCTTTTTTGTCTGCTGTGAGAGTGAATGAGCAGCTGTTTCTGATTTCTGTTCCAACTCATAGATCTTTGCTAAAAGTCCTTTTACGTAGACCTCCCGCTGCTGATCATACACAAGCCATTGCTGATTTTTCTCCAGAGCCTCAATGTGAAAATGTAAGAAAGTCAATAATAAACAAATAATAAAAATAAAAAAGCAAAATCTTAAAATGGGCAAGGGAATCCAAATGATGTACTCTTTACTAGCACATAAAAGCTCTATGGCTCATGTAACACAATAATTCTAGGCAACTGTTGTATGGCTTATGATACAGAAATACATTCTAACATCATGCATCTTCAAAATATCTAACAACTCGACAAAGTCATGTTCACTCATCTGCTGTCTCCTCTACACAACTTGCTTGGTGTCTGTGTCTATGTCATTCTCTGTAAAGTAGAAAGCCTTTGTGGCAGAGGTGGAAATGCCCTGCTCAGAAACCCTTTAAGAACAAGCTATTTCTGCCCAATACAAGACTGTTCAGGAGCTCCCCAAACCTGAAAGGAGACTCTGACATGCTTGCATCCTGGTCTGATGGTACCCCTGCCCAATACTGCTGCCTTCTTTTTCCTTTTACAGATGTTGCTCCCCGATAAACTGTTGGCACTGCTGACTCCATCCCAAAGAATCAAACTTAAATAGCTACCCCCACCCTTTATTTCCAGTGTTCTTTTTTTTTTCCCCTTCATTGCCAACTTTCATCCTTTATAGCTTTCAGAACTCAATTAAAAATCCCAAACTGGGCTCATTCATCTGCTTTGTATAGAGGCTTATGACTTCAGTTGTTACATATATGTCTACATGTTGAAAAATTATTTTACTATCTTCAGCTTTTTACCTGTGTTTGCTGTGTTTCTCAAATAGATAGTAGGCTCCTTGAAGTGGCAGACCATGCTACTCTGAAAGGATTCCTAGCTTTTATGTACAATATATACTCACAAAATTATTTGGATGGTGGGATAATATTAATAAAATAAGCAATGTCTGTTAAGTTAGCTGGTAAAAGGGAACTGACTCACTTTACTTTTACTGCTTATATTGGTTTTCATTTCAGTTACATCTTTCCCTCAAGAAACCAGATATACTCTATAGCTTTACCAGGACACCTAGCATAAATTTGAAAATCTTATAAAATTGCATGTATATTTTCTGTGGATCAAACCATCTGATAGTTGGCAAGACATTAGCAAATATTCATGTAAGCAACTACATTAACTTTAGTGAATAAAACAAAGTGGAATATACGAAGGTATGTAGATTTATGAAGTGGTTTATTGTTGTTAAATAGGACAAATTCACAGATCCTCTGATTCTAACTCTCATTGTTCTTAACCACTGAATCCTTGGAAATCCAGTAAAAGGCAAAGCCAAATGAGTCTTCCAGGATAGCTTGGTATTCCCAGCAATCGTACACTAACCCTTCCCTTTCTCCCCAAACCCTAGTTTTGCCGGAGGAGGTGGCCATTTTGTTACTGGAAGTGGGGTACAGACTCAAGTTGAAAGCTGGCAAAGACAATGAGTCATCTGCTGGTGCTAGAGAAAAAAGCCTAGAAATTCTATATGGCAACAACATGCAATGATATAACTCCTCTTTCCTCTCCAACCTAGGTGTTCAGTCCAAGAGGATGCGACTGCTGCCCTCTCATTCTATGTACCTGAGAGGCTTGGGAAATAAATCTCAATGACCATTTGTGTAGAGGGACATCCACTTCTAAACCTGATGTCACATGAGTAAAACGTTATGGATAAAGCATCCTAGAAGGAGGCACACAAAGTGATGTTAACACCCTTTCATGATGGCCAAGCTCATTTGTACTGAGTCCTCTACCCCTGCTACCCAGGCAATGATACACCACTGGATCCTGGTAGACCCTGATTGTTTCTGGATTAAGAGACCAAAAAAAAAAAAAATGTGTCCATTTATTTTTTGCTTAACAATAGAAACTGTCAGTTGTAGGGTGATTTCTCCATTGAGAAAGTAAGAGGAGATGCACGCCATGATCAAAAGCTTTAGGTTAATTAATACAATGATCACTCTATATTTGGGGGCAAAATAGCTACTCCTAATAAGTTTAGTTCAACCTCTTCCTTGGTCCCCCAAAGCACTAAATCATTTTAGTTATGTTAATAACAGAATTTTTGAGAGCTTCAAGATACAACTTGCTAAAACTGAAGCTATCTTCCCTTAGGCTGACATTAAAATTGTCCACAATCTGCCTTTTCATGTCTTTTCAGGTTATAGCCTGGATTTTCTCTCCTCCACTACTGCCCCGTTGTCTACACAGCTACGCAACACCCTCTATGCCTTGCTTAAACCCTTCCTTTTGTCCAGAGTGCCCTAGGACCCTTTCCTATATCACCTGCCCACTTAAATCCCATCTTTTCACCAAGTTCCAGTGAGTCCAGGCTTATCTTTCAAATCTCCTCACCACAGCCACCCTGACCAAGCTCCTTCTCATGTGTAAGCCAACAGTACTTTTATTGTCCATCTACTCTATTTGGCATCTTATACTCATGACCTTGATTATTTCCTGATGGCACTTATCTTGTCTAGATCATGAGCCCCTTGGACAGCTGGGCCTGGGCTTGTTTAGATAATTTTTTAATAGTCTGAGCATGTGTTCACTGTTTCTACAGCAAGTGGCTGCCTGATGTTTGTGAATGATAATGACAAAATACAGTGGGGGAAACGATGGCTGATAGAATCAGCAAGGATCCAAGCAAGACTTTCAGCCTCAAATGGAAGTTTGAGAGTATTAAGAGAAGGAAAGAGAGAGCATGAAAGAATCTAGCAGTTCCTTACACACAGTAAAATAATACATTTAGAGTGATGCAAAGAATCAAATACTTTCAAAAATATATTACTCATTAACGAATATGTGAAAATGTAATAAAAAACCTGCAAAAGAATAAAGGGGTTCTAATAAATCTGTCAAGTTTGAGAGATTTAAAGTAACTTCAAAGGGTGAGCTGATCATAAATTCCTAACTGGGCAGGTGGTGGTGGGTAGTCACACTGCGGGCCTTTAACTTCTCTAGTAAAGTTTTTAGGCAAGTGCTGTCCATTGATCTTGTGCATCTAAGTTAACATACCTTTGAAATACCTGAGGAATCCCCTTTTTCAGACCTCGCAGAGGCATAACCACCCTCAAGGGAGCACATAGCTTGTTAACTATATTTCCCCCACTTTCTTTCTCCCACCTTCATGTAATCTTCCTTACTGCCCTCAATTCCAAATGTACAAAAAAAACTGCAAAACTGTCCTTCACCAGAATATCTGAGATCCTACTTCGTGGCATGTCATCAGTTTGGTTCAAATAAACTCTTATAAAAATTCTCTACAGGTTTGGATGTTTCTTACAGCTATTTCTATAATCTTACAAGTTCTTAATATGTACCCCTGTGTTAAAATTCATCCCAGACCTGTTGTAATTTATCAATATTAATAGTTGAAATAGCAGCCAAGATGTGTAACATATTTTATATCTTCAGAGATGCTAGAAAAAGATGGTATAAACACAAAGTTCTCAATGACAAAAGATGCATGGTGTAACTTTACTGAATAAAACACATGTACTGGAATATATTTTCCAAAGTGTTCGATTCTTTTTGAATCACCCTACACTTGTTGTAGGTATACTGTAAAAGAAGGGGCTCCCCTCCCCCCGCAAGCTGGCGTCTCACTCTAGAGGGGTGACATGTGCTAAAGAATATACTGGAGGTTCCTGGTTGCATATAAGGGCAACTTCTTTCAGGTAAGAATTTCCATTCTTTAACAATATAGGTAGTTGAGCTGCATGTCCAAAAACATCTATATATATGAAAACTCTAAGTCTAGAGAGTTCCTCCAACCTTTACTAGGCTCCTTTCATGAATATCTTACAAACTCCTGAGCAAATCTTTTAGGTATGGGGCTTAAAGGATTTTCAATGTCTGTTTTCTGTAGAATTGGAAAATAGATTAAGAAGACAGAGGTGACTTCTGGAATTGAAGACTTAGTCCAGGGCCCTCCAGCCACCTGACCAGATACTTTTCTCTCTGCATCCATAAGACAGTTATAACATTTGTTCTCACTTGGCTTAAGAGTTCACTTATCAAGTGGGGATACTGTATATTTACCCTGTATTATATACTCAAATTTAGCTGATAAGAGAGTAGTATTCTATGACTCAAAAGGCACATACACAACCAAATACTTATACTGTTTGACACTAAAAACATCTAATTTTATACCAATTTTTTCCATATTTAAGATATATTTCAATATAAATAATTTAAGTCAATGTTGGATGGTCCTGAAAATTTTCTTCTTTTAAAGGAACCCATCCATAAACATACATTACTTAAGAATGAGAAACATGCTTACGTGTTGGTTTCAGATTTGAGAGGCAATATTCCAAAAGGCCACATGATGGCAATGTTACTTAAATAAAGTAGTAAACACATCTTCACTCTCCACCTCTACTCACTGACCATGTGCATCTGCTTTCTCCTCTTAACAGTATCAATAAATGGATTTGAGAGCTATCAGTATATGTTGATATTATTAGTTTTGCATCTTTAGTCATCACTGCACTAATTATCCCAGCTTTGTGTCATCTATACAATCATTAGGCATGCATTTTAACATTTCCATCTAAGTTATCAATAAAAATATAGAACAAGTGTGGGCAAAAATGAAGCCCCATGAAATGCCACTGGCTTGACAAAGAATCATTAACTATCCCTTAGGCAAAAAATTCAATGTAGGTTAAAATGTTTGCCTTTACTGGAGGAATAAAAATGTGGGTCAACTGACAAAACTGGAATATGGTTGACATTACATAGTAGTGTCCATCTTAAATTTATAAAAGTTGCTATCTATATTTTAGTCACATAAGAGAATATCTTCATTCTTTGGAATACGCAGTGAAGTACACAGGCTTAAAGGGCTGTGGACATATGCAACTCACTCTCAAATGTTTCAGATAAAAATATTTTGTGTTACTGTATATGGGAGGGTAGGGATTGAAAGAGAGCACAAAATGGGAAAAATGTTAACAATAACTGAATTCTGGTAAAGGGTATATGGGCGTTCTATATAGCATTTTTATTCTTCTAACTTTTCTGTAAATTAGAATTTTTTTCCAAATAAAAAATTTAAAAAGTTATCTTCCCTAAAGTCTATGTCTAAAAATCACACTTTTAAAAATGAAGAACAAGAATGCCTATGAAAACTGCCTTTAGCTATTTGGTCTGATTTAGTTTGAAAGCTGCTGACGTCAGACAATGTTCACAGCATTCACTCCATGTAATTATCTCAAAATGTCAGCGAGACAGAAATGGTAGCTGAAGAATGATACAGCTAGGCCTTAAGAAAGGTAAACTTAGGTTTTCAGGGCTTCTTTTAGGTTTTCAGGGCTTCTTTTAGCATAACAAATGCTGACTCTTAAAGTAGGTAGGCAAACTTCTACAGGAAGTTTTGTGGGAGCTGTGAGGAAGGGTATGGGTCTAGAACTGCTGACCTCTCAAAGCCAAATAATATAAGTATGTGGATTATGGGGAGTGAGATTTCTCTATCACTGCTCCCTAAATCCTCCAACTATATATACAATTTTCCTGGTCTAAAATATTTGCTTAGATTCCAAGGGGACAGGTTCTCAGAGGGTGGTCCTTGAGCCACCAGCAGGAGGAGCAGCAGCAGCAGCAGCAGCAGAAGCGGGTGGAGCTTGTTGGAAAGCCAAGATCTCAGGTTCTAACCTATACTGAGGAAATCAGAATCTGCATTTTATAAGGATCCCCTAGATTCATATGCAGATTTGAGTCTAAGAGGCTCCACTGACTCTAGATCACCATTTGAAGGTGAACAGAGCAGAGAAGTACAATGTAATCCTTAAATAAACTGGAAAGATAGAACAGAATAAAAAGATGAGTATAAATGTATAACATTTCAAAGTTAATTTCATAAAAAGAATCATTATCTAAAAAGAACTTTAGTTGATATTTGAAGCAGTAAGTGCTGAAAAGCCTAAAAATTACATAGGAGTTTAAGAAAATAGCACATATCTTCAAGTACTTTGCTAAAAGATACACTAGTAAAAATCAAGAAACTCCACAAGACTGCAGTCAGTCATTTCTTCAACTGTTCTAGATGCTGGAGATAATATATGACACACAAAAAACTTATTTATATAGTTCTTTAAAAACTATGTTTCTTCTTTTAGTTACCTCTAATCACTTTGATAAGGGTACTGTAGTACCTGTTATACAGACACTCCACAGATTTTAAATTCTTCTTTTGAAGATCAAATAAACCTGAAGGTACACTTGCTAGGTAAAATAAAACAGGAATCTTAAGAGCATACTTAGATCAGGACAGACACATGCCAGTAATATTTCTGGAATCAAAATACCTACCACTGGCCTAATAATTACATCAAGAATGTCATAGTTTGTATATGTAATCTTAAAACTTGAAAAAATACACTGTGATTAGTCCCTGAGGCCTCAATTTATTTAATTCTCAAAGAAATCTACCAATCCATTTAAGACATAAGTTTAAAATAATACGACTTTACCATATATCTAAAATAATCTCATATCAAATTTTAGAGAAAAGAAGTACTGGGTATACAAAGAATGTAATTCCTTTTCAAACTATGAAAGCAAACCCTGGTTCCAATAGAATTTCAAACTACATCTTACATGGATAAACAGAAAGAATCAATACATTAAATTCTATTATAATTTAAACAAATGGTAGGGCAAATTAGATTTAGGTGGAGAAGGGTTATTGTTAAGGTATCTGGTAGTGATGGATGATTTCTAGGGCTTTTTAGCCTAACAGGACCATGCTTAGAGGAATTGGCCCTCTTGAACACCTAGAAAGAGACTTAAAGGTAGCAACCTAGAGAGATAATCTCAAACCACTCAGCTCTCCATCTCAACAGATTTTTTTCAAGTCACAGCATCAACGCTGTCAATTTCCATGAAATTTAACAGTAAATGAATTAGTCCTCTTTATCTATAACTTAATAAAAGAAAAAGAACTTACATCTTTCAGCTGTACTTCCATTTCATGAATATTACTCATTGATGAGTTGAAGCAGCTTGTAGCTACAGTCTGTAAATAAACCAATATGAGTTAGCATCATAAATTTATAAATTTAATAAAAGAAGTTTTTTCACTACATTTAGTTGAATAATAATACAGCATAATTTACAGGGGCATCCCCAAATCCAGATCTAGTATATGCTGGTGAACCTCATGCAGATGAACAGTACCAGAGGAGAATTAAGATCTTCTGGAAATGTCCTAAGTGGACTGGAAACCTTGAGATTTCATATCTAATTTGATTTCTGAGGTCCTCTGGACCCCAGGATCACCAGAATAACCCTCAGTGCATTTGAATAGCCCAGTAGTTTTCACCAAAAGCAGATAAAACAAAAACAACTATTTAAATAAAATCTGAAAAATATTAAATTGTCAAAAGATAAAAGTCATATTCTAGAATTATATTTGTATTAGTATTATTATTAGTTCATATAGATTATATGGAACTCAAAATTTCTTTTTTTCATTTTCTCATAGGGGAAAAAAGAGAAGTAGTTGGTTAGGTACACAGGCTAGCCAACAAAACACATGAAAAAGTATATTCCAATCTTTTAACAGATCTAAGGAAAAAGACTTATGTGAACCCAGGTAAGGAAGCTCAAAATATTTTTTTTCTCTGATGGTACTCTAGACACTGATTCTAATATGTAGCCCTTTCTCCCTCTCAATTTAGTTCTCTAGGTGGAAACTATGACAGAAATAGTTCACCAAACCCCTTCTCCTTTTCTCCCTGGGCGCACTGTAGACTACATTTCCCAGCCTTCCCTGTGGTTAGTGAGGCCATGACACTGAATTCTGTCCAATGGAATGTTGGTGCAAGTGAAATATGCCAATCCAGGCCTGGCTCTAAAGCCTCTCCAATTCTCTGCATGCTCTCTCTAGCTCACAGCTGTACAGAGAGAATCTGGTAGAGGACTCCACCATAAGGGACAGGGGAGCAAGACTTGGATCTCCAAATGACTCTAGAACAAAGCCTCCTTCCACTCCAACCTGCACTAGACTATGACACAAGGGAAAAATAAACATTTGTGTATAAGAGTCGGAGATTTGAAGGCTGTTTTTATAGCAATTAGACATGCTGACTAATATAAGTATTAACAGTAGATAGCCCACACAATTATTATAATACATTTTTAAAATTATCCTTTCTACCAAGATTTGCATTTCCATCTTTAAAAGTGTAGAAACTAATTTTTAAGCTCTAAAGATTTTAATCACCCACTTTGGATCTAACTGTAATGTTTTATGAGTTTCAGCTCTGTGGACATTCTCTAGAAAAACTTAAACATTTCTGAACTCATCTGCAGAAATACTCAACTGTCCATCTATGAGAGTATACATAAATGTGTACTTCTGATCACTCTGGCAACCCTGAAAGGGAGATAAAGTACAAAGACTCTTAACATTGAGATATTATATCTGAAAACTACAGATTTTCTTCTATAGGTTGGTATTAATAGCTGTAGTGCTAGTATTATTCAAATGTCCAAATTTCCAAAAGAATGAAAAGTCTGATCAATAAGAAACCATTTATTAAGAACTTACTGTGCCAGGCACTATGCAACTTACATATATTATTACATTTAATCTCCAGTATTCTTATCCTGATTTTACCAATGTGAACACTAAGGCCTAGGAGGGAGTTCTGGTGAATTCCAGCATTGCCTCTAAGGCTGGAGAGGTTAAGGAATTTGTTCAGAGCTGCACAACTAGCAAGTGGCAGAACCAAGATCTGAACTTAGGTTTGCCTACCTACAAATCCTTGCTCTTTCTGTTATGCTAGTGACTGAAAAAAAAGAGGGGGAGAAAAAGTACATGTAATTGGGAAAAGCATACTTGCTACTGGAACTGTGTATATCAAATATAAAAAATAAAAAAAGAAGCACCATTTTCATGATGCAAACAACAGAGAAAAGAGCTCAACAAAATCTTTTTGGCTATCTTAGATACACAGTGGATTCTGTATTGTGACTATTCCTTTGGGCAAAACAATGGTGTGGGGCATGGAGGAAGCTACATTAACTATTTTTGTTTAGGGAGAGAGTTATAGGCTACTTAAAAAAAGGTAATGTTAGTATACTATACTGTTTCACCATTTGACAAGCATGTTTTAACGAGTTCATTCTTCGTAAGAATTACAATTGTATCAGAAAGGAAAAAAATCTGGGTTTAAAGAAATTATTAGTACCTGTGATAAATGAAGTGTACTGGCTTTGCTTTCAAGTTCAGCAAGTCTTGAAGTTGTAGTAGACAACTGTCTTTTCAATACATCTGTCTCTTCAGACAAGGATTTCAACAATTGTTCCCTCCTTTCACCCTCCTTTGTTTTCTCTTCCAGCTGATCAAGCAATACAGTAGTACTATATCTGGCTTTCAGCTGGTCTCTGAGTCTCTGCATTTCTTTCTCCTTCTCTGTGAGTTGATAAGCATTCTTCTCCCTCTCAGCTTCGAGGATTCGAATTTTCTACATATAAACTAAGAAGAATCTTAGGGCAAAGCCAGGTCAAACATGAAAGTAAACAGTATACTACAACCAGCATTTATATATCAAGTCAGCATTATACTAGATACTAGAGCCAAAAAAAAAAAAAAGATGAAGCCAAGGACTTATGGTCAGAGAGCTCAGGGAGGTAACCAATACATAATGCAATATGGTTAAGTGCTGTAGTCAAGATATCTATAAAATAAATGGGACACAAACACAGAAAGGAGAAACCAACTCTGTCAACAGCAGTGAAAGAAAGCTGGCTTTCACATGAGTACCTGATAATCATCACTCCATCCCACCAGTTCTAATAATCATAAAGGCTAAAAATGAGTCTCACAAGAGATACATGCTCACTGATGACCCTGAAGGAACACCTTAAAATTACAGAACATTCATAGCTGGATAAAAATGCATTCACTAGCTTGCTTTTTCTTAATAAATAATTTGATCTCAAATCTAGAAGGTGAGCTTCAAAGGAGTGCTCAATATTTTCAAGAACTTGAAAGATAAAGAAGGCATGCTTGTTATACTGCTGCTGGCATAAGAAAGTACCAACAGAGATAATAAAAGAAGTTAACAGAATGACTACATGCTAGCAAGGTAAAAACATTAGAAAACTAAAAACTTGCATGGGAGGAAGCAGTTGTTCAATTATAAAACAGGGATGGTTTTATGAAAATGATGAAGGGATTTTAGTCAGATATAAGCTTAAAATGAAGCAGTAATGATACAGTTAAAAAAAAAAAAAGCAAACACAATTTTAGGCTTTTATGGAGTACAGCATCCAGATCAGTGAAAATAATAGTATCACTTCAACCTGTGTATGCTACTGTGTACAATACTAGGTGCATAATTCAGAAGGGATATGAACACACTACCAAGTGTTCAGGAAAATGACCAAGATGATAAACCAGAAAAGTTGAAGAATATCGGGTTGTTCTATAGAAAAGAAGCAAGATTTCCTTTAATATTTGAAAAGTTGTCACTTAGATAAAAAGCAGACTTGCTCTATATAGCATTCATGGGCACAATTAGAAAAAATGGGAAGTTAAAGAAGTTTAATTTCAATTGATTATAAAGGAACAGAGATTTGACAACCAGTGCTCATCAAAAGGGGAATGAACTGGAAAGAAATCTCTCAGGGAAGCTATGAGAGTCCTTCACCAGATTGTAAAATAATCTTTATGTCTAAGAATTGGTGATAGATCATTTCTCAATGCTTGAACAAGCATTTACCTCAATATGTGTTCAAAATAATAAATCATCCAGTTTTATGATGGATCTATAAAATAGAATTCAAAGAAATCCAATAATACTAAATAAGAAAGGTCATTTATTTTCTAACTATGAATAAAAGTACTTATGCAAAATAAATTAAAATCAAATTAATGATAACATTTTTTAAACCTTCCAGTTCTGATAAATTTCTAACTACTTTATGGACTGTGTCATAACAAATTTTAATTCAGGGAATCTGAAATATAGTATAACAGAACACAAAATGAGAATATATATAATAATTTTACCTCAAAAATCCTGAAAGCAAAGATTACTTGGAACACAGTAATATTTATCAATATACATGATAAAGTGGAATTTTAAATATTCATGTTAAAATCTGAACTCCATTTAACACTTCGAAATGATATTTGATTTTTTACATTTAACGAACAGAAAAACTAGATTAGACCAATATTGGGAAAATATTTTCTCATCTCTTACCACAATTTAAAGAGTTTGTAAAGCCTTTACCTCCAAAAGTCTGTGCCTCTCTTTATCAGTCAGCTTTCCTTTTCCACTTGTGATTTCATCCATGGATGCTTGTAAGGCTGCTGTTTTTCCCCTAAATTTTTCTAATGCAGTCTCTGACTTGGAGTTACTAGGCTTTGATCCCCATTTACTTTTAATTAAATCTTTGGGACTTCTGGAAGACATTTCTGAAATTGTAAAAATACAAATACAATTATACTTTATAAGTGAGTTTAAAAGGTCAAATCTCAGGTTTGATGTCTGATAACCTATTTGCTAAATAGAAGAACCTTTCTATGGAAAACTGATATAGCCAAACCACTGGGTTATGGAAGAGGAAGTGGGAACTGAATCTGAGTTATTTTTGTCATCCACAGTACCTAACAGCAGATGGTCAAAAAATACTCATGGACTGGCTGAAATGATCTAAAACGTGCTGAACAGGAAGTGACCAAAGAAACATTGCTATCCAGAAAACTGCACAAGGCATCTTTTACAGGACACGTCGTCTACAAGTGGAGGCAAATCTTACAATATTCTCACATAAGATATCATATGGGGAGACAAAAACTGCACTTTTTTCTTCACCTCTAAAATGAAGACTTTCCGGAATAGACATGAAAGTGCTTTTAGTAATCGGAAAAATGCTGTACTAATGAAAGACCCTGGCTTCTCTGCGCCTGTCTGTAAGGGGATGGTATCACCCACCGCAAAATTGAAACCGGATCGAAACGACCACGGTCGTTGAGGCGCCGAACCTGGTGCCAGGCACCAAGTGAGCCCCAGGCAAAGAGACTTAAATCAAAGCGGGCAGAGATTAAGTCCAAGCCGACATGATCGGCCCACTGACCCCGCCCCCTCGCGATGCGGTCCGGCCCTGCCCAGGGACTGCGGGCCCTGGCCACCCCTCGCCACCCTCCGCGATCCCCTCCCCAAGGACAGCAAGCACCTGAGGCAAAACGAAGCGTTCACGTCGGCCCACTCACACCGCCGGTGCAACGCCGCTTCCGGGAGTTTGAATCCCGCGGCTGCGGGGCGGGGCACGTCACTGCCGGCAGGGACGCAGCGGCAGGAAGGAGGGGCGACACGCGCGGTGGGGTTGCGGCTCCCCTATTGGCTGAGGCCCCTAAGGGGCGGGGCCTGAAACCTGAACGCAGGATAAGGGTGGAACCCAGACGGGCTGCGGCAGAGATGGGATGTTTTCCTCCTGGAGCAACCAGGCTATCCTGGGGCTTTCTATTGATTTTTCTGAGGGCTCGGACCTCAAGCTCGGTGTTTCTTTGTAAGGAGCTAACTTGTGTATATCCGCTTTGGGAATGAAGCAAATTCTTGTGTTCAGTGAGGTAAACCCAGTGACTGTGACCTAGAACTAACTCGTTCTGTCCTTGAGCATAATTCACACTTTTAAGTACCAGTTTCCGCGCAGTATAAAACGGGAAAAGTGGGTTCCACAAGGAAGCACAGCCTTTCTGCCTTCCCCTAGGGCTGAGCCTTTATCCTGACAAAAGTCTGGGGTGAAGCAAGGGGGAATGTGGCAGGTGGGAGAACTGACAGGCACGCCCAGGTTGAAAACTGAGATCTTGAACCATAGAGGAAGCGAGTCAGGCGTTTGCTCCAGGTTGCTGCCCTCTGGCTTAAGAGCTATCTGTCAAGTCTAGGTCCTGGTTAGCCACTTGAGGACTTTATTGCTAAAAAAGCGCAGAATGTGTTTGGCCGGACATACCTTTCAGACCAAGCATAAACACTAGAGATTTAAAACAGTAGATAAAAGGATATAGTAGCAAAACATTCTAGGAAACATTCTAGGTTAAACTCTAGATTCGGACTGAGTTTAACTCCTGACTGCCTCTAATTACCTACGTGATCTTGAATAAGTTATTTATTCTCTCTGATCTTCAGTTTCCTGATCTGTAAAATGATGCAAATAATAATACCTACTGCATAAGGTGGTTATGAGAATTAAATGAGAAAATTCATGTACAGTGTTTGGCATTTAGTAAATGCTTAATTGATATTAGCCATTATTACACAAAAAGCAACAGACTTCTATGTTACTAAATAAAATGGATGAGAACCTGTAGAGAATTTTAAATAATTTTTTTTAATATGATGCAAGAAGATAAACGTTTGGTCTTCCAGGGAGTTCACATTTCTGATGGAATAGTGAAGAAAACTGAGCTCTCTCATGTCTGTTGTAGTGAAATATCAAATTAAGGTAGGAGGAAATCAGGGCAAAAGATAAGTGAGGATGCGAATGTTATTCATTGCCCAGAGTTGAGTCAAGGGAAAAATAATTTTCCATAGAAATCTACAAAGATTTTTTTTAGGAGAGGGAGAATCCCCCTGCTCAGTTTTGAGCCAGATGGGGAGTAAAGAAGAGAGGGAATGGGAGGGACTGTGTGAAAGGGATGGCAGCTGGCTGCTGAGGGCCTAATGTCTGTGCCTGCTGGGTCAGACACCCCAAGTATACATCTGCTCCCCAGGTTCTTCTCCTCTGGCAGGAGCTCCCCCTGGGGCTCCATAATGAATCTGACAAGTCCAATGACCAAAAGTAACCTCACAGGGTGCTCTGATCATAAATTCCTAACTGGACAGGTCAGGTGAGCAGTCATGCCCCAGGCATATAACTTCTTTGCCTTAAGCAAGCCTTGTCCATTGTTCTTGGGTTAATGCAACTTTGAAATGCCAAAGTAATCTTCTCTTTTAAACCCTCAAGAGAGCACATAATCTTAACTATACTGTACCTTGCTTTTTCCCACCTTCATGTAATCTTACGGAGTTCCCTCCTTAACTCCGAATGTATAAAAGAAACTGCAAAACTGTCATTCTCCAAGCATTTGAGTTCTTGCTTCCTAGCAATGTTGTCACTTTGGGTCAATTAAACTCATAAAAATTTTCTATAGGGTTGGAAGCTTTCTACATCAATACCTGTGACTGGGGATCCCTAAGGAAGAAGAGCAGGCAGGATGCTTGTTAGCCTGGTAGCTTTAATTTTGTAATTGTCATTAGACTTGAAAATCAATGTTATCAATGTTTGCGCTTCCTGAATAGGTGCCTGGCATGAAGTGTGAGTAGCTGGTAGTTTGCAGCACAAGGCCTCACAAGGCAGTGGTGCTTTGATATTTACAGTTTACTCCAAAGAATCCTAGGACAAAGAGTCAAAATTCAACTTTATACATTTACAGAGAGAAATGTAACAGTCTAACAGATTGGATATCTTCCCTGGCTGTCTAATCTCATATGGAAGAATTCTTATTAGTCACTCTGTAATATTTTCTGACTTGGTTCTTGACTCAGGGTACATTCTATCTGAAGAGAACAGCTCTCTGGGCACTGACTGCTCTTCCTTTCTTAGCTCCTTTTAAAATTTAATTTTTGCTCTGTGGAGTTATTAAAATTGTTGACATAAGAATGTCCAAACCTGTAGAGAATTTTTATAAGAGTTTTTTAGAGTTTATTTGAGCCAAACAGGACATATCTGGCAGGAAGATCTCAACAGATGCTTCCAGAATCACAGTTTGCAGTTTCTTTCATACATTTAGAATTAAAGAGGGAGTATAAGGAAGATTAGAAAACAAGGCAGGGAAATCTCCATTATTGGATTATAGGATCCTTAACAAGATTGCGTGCTCTCTTGAGGGTGGTTATTCTTCCCACAGAGCTGAAAAAGGTGTGTTAACCTAGATGCACAAAAACAATGGACAGGTCTTGCTTAAAGCAAAGATAACCTTCTACTAGGGAAGTTATATGCCTGGACGCCAGATGTTTATCTATCAAACATTACATTTTTCCATAAAAATGAGCACAAGACTAAAAATAGTTCTTTTTCCTATTCTGTTTCTCTAGCTTTATTTTAGAAAATATATTAATACTTGTAGAAGGTCAGATTCGTTTCTGTCATATGTTTAGCTCTTCCAACTGCCTTGAATAATGACAATATGATGGTGCAGAATGTTATAAAATACTTTATTCTCTCCTGCCCTCCATGTAGACTTATTCGCTGCCAGGCATTTTTTTTTTTAGGAATGAAATTTAAATATACTATATATTATTTCAAAGTAGCATCTATCACTATGCAAAACTCTATAATTAAGCTACTAAAAGTAGTGTTTTAGTTTTCAGCCAAAATAATTCTTAAAGAAGTATTTCAGCAAACAGATCTTAATAATGGACCCTCTGTGGGTGTCAGTTTGACAATTACTGTTGAGTAATACCTAAGATTCTGTAAAACTGGAATTGGAAGAAGATATTATGAATCTGTCTTCATTTCTTGTCTGTTAAATCCTCTTTGCTACCTTGATTACTTTGCTCCTCATGTCTAGATTTTTTGCCAAGTCTCTCTTCTCTAAATAGTTCCCTTTCTCTGTCCCTTTTGCCTCAATACTCCAGGACAGGCCTAAGGTCACTCACATGGACTAATGCATGAATTTACTTGACAAAAAAAGGTAAAGAATAATGAAATGGCAAAATATGAGATCTCAGCTGAGAGGAAGTTAGAAAGGGAGTAGGGCTCAGAAAACAGTGGGTTTGGTTCCTGACTCAAGTTTTTAACTCTTCTAAGCCTCAACTTAGACAGCTGGAAAGATGAACCCAGGAGTCCTAGCTCCCAGTGTTGTTAAAAGCAGTACATGATAGGTGTGAGACATGGTCTCCACTAGCCAAGGGATTTTCAAGGGCTGGCTTATTCTCTACTGAAGCCCTAGCACCCAATACACAGTTCTTGCAGATGCTCAAGTATTTGTTGAACAAACATATTTATGAATAATTAGCTGATCACTGTGTTAATTTACTCTTAAGTCCAACTCTTACTCTTACATATTTTTTCTAAAAGGAAATATTTCTCAAATGTTTTTCTAATAGTATTTGTTAGAACTTTATAGATTCATATCTGACGCCTGATTGCCTTGGTAAATGATGTGTTTTCCAGGCTCTGCAGGACAGAGTCATCTGGTGGATTTTCTCATCTTACACAGTTTATCCACTCTATAATGCCCACATTTTCGAGCATTTTAATTTGTCTGCCAGAGAAATCCAGATATTTCTCCCATACTTAAGGTAGTCTACTGTTTTTCCATGCTTCTAGGAGCAGTCCTGGCAGTATATTCATACCATTTCCAGGAGCCTTGCCGCATGTGAAATCCAGTATCCCAAGAGAGTGTCCCCGTATTGATAAACTCTCTTTTATCCAAATTTATGTTCTGCACTGCCCCTTGATCTTGCACCCTTAGAATCCAGTCCCATATGTACTCTTCCATCACCTGCCAGGACACAGTGGCTGTGTCTTATAGTTTATTCAGGTTGTCGTACCTTTCTGTCTTCAGCAGAACTAACACATTCTCAGTAGAATTATGTTGGGACTTAACTCTAGATACTGGTCTAGTGGCCAGGTGGGGAGGTAAAGGCAGATTTGGAGAGGAGAACAAGTTGTCCTGCAGAGGAGAGGCCTCTATGTCATCTCCAGGCAAGCTGGAGGGGTGCTTACCCTTAATAGGGAGAAGCATGCTATTCCTGCAGGTTTAGAGTTCAGGGGAATCTTGGGATTCAAGATTTTCAAGGGCATCAATCCAGACTTCCATATATCAGTGTCCTATTCTTTCCCAAGCAAAGTCTTGACCTTGTCATAGGAGAATATGTTAGTTAGGAGTTCAATCTTCTTTGAAGCTTGGCTTCTTTTATGACCAAGTCCTAGTTCTGATCCTGAGCTTTTCACACCCTCCTGCTGTAGGAGGGAAGCTCCTCTGACTTTTATTCTTAGCTTTTTATTGCTGATCAACATTCTCAACCTTTTGTTACCATTTTCTAGAGTATCAATTGAATTTAGCAATAGCCACCCAATGCAAGTCCTTACAGTTATTATTTCCTCCATATTTGTCAGCTACCTGTCATATGGCACTAACTAATGCATTCCCTTCCATTGATATACCAGCTCAGTTCACCACTGGTGACACTTTTTACAATTGCATTGCACCAGGGACTATCAGAGCTCCAACTACTACAAATGATGGGGTCCTCATTGCCAGCTAAGTGGTTAATAATTAAGCCCCGAATCCCATCTTAGCATCTGCTTTCTTGGACCACTCCTGGCAGCAACTACGACAGGTTGGTTTCTCCAGGGAAAAATTCTGAGATAAATATTAAGTGTGAAGGACAATTCTTAGGAAGTATTCTTGAGATCAGTACCATAGAAGAAGAAGGAAGCAGGATTTGCAGTGATACAGTCCCAATGCAGTCCCTGGGCTCCCCCATGGGGTCAGCCAAGGCTGGCTGACCCTATGGGGGAGCTCAGGAACTGGGATGGCCCAGTAGATTGTCACCACTTGAGCAAGGAGAGCATGCTTTTATACTTCTGCATTGATCAGTCATTGGAGTTAAGCTGTTACTGAAAGGCAACATAACCTTCGACAAGGCTGTTTTCTTCAGTGTGGGTATCCTAAAGAGGGCTGACAGTGGAGGGACTTTTCTGGCATCTTTCCCAGCAGCTCTGGGTAATAAATTCTTCATTCCTTGAGGGGAATCTGGTGGTATATTGCAGCATATACCATACTCTTATATTCCACTAAAGCTAGGTCCATGACCACATCTGCAAGTCACCTGGTAGCATACTCTCCTAGAGAAGGGGTTGCTACATGGAAAACCAAAAGACAACAGAATAATACTTTTATGAGAGAAAATACTTTTGAATTTTGTTCCAGCCAAACTATAAATTAAATATGGCAGTAGAATAAAGCCATTCAAACAAGAAAGGTATATGTTCCACCGATACAAGGAAGTAAACCAAGAAAGAGGAGGCCATGGAATCCGGAATAAGAGAGATGCAAAGGGATAGATGATGCAAAGGGAAGCCCCAGGACAGCAGCCATGCAGTAGCTCTGGAGCAAAACCATCACAGATAAAAGCTATTCAGAAGATGTGGGGAAAAGTTTCCTCAAGAAGATGAAATTGATGTAACACCTAATATATTTGAACATACTGAGGGATTTAAACAATTTGAGGAGAGTTTAAGGTACAAAAAGCAACAATGAGGTATTAACTAAAAATATCAAAATGTATAAAGCACATCATAGTATACTTCATGGCTCAGTTGTAAATAGTGTTAATATAGTAACAATAATGTAAACATTTGGCCTAAACAAATTTATGATGTGTCTATGTTGGGTGGATAGGATACAAGAAATGTGTACATTTGTGAATGGATTCAGGAGTGGTGAAATAAAGTTAAGTTTTCCCTTTTCTTGTTAGGAAACAAGTAGTTAATGCCTCAAACTGGAAAATACAAAGGTATAAATAAAAGCATGTTATTTGGAGATAAATATCCAAACAACCAGATAAAAGAGTTGAAAGTGGGAACCTCTGGGAACAGAAATGCTGCTAGAAAATGTTGGAGATGAAGACAGGTGTACTGCTAACCTTGTAGCAAACCTAGTAAAATTTCTTGATTCTTTTTTTTCTTCCAGCTCTATTAAGATATAACTGACCTATAGCATTGTGTAAGTTTAAGTTGTATAACATGTTAATTTGATACACTTATATATTGCAAAATGATCACCAGCACAGCATTAGCTAACGCCCACATCATATTTCACCTTGATTCTTTAAAATAAATAGAGAATACCAGAGGGTGGGAGGAAGGGGAAGAGGAGAGGTAGACGGGAGAAAAAAATTGAATCAGTTCTTCAATTAAATATATATATATATATATCAGTTCTTCAATTAAATATATATATATATATATATAATGAAATAAAATAAATAGAGGTATGACTTATAAAATAAATTAACAGAAGAAATAATTCCAAATTCACAAACTTTTGCAAATAATAGGAAAACAGGGAGCAGCATTCCTCAACTCATTTTATGATGTTGACATAACCTTGATACCAAAGCCTGACAAAGACAAAATGAGGAAGGAAAATTACAAGCCTGTCTTATTCATAAGCATAGGTGCAAAAGTCGTAATGTTAAAAACTATTAGCAATATAACTTCAGCCACATAAAAGCCTAAAATACAACAACCAAGTTAGGTTTATCGCAAGAATGCAAGGTTAGTTTAACATTAGAAAATGAATGTAATTCACCATATTCAACATGAAAATATATCCTAATAAAGTAAAACCATTTGATAAATTGAAACTATTTATTTAAAAACTCTTATCAAAGTAGGAATTAAGAGAACATCTTTAATCTTAAAAAGGATAATTACAAAAACTGGCAGAAAACCTTTATTTTATAAAACTTTACTGAGAGACATTAAAGAAATCTAAGTAAGTGAAGTGATGCAGTATATTTTGGAGTTGAAATACTTATAATGACATTAGTTCTCTAAAAATCAATTTATAGGTTTAATGCAATTTAAAACAGAATTCCAATATTTTTAAATATTTGTAATTTGATAAGCTGATCCTAATATGTATACTAAAATGCAAGAATAGCCAAGACACTTGAAGAAAAAGAACAAGGTGAAAGGATTTGCTTGAAATTTTATTATGAAATTTTTATAAGGCTATAATTAAAACACAGTGGTCTTGGTGCACAGATTGGCCAATAAAACAGAATAGAGGGCATAGAAGCAGACTCACAAACATTTACACAACTGATATACGACCTAGGTTTGAGGAAAAGACAAAGTTTTCAATAAATGGTACTGGATCAATTGAATATTCATATGGGAAAAAATGAAACATGACCTCTTACCTTACATGACAATCAATTACAGGTGTAGTATATATTTAAATGTGCAAGATGAAACAAAATACTTCTAGAAGATAATATTGAAGAATATCTTCATGATCTCAGGGTAGGAAAGGATTTCTTAATATGAAAAATGTGCTGATCATAAAGGAAATTTGATAAACTCAAGTGTATTAAAATTAGAACCCACAAAGGACTAGAATTTAGAGCACATAAGCAAGTTCTTGCAAATTAGTAGGAAAAACACAAAGAACTCGGCAAAAAAATAAGTAGACATTCCAACAGTTACTTCACAAATTAGGAAATGGAAGTATAAAAATGTACCCAACCTTTTAGTAATCTGAAACATGCAAAATAAAACTCAAATGAAATATTATAAACTCACCAGGGCAAACATTTAAAAATCTAACATTGTTTAGTATATGAATGGGAAATCTCATACACTGCTGGTAAGAGTGTAAACAGTACAACCGCTATAGCTTTTGAATCACCTAGTAATTCTGAATAAACACATATACCCTTTGATCTGGCAATTCCACTCATAGAGTAGACCCTAAATGTCTTCACACACATTTATAGCAGGAAACATGTACAGCCATGTTCAGAATAAACTTGTTTATTTAGCCCCATGCTCTGAATACTCCGAATGTCCATCAAGAGTAGAATAGATTAATAAAATGTGGTAAACTCATACAACAAAATACCATGTAGCAATGGAATTAAACAAAGTAGCATCACACGGATGAATCACAATATATTGTAATATAATGTAATATAAAGAAGCAAAACATAAAGGAATTAGTATAATATAATTTCATTCTTATAAATGTCATAATATATCTAAAAATTCATGCTGTATGAATATATGTATGTGTGTATATGTACATTGTTTTATTGATCTATAAATAAATGTGTATATAAAGTTCATTATATAAAATATTTATATGATCATATAAAGGTCATAATCAAGCAAATCTAAACTATTCTTTTTGGTCTATAGCCATGCCACCCTGAATGTGCCAGACCCTGGCTGATCTCGGAAGCTAAGCAGGGTCAGGCCTGATTAGTACTTGGATGGGAGATCACCTAGGAAGACCAGGTGCTGTAGGCATTGAAAAACAAACAAACTATTCTTTTTGCATAAAAACTATAAAGAAAAGCACAGAAATTATAGCCATAAAAATCAATATAGTGGTTACCTCTGGGGGAAGGAGGCAGATGTGGCATATGGTACATATGTGGGGCTTCTGGAGTCCTAGTGATATTCTCTATCTTGACTTGGATGTTTATTTGTTAATGAACAAATGTTTCATTTGTTAATGTTAATGTTTTACTGTCACATTTATGTTATATGCATTTTTCTATAAATGTATTTCACAATAAAAAGGAGAAATAAAACCCAGCTAAACAAAATAAACATAATGTGTCTATACTCCACTAAAACTCTCTGTGTATCCACTAAATACAATAATGTATATAGCCTTAGGTTTATTTTACAAGCCTTTGAGAAACTTACTGAAACAGGAGAATTCTTGTCAGTGAATGATATACTTTTTCATTGCACTTGAAGTGTTTGCTTACAGACGGGTCTTCTTGGTTTTGTATTCAAAAGCAAAAGGAAGTCCTATGTCTTAGCTTTTCCTCTGAAATGCAATGAGATCCTGATTTAAGGCCAACTTGCATTACAGAAATGCTATGAAATTATGAATAAGCATGAACTTCTGGTTGTGTGTGTGTGTGTGATTATTCCTTTGTGCCAGTAAATTACATTTACCTCCATTTTACTGATCAGATAACTGCAGAAGAGAGGGGTTAATAAACATGAACATTCACATAGTTCGAAAGTGAGGCAGAGACCCACACTGGCTGCCTGCTTACCCCAGGCCTTCTCTAGTGATCTTAATCAACAGGCACACTGACTAAAACACTCTCTAGGTGACAAAAATGTTTTGCTTGACCAAACTATAGCCAGGCTCCTGAAACGTCTCTTAGGCTCATCTGTGCACTTCTTAGTAAAATTTAGTTTTAGCAAGAACCCTGCTAAGTCAGGTTAACTAGACCACCCCCACCTCCCCACACACCTTCCACATTTCTGACATGTGTTTAGCAATAATCTTATTAGGTGGGTTTCTCCAGAACCCCCTTTCTCCCTGATGTTTCCTCTTAGTAATTTTCCATCTACTCACTCCCACCCAGCTCCTTGGCTATAAGTTCCCATTTGCCCATGCTCTATTTGGAATTGATCCCAATCACTCCCTTTCACTGCAAAATTCCTTCGCAGTGGTCCCTATGCCTATGGCAATAGTCCCTCTCCTCCTGAGTACAGTATTCTTTACTGTGCTTTGACAAGTGTCATTGACTATATATACATTTTTTTCTTTAACAAAGTAAGGGAAGATACTTCTCAGGTTTAGTTCCTGAAAGAGTGAAGAGCCACTTCTTCACTTTTATTGAAGACTGTTAGCAGCATTTGGTGGACCAGGAAAACTTAGGTGCCCAGTTATCATCTCTGAAGATTTCTAAAGAAATTCTACAGTCAATCTTTTTGGAAAGCAAAGAATCAGCCCCCAATGGACAATTTTGTAAACCCATGTTAATGTCTCCGTATTGGGCTCGCTTGAAATAAACTCAGTTATTTCTCTGCCATACAGTAGGGGGCACCCTTTAACTAATTTTTTTTTTTAAACTGTAAGTAATTGCTGAGTGGGTGTGTTCACAGCGTGAGAGAAGAAACAGCAAAAGTAAAATGTTTTAAAAAATGACTTAAGTTTTATAACTACATGAAGCTCAGAAAGGAATAAAAGCAGTGGCAGAAATCAATTTGATTTCACAAATTGTTGCTTAAAGGCTGCAGCGTCTTAGTGGTCTACTGACCTGCCCACATTTATTAGCTCCACAACCCTTCCAGTTTCATTCGTCACACATATAACTTTTAGTTGAGGTTTTGTCCTTTTCACTTCCACATTTTCCGAATTCATATGTGAGTGCTTGCGGCATTGTGGAGACGCTGGGAGTTTGGATATCAGTTTACACTAGGCTTCAGTAAATAATCCGTCAGAGATCCACCCCTTGCCTTTCCCCGTTCCCTCCTCGCAGAAGTTCTCCAGAGCCTTCTTCGCCAGGGGCGGTGCGGTCCCGAGCTCCAGCGCCCATGTCTCCTTAACTTCGTTTGCTGAAAGAAACTTGCTTTCTACCCATTGAGAGCCATGCTTCGTGTGATTGTGGAATCTGCCAGCAATATCCCCAAAACGAAATTTGGGAAACCGGATCCTATTGTTTCTGTTATTTTTAAGGGTAAGGAAAAGTTTTCTTCTTTTTCTCAAGTTCTATTTTGGAATGTTAGTTTTCTGGAGTCACGTTCTTTCAACGACTGCGTTTAGACGACTGGTGAAGCCAAGTTTCTCCAGCTTTAGGTGGAGTTTGTTACCTATGCAGGTCAGAGGAAAGGTCTAATTTCTGTGGAAGGCATTTAATTTTCCCCAGGGCTTTGAGATCTGTTATTTTAACTCTAATAAGGTGGTTTCTGTAAGCCCTTGGAGAGAAAAATGTATTTGTTAATCCTCAAATTTTAGGTATCAAAAGTGTCTGTGTTGGTTCACAATAAGAGTAATATGCATTTTTTCATTATTTCTGTCTGTTAAAAATGGGTAAAGAAGGAAAAAGTGCAATTAAATTGTCTGAGGTAACATTACTCCATTAAACTGCCCCTTTGCAGCTTTGTCACTGCCTTTTGAGAGGTGAGCTGAAGTTATAATTTTGAATTAGTTTGTTTTCCTGTTATTTTGTGCCTCTATGTAATTGTTCTTCATCTCTCCAAAGTTGGGACTTTGTGTGTGTGTGTGTGTGTGTGTGTGTGTGTGTGTGTGTGTGTGTGTGTTTCATACCTCTGAAGTTGCTCTGAACAAAGCAAGTCTGAAGTTTGGGGATGTACTTGTAGTTGGTCTTGCCAAATGACATTGGGCAAGTGATCTTATTTCTCTGGATGGCAGTTTTCTGCGAAATGGGTGACGAGGGTTTAGACTAGTTCATCTTTAGAAGGCCCATTGTAATTCCAAAAGGTTATTTTTCTATGACATTTAATTGCCATGGACAGGGACAGTACTGGTTGATGTGATGGCACTTTCCCCTGGCTTTACAAAGTAATTTCAGTTTTGGCTGGATTAATGTGTCTAAATCTGGGTTTAGGAGCTTTATTATTTTCTGTTTGTTCAAGATCATTGGTAAGATTTCCATCTTGCTTCTTGGCTGGAGGAACAAGAATAAGAGGGGAGGGCAAAGAGGTTGGGAGCCTCGATGGGCACAGGTTCGGTGACCACGCCTCCTGACCACGCCTCGCCACATTTTTCCCTTCCTCCAGGAACTTGACTACTTACTTCTCCCTTCCAGTTTCTGGGTAATCTATGCCTTTCTCTTTTCTTTTGTCTGTTTTATCTCCCTATTTCTCTTCTCAAACCTCTACCTATGAGGATGAGCAAGAAAATGAAAGGAATGAAACCCAAAGCTGCCAAATAGTTGTCTAGTTAAAAAATAAATAAATAAAAGATTTGAAGGGCAAAAGTTGGATTCTTAAAGGACAATGTGGTTTGAGGATCTGGTTAATAAATATCATGTAGTTGTGACATATCAGACTTCGTTTACGTGCGTTAGGTTTAAAAAAATTTTTCTTAAAGCTATTACATAATAGGGATATAACATGAAATATTTGTTTCCTTCACCATTGACATGTAAAGACATATAAAAATATGTTGAGGTCAGTCTGGTGACATCATTATTTAAGGCAAGTCATATAGATTATAAAGGAATTAGAGTTTAACATTATATCTAAATTCGACTTGTTTTTTGCCTGGAGTGATATGCATTGATCAAATATTTTAAGTGACTGAAACTATGTCTACAAACATAAAACGCTCAAAAGAAAGTGGAAAACTTCATTAAAACTGGGCAAATATAGTCCCTCCAAACAATCACATTTACTAGATTTTTAACTCTAGTCTTTTTTCCAGTCTCCTTCGGTTGTAGTGGTAAAGTCATTCATTCATTTGACATGCAACCTGACAGAAGAAACAGCTCAGAACTCAGAGCAGGACTCTGGACTCTGGCTGATAAAAACTAAATATCTGATGACTCAATTTTAACCACCTGAGTCTCAAATTTCTCAGCTATGGAATGATGGGAACTGATGTCTTTGAGGTTCCTTCAGGCTTTAAAATTCTGTCATTTTACAGGCCATGTATTGAATACCTACTCTTAGCAAGATATACAAGGCATAACCTTAGGTGCTAGAGCAGATATGGTAATGAATATGGCATTTGTCTAACTTTCAGTCTTTTCCAGTGGTTTAAAACCCTGGTGATGGCTAACCCTTTCTAGGCGTGCCTCCCAATTTCAAGCACTGTGTGAAATTAAGTAACATTAAGTTCTGCCAGAACTGAAGATACTCATAACATGATATGTCAATCAGAAGGAACAAAGGCAGATGTAGTTCACGATGTGGAGTGGGGTAGAGTAGGGTACGGTAAGATGTAAAAAATCCAAACAGAAGATAAAAATGACACCGAAGAAAGCTTGTGTTTACTGAAGTATGTAAAATGTTGCTCCTTGAGTACATAAAACATCAAAGTCAGTAAGCAATTCTTCTCAAACTTAAAGATGGTAGGAAGAATGCCCAAGTAATGGGCATGTTAACGGTGATGCCACGTAGACACTGGGAGGCCCCGTTAGGCTGCTGTATCACTTCAGTTGGGAATGTGTTGCACTGAAAACCAACTGTTTTAGAGTTGCCCTCAGTCTTTCAGGTTCAAACCCCTTCTGAGGTTGCTATTGAACTTCTCAGGACCTGGTATGAACATTTGGGGGTTACTGGAGTCCCTGTTATGTGAACGGCATTGATATTTAGCAGTGTGGGAATACATTATGAAAACCACAAAGCTTATATTATTTTTCATATTCTTGGGGTGCACCAGATTCCCTTAAGACCAAGTGCCTGTGAGCCAGAGGTGACCATTCTCCTTTGAGTATCACTGAGACAGCCAGACTGTGAAGCTGTATCTGGCTGAAATTAGATTTAGACAGACCTCCAAGGTCTCTCTCAACTCTAAGACTTTATGATTCCCCCAAACATAATAGGTTTTTTACTTAAAAACATTTTTAAATATAACATTAAAAATTTTAAATAGAAAATATTACATTTAAAAATAAAACAAACAATCCAGAAGGGATTATATAACTAAAAAGTGGAAATTCTCATCATACCCCTCTATCCTTTCTTTGTCCCCACTCTTACTACCTAAGAGTAACTACTCTGAACAGTTCAATTTGAATTCTTCCTGACTTATTGCTATAGACATGTAAGTTGTTCCAAGTACTTCCTGTTAGCAGTAGTGCTGTAGTGGATATCTTTATAGTTAATATCTTCGTGAATCTTTCTAAAGTCAGATTCCCTGGCCTTATTGTGTGTATGTATGTGTGTGTATTTGTGTTTCCTTCTTGTCTTTTCTTTTAAAGATGGTTTTGTTGGATATTGCTGTTGACTTCCATTTTCCTTTTGGCTCATCTCTTGCCTCTATGTCAAATCTCTTAAAAAATTAATTAAGAGGAAATTTTCATGCACTTTTATATTGTGCTTTTACAATGTGGCAACATTGCATTCAAATGAAACATGCCACTCCTAAGGAGCATAATTGTTGCAAGTATAACAGTTTTCACATTCTGTCCTTATGATATCGTCCATTCAATCAGCCAGAATTTTCTCTCACTTCAGGTCTTGTGCAGACCTTTGTCTTGTAGAATGGCTACTGCTGTTGTCCAGATGGTCACCAAATAATTGTCATGTTGTTACTTATTTTTCCAGATACTCCTTATTTCATTTGAACATGTTTTTGGAGTGAAATCCTAGATATTTCTAGAATCCCCCTCTATTGAGCTTATCAACTTTGTAGTCTTGAACAAACCACTTGACCTCTCTGAGAATCTTATTTTTCTTCTTTTGAAAAATGGGCTGTAATGGCTTATCTGAACGAAAGTAGATCTGTCGTGATCCATAAAGGCTGTAATTTATGCAATAGGGACTTTTATGACTATTCTTAGCAAAAAGTGCTTTGCTGTTTGAAAATTTACAGTTAAATTTTTTAAAATAACCTTTTAAATAAGCAGAAAATTTATGAGATTCCATTTAAGAATGGTGAAGTATGATGGGAGAAAGATCCAGTGGGTCTCACTCACCATCATCTGTGAAAGCAACTGGCGAGTGCACCTTAATTTACCCAGGATGCATCATAGGACTAGTCAAGATGATTCCCACTGGCTCAAATTGACCATCGGGCCGTGTTGGTACTATCATAGAACCTCTGTATTGTACAGGCATACCTCATTTTTTTGTGTTTTGCTTTATTGTGCTTCACAGATTTTACATTTTTTTTTTTACAAATTAAAGGCAAGACCTTCCACCAGCAAAAATATTATGACTCACTTTCTTAAGACACTCTCTTTATTGTGGTGACCACCGAACAGGCAATATCTCCAAGATATACATGAATTTACAAAACACTCCTGAAGACAAAAGTATTTAATCTACTGAGTCATTCCCATCACTTCCGGGAGAACAGGGCTTGGAGGCTCTCACTACCTAAAGAAAGTGGCCCCACCCTGTTGAAGTCTGGGAACTCCCAAAGGTACATTTCTCAAAGGCATATTTTACAGGCTCTCAGTCATTTATAAAGCCACAACCGCCTTTCAAAAATAAATTAACATGGCTTGTTTTTCTTTCCCTCCTCCGCAACACATCTTCTGTGCATACCCTCAAGATGTGCCCAAGGTGTTTGTCTGATTTGGGCTTACTGGTGAGTTTCTGCATTCCTATGGGATTTGGCCCTGCCAGGAAGACATGGGATTTTTATATCCTCTGCGACACTTGTCACATCACTAATGTCGAATATATACATTTAATTTAGTTTAGTTTAATTTAATTGTGTTGTTGAGGTAACATTGGCTTATAACATTATATAAGTTTCGATTATGCAACATTTCAATTTGAAATCTGTGTTCTCACCACCAAAAGTCTAGTTTCCATTGTCATCATATAATTGTTGAATATTCGTTTTAAATGTTGGCCATGGAAGAATCAAGCTGGCAGGAGATTTGGTGCAAACATCTTGGTGCAATGAAGTCATTGATTCTTGGTCCTAAAAGAGATCATCAGATGTCAGCCAATCTCCCCTCTTTCAGAAAATTACACTTGCTCTCAGGTGCTTTGTGGATGAGCCTTGGCAAAGGGACACTTCACATATTCCTGAACACTGAGCATAACTAATTCCTAGCACGTGCCACCCAGGGGCAAATCAGTGTTGGAGAACTTTTTTCATTCTCGATCCTGACAAGAAAAGGGATGCTGCCAGTTTGTATGTTAAAAATTCATGCATGAAACATTCGGTGGTCTATAACGCATAATACATATGTCATGACATGGCAGTAGTCACCTACCCAATGAGAAGTTTCTATTGAACAGCTATTCTGGTGAGTAGAAGTGTGCTTTGAATGGGACTGAGTAGAGTTTTCACTCAGAAATCTCTGGTTGGGCATCTGGCACCTTAAGCCTTATGAGCTAACTTGGCATTAGGCATGAGGTTGCAAGCCTACTGGACATTAGAATGAAAAGACTCTGGACTTGGGAGCCAAGGGGGCCTCAATGAGAAGCCCACTTCCCATACCTTACTTCCTATGTGCTCATGAACAAATGAATTAAAATCTTCAGTTTCAGTGTTCTTAATTAAGGATTAAATGAATATATATGTGAAATTGCACATGGGAATTTATAAATTTCCTTCCCTATTTGATAACATTCACTTTTACAGAGCCCTACGATGCACCAGATAGTATGTGAGGAATCAAGTCTAGAAGAATACGGATAACACGGTTTGGTTTTCTAGGCCAGGAAATCACTTAGCTAGAACACAAAAATGAGATACAAATCAGAACAGTCATAAAAAATACAACCCAGGAGCTGATAGAAGAGTGAAAAGCATCGTGGAGAAGGTGTCAGTTGACTTCATCTTAAAGGATGAATGGAAACTTGACAGAAATAATGGGAAGAAGACATTCTAGGCTTTGGAACAGCACAGAAAGGCCGGGGAGCCATGGGCCTGTGCGGTGGGGTTGACAGAGGAGTAAACTGGTGTGATTAGGAATTGCACTTTGTTCATAAACCACTGGGCAGACAGTAGGCAGCATTGTGAAGGACAGATTAGTACAGCTGACCTTTGAGCAGCACTGATTTGAACTGCATGGATCCACTTATACCCAGATTTTTTCCAGTAAATACCTTCAGCCTTTCCTATCTGTTTTACATCCCTGGATTTAACTACCTGCGAAATGAAAACAGTATTTTCACATTCCCAACTGCAGATTTCCTACTACAAATCAAAAACACTGTTGAATCTGCAGATGCGAAGGGCTGACTATAGTTAAGTTTGGGAGGAATCAAAATTTATAGGCTGATTCTCGACTACATGGTGTCAGTGCCCCTAAGTCCCACATTGTCTATGGGGTCAGCTATAGCAGTCAAGGGACTAATAGAGGGTTTACTGGTTGAGGCAAATGCTTTCCAGGGCAGAGGGAACTTATTCCAGGGCTAGAATGAGAAAGAAGGAAGTAATATGAATACAAACATACAAAGGAAGCAGCCCAATTAAATTAAATTAATACAAAAACTGCACTGGCCAGGCTAATGAGACCATCTTTCCTTACACTCTTCTGAGAAGAAGACATCAGACTGCCATCCTTCAAGGTGAAGTGTTCGCCCTGCTGGGGAGTACAGGGCTGGTGGGGTGGCTCTTCAAGAGGCCAGCAAGAGGGCATCGGCTATCTGACACTAGAGGGACAGAGGCTGCTAAGAGATAGAGGAAAGGCATAGAAATAGAAAGTGATATGAAAGACAAATTTGCTCTTTTCTCAAAGGTCAAAAGGGGGACATTTCCTCAACCAAGCTGGGCTGTGGTCTCATTTACTTAAGGTCCCTCCCTTCCTACCCAGTTGTCCTACCTGAAGGGTAAAGAGTCAAGGTCAGGAATTGTTTGATTTCAAGGAGCACATACCCACTCAAGCTTGCTCAAGTAAAGTGTGGCTGTTGTTTTGTTTTGTTTTGTTTTGTTTTGTTTTGTTTTGTTTTGTTTTTCTCTTAAAGCTAAAGAGAAATCTCCCAGAATCCAAGTCATGGGCCTCACAGAAACCAGATCCTGTCAAGCGGGGAGGCATCACCCAGGGACTGTGCAGCCTCATGCCTCTGCTCCTCCTTGCACATGGCATCCATTTCCTGTCTCTACATTGGCTGACTTAGTGGGTCTCTTACTCCTGCTCTCCTGCAATTGGTCAGCTTGCATGGGGCTTTGGGTTGCTACAGAGGTGACTTGGTCCTGACTCTACTTTAGCTACTGCATCAGTGTCTCTAATTAAGAAATTGAATTATTGATATCATTTAATTTTAGTTAACGTAAATGCACATAGCCATGAGTGGTTATTGATGATCTTATTGAACAGCACAGAGAATAGGAGAACAGCCACTGCGATTAAGAGTCCAGGACTTCATCTCACTCACTGTTGCCCAGTGTTTCTATACCTCAGTACTCTCACCTGCAAAGTGGAGAGAATAATAGTCCTTACCTCTGAGAATAGTTTCAAAGATAATCATGAGTAAACAGAAAGCACATGGAAAGTGCTTTAAATGTTCATAGCAACTTAGGTCTTTTGGAGATTCTGACATGGGTGGACAGCCTGAGTGACACCTACTTACTATACCAGCACCACCATTTGTTAAATTGTGACACTATGCTCACACCCATGTGTATGATCTTCTTTAAGCCTCATGTCATTGTTAGGAGGTAGGCATTATTATTATCTTCATTTTACCCATAGGGAAACTGAGGTATAGACAGGTCAGTATTCAACTCAGGACTGTCTAACTCTGCATTTCCTGTTATTCTTTGAGTTCATCATGGATGAAGAGACACACAACCTGTGCCTAAAACAGCCGAGTCAAACTATGAATGCCTCCCACCCATTCTGAGCAAATTGAGTTGTTCAGTGTGTTGGAGACCTTTAGAACCAGGCTGAAAGAGGAATAATGTGTACCAAGAACAAAAGAAGTAAAAAAAAAAAAAAGAAGAAGAAGAAAAAGGAGAAGAAAAAGAAAACTCAGCCCTTTTGGGGGAATTTCCACAGGGCAAGGAAAGCCTTTATGACATGCAGTGACTCAGAGGCTCAGAGCTGACATAGCTTAGCAGTGAATCAGTTCCTCTGATAACCAAGTTGAAGCCGTTTTATTAGTGGAGACTAAAACTTGAAATTATTACTGTATATGTAAAGTATTAAAAATTTGACATTTGAATAGCAGGGTAGATCTCCACCTCACCTCGGTTCTCTGCTTTATTACTTTCATTATCTTTTAGATCCCAATAGCATAGCTTATATAATACAAAAAAAGAAAAAAATCCTTTCCTTTCTCTCTCTTTCATTACTAAAAATTTTTAAATTTCCCTTTTGCTTACCTCTCCTCATTGTCAGAATTCACTGCCTGAGCAGTCCCTGCCTCTCTCCTCTCTTATATTGATGATGAGAGCTTACTAGCTATTAAATACTGCTCTAAGTGCTTGGCATATATTTATTTGTTTAATTCTCACTAGAAAATGAAGCTTTTTATTTTACAGATGAAGAGACCAAGTCTTGGGGAGAAGGTGGGTTGCCTTGTTTAAGGTCTCACACAGGTTCTGGGTAGAGCTGGGACCCACATGCCCATTGCTGAGGCTGTAACACCCCTGTGTCTCAAGGCTGTTACATTTGGCCCACCGTGGGATAATAATACACAGGGGCTCAGGGCTCAGAACCCTATGGATGACACCCAGGCTCTGTCTCCCATCCATTGTATTGTCTTGGACAAAGTCAGCCTGAGGGCATATGGTCAGACCAATGCCAGGACCTGAGGCATTGTTGCCTTTGGGCCAGACTCCTCTGGCCTCAGAGGACTTGTCTGGGGCTCCAAATGCCTTCCAGTTTCTCTCCTTTGTTGGACTCATTATGATGGCTTTCCCCTGTATGACATGGCTTGAGGAAGGAGCCTCCTCCCAGGGTACTTACAGAATGAAAAGTCCTCTCCTGGGCTTGATTACATTTGTTCCTCACAACTCTTGCAGGTGTTCAGGACACCTACTGTTTTTATACTTATTTTTGAAATAAGGAACTTGAGTCTCAGAGAGGTCAAGAGTGGCAAAAGCTGAGCAGCTAGGAAGTGGCAAGAAAGGACTAGAACCCTGGTCCTGAGACTCTTAGTCCTGTGCACGTTCCCACGGCTGGCTACATGCTTGTCTGGCTTTCTTTGTGCTTGAATCTCCTTTGCCTAAGTCTACCCTCCATCCCCATCCCACTAACAGCTGGTAATCCGCAAACACCCTCGATTCCCAGCTCTGCCTCAGACCGGCAGCAACTGACCAGCGTAGCCCACCAAAGAGCCCAGAGGCCCAAGCCACACGCAGTCCAGAAGGGAGGGCTGAGGACAGTGGATTAAAACTGCTGCCAATGGCGAAAAGTCCATTTAAAGAGATTATTAATTATGGAATGTGAGACTGAGCCTAATTTAGCTACAAGGCATGGCCTGGGAAGGATAGGATCAAATGATCAAGATTTTAACTCAGTGTGTTGTGCTTATTTTCAAAGCTGTTTTCTGTGACTATTTTTTTTCTCTTGATAGCATGTCTTGGAGTCAGGAAAGGCAGAGGACCTGGATCCTCTGTCTGATGGAGGCAGTTTTTGATTCTGATCCAACACGTAGGAGTGTCCCCTGTGTCCTAGGCACTTTCACGCTTTCTCATTCAATCCTCAACTCAACCATAGGAGGTGGGCTTTTTCATCCCCTTTTATAGAACATTTAGGCCTTGCGAGATCCTTTTGAAACTCTAGGAGCTCTCCATCTCCTCAGGCTGGGTTTGAAGGGAATTTGCTGAAGGGAATTCATTGTCTATCAAGTTATGCCTCAGAAACATACCAGCCAGAGACAGGAGAAGTTAAGAAGCTTAGGAGCTAGGATGCCTGCATTCAAATTCTGCTTTGCTTCTTACTAGCACGTGACCCTGGACAAGCTATTTAATTTTACTGTGCCTCAAAATAAGGGTTATAATAGTAGCAGATTACCTATATAAAGCCGTGGCATATTATGAGCCCTACATATGGTAGCCATTTTTCCTGGGCATTAGGTACCAATATTTATTAATGAAGAAATCTAGATACTGAGAGTTGAAGTAAGTGGCCCAGTCACTCAGCTGTAAGTGGTGAAAATGTGGCAGGTCACCTGGCACCTTCAGCCCACGGAAGTGGTCAAGAGCACAGGTTTGGAAACGAGGCCAACTTGGGGCTGCAGCTCAGCTCTGCCTCTTAGGAGCTTAGGATCTCGGGTCAGTTAACATCACGGAACCTCAGTTTTCTCACCTGTAAAATGGGGATTCTGATACCTCCCTTGTAAGGATTAGAGGTGAATGTGTTTAAAGTGCCCGGCACAGAGTGGATGCTCATATGCAAAATAAACAAATAAACCAAAGAGGCCCATGGTACAGTTCTCCACCAAGGCAGCCAATCCATATGACTGGCCTTCCTGGCTCCCTCGGCCCGCAGCCCAGCAGTTAGCAGAGCTGGAATGTGACCACTCGCCGGGGTCAGCTTTTAGAAAGAAGATTCTGTACAGTTGTTCAGGTCGACTGGGCCTGCCTGCAGTTCTTTTGAGGGGTTTGGTTTTGATTCAAGAGCTTGTATGCCTGAAAGGGCATCTCTGGAGGCCAGTGGGGGACTGGATGTGGAAAGTGGAACAGTGGCCCTGCCTGTCTGGGCTTTCCCATTTATCAACGATATCACTGACTGCTTCAGAAATGTACAAAACAGCTTCTCTTTGTATCAAGTTGCCTTTTGGCCAAAATGCTTTTCCCCTAAAACCTGTTTGGCAACATCTCCTGGAAGCAGTAGGGCAGCCAGATTTGGGAAACAACAAAGTCAGAAATACTTTAGCCAGGTCAACCTAGATAGGCCATATGTCTCTGAGCTCCCCGCTAGGTCCTTTCAAGTTCTGAGGGCAGGAGGCTCCTGCTGGCCCTCTTTAGAGCTTTCTCTGTCCCATAGTTCTTGTGGAAATTCTCTCAGATGCTGGTAACTGCCAGGCTGACAGCCAGAGAGGAGCAGTCACCACCCACATGCCAGCTGCCCCAGGCAGGCCTCAGAGGTCTGGAACTGAGCCATGTGAGAGAGTTGCTCAACCAGGGCTGTGGCCAGCACCACTGAGCACTTCCTCTGGTCACTGGGGCCCTTTGGAAGTAGTTAAAATGTGTTACTATTGAAGGAGGCCAGTGGCACAATGGATAACACTTTTGACTACAGATCATAAGATTCTAAAATGTGTCACCATTGAAGATGTTACTTCCATCGGCACCTGGTGTTACTGGTTATATTAATCAGGGCTCTCCAGAGAAGCAAAACCAATAAGAGGATATATACACACACACACACACACACATATATATATACACACATATATATATATATACATACATATATATATACACACACACATACACACACACACACACACACACATACACACACACACACATACACACATAGAGAGAGAGAGAGGAGAGAGAGAGAGAGAGAGAGAGAGAGAGTGAGAGAGAGAGAGAGAGGAGAAAATTGGCTCATGTGATTGTTGAGGGCTGGAAAGACTGAAATCTGTGGGGCAGACCAGCAGGCTGGAAATTCAAGTAGAAGCTGATGTTGCAGTCTTGAGTCTGCAATCTACAGGGCAGGCCAGCAGGCTGGAAACCAGCAAGATTTTTATGTTACAGCCTTGAGCCAGAATTCCTTTCCCAGGAATCCTCAGATTTTGCTTTTAAGGCCTTCAACTATTTGAATGAGGCCTACTCGCATTATGGAGAGTCATCTGCTTTACTTAAAGAGAATTGATTGTAAATGTTAATTGCATCTATAAAATGCCTTCACAGGAACATCTAGACTAGTGTTTGACCAAACAACTGGCATCATAACTTAGCTAAATTGACACATGAAATTAACCATCACACTGGTCCTCTCAGAAATCCAGTCTTAGAAGTCATGGTGTCTCTCAAGCCTTTTCAATAGAGTCCAATACACTGTCTGGTAGGCGAACAGTAAAGGAAATAGTTCTGTGCAAGAAGGTGTGTGCTGGCTTGGCAAAGAGTGCTTGTTCAGTTCTCAGGAAACTGTTATTCAGAAGTTGGCATGCAGGTTAATTACTTCTGTGGTGACCTTCACAGAACTGAGAAAGAAGCAGGTAGTGGCTAATCAGAGAACAGGAAATGTCACAAAGAATGCCTTGAGTCGTTGTCTAGGGTATATTCCGCATTTGAATCAGTTATTATGTTTTGGGTTGAAGGTATCCCTTTCTTTCCATAGGAAGAAACAATCATCTTAATAAAATTGGAGTGGGAACAGGGGGAAGTGGTGATATGGAGAAGAGATGTTTCCCATAATTTAATCTAAGGTTTAGTGCCTGCAACTTCAACCTTTTTTTAAAAAAGAGATAGGATTAAATAATTGGATTAAATAAACATGTGACTCTGGCAGCTGATAAGAAAGGAATTTATCTACTTTTTGTAAAAAAGGAATTTATCTACTTTTTCTTTGGCTGATATATTTATGTGTGAGAATAGGCTTTCAACAGAATGTGTGCACATTTTGATAAAAATTAGAGTCTCCTTCTTGGAAGAGATTCTCCAGAAGGGAGAGCTGGATTTCTTTAGGAGGATCAGAGCTAATGCTAGCACCTTTCTCATCCCCTATTAGCTAGGGAGATAGGAGGAACAATGTTTAAATGCATGCAGTCCAGAGTCAGACCAGTCCTAAGTTAGAGCGTTTCTTCTGTTAAAAAAAAAAAACAAAATTCAACCAAGCAATTTTGAATATCTAATTGGCTTTATTAAGAGATTCATGAATTGGGCAGTATCCCATCTAGCAACTAGAAAGATGCTCAGAGGGGTTGTACAAAATGGAAAGTTTTTAGAGGAAGAAAGGTGGGTCAAGGGAGCTATTATCAAAAGAAAAGAAAAGATTATTTGGGGGCCCAGACATCTTTTCTTTGGAAGAAGAGAACTAAAAGGTTTTTTATCATGAAGATTGTCTCTTTTGGGGGGAGCGGGATGGAGGGGAGGAATGGAGAGGGTCCACGTGACAGATTACCTGGTACTTGACCAGAAAATTCCAGACTGGTCGATTAAGGTCATGTGTCTGCAAGGGGCTGAAACTGCAACTAGACTAGGTATTAAATCTAGGTTTGGAATCGTAGGGTTTTAGCACAAATGACACCATTTGGGCCTGTGGTTTTCTCTTTAACACTTTCTAGCTCTGTGATATTGGGCAGTATAACCATTCTGGGCTTGCTTTGCTCATATGCCATTGGGGATAATAATAGTGCTTACATCTTAGGCTTGTTAGGAAGATTAAATGAAATGGAATTAGTAAAGGATTTAGCGCGTGCCTGGCTGAGAGTGAGCGCCCCCTAGAGGGAAGTGCCATTGGCATCAACATTATTCTCAAGTGCCAGGAACAGCAGAAAGTTTCACTTCAATAGTCCCACTTGGTCTGTGGTCATCCTGCATCTGCTGGGACTCAACTGGTCCCCTTTGTTCTCGACACACAACCAAATCATGTGTTCAGGAACATGTATTGGACGAGCTGTTGGGCAACTTTGTTTTTCTCATTGGATTGTGAACTTCTTGAAGTTATTAAGTCCAGTTTCTAACACTCTCCTTTCTAAGTGGCTTGTGTCAGCCAGATGAAGCTAAGCCTGGCATTCACAGCTTCATGGTGTGACCATAACCTTCCCACACAGCCTGGTTGCCTTTACTCCCTTCCGCATTCCTCAATTCCAGCCAGTTGAGCTATCCAGTGTCCCCAGACATGACCTGTTCTCTCTCTACTTCCATGGCTGACCTACCCACTCTATTGCCCCCACCTGAAATGACCTCTTCTTCCCAGCTCCACATTTCAATCCATCCTTGTCCTTTGATCCCCAGCTCAGCCTCTACTTCCTCCTGAGGCCTTACCTGGTGCCCACAACTGGAAGTCACCTCCCCTTCTGCTAAATTTGTGTGTTCATCTGTACCCCTCTGATGGCAACTGAAGCCTTCTTTCTGTATCAGTCACCTGGCCACATCTTCCTCCCCACTGCTACCTGAGGACATGAACCATGTCTTGGGTATCTTTGTGTCTCCCACAGTGTCCATCTCAGTGCCTGGCAAGTGATATCTCAAAGATATTTGTTGGATAGAAGAATGAGGATGTTAAGATTTATGGAAGAACTCACTCAGTGGGCCCTTTCTATGGTCTGAACTATGGGGTCCTTTTACCTGGCCAGGCCAGTCATTATTCCCATTACTCACCCTCTTACAGGAGGAAGTGCCAACATGTAAATGAAGCAGGCAAGAACATGGCAGGGGTTTTTTGCTATTTGGTGAAAATGTGTAAAAACTTGTTTGCTTCTTTTCTATAGCCCATATACTCCATTTGTGGAATGTTTTAAGACCAGGAATTATCTTACATTCTTTTGTTTCCCCAGTTACTAGCACATAGTAGGTGCTTAATAAATGTTTGGAAATAAATGAATAAACAAGTGACCTTCTTCATAGTCCTCAACTGCTGACTTGGGAACAATCCTGTCCTTACCGGGGTGGGAGGGTCAGTAGTACCAGCCTCAGCATCAAGATCGCCTTGCAGCCTTTCTTCTCCTGCTCTGGTTCCCAGGTCAGTAACTAGGTTTAGGATTCAATTCAAGTGAGTGAATATTGGCTCTTTTCACCACCTCTCTGGCACCCTTAGCTCCCTGTCTGGAATCTTGGGGAGCTGGAGACAGAAATTTTGCTTCAATATCATCCTTCAGTGACCCAAGCCCTACCCCATAGCCCTGTGCCCAAAGTCTGTAAATTATTTGTTGCATTCTTGCTTTTCTTACTTGCTGGGACTACTTGCAATTGCCCATATTTTCTCTTGAAGATCTGTCGTGGTCTCAGACTCCCTTCAGACTCAGTTCTCTACCTATGCAGCCCTGATAATAACAGCAAGGGTGGTAGTGAGCTGGAGGAAGATTAATGATACCATTTTGTGCTTGTAGAAGTCAGGAATTCCTAACCTTTGTCAAGGTCACTAACTCATTTGATAATCTGATAATTCATTTGATAAACTCTCTCCCCCCAAAACTCACTGATGTAATATTTTGTTTATTGGAGCAAATAGTCTTAGAGAGTCTCAGGATGCCCTGAAACCTGACCTTGGACTTTCCTGTGGCCAATGCCCAGGATGCCAAGCCTATCATACATATTATACTTAGGCATCTTCTTTATCCAGCATTCCTGGCAGCTTCCAGTGAAGCACTGTAGTATGATGGCAAACACATACTCAGGTTTAGAGCCAAGGAGATGTAGGTTCAGATTCTGACTCTGTTTCCTTATTAGCTGTATGACCTTAGACAGGTTAGCCAGCTTCTCTCAATTCCTTGTCTGTAAAATGGGGATGAGAATGCTTACCTTACAGGGTTGTTGTAAGAATTTAGAGACACTGTATAGAATGCACAGCCTGGCATCTGCAGATGGCTATTTAGAGGGAGCTGCTACAACGGTGGGTAGAAGGCATTTGTCCAGTTCTGTCAGTTTATAAATACTTTGCGTGGCTCCTTTTTCTCTCAAGAGCACTTTCTTGTACTGTCACCAGAGAGGAAGATTGAGAGGTTTCTGTCACATGAGGGGAGGGGTGAGTAGGCTGAATATGGAAGTGTGGGAGGGAAAATCAGGACAGCTTCCAGGCGACATCAAATCCGATCCACTGAGGGGCTGTGTAGGTCACATAAAAAAGCCACAGTCAGAGCTAAGTAGTATAGGTCTAGGCATGAGCTGATGGGGAAGGTCATGCTGCAGTTTAAAAAGGGAAGGCAGTGGGGATATGGGAACCCACTCAAGTGGAAAAGTTAATGTTTAACAGAGTGAGGGTAATGACTCATGGTTCTGCTATGCTGAGGTCTTGGAAGAATGATGTGGTTAGTCCCACTGCTGGCCATGTGCTGGGAGCCTTAGCAATGTGACATTCAGTTGAACAAAACCCACTACCTCCTACATCCTACAGCAGTAAAGGGAAAGCTGAGGAATGGTTCAAAATGTGGCCACCAATGTGAGACTACCTGGGTTCAAAACCTAGCCGTAGCACTTACTAACTGGGTGACTTCGAATATGTTACTCAACTTCTCAGTTTCCTTAGCTGTGAAAGGGAATGAAAATGAGTATACATATCTCCTAGGGTTTTTAAGGAGATTAGATGATGTGAGATAATAGAAAATATATATGTTGGTCTCTCCCCATCCCCATTCCCTACACAGAGCTCCTGAAACCATGGGAAATTCCTAAGTGATAAGAGCACTAGGAGCATCTTTTGTTCTAATGAGGTGACTCTGGACACAATCTTGGATGGGGGCTGGTCATCGGAAGGACCAAGCCTGAATTAAAAACTTGGAATTTTCAGTCCCACTCCCCACTTCTCTAGGTTGGGGAGAGGGGCTGGAAATTGAGTTAATAATTTATCATAAAGATCCCGAAAGTATGGGGTTTGGGGAGGTTCCAGGTAGGGGAACACATCCATATACCAGGAGGGTGGGACACCCCAACACCACGGGGACAGAAGCTCCTGTGCTCGTGTAGCTCATGTGGCTGTTAATCTGCATCCTTTATCATGCCCTTTAACAAACTGCTAAACATAAGTGTCTGCCTAAGTTCTGTGAGCCGCTCTAGCTAACTAACCAAACCCAACAGCAGGAATCACAGGAACCTCAGATCTACAGCCGATCTGTCAGAAGTTCAAGTGGCAACCTGGACTTGCTTGCTATTGGTGTCTGAAGTGGAGGACGGGATGTTGGGGGTGGGGGGAGCGGGGGGGCAGTCTTGTGGGACTGACCACTTAACCTGTGAGATTTTAGGCTAACTCCAGGTAGATAGTGTCAGAGTTGAGTTAAATTATAGAATATCCATCTGGTATTGCAGAAAATTGCTTGGCAGGACACCCATCCTCCATACACCTTGTGTCAGAAGTGTTGTGAACCTTCTGTGTGATAGTAAAGGAGACACACAGGAGGAAAATTTTTTTCCCCTGAAAACAGAAGAGCTAATGCTTACAAAGCATTTTATCTTCAAACATTAGCTTTTATTTGGGTGAGGATCTGGAGACTTAGGGACTTAGTAGAAACCTCTGCTCTTTGGACTTTGCTCCAAGGAAATTGAAACAACAAATGGATTAACATTTACTCATCTAGGTAGGTGTGCTATCCAGTCTCCAACACAGAGAAAGAAGACCTTGTGTCTTCAGAAAATGTGGGCCAGGAGTAAAGGAAACCTCCAATTTTTCTGTGGGTCCTAGAAAGTGTTTATCTACAAATTACCTTGTGCCAAGGCCCGTGGAAGGAAGTCCAGCTTAATCCTTAAGCCGTATTGGGGTTTTATCACACACAGACGCAGCATGGGCTTCAGAGCCGAAATGCCAGGTTGTATCAGGCCATCACCACCACATATGAGCCAAGACACATTTCTTAATTCCTTTGAGTCTCGGTGTCCTCATGTATAAAATTGGGACACCTGCACAGCAAAGGTTAGCTTCGTCTACTTCTTTCTGCAAAAAACTAGAGATGCAGAGGCCCTGGGTAGCCTTGGTCTGCAGGAGTTGGTGAAGGAGAAGCAGAAGATCATGGCATTTCCATGATTTTGAGTCCCCCATCCCTTAACTTCTTTAGACCTGGATATGGTAAAAACATTTTAGGCCAAAAAAAAAAGCATTGCTCACTTTAGAAAAGATTTCATTCAGGTAGCTTCCATCCTAGGCAGATGAATGAGAAGATGCAGGCAAATTGCTGGCCCTCAGGGAGGTATTCTTTGAATGAACAAATGAATGGTACATATGCTACAAATATTTCTAATGGATTGATATCTCTTATTTTTTGTTTGCAGATGAGAAAAAGAAAACAAAGAAAGTTGATAATGAACTCAACCCTGTCTGGAATGAGGTGACTTCATTGTTTTTTCAACTTTGTTTCGCTGGATAAGCTATATCTGATTGTCCCATCTTTGGTCAGAGTTTAATTCTTCTCTTTGAGAGGAGAATCTATGCATTTCGCCCCCATTCCCCCAACCCCACTTCCCCTTGTAGCCATGGAGACAGCAGAGGCATTTGAAGAGATGTACCATAGTGATATCTTACTGTAGAAGTGTGGTGAGTGGAATCTGAACGGGAGTGAGGAGGGTTGGGTTCTAGCTGGGAGCAGTCTTGAGCTTGCTGTGTGACCTTTGTCTGGTTATGTTGTATATGGGGGCATATCTGTCTGGCAAGTGGTGGAATTAGATCACCCAGAGGGAAAGCTTCATAATTAAAACATATCTTCATATGATTAATCATGTGTGTATCACATGATAATTTGTGTGTCTGTCTGACTCAAGACTTTTACTGTTTTTATGGTGATAAAATAATATATATTTAACATAGAAATTTTGAAAACTTCAGATCAGCATAAAAAATTATCTTTGATCCTACTATCCAGAAGCAACTACTATTAACATCTGAGATGTATCAATAAATGTTTATTGAGTAAATACATTTAAAAAATGTCTTAAAATTAGCATATTAGCATCATGTAGCAAGTATAATTTCCTATGGACTTTTTTTTTACTATTGTATCCAGAGCATACACCCATATCATTCCATTCAAAAGCATTTTTAATGCTATGTAATATTGTGAGGGGATATAATTTATCTGCTTTCTAACATCTATATTTACAGATATGTGAAAATTGTACTTCTTTCCACTGAGTAGGGTTTTCCTATGCTGACTAATTTTTGAAAAGTTGATCATCAGCATTATTGTTTTTTCCAAAGGCTAGTCGCATTCTAGATAAATGTAGTGATAAATGTCTTTGATATTTTCACTAAATCAGTAGGCTGTAAAGACTTCTTCTCTCAATTAGTTTCAGTATTTCTATAAAACAAGGGTCCCCAATTCCTGGGCCACAGACCGGTACTGGTTGGTCCATGGCCTGTTAGGAACCGGCCACACAGCAGATGAGTGGTAGGCGAGGAAGCGAAGCTTCATTTGCATTTGCAGCTGATCCCCAGTGCTAGCATCACCACCTCATCTCCATCTCAGATCACCAGGCATTAGATTCTCATGCGAGCACCGGTCCTGGTGACAAAAAGCTTGGAGACCACTGCTATCAGATAAAGACTGTACCTTCTCATTGAATGAGGTGAAGACAAAAAGCTTCTTAATGTCTTTCTGGAAAGCCCTCATGCAGAGCTCCAAGAATAAATAAAAGTAGATATATGCATGCATTTAGTGCTTCATGTTTTGAGTAATCCTAACATGCCACGTTATATATGATATCAATTTACGCGGCCGATGGCAGAGAGGTGTGTGATCACGTGAGCGGGCATGTTCTCTGCAGGGCATCATCCATCTCACCCCATTTTTTTCCCAACACGTTTTTTCCCACATATTGCAAATGTATTTATCAAGTAAACTTTCTGATTACAGTTTACAACTGAAATCTCACCCAAATGAAATGCCAACCCCAAATCCACTGAGGTTACTGGGTATATTTCTAATGAGCTATGTGACATATTCTCTACCCATTCCAAAGCCAGTACAAGGAGAATCAAATCATCAGTAGACAGTGGTTTATTTAATTCACTTATTACATAATCAATTGCAGGCAACAGTGGTGCTATGTTGATTTTTTTACATTTGTCATTAGACAGCAATTTGTTGCATTAAGATGAAGGTTTCATCTGACAATGGAACTTCAAATAAGGGGTAGATGCATTTTAGAAAATGTTTTCGTAGATTATTCATCTCTTTGATAATATGTTTAGGAAGAGTAAATAATTTAAAAATAACCATTGAAGAAAACATTTTCACGATTACATTTATTTTATTCTCGCAACAGTTATGGCAGGCATTCAGTCAGTTTTCTGACTGTGAGATAGGGGTTTGGTGACTTGTCCAAAGCAACAGAGCCTAGTAAATGGGAAGCCAAGAGTCACTTCCAGGTCCTCTGAGGCTAAGTCTGGTTTGTATTCCCACACCCTCAGCAGCCTCCAGTTTTAGGATTTAATTTAGAATTTAGTCACTTCCTTCTAACTATAGAATTGAGTAATTCGAAAGATCGTCATTGGTGAAGATAATGACCCAACGCTTACTATTGATACATCTTATTATATTCCCTGATCTTTTAAACAGCATTTTTGTTTCATAACCTTTCTGTGGACAGATTTTGGAATTTGACTTGAGGGGTGTACCACTTGACTTTTCATCTTCTCTTGGAATTGTCGTGAAAGATTTTGAGACAATTGGACAAAATAAGTAAGTTAATTTCAACTGTTTTTCTCATTTTACATATTATCTTAGTATTGTTTATTTTGTTGTAGGAACACATCTTTAATAACATTTTATAATACTTCCAATATAATTATATTTTAATTCCTACCCCCCTTCCTTCTTAGCCAATATCAGATGTGGTTAATTAATCACAGTTCTTTTTCCTAAACTTCAGTATCCCTAAGAGGCTATAATCACGGAGCTGCCACTAATCTATCCAATTTGGCACATAGGGTGAACCTATTTACACTTCTGAAACTTCATTGTTCATTGCATATAGTCATTTCCTACCTCTGGTGGTTTATATGAACTACAGTTATATTAGACACAAGCAAAATCATTTCTTCTTCCACTTATGTGTGACTCACACACATCTCATTCAAGGTCTACTGCTAGCCCCACTTGCATTTTAATATCTTATTCGCCTTTTGAACCAACAAATCTAAACCAGGTTCCTTGTCTTACTGCCAGTTTTCAATGGTAGGGGAAGGGTCGTGATGCTGCCCCTGGTGGTGCTGAGAGTTGTCTCTTGGCTAAAGTTGGGGGACTTGCCAAACAGGTCTCCAAGGGACAAGAATGACCTCAGTAACTTGATCCCGGTCTTTGATCTGGACTTGGGCCTTATAAACTCAGAACCCAGTCTTAGATTACGAATTCAAACTAACCTAGCTCATGAGAAACCAATGCTTAAAAACAGTTTGTTATTTTTTTAGGGAGTAAATACATGAGGGGAGGGTATTCCTATTCTTTGATCAGTGAATTCTCCTTCATGTCATACCACATGGGAAGCCAAATTACTCTGTATCCTTGACTGTACAATGTCATTGACCATAAAATGTACTATTAAATTAATAACAGGGTTTTTTTGAGGGGGAAGGGGAGAATAGGTAGGGGGAAGCCTGACATTAAATGCTCACATCACTTGTAAGAAGCATCCTAGTTTTTAATAATGTTAGTACATTTAAAAACGTGTGTCTTAGCCTCAGGCACATTTGGTATAATCAGAAAGCTGCAATGAGAACAGTACATTAGAATGAATGAGTTGAGATGAGGTGACCATAAGCTCAGATTTCTTGGTGCAGTTCTGGTTTATTGTCCCAGCAGAATGATTGATAATGCCCCTTTTGCTGTCAACAGTGGCTTGGTTTGGCCAGTAAATTAGATGTCACCCTAGTCAGTAGGGTCTTCTGCTTAATGGCGTCAGACCAAGAGAGCCTGGACAGACATCTACCCTCTTGGTAGTGCTCTGATAGGTACTGCCCATGTCCACCTTTGATGAGAACCTTTTTCCATATTCCATTGCTGACCAATGCCCCTTGTGACTGATGCATTTTTTTCTTAAGCTATATAAGTACATTCTAGCAGGTTGGAGTCCCACTCCCTTAGACTGAAAACCATTCTAGCTTTTTAAGGTTATGTGGCATATCTCAGCTTTGAACCAATTATGTGATTACCTATCCCCTACCCTAACTCCCAGAGGACAGATTTATTTCCCATATTTCCAAGTTCTGGAAAAATAGATGGTCAAGCCTCGCCATAGCCTCCTATATGTTATGAATAATAGTTCTCTTCTTTGCTTTTTTTTTTTTTTACAAATGATACAGCAGTTTATATTCTAGACCAGCCCTCTTCAATAGAAATATGGTACAGTCTGTATATGTAATTTACATTTCTAGTAGCCACTTAAAGAAATAAAAAGAAACAGATGAAATTAATTTTAATAATACATTTTATTTAACTCAGTATATCCAACATATTTCAATATTTCAATATGTAATCAACATTTTAAAAATTATTGAAACATTTTACATGTCTTTTTTTCTTACTAAGTCTTTGAAATATGATGTGTATTTCACAGTAACAGCACATCTCCATCCAGGTTAGCCAAGTTTCAAATGTTCCCTAGCCACTCGTGGCTGGTGGTCATCACCATATTGGATAGTACAGGCCCAGATCGCTGAACTCAAAAACTTCAGGTCTCTCTGTTTCTCCCTTTTATATCCTGTCCAGCCTATTGCCACATCTTACTTTTTCTTCCTGTCCATTGTTTGTGCCATGTGTTTCCGACTGATGGCACAGCCACCGGCCTTTATCACTTTGTGCTTCATCTATTTTAATGTGGCAGCCTGGCCCCTTGGAGCTCTCATCTATATTTCATACAAAGTCTTTGCTTTGCTGAAGGTTCCATTCTTGAGAGAGGGTCAGAAAACAAACAAATACATGAAGTAATATATAATGGATCAGGTACTACGAAGTGCTATAAGCTAAGGAGGAAGCTATTACTGCCCATGAAGAAAAATAAAGCAGAGTTAAAGGTAATTATTGAGCATGGGGGAAGTTTTATATAAGGTAGTGATAAGGCGATAGTGGAGCAGAGACCTAAATAAAGTGAAGGAATGAGCTATGCAGCTTATATGGGGAGGGAGGAAGAGGAGAGAATATCTCAGGCCAAGAGCATAGCAAGTGCAAAGGCCCTGAGGCAGGAGTGTACTTGAGGTGTTGGAGAAATACTGAGGTAGCCAGTCAGGTTGGAACACAGAAAGCAGGAGGGGCTGAAATAGGGGAAGAAGATGAGATCAGCAGAGCCACGGCACTCATGGCTTTGTGAGCCACAACATGAGCTTTTGATTTCATTCCTAGTAGAACATAAATCCATTAAAGGGTTTTGAATACAACCTGACTTATATTTTTAAAGGACTGCTCAGGCTTTCTATGTGGAGACTGGAAGTGGAGACCAGTTAGGAAGCAGGGAAAACAATACTGGGAAACTGTTATATATTTATTTTACAACAGTTGAAAATAGTGAGGAGAGGAAAATCTCCACCCTAAGACTCACCTTGGCATTTATTTTGAGTGTTTGGCGAGCATTTCTGGATATAGTTGATATGCGATCTCTCTGGCCCTGAACAGTTTTCTTTGCAATTTTAAAAAAGAAGATACAGTGGGCCCTGTTATAAGAGGGTCCTTCTAAAGTTAGGGGCTCCATGCATCTTGCTGAAATATGTTGCACTTGGTGAAATATGTTGCACTTGGTAGTATGGTGTCTGGTGAGCAGAAAGATGAAACGAGCGGCCATTATTATGGTATTATAGTGACAGGGAAATTTTTAGGCCTAACAAAAAATTCTAGGCAAAACATAAAGGTGGTTTTTCATTATGTTTTCATCCTTACCCTCCCCTCTTTGTGAGAGGTCTTCTTCCCACTGACTTCTCCCAGGCACCCAGTATCCTTATGTGTGTGTATGTTCCTGGGCTCCCACCGGAGTACCCACTCGGGCCTGCCCTTTGAACCGTATTTGCACCATTTGACAATTCTTTTCCCCAACAAAATTTGTCTGTCCTGTGTCTCAGTCCTTCAAGGTCCCATTACTTGAAAGGAGTTTTGAGAAGCTGATCCAACTGATGGTGTAACAAGTGCTCATAATTTACTGTGTTAACTTCCCAAGAAGTTAACTGCAGCCACTGGTGACTTATCTGAAGGAGCGGACAAAATGGGAATTTTAGGCCCTGTGGCAGGATCGCTGGGGGAGGTCTCTGGTCTTTTAATTGAGAGATCTCTGTCTTGCAATTTTCCCTGCATATCTGTTTATTGTCCTCCAGCGAAAGGCAGACCTGAGTGTGCTTTGGATGAACAGTGTGTGAGGATAATGCCCCCTTGTTACCTATGCTCTTACTGTCCTAAGCTGTGGTGCTTCTTCTCCCTCAGCTGGGAGTTATGACCTTTGGCTTTGCTTCCACCAACTAAGGAATGCATAGACCTTGGTCAAATTAACTGTACACTGTAGGGAAAACAACAACGACAACAACGTTAAATCCATCTGGGAATTAGCTATATGACTGTCCAAAATATTTGTGTATTTTCTTGTTGGCTTTTCTACTAAAGATCTGGCCTTTGAGGATCTGCACAGGGCTTGGTGTCGGAGCGTTTCCCTCACCTAGAAGTGCAGGAAAAGGGCAGAGGATTTTTCTCTCAGCTTAAGAAATGTCGTGCCTGTTGACTTTCCTGTTGCCATGGAGAGTGGCTGTGCAAATACAGCTCTCCTGTCTGCTGCTCTAGGGCCTCTAAGGAAACAGGGCCAGGCTGCCTGGGTTTGACTGTGTGTCCACGCCCACACCCGCAGCGACTGCCGCGGTCCAATCCAGGCAAGCACAGGGCTGGTGCTTCAGCAGCCTCCCTCTCCCAGCACTGGGAATGGGCTGGGCATTCAGTGCAGATCTGCTTTTCCTCACTTTACAGTCATCCAACCAGCCATTCAGACTACCTGACGGTGAGAGAAGAGCCAGAGGGGCCTCTTGGCTACATTATGAACATGAAATGATATTTTTAGCTGAAATGTCAAAATGGAAGGATTTTCCCAGTGGCTAAAGAATGAGAATTCTCTTTGCAGACAAACAATAAATCTATCACCTAACGATGACATAGGGAGTGCCAAGGGCTATGGCAAGCCCTTTGAATGCACTGTCCCTCACAGACACCCTGAGGCAGGTCCTGTTTTTCTCTGAGCGGTTTAGTAATCTGCTCAAGGTCACGCAACAGGTATGCATCACAGTCAGCATTTATATCCAGGCCTGTACTCTTGACTTTTATATTAAACTGAAAACTTTGGACCATCTGTAGGAACCAAAATGTAGGTGGAGTGATTATCTTTTGGCTTAACTGAAAGTAATTTTTCTTTTTAATTTGAAACGAATTAAGAATACTTACTATCAGAGGGAAAAAAACAGATGTATTATTAATAGAGGATATTATTAGTAGACATGGACAATGAAACAAGTATATAATTATATTCCATGGGTTCAGGAAGGTAGAGGAATGCTTGAGCACATTAAACAGAGACATAGAAGACATAAAAAAGATCCAAATTGATCTTCTAGAGATGTAAATTACAATGTCTGAGACAAAATGACCATAATTTTCTCTCTAAGGTTTTGCATTTCTAGTACTCTTATTTCCCCCTCCATATGTGTGTACTCGTGCATTCGAAACCACCATCAGATAATAATACCCCCACACAAATGCAGAACAAAGATAAAAACATCATCTGAGTGTAAATCACTGAGCCAGGCAACTGTTTTGCTGTAGTGTAAGTAAAAAGGAGATGCCTAAGTCCTTACAATATACCCAGGAGGAAATTTACCCAAGCTCTTACATAAGAGGAGATGAGGGCACATGGTCAGCTGTAGGATCATGAGATGAGTTTGGGTTTTGGCTCTTACCGATTGGGTGACTCTTGGCAAGTTTCTTCATCGTTACAATGAGGGTTGTAATACTTGCTCAATAAATAGTAGACATAAGGGCAGATTTAATATAATTAAGGAAAAAATTACTTCAATTTCTTGAAGAATAACATAATAGCTACTATCTATTGTGGGTTTACCATATGCCAGGTATCGTGTTAAAGCTGTTATATACATAATTGCATTTAATCCTTATAATGACTCTGAGACAGATTTATCCCCAATTTACAGATAAGAAAAATATGGCTCAGAGAGGTTCACCAAATTGCTTCAAGTCACCCAGCTCTTTAAGTGGAAGCACATGGATTTAACCTAATAATGTTAAAATTCTCTTACACAGATCCCAAATTTAAATACACACACACACATACACTCACACATACACATACACACACACACGCACACACACACACGACAGTACTGAGGGCTATAGAATTAGAATTAGAAAAAGAAAGGACAAATTTGGGTTGTAAAAATACTAATTCCATGGGCAAAGGTTTTATTTATCTATTTATCTATTTATCTATTTATCTATTTATTTATTTATTTATTTATTTATTTATTTATTTGAGAAAACAGAAAGACCGTGGTTTGGAGTGAAATTAATTTGGTGGGACAATGTGATATTACTTATGAGAAATTTTCATTTCCTGGCATGTATGCAAAAGATCTTATCTTTTAGCGTTTAGTGCTTTCATCTCTCTGAGCAATGAGACTCACTCCTGACATTGCCACATGTAAACATAGGAGTGGGGTTTGCTTAGGTGGTCCCCATGACCTTTTCTGCTCCTGGTGTGGTTGGTGAAGAGGGATGGACAGCCCACAGTTGAGACAGGTTTTCTAACTGGGGTAGCTTCTCAAGCTGTGCGAAAATCTAAACTAGAGGCAGATGTCACTTTGGAACAGGACTCTCAGTTGTGAGTTCTTTTAATTCTGTATTTTCAATAGAGTGGCAAAGCTATGAAAACATCGAAACTGGTTTGGGCTGGCTGTCTCCTGCTAGAGAGGCTGAAGCCTACTGTTTGGGGAGGCCAGGTAAGAAGTTGAGGCAGTTCTGCTGGCCTCTGTTAACATCTCTTAAGTAAAGGTGGGCCACAGCCCTAGAGAAAGACACCCAGAGAGCAAAGAGAAAAGCATTTTATGACAAGAGCTGTAATTATCTTCTAATGGCACTTAGAGGACCATCTCTTAGGAGAGGAAGATTTGTAACCTGTAAATCATTTGTAAGATCATTAGACTATCTTCAGTGATATATCAATTAATTTATTCAGTCAACAAATATTTACTAATATGTGTCAACTACTGCTTTGGGTACTGGGGGTACTCCTTCCATGCCTTTCATGGGGCTTACATCTGAGAGGAGAGAACAGATAATAAACAAACAAATCCACATATATCAGATGGCAATAAGTATGATGGAGAAAAATAAATCAGTGAAAATGGAAGAAAATGACAGAGTGAGGGGTGTGTGTGTGTGTGTGAGTGTGTGCACGCATGCTGCTTTAGATAGGGTTTTTCTATAAGAAGTTGTTTTGAGGTCTGTTTTTAATGAAACATGAGATATGTGGCTTTAAAAACCTCATTCAGATTCCACTAAATTGGATTTTATTAGAATTCGACTACAGCTTGAAGTTTACTTCTGGTCTAACCCTGAAAATAAACTTTATTTCCAAACAGATTCATGGCATATAGCACTGAGGGTGGGGAAGGAGCTATTTGATATATAGAGAAAGGACTGGTTTGAAGAACTTCACACAGTGATTGTATAGAAGTGGATGTGGCCAGTTACAATGGGTTTTTATCTGTTTATTCATGGCCACCTACCCAGACTCCTGCAGAGGTAAAGCTGCCTTCCTGTGATTTAGGCTATGCATGAATTCAGATCAGATTTTCCTGTAGGTACTGGCCTACACTCACATGCTTTTTTTAGATCCCTTTTTCTAGAGCAGTGTCTGAAATAATAACAAAAAGTGACTGTTAAGCATTCACCACATCATCTTTTTAATCCTTACAACTGTTGATGTAAGAAATGTCCAAACCTCTAGAGACTTTTTATTAGTTTATTTGAGCCAAACTGATGACAATTGCTGGGAAGCAAAATCTCAACGGATTGAGAAAATTCTCCAGAGAATGGCAGTTTTGCAGCTTACTTTATACAGTAGATAAAAGGAGGAGACTTAAGGAGGGTTATATGAAATCCATGAATGGTAGATTAAGGGGGCAGGAGAAAGCAAAGTAGGGAAATCTCTGGGATGGGATAAAAATGAAAGAAAGAGTCGTGTGCTTCTTTTCGGGTGATTACAGGATAGTTAATAATTAACATTTACAGCACCTAGAGATGGTATGAGGGGAACAAGATAACAGTAAAGGATTCTGCGGTCTTGTGCTCTGGCGAAGAAGTCGTGTGGGGTGAAGGAGGGTCTGGAAAAGGAGATTACTCTGACATTTCAAAGGAATGTTATCTTAGATGTAAACAGACCATAAACAGGGTCACTTAAGGTGAAGGTTGACCTTTGTCATGTAAGCTACAGCCTTGGATTTGATTACCTTCCATGGCTCGATTTTAGTTAGGAACTTTCGTGTTCAGAACATCCTACTTTCTGTCTCTAAGATCGTAAGGCCTGGCATGCAGGCCTCCCTGAACCATGAGGCTGCTTTTTTGTCCACACAACAACACTATTAGGTAGGAGCTTTCATTATGCCCGTTTTACAGATGAGGAAACTGAGGCTCAGAGAACTTAAACAACCTGTACAGAACATGTAGTACGAGGATGAGTACAAATTAGTCAGTTCTGCTTAGTTTCATGTTCTTAATCACTATGTGATGCTGTCCTCCTTACCTCATAAGGTCTAAGTGCTGGGTGGATGGATGGATGGACAGATGGACAGACGGACAGACAGATGGATGGATGAAAGCTACTACCTTGATTTTAATGGATGAAGGATTAAACAGAGACAGAGCCTAGGAGCTCTGCTAAACTGCCTGAGCAGGCAAGCACAGATTCGCATCTTTGAGGACTAAATGAACAGGAGAATTCATCAGGTGCAAATGGCAAAATAGCAAGTCACAGTCATTTATTTAGTGAATAATTATTGAGCATCTCCTACATGCCAGACATTAGGCTGGTTAATGTGCCCCTCTGTAACCACAAAGTGACTGTGTCCTTGGTGCCTCAGTGACCAGGAAAGCTTTGATGCAGAGGCCTGGGCTTTCACTTAGCTCCTTCCCTTGTTAAAGTGACACCATTTGCAGCAGGGGTAGCAGAATAGGGAAGGCCTGGCAAAAGGGAGTTGTTGCTGACTCTGAATCCTGTAAACCTTGCCACAGCCTCCAGGCTAGGTTGGTGATTCCAGACCCTGGGAATGGAGTTTGCTAAAAGCACAGGGCCCAGCCCCACCCTGGGGGGGGCTGTACATACTGGGTTCGGGATCCACTGTGTGGACTAGCATTTCTATTTTTCTAAAACTCTTGCTCCCTTTTGATGAATAAAAAAGGCCTCAGAACTCTCTGACAATCCTAACGTGGAGTAAGGAGGGGAAGCCATGGGAAGGGTGCACGTGACGAGGCCTGCCTAATAGATCTTAATAGTTTTGCTTATTACTTCATTGTATTAAATAATTGGATTTCTATATCCATTTTTTTAAATATTAACCTAATTATTATTATATTGAATGTATTTTTGAAAAACCACACATATCCTCTTCACCCCAGATCTGGCTTTGCCAGCTGCCTTCCCAACCCACAGCCCTCCACCCACCTCTCTACCTTTCCCTGCCCCACTGAAACCATTGTTTCTCAAACTTCCTGGGTATAAGAATTAACTAAAAAAAAAATGTGACTCAGGGTCCTAGGAATCTGTAATCACCCCAGCAATTCTGCTACAGGGAAGTTGGGGAACCGCATTCTGAGGAATGGCTTATGGACTAATCCAGAGGGTGAGAATGGGCTGGTTGGAGACTCAGGGGAGTTTCCCACTGGCGAAGTGGATGGGAAACCTGGGAATTACACTTTGAGGGGGTTTTGCTTACCAAGGACTTCCTGTAATAGGATTTGCTGCCATGGCTGCCTCTGTCTCTCCCACCTGTGGGGTGAAAGAAACTTTGCTCTATAGTTCTAGGTTCTCCCAGCTAGTCTAATAATTAAATTGATATGAGACAGATTAGCAAGAGAGAATAACCAAATTTAATTATATATGTATTTATGGGAATCCCACATACATGGTGGTTCAGAGACAGAAGGGGGGAAATGAGGTATATATGCCATATTGCGTTAAGGATGAGGTACGACACTTTGGGGCTTCAGAGGGGAAAAAGGTCATTAAAGAATGGTAAGAAAAGCAGATGTTCACTTATTAAAAGTTTTCTCTACCCTATAGATAGGTTATAAAACGTTATTTCTATTGACAACTAGTATGCACAAGACCCCTAATTTAAATTATTTAAGGGAGAAGTAGAATATTCTCATGAGCTCTCAGGATCTTCATGGCCTTCAGCTGAAAATAATTCGTGTGCCAAAGTGGCACATTTTGCGGAGGCCTGTTCTGAACCCCTTCACATTGTGCAGGTTTAGACAAGTTACCACAAGATGTGCCTCTGAGGTATGTGGATTATTTTGAGCTGAAGGCAACTGAGGCCTTGTGGGCTTAAGAGGAACTTCTTCACCTCCCTCCTCTCCCCTACCCACCTTAAATACCTGGAAGAATTTGACCATAAGAGATTATCAGAGGTAACCTTTTCTCACCTATGGATATGACAGGGCAAACTACTACTTGCTGAACATCTGCTCTTCTTTCCACCCTGCAGTGACCTTTCTCTCCGTTGGAGGCCCCAAGGTAATTCTTAGTTGAGAATGTTGTACATACTCATTTTTAGCTTTCTGTTTCTTAACCTCCCATGTATGTGGGGTCTCTGACTCCCTTATGTGTGTAGGGTTCTCATGTGTGCACATGTATTAAATTTGGTTATTTTCTCTTGTTGATCTCTCTCATGTGGATTTAATTATTAGGCCAGCCAGAAGAAACCTGAGGGTAGAGGAAAGTTTCCTTCTCCCCCACAACACACCCATCTGGTTGAAAACAAGGTGCATGCTTGCCTCTCCCACTTTTTGCCTCGGGGCCTGGGAAACTTGACCGAAACTAACCCAGGGGAGGGGAGAGTGTAGAGAAGGGTGACAGGGCCCAGCCAGGAATACAGGTCTGGTCAAAAAGACAAGGCTCAGCTGGCTGAGAGCCCAGTGCTCCAAATGGTAGGCAGGTCATAGTTCTTTCTGGTTTTTTACAGGGGACCTGGGAGCAGCTTGGAGAAGTATTTGTCCCCAGCCCAGTTGGGGACTGTTATTCTTCCGCAGAGGTTGGGAAGTTGAGACGTCTCTAGGGGTAGAAACTGTGCAACATGTGATTACTTTCCAGCCTCTAACATAGTTTTCCTTTCCTCCATGGAGGCCGTTCCCAGTAAACCCTCCTCCATGTGGGCTGTGTCCTGCGGCATATAACTGCTCCATATCCTTACCCTCCAACATTTAAGATCTCAGCCAGCAAAGCTCTTACTCATCACAGTGGCATGCGGCTGTTAACATTTGCGTCCATGCTAATGCTCTTTTTCAAACACTTTAGATTCTGCCAGTTTTAACAAGAAGGAACAGTTGAGGAAGTTCTTAACCAACACTTGGATGGCTAAGCTGACTAGTTTACAGCTAAACTCTTTTCTTCCCCCCAATAGTAACGGCTTATTTTCAGGTAGTTGCTTCTACTGCTTATAATTAGTTTGCTGTCACATAGAGACCCAACTCACAACTGGAGGGACATTTATGGATTGAAAGCAACATTTCTTCGTGTCAGACTACATCTGCATTTCATTAATTCCACCAGTAAAGCCGGAGAGCCAAAGGGCTTTGAGATTCTTTCACTATAAAGTTTCCTTTTGAGATGTGGTCCATCTCTTTTAGTGGTGGGTGGAGTCCATGAGGAGACTCTTATTTTTCCATGAAAATACAAGGCAAAGTCTCCCCATTACTGTCACACTGAAACATTTTAACATATTTACAATATTAGTAATATGAAAGGAAAAGGATTCTTGGGTTAATGTCACCTCCTTTAAAGGAAATTGGCTTGTGGTCTGACTGGACCTTTCTTATCCCCTGTGTAGGAGGCCAAGTCATCATTCCCCAGACTCAGAGTATTTTGTATCTAGGCAACATCATAGAAAATAGGCCAGGCCAGGCTGGGCGTGCCTCAGAGTCCGACAGAGCACAGACTTCTCCATAGGGGGTGTTTTCTTCAACTTACAGTGAAAGCTCTTAGAAGTTGTAACTGTTTATATTTTTCTTTAGCTCAACCTAGCTGTTAAAAATATTTGGAGGATTAAAAGTCTTTCCAGGCTTTCATCTAAACGTATTATCTTTACTTCAGAAAGAAGAAATTCAAGTTTATTGTATATGACTCTCACTTCCTCACACACAAAAACATCAGGATTTTATGATAAAAAAGTGAAGCTTCAGAAATGGGACTAAAGGTTTCTGAAAGAAGGAATTGAGATTAGACTTTATAATTGGCTTCATTTATTTTATTCCATTCCCAGTCAGCTATCTGTTACCACCCTCTCACACCCTCTTATAAGGAAAGGAGAACAGCATATATTGCTTGAGTCAGAATGGAACTGTAAAACCATTCAGGGCCATGAAAGGCCAGTAGATGGCCTTTGTGTTTTAGGCAAGCCTGTTCTCTCCAGTTAGCTACAAGTCCCACCACTCCCTATCGTCTTACATGGCACTCACCGTGTTTCACATTTCTGTTATTAGCCTAACCTTTCCTCTTGACACCCTGTATGAATCTAAATTTGACTCACGTTATAGGGTAAGTAAACTCTCAAGGCAGAAATTGCCTAGTATTCTGGATTGTTCATCATGGACATATTCTAGGATTTTTCCCCCTAAATTAATGAAGGAGGACTTTAAGAGAAAAGAAATATTTAACATGAGATAGTTTTCTACATAGATATATGTAGAGAACATCACATATATAAGCCTAGTAGCAGACTTTTAGAGCTGAAAAGTGTCTGATTATTAAAAAGTGATTATTTATTTCAATCCTCTCATTCGCAGATAATGAAGTGGGCTCAGAGAGTTGGGTGATTTAGCCAAAGCCTCGAAGGAATTTGGGACATGGAATTAGGGCTAGAACAGGAATCACCTAACCCAGTGGTTCTCAACTTGGGACGATTTTGCTGACCAGGTGACAGTTGGCAATGTGTAGGGATGCTAGTGGGTAGAGGTTGAGGATCAAACGTCACTAGTGCTGAGGTTGATAAATGCTGGTCCAACCCCAGGCCAGCCTTCTTCCCACTCACATTGTCCTAGCATGCTGTACTTTTTGTTTTGTTCCAAGAAGTACTTATTGCTGGTAGAGATTTATCTTGACTTTAACAAAAGCAAATCAGTACTTGTTTAAACATGCAACATCATCATTTTAATCATAAAGGTAGGTTATGAATCATGGAAATATGAGAAATAAAATCCAGTGTGTTTCCACATCTTTCAAGGCAAGGACTTCATTTAGACATTCAATGCCAGTCAGAAGACTTTGAAACCTGTAGTTTTCACATTTTGTTCTTCGTAAAAACTCAGATAGACAAACTCTTGGCTTACTGTCCTATTTTTAAAACTCAGAAAGAAATTTTCCTTAGGCTCACACTGTGAGGGGCTGAGAGAAACATGGAAGAGATTTTGCCAGGTGCTCTTACCTTGCATGGGTGATTTACCTGCTGTATCTGGTGGAAACAGAGTGATGTATAGACTCTCGTCCTCAATTTGTCAGGGGAATAAAAATTCAAATGAGGAGAAAACATACTCATGTAAAAAAAAAAAAATCTAACAAGCAAAGTGAGTAAACATACTCATCTGGAAAATTACTCTGTAAAGGTCCTATCAAGTCTCAGCATTGACTAATAGACCCAGTTTCTGTATTGACTTAAAAGGGCTAAAAAGTTCACCCATCCCCTTGGAGGCAGACTTTTCCTTTCCCATAGCCAGTAACAGACTCTCCTTGTGATATTAGAAGAGATTAGAATTCATCGTGGTTGTTGAGTGTATTGTCTGGAGTTCTGCCCCAAAAGGTGTACTCTTCCAAGAAACCATGTATAGATGGCTCGCATCACTGGGTAACCTGGTTACCATTGCAATGTTCTGGTCTTGTACAATATAATATTCAGTAACATTGTTAATATCGCCAAGTGACACTGGATGTATGTGTTCGGGTGCCAGGCCCCAGATCTACAATCCAGTCCTATTTCTGAAGTCTGAGTAGGGGAGTAGAATATGGATATAGGTCAGTTCAAAAATGATGTGCCTGGGGTTGACATCAACTTTTACTTCCTGACTTCCTAAAAAAATGTACAACATTTTAAAATAAAATGAATGTCTCCATAAGATGAACTTTCTTGATTATTATTTTTGCTGAAAACCCAAAGTTTTCTTTTATGCTCAAATATGGTTTCTTCAACCTGAGTTTTTCAATGTAAGGAATCTCTTCTATCACTTTGAGGACTTGATGCTTTGTATTTTTATGCTAATGATGTTCCATACTATCATATATGCTATTTCTCAGTATAAGAAGCTGCAAATGTAGGTAAGGTATAAACAAATAATAATTAAAAATGCACACTATATCTCTTTTCCTTTATCAGTTTCCATACTGAGAACACATCCCTGGGCTCTCTTTGCTTTTTGATTGCATTTTACAAAAGAAAGTTCTTCGATTCACCCATTCTTATGTCATGCTGTGTGTTGTAACAAACAGAGTGTTGACTAACTCCCTGGGGATGTGTGTTCTATAAATTTTTTTGATCATTTGCCCTAACTACATACAATGTTTTGGGTTTTATTCTTAATATATGTAGACTGATTTATTCTTTCCTTCATTCAGTAAATATCTATTAAGAAACGTACCACGTTCCAGGCACTGGGGTTAGAGTAGTGAACAAAACAGGCAAAAATTCCTGCCATTAGGAGCCTTGTTCAGTGAGCAGAGACACTTGTGACCCTCTGTACCAGTGTTAAGTTCACTCAGGGGTAGATGGGTAAGTGATAGAGGCTGAATATCATCTTTCAGTCCAGGAGGAAAGAGAAGTGCACACGTCCTACTTTTAAATGTTTCTTCAGAGTATATGGGGTAGCAAGTTGATCCCATCAGTAAACTAAAAACTTATCTACACTTTAAGGTCTACTTGGGGGAACTATTTACAGTGGGCAATGTTTTATGGGTCCTTTTAAATTTCCAAAACAGCAGAATGTCTGAATTTTGTCCTGCTTTTCTCTTTTCCTGGATTCTGGGGGACTATATTCGGTCTTTGCCTTTCATCTATCAATCTCATTTACGACTTGAAATTTCATTGGTGATATAGTTTGACTCTTGAAATGACTACTTGTTATAGAGAAGTGATGGCTGATATGTAATGTTGACTGCCAAAACGCCCTACGAGGGTGAGAGCAAAATGGCTCACATCTCATTATGAGTGATTTTAATGATAACAGATGAATAGAAAGGGAATTGGGAGGGCCTATGAGTAAATGAAAGCATAACTCTTACTTGGGTTACTGTGCACTTTCTCTTTTCCGCTGCAGGTTAATTGGCACGGCCACTGTATCCCTGAAGGACCTGATCGGTGACCAGAGCAGATCACTGCCGTACAAACTGATCTCCCTGCTAAATGAAAGGGGGCAAGAGACTGGGGTGAGCGGTTTCTCTCTTGCTGAATGGCTTTAAAGTGAGGTGGTTAAGCAAAAGTTTATTGAGAAAAGAGTGAAATTATAACTAGCTCACTGTGTTTTGAGATAAACTGGTTCATTTGCAGATGATATAGCCTTATCTTACTCTCCTACTGGTTTTGAGATAAACTGGTTCATTTGCAGATAATATGGCCTTATCTAACACTCTCAATCACAGAACTAAAAAGTTAAATAAACTTGATTTTCTATGACAGAATATCATAAAGTAAGTGAGTCCCTGTCTTGGTATAGCTCTGAGCATATTCACTTGAGTATTAACACTTGTATAAGAGCATAGCTCTGTGTATCAGATATTCTTTGAAACATTCTATAGAAGATAAGGCATTAGTGTTACCTTGGAATATTAAAATGTTAATAGCATAACTTTTATTATTTCATTAGCAGCTGAATGTTTTCTTTTTTGAGAAAAAAATTATTGGGGGTGATGCTAATAAAATCAAATACGTTTCAAGTTTACAATTTAGCAGTAAGTCATATATGTATTGCATTGTGTGTTCACTGCCCAAAGTTTGATTTCCTTCCATCATCAAATATTTGACCCCTTTAACCCCTATCTACCTCTCCATCCCCTCCTTCTCTCTGGGAACCTCCAATCCTCTGTTAGTGTCCATGAGTCTCTGTTTGTCCTGTTTGTTTGTTGCTTTCAGTTTTATATCCCACAAATAAGTGAAATCATGTGGTTTTCAACTTTTTCTATCTGACTTATTTCACTTAGCATGATTATCTCAAGATCCATCCATGTTGTTGCAAATGGCAGTATTCATCTTTTCTTATGGCTGAGTAATATTCCATCATATTCATGTACCACAGCTTCTTTATCCAATCATCTGTTGTAGGACACTTTGGTTGTTTCCATGTTCTGGCCACTGTGAATAATGTAGTGGCTGAATGTTTTCTGATCACAGCCTCTCTAAATAAGTACATATTGATATTGTCTGATATGAGACCAGAATTCTCTTTCTCAAGTGCGCTTTAAAAGAAAATTGACTCAAATAGCACAGCTCTCAGATTTCATATGATTACTAATGAGTGCTTATAAAGCTACCATGCTTACACTATTAACCTCTAACACCTTCATTTTGCAATCAGTTCATTTTGCTTGGGAGCCTGGGCAAAAGGAGGAAATTTTATACTAAATGAGGCCATTCCTTCCTATAGGCAAGAATACAGGTTAGGTTTCTCAATGTCCATTAGGAATGTCAATTTTGCTGGTCTAGTCTCCAAAACATATGAGTTTCCTGTGAATCAAGATTCTAACCATAAAACGTAAATTCAGAGTATCAGTTATCATCTACCTATCCAAAACCTGACTGAGAGACATGATACTTAGGAAAGATGGTACAAGTCAGTAATATATATATATTTTTAAGCATAGAAGAAAGCATATGTAGAACTCTGGAATGGTAGAACTGTGGTGATTGACTGAAGTAAGGAAGATTAAGGGCCTCAAGTCCTGCCCCACCTCAAACCCCACCATCCTCCTTATTCCTCTTTGGGGTCCCTGGAGCAGCTCTGGGAGTCCTCAGGTTATTAAACATCCACTGGTCCATAGATTGAGACATTTGTGGACTCTTCTAGGTTTTGAAAGTTTGATTCTCTAATTAAGTTTAGCAACTGAGCCCCTCAGTGCTTCCTGTATTTGGTCTTCCTGCTGTGGCCTGGGCCTTTAGCATAAGATGCTGCTCCTATGATTCTTTATTTGCCATGAAACTGCTGTTGGGGGCATCATTTATTACTCTGTTTAGTGTCTCCCAGATCATAGTTCCTAAGTTGGCCACGGAATGCGCTGGTCCATAAGGGAGTATTTACTGATGAGCAGACAGATGGAAAAAAACAGAGAGAGAGGGAGAGGGAGAGAGAGGGAGAGAATTATTGGACATACCAAAAGTAGGAAATGAAAGTATGAGATGCCTTTTTAAATTTGAATTTCAGGTAAATAATGAAGAAATTTTTGATCTAAGTATATCCTAAATATTTTGTCTCCATTTTAACTGGTAACCTGTGTGTGTGTGTGTGTGTGTGTGTGTGTGTGTGTGTGTGTTCCTCATTTGCAAAGAAAATCTTTATTTTGAGGTTTGTACTTCATTTTTTCCTGTTAAAATTTATTTCTTTATGGTAGATAGTAGTTGTGGACATGTGTTTTCATCCCAATGTTGACTCTCCCTAACAAATTTTAAAAAATTTTGTAGGTTCATGAAATATAAAAGTATGGGAAACTCTGCCCTAAAATAATGCCCCATGTGAGAAATTTATCTCATATTATAAAAGTAAGAATAACTTTATCACCTATAAGAAACTTGCATGTTTCTTATTTTTGATCATGAGAGTTGCATAACGTTTTCAGTTCTTTTTCTTGCCTTGGCTCCTAGCCACCTTGGGGTCATGTTTTATGCAAGAGGTAATTATCTTGAACTTCATGATTTGAATATGTTTCCTCTTTAATCAGACTTGATTCCCTTTTTTTATCTTATTTTTTGAATCACATTGTTATATAATTTTTTGTTAGTCTCTTAAAAGTTTTTTTAGAGAGATGTGTGAAAATAAATTTCAGCAATTAATAAAGAAGTCAATGAGCAAACACAAATAACGTCATCATTTAAAAGGAGCCCCTGTGACTAGAATTCTGTGATCAGAAGCCAACTCCAGTCTAGGACGGAGGCCAATTACAAGTTTGTGCTTGTCCATCACAACTTTCCTCCAGTTTATGAGGTTGCCCTTTAGCTATGGTACGCTTGGCAACCTGTGACAGGTAACTCCTTTCCCAGGCTTTCCCACTCCACCTGGGCTCACATGTGGGAAGATAGAAACAGAGGATCATATGTCATCCTTCCCTTTCTCTTCTCACTTTCCCATCCCCCTGCACACCACTTCTAGAACTTTCAATACTACTGATTTGGTTAGCATTGAGCCCATAGCATTCCAATGCCCTGCACCGATTCTGTCTGCAATTCATTATTTCTACCCAGGCCACCATTGACTTGATGATCGGCTATGATCCACCTTCAACACCGCGTCCAAATGATCTGAGTGGGACCAGCGTGTCAGGTGTGGGAGGTAAGCTGACCATTCTGGAGGCTGAGCCAACCCCAGGGGGAATCTGAGGACACACAGGAGTCTCCAGAGAAGCCTTCTTTGTCATTACACTGTCTGTAGCTCCCTGCCCACCTAGACAGGACCCTGTGAGGCAGGTGGAGCTGCCCTGAATTAGGACATTACAACTGTTTGCAAAATGCCCTACAAGCAAAAGGAGAAAGGTGAGACAGCCCCTTACTGACCAGCCTCACAGTGATCTATCCAGCACACACAGACTCAAGCAGAAGGTCCCTAGCAAGGCTTGGCTTTGGGTTTGCAGCTTCTAGTCCGTACAGTGTGTTCTGGTTGTGAGGTTCCAGGATTGACCTCTACTCTTATGTGTCACTTCACCTTTAAATGTGCGATCACCAGGCTGTACTCTCAGCTGCCAATCTTCTGGTCAGTGCCCTTGTGTTGGAACCTCTTTCTTTCACTTCCTCCTTGACCTTGATCCCCTTCCAGCCCCCAGCAACCAGCCCCTCTGGTCCTTTAAGCAATTGAAATTTTGCATAACCCACCTTAATCTCTTTGTTCTCTGACTTGTCAGTCATTCAGGGCCATCAGGTGTTGCTCAGGGTAGGAATGGGGCTGAGAGCTCAGGGGCGGCCTTTGGGCTACAAGTGGACAGAAGCCCGCAACAATCAGGCCTTTCACTTGGCCTAGTTTGATCTCTCTTAGCATCTTTCTAGGGAGATGCCATGTTAAAAGTGTCTCTGTCCCTTCCTCTGCCCTGAGATGTGTCACCAAACACCCCCGCATGTCCCCAGCCTTGGCATGTGCCCCAGGAAGGGAGGAGCTTCTTGTCCCAACACCCTCACCTGCAGCCTTGAAATTCTTCTCCTGGGAGGGTGTTCTGGCACTCATTCCTGCCAGGGTTGGCTTCTCAGGTCCTGTTTTCTCTTTGTTTCTCTTGGTTCTGGACTCAGCAATCTGGCCCCCTGAGCGGTCTGCTCGGCATCCGCAGCAGCACCTCCCTTCCTGCCCTGTGGCGTCTCTGCCCTGTTCCTGCCTGACTTCTGGTCTCACCTCAGCCTGACCCCAGCCACTGCCCTGCCCACCCACACCCCACAGATGGCCAAGTATGCAGGTTTTGACCCATTTTTTGACCAAGTAGTTGTGAGTGTCCAGCATGTCTCAGCTGGCCCCTTCTTCTTTGGGGACAGGTGGGACTGACATAGCCAGCACATCAGCAACACACTCTGCAGTTGTATTCAGCAGCACCATGGGCTGCTCTTGGGTCCTCAGACACTCTCCATCCCCTCAGAGCCTTACGGCGGCTCCCTTTTGCTCCCAAATGAAATACAGAGGAAGCAGACTAGTCTTGAACAGCACGCCATCAGGGCTTCCCACCTCCTTCACCAACAATTGCATTGGTCTGGGAAGGGCAGTAGGTGCTTTCTGGCCCACAAAAGGCAGCCCCAACTGGTGGGATACCTGGCATGGCCTCTGAACTGGGAAGATCAGGGTACCTTTCCTCACACTAACATTTTTCCTAAGCTGGAACCAGTGTTAGTTTTCAAAGGCAGCTATAATAAAGCACCACAAACTGGGTGGCTTAAACAATAGAAATTTTTTCTCTCACATTTCTATAGGCTGAGTCTGAAATCGGGATATTGACAAGGTTGGGCCCTTCTGGAAACTTTGTTCCATGCCTCCCTCCAGCTTCCGGTGGGTGCTGGCAATCTTTGGTGTTCCTTGGCTGTAGAGCCATCTCTCCACTCCCTGTCTCAGTCATCACAGGGTGTTCTGCCTGTGTGTCTCTGTCATTATATGGTGCTCCCCTCCCTGCGTGTGTCTGCATCCAGATTTCTCACCTCTTATAAAGATACCAGTCTTTGGAATAGGCCCACCCTAATTCCATATGACCTCATCTTAAGTTGATGACATCTACAAAGACCCTATTTCTAAATAAGGTCACGTTCTGAGGTTACAGGTAGGCATGATTTTGGGGGGGACTCTTTTCAATCCACTATACTGGTTGACAAAAGGCAGTGTCATTATGTTTATTCCATCTCAAGAACCAAAATGTTAAATGGGCCTTTTTGTGTCACCCCTTCAGCTAGGCCTTTAGAGAACAAGTAACACTAGGGTTCATTCAATTAAAGAATAAACTTGTGCTTTATAGTAAACCGGTGCTACACTATTTCTTAGTATTAATGGAGTAAAGAAAATGGTTGCTGGGTTTCTTGACCCAGTGCTAAATGCTCAGTGCTGGCGAAGGTAAATGCTTTATAGCTCCTGCCCTCCAGGAAATTTCAGTCCAGTTTTGGAAACAGGACTTTTTTTATCCTGAAGGCAGAACACTATGGGCAAGACCCAGAGCTTTGGGGTCAGACTGGCCCAGGTTGGATTCTGTGTCTATGGTTATTTAACCATGTGACCTTGAATAAGTTGCTTAACCTCTCTGAATCTCAGCTTTCTTTACTGTAATGTGGGGATAATAGTAGCATTTACATTGTAAAATTGTTACAAAGATTAAATGAGATAGTGAGTATAAAATACTTAGCCTAGTGCTTGGCACACAGTAAGTGCTACTAATAGTAGGTATTATTATTATTATTATTGTTAATATTATTGCTGTTATTACAAAAACAGTTCCAGGTGGCTTACAGTCATGAGGTCAGTTGGGTGGCATATTGCATGAACTTTTAAATTGCTTCCTCTAGAAAGCAGAGCTATTAGAAAAGGATAATCTGGTTTGGTTCAGTCATGTCAAGATGACTAAATGCTTTTTTTAAATATCTTAAAAAAAAAAAAATATTGTGTCCCAGTAGACCAGAAAGACTTTGAAAATAAGCAATTTACAAAGTTTGTAAGAGTGTACAAACTTTATCTCAGGGGAGGTCTTTTTCCCTGAGATAGACCCATGCAAGTCCAAACTCAGAAAACATGCGTTTTCCCTGGAGCAGCGCCTGCCTCCTTAGAGATGAGAAAAGCACCAACTCTTGAACTTTTAAACCCACTGGGGAGAAAATCCTTGCCATTTAGGCTCCCTTTGCCTGAGCCTCTTCTCTTCACTTCCTGGATTGTCTTGGAGCACTATGGCTCAGGCAGGCTTAGGGATTAAGAGTCCCTTCCTCTTAAGGAAGCTGACTCCTAGCAGGCTTTGTGACTGCAGTTGGCCAAGGTCTTCCTTAGAAGTTCTTTAGAATCCCTGATGCTGCTGGATGGAGACAGGAAATGCACCAGAACTTGGGTCCCTTCTGTTTGGATTTCAAAGATGTTACCAAGTGCTGGCCTCCGCATGAGCTGTGTCCAAAGGGCAGTTTTATTTTTAAGTTTGAGATGACAAAGTAAAATTTCTTTATTTAAAATATGAACAAGGTTCTTTGATCTGGAAGTGTTATTTTGCTCTGTAAAATTAATATTCATCAAGGCTGGGTCAAGAGTGACAGTCTGAATGTGGGCTGCATAGTGCAGCTGAAAGAAACTAGACATTAAAAAAATCTTTCAATATCTAGATTATCTGAATATTTCAAGGGAAAACTTTTTTTTGTCATAATGTGACAATTCAATTAAATTAATCAAAGATATCTTTGAATTTATATTGCAACTCCATGGTAGGGAACACACACACACACACACACACACACACACACACACACATTTACAGTCTTAAGAGATGGTAAAACCACAAAAATGAGACAGAAATAACAGGAAGACAGCCACACCATCTGCCATCATACCCCTTAATGACATAAACATGAATCTGGACCAGAATTTGTTTTCTTCCCCTTTTCTCTTGAACTGACTTTTAAAAAAAGCAAACAAAAAGACTTTCACCATTCTACATCAAAGTAATCAGTATGCTTCCTCTCATTTATACAAATCTCAAATTTTAAAAATTTGAGATTATTGATTTTTTTGAGTACAAAAGCAACACCTGCTTATAAAAATGTGAATGTCACAGAAATATAAGAAACAGAAATTTCAACTCTCTCGGTCTCATCCTTCTCAGATAACCACCATTCACAAGTATTAATATTGATTTTAAAGGTTACTATCCACATAGTGGGTCCTGCAAAGAAATATGAAATATAAACAGAACACAAAACTGAAGATTTTTAGAAAAATTTGCCCCTGCAAGTAGAAGGAACTAATATGACCATGGGTCATAGGAATTGAATACCTGAGGGGTTTGTGTGAGTTTCTTTTAAGATTTTTTTAGACAAATTTTAGGTTTACCAGAACATTGAAAGGAAGGTACAGAGATTTCCCATATACTGCCTCCACCCACACATGCATAGTCTCCGTAGTTATCAACATCACTCACCAGAATGGCACACTTTTTAATGAAGGATGAACCTACTTTGACACATTGTAATCTCTATAGTTTTATGGGTTTGGGCAAATATATAATGGCATTTATTCAAAACTATAATATAATACAGAGTATTTTCACTGCCCTAAAGATCCTCTGTGCTTTACATATTCATCTTCCCCCACCCCCAATCTTTGGTAACCACTGATCTTTTTATTGTCTCCATAGTTTTTCCTTTTCCAGGCTGCCCTAGAGTTGGAAGCATGCAATATATAGCCTTTTAAAATTAGCTTCTTTCACTTAGTAATATGCATTTGAGAATCCTCCATGTCTTTCCATGGTTTGATAGCTCGTTTTTTAAGTGCTGAATAATATTCTATCATCTGGAGGTACTACAGTTTATCAATTCCCCTATTGAGGGACATTTTGGTTGCTTCCAAATTAGCAATTATGTTCTGTTTTCTTGTATGTTTATTTTGTGGACATACATTTTCAACTCCTTTGGGGAAATACCAAGGAGGGTGATTGCTTTGTTGTATGGTAAGAATATGTTTAGTTTGTAAGAAATTGCCAAACTGTCTTTAAAAGTATCTCTACCATTTTGCATTCCCACCAGTAATGAATGAGAGTTCCTGTTGCTCCACATCCTCACCAGTATTTGGTGCTGGTGTTCCAGATTTTGGCTATTTCAATAAGATTGTAGTGGAAACTTACTGTTGTTTTCATTTGCATTTCCCTGATGACATGTAGTGTGGAGCATCTTATTATATGCTTATTTGCCATCCGTACATATTCTTTGGTGAAGTATCGGTTAAAGTCTTTTGTCCATTTTTAAAATCAGGTTGTTTGTTTTCTTGTTGAGTTTTAAGAGTTCTTTGTATATTTCAAATTATAGTCCTTTCTTTGATGTGTCTTTTGCAAATATCTTCTTCTGGTCTATGACTTGTTTTCTACTTTTTTTTTTTTGACATTGCCTTTGCACAGTAGGAATTTTTAATTTTAATGAAGTCCAGCTTATCAATTACTGATTGTATTTCCTGTGTCCTATCTAAGGGGTTCATTTTTAAGAAATGCTTCCCTAGAATACTTATACCAAGATGATAAAGATTACAGATACTGGTGCACTGATGTCTTGAGTAAAAGTGTGTAGTGTCAAAGGTATCCCTTTCATTGACTTTCCTCTGAGACTGTTCCTTTGACAGAGGATGAGCTGACCCAGACTGCAGGTTTGACCTCCTGAAAACCTGTTACTTTGCCAATTTCATTCACCAGATGTCAGCCTATATTCCCATACCCAGAATAAAGTATTTTTAAATCTCATATTTATTTTTAAAGAACCATCTGTTAAAATTGTGCTTCGTCCAACAATTGAAATGCAAAAACTCATGCATAGCCAGACTTGGTAATTCAAATTGACTTCATTCCACAAACACCCAAGTCTCTTTGCTTGAAATTAAATTTGATCCAGTTAAGAAAGCATTTACTGACACCTGTTTTGGGAGCATACAGATGTATGTTTGCCACCAATGAGCTTGCATTTCAGTAGAAAGTTAAGATATAAACGTGAATAACTACAGGTCAGAGCTGAATATAATAAATTATTGAAGAGAAGACTAAGCAAATTATTACATGGGAAACAATTTCTTAGAGAAAGTACTTTTCCAGCTATCTATTTCAACTATGTATTTTTAGTGTCTAGTGCAATGCTTAGAAAATCATTTAGTATCCAATATGTGCCTGGTTGATTGAGTAAATGAATGCGTGAATGATGGATGGGTGATGGATATGGTTTAACTTTTTTCTTCAAGGTCATTTCGGGGAACACTAGTGAATAGATGAAAGTGACTGATTCATTCAGAGGTGTAATAAAAGAGAAGCATGTTCCTAAGGGCTGGGAACCAGGCTGGTACATTTGTCCTTGATGGACAGCCCTGAGGATCCATGGAACATTTTCTGTACAGAGACTGACTTGGTCAGAGGTGAACTGGAAAATGATTAATGTGCTAGAAGGTTGTCACAGGCACTGTTTCCAGAATTGGACCTCTAATTGATTTTGTCCTGCAAACTGATGGTATTAGGCTGATTTTTTTTCTAGGATATTTAGGAAAATCAAAGTGATCATAATAGACAAGTGGTTCTTAAATATTAGACACAGTAAAACATCCAGAGAGATATTTAAATGTGCAGGTTTCTGGCACCTACCTCCAGAGAGCCTAATTTAGCTGGTCTAAAGGGGAACCTCCACCTCCTTCAATCTGTATGGCTAATAGGAACTTCTAGGAGATTCTGATGAAGACAGATTTTGGAGTTCATTGGAGAAGCCCCGAAGTTGAGTGTTTTACCTGGTTAATGTTATCCTGCCCGGACGCAGACGGAGCTCTTTGAGCAATATTTCCTAGACTGGCTCATAGCCCATGTTTGGTTAGAGGCTCTTCATGGTACTTTTGTTCTGGCCTGTAATTTGGAACCATTCCAGAAGATTCTTAGGTTGTACATAGTGCTATTTACCCAAAAATCGAGGTGGAGGGTAGTGAATTATTTATGCAGACATTTATTTATATACATCTACCAAAAATTTATTATTCAGCATTCCAGCTTAAATCATGTTATCTCCAAAATGTTTTCGTGCTTAGAAACTTTTTCTCTCCTATTCTGTACTATTTGTACTTTTTAACTTACACTGATGATATTATACCAGCCCTTTGTTCTGATTTTGCCGTAACCTTTAGCCCAAGGTAATTAAATTCTGCCTTCATCAGTACCACCACTTAACAAGACTTCATTACGAGAAGTAAAATTAATATCATGGGCAGAGGCTGGCATTCTAGGACTCTAAAAAAATGAGTGGGAAGAGTGTTTGGATAAAGGGGATTGCTGACCAGGGTAGGGCGGGGCTTGTGGCGGAGCGTCTGTATTCCAGGCCAGGAGGAAGTCCTTGGTGACTGGACAAGTGTCCCTCTTCCTCAGCCGTTGCTAGGAGTTACCATCATTGAGAAGTTCTAACAGGACATTCCTCTGGTTAGATGTAGGTGATGGAGGTGGGGAAGGGATGGCCTGCAGATCTGGTGACATCTGAGTGACTAATAGCCCACTCTTTTTTGCTTAATAGGGAGAAAAAGTGCTAGACGAGGAGAGTGTGGAAGCCTGGAGGAAGGAAAGAGTTTGATACCCATTGGGGAAAGGCACCGCTGGGCATGCCAAGGGCAAACTCAACTGTATCATAAGGCCTCCTAGGGCTGCCAACTCTTAGCACTGGATGGGCAAACAGTAGCCACGTAGGGAAGTGTCACTGTCACAAGTGACTGCACACAGGAGAATATTGGCCAACAGTACATCTCAGGGATTATGAAAACTTGGTTTTGTTAAGTTGCTGGAGTTGTGACAGACAGCCATTCCTAAGTGTTAATTAAAGCATCACTTATAACCAAGTATGGGTCACATAGAAAGTTACTGACATTGGGAAAGAATACAGGTCAGCAACTGCATGACACAGTGATTGTTGGGGAGACAGGAGGCATTCATACAGAGGGATTGTAAAGCGCTTATCACAACTGGAACAGGACAGTAAAGAAGAGCAGAAAAATGGAGCAATAACTATAGGGGCACTGTGGAGTTCAGGAAATTGTTTAAGAATTGTGGGTGATATTTCAGCATGTTTATATTTTGATAGGAATGCTCTAGTAGAGAGGGGGAAACTAAGGAGCAGATACAGAAGCAGAAATTGCAGAAGCAAAATCCTTGAGTAGTAGTAGGAGATGGCATGTACCGTGGAAGAGTTGGTCTCGGCTCGTGGAGCTTAGGCAGTTCGGTGACTATAGGATGGAAGACAGACAACACGTACAGGTAGGATGGTTGATTTGGAGTTGGGAGGATGTGGACATTCTTTTCTGATTGCCTGTTTCCTTAATAAGAAGTAAGGTCATTAAGTGATGATGAGAAGGGTGTTTGAAATTTTTAAGGTGCAAAATAGGTAGAAGTTCAGAAAGATAAAGTGATATGACCTTCTTGGCTAATCAGAGGCCACCTCAGACTAGGGTCCAGGAAATCTTTGAAACATGCCCTCAGAACGTGGCAGAATACCTGGGCAGTCCTGTGAGTCCACTTAAGGTATGTCATCATGAAATTGAAATGAGACTGGTCAGTAAGATAGCTTGTTCTTCTCAGGCAACTTCAGCTGCCGGGGTGAATGGGTGGAGGAAGTGGAGGGGTGAATGAACCAAGTGAGTACAAAAAAAAGGATGGGATTGAGGGGCACACAGGGGAGCAATTGCAGTGTTAGATCATAGAATTTAACACAGGTTAGGAGAAAAGCTAGCACATGAAGGAAGTAGGGGGCAGAGGAAGTGAAATGGTCACTAGATTGGAGTTGCCTGTGTGGCTACAGACTGGAGTAACAGATAGAACAAACTAAAAAGATATGAACGAAGTCCTCCGCAGTGGGTCGAATAGTGTCCCCCCACAAAACTCGTGTCTACACAGAACCTCAGAACGTGACCTTATTTGGAAATAGGGTCTTTACAGATGTGATTAGTTAGGATGAAGTCGTACTGACTTAGGGATGGCCCTAAACCCAGTGGCTGGTGTCCTTACGAGAAGAGATGAGGGCACACTGACGCGCAAGGAAGGAGCCCTACGACAGTGGAGGCAGAGATTGGGGTGATGCGGCCGCAAGCCAAGGAACACCATGGATTTTCAGGAGCTGCCGGCTCAGTAAAAGGCAAGGAAGGATTTTCCCCTAGGGACTTCAGAAGGATTACGGCTCTGCTGACCCCTTGATTTTGGATCCTGAGGGGCTGGAACTATCAGAGAACACGTTTCTAGTGTTTCTAGGTTGAGATACTTTGTTATGACAGTCCTAGGAAGCAAATACGACCAGCAGCTTCCTATTCAGTCAGTGGTTCTCAACTTAATGTTGCCCTCTGTGGTCATGAAAGAATCACATGGCTGTGGTTCAGGTACATGCCTGGGTCTCATTAACAGGGCATGTTGGCACAGACACCAACGTGTGGGTAATGAAACAGCCTGTGCAGAAGGGTGTGTCTGGCAATGCATTAAGGGCCCCTCATTCTTTGTGGAACACTAAGGGTAGCATTGTTTAAGCCTGGGCAGCTTCCTGCCACATAAAAGGGCGATTTCCTGCTCAGATATCCTTCCGCTGCTGTGCAGAGATGCTGGAGGTAGTCATGACTTAGGCTGGTTTCCTTTGAATCATCCTTTCAACCTAATGTCTGAATAACAGAAAGTGTTTCCAGAAGATGTTGGCTCTTGATTACCTGCAGTCTGTTTCTGGAGCGTCCATCAAGAGTTTAATGAGGGCTTATGCAGAGTCCAGCACCACAAAGGTGCTTTTCCCCTCCTTCTTCTTCTGCTTGCTACCATAACCAACTACCAACTCCAAATGGAACAATCCACAACAGGGAGGAAATCCCACTTGGGCTCCAGAAGTTAGTCTTAGTTGTTGGAGGAGCTTGAATCCATGCATTGCCCAGTCTGGAACAGGTTTGCAGAAGGGGAGCCTGACCCTCCTTTCTTCTCTGAGGCTGGTGCCAAGGTCAAGAGAAGCACCCCATAGCATCTGCAGGAGATTTGCCAAATGGCCGAAGAACTCGAGAAGGCACAAGCAGGAGACAGGATTCAGTTGTTCATTACTCATTTTATATCCATTGAGCCCCTGCTATACACTAGGGTTTGTGTAAGGCATGGGGGCAAATGCAAAGAAGAAAAGGACAAGCCCCCTCTTTCTGAGAATGGATGGTGGTGAGGAGGTCTATGGGTTAACAATAGATGCAAGTGTCTGTGGTGAGAACTGTGTGGAACAATGTGTGGTAGACACGAGATGAAGTGACTCACTCCCTCTGGGAAAGGCAGAAAAGGCCTGTCCCAAGATAGTACATTTTGTCTAGAACTTGAAGCAACTAAGCTCACCTGGTGGAGAATAGGAGGAAGGTCATTCTAAGACCCGGGTGCTTCAGGATGGGTAGCAAGAAAGCCCATCTTTTGAAGATTCCTCAAGAATAGGGAGGAAGAGATCGAGATTATCTTGTAAAGGGCAAAAGTAGCTATTCTAGTGTTCTGTGCTACAACCAGAACTGATTATTCAAAACTAAAAAATAAAAAATAAAAAAGATTAATTTGTTGGCTGTGTGCCAGGCACTGTGTTGAAGTCTTGGCACATAGATTAATTTTATCTTTACAATACTCTGTGGTAAATACTATGACCTCCCCCCTTTTTGCAACTGAGGAAACTGAAACAGAATGTAAGAAACTTCCTCAGACTCACATGGTTCAAAACTGGGATTTGAATCCAGGCAGCATGACTCCAGAGTCCAAGCTTTAAGAGATGTGTTACATTGCAAGCTGATTGAACTAATTCATACTATGATGTGAGTGACTGACCAATGGCTCCATATGGAAATTATATCTCTTATATGATTTTGCATTGTAAAAGAGGAGTTTCAGAATCCACAGGTAGGGAGTGCAAATGGTGGTATTTTTTACAAGGTGGTTAGTCTTCTAGTCGCTCTTAATTTATATCATGCAGATTACTGAGATTTCAAACTTTTTATCTATTAAGGAAAGAAAAGCTGTTTGCCAATGAGTTTCAAGGAGTTTATGAATGAAAGAAATGGGAAACGTAGCAGGTGGAGTCAATTTTCGTTTTTTTTTTTTTAAAGAGTGAAAGATTTGCGCATATTTGAAGGCAGAGAGAAGGGACCCCTGGAGGAGGGAGGGAGGAAGGGAGAGCGAGAGAAAAGGGAGATACATTGGTGAGGTTCCCAAAGAATCAGAAGGAAATGGGCTCTCAGGCATGGGGAGGTGGTTCACTGTGGTAAACAGGAAAAGCTTTTTCCCCTCGAATATGAAGGGAAGCTAGGGAGATTTATAGGGGGACAGACATGTGTGGAAGTGACAAACCAGGAGGATAAAGGGAGAACATGATGATCACCTTGATCTGCTTGGCAAGAAAACGAGAGATGGGTTTCTCATCTGCCGCTGAGTGTGGAGAGGGCATTCGCGAATCAGGAGGCTCAAGCAAAAAGGAGAGTCCAAACCTCATGAATCAATCTTGAGGGGAATGGCGGAACTGAAGCCTCCTCTGCAAGGCTGCAGTTTCCCGCCGCATATCATCATCCCTCCGTCCTAACCGCAGAAAGGGCCCTCGACCTCAGACTGGGCTCCAAGATCAGAACTGGGTGATTTCTGGCTCGGTCCGACTGCGCCATCTTATGCTCTCCTGTGGTTTCTGGTGGTCTCCTTGTCACTGTGAAGACAACCTAAGTGAGTGTCCTGATGTATCACAAACACATTTTCCTAAGGGTCTTTACCTGAGTCAAAACAACCCCAAGTCAGTGTCACCAAGAAACATCTCCTTCACCTGCCTCAGGAACACTGAAAACTCTCAGTGTCCAGGGAACCAGAGTATTCAGACATTCATCTCTGACTGGAATCCTTTTTGTTGTCTTAGGAGAAGAGGAGGAAGATGGAGGTGAGGCAGACAGGTTGGACAGCATTGTCAGGGGCTCTGGGCCCAAGCTGCCAGGTGGGACAGTGTCAGAAGCTCAGCTTGCCCGGAGGCTCACGAAGGGAAAGAACAGCCGGCGGATGCTGTCCAACAAGCCACAGGACTTCCAGGTAGGATTGGCCCAAGTGCCCTGCACCCTGGTTTTGCCCCTATATTGTCCAGCTTCTGGCAATTTTAGTGATTTGGGGAAGGACCTTTTCTATAGGCAGTGGCTCAGGTATTAAAAAAGGACATCAGGGCATAAACCCAATAAGAGCTCTGTTTCTTCTGCAGTAGATCTAGTCAGATGAGGCTCTTCAGAGAAATAAAACCACACCCTTCCTTTCCCTTGAAAATAGGAAAGAGGTAATCAAAGAATAGACGCAAAGCTGTTGTGTTTTCGGAGCTCTGGGCATTGTGTTAGACTTGGAGACAGCTATGGAGTGAGTTAGTACATCTCAGGGCTCTGGAAGACTAGGCAGGAGGCTGGAGTCTGAGCTGCGACCTCAGCCCTGCCCCGCCCTGTCCAGGGCCAGCTCTGAACTATTTCAACCCGACTACTGCTCTTGGTTTCTTCAGCCCAAGCCCAGTCCCCACTTTGGAATAGGCACAGATGGCCTCTTCCAGTCTGTGAGCTCTAGTACATTGCAAAGCTGTTCTGGCCTGGTGTCAGCCATCCCCACAGGTGAACAGAGGCAACACCTGAAGATTCTCTTACATGCATGCTGGGAAAGGGTCGGTAACAACACTCCTTCTGTGCTTGCAGATCCGGGTCCGAGTGATTGAGGGCCGGCAGTTAAGTGGCAACAATATAAGACCTGTGGTCAAAGTCCACATCTGTGGCCAGACACACCGAACAAGAATCAAGAGAGGGAACAATCCATTTTTTGATGAGGTAAACAGGCAGAGTGCATGTTCCTACTCAGCGAGTCTGTTCTATTTATGTATACTTCCCTGCCTGCCACCCACCTCTCCCCTGACCCACGTGGGAGGGGAACACATGTGCAAACTTAGCTGGTAAAGACAACGCAAAGTTCCAGAGTTAAACATACTAAAGTAAGAACCACTGGGGCTTGAAATCACGTGGCCTGCTTCATCTTCGGTTCTCAGAGCTACTAGGGTCTTTCTGGTGTTTTTGCAACAACTCCCTGACAGACCCCTTCCTCAGGGATCCTTGTACCCCTTATGATGGAGCACATGATGTCACCTACTTCTGCATTTGCTTTTTCTAATTAGCAGCATGCCTCTGATGGATGACTCTGTGTCACTAAGTAGCCTGACGTTTTCTAGGTGTCCGAACTTATGTGGCTATAAAAACAATATATGTTGAAGGAAAGCAAACAGATTTTTTTTTCATTAAACCCGAATTGTCCCCAATTAATAACAGTTGGTGAACATTGGTGTTTATTATACTGTTCTTTCAATTATTTTGTAGATTTAAAATACTTCTAAATGAAAAGTAGGAGAAAAAGTTTCAGTTTTAATAAATAAATGTTCAATCTGTCTTTCTTAGGATTAAAGTTTATTGGTACATAAAACCAAAGATGAAGCAGGCCATGTGATTTCAAGCCCCAGTGGTTCTTACTTTAGTATGTTTAACTCTCTCTATATAGCCAATCAACATTCTTAAATTTAGCTGGTACAGTGAGTTAAAATGTGGTCAACATTGACGCTACTGAGGTACTAACATTATCCAATGGGCAAACTTGGCTTTTAAGGTGTTTTGCTAGAAAGAATAAAATTAGGGTAACAAGATACAAATGGTAGAGCTAAATGTAGCAGGATTAAACTCACCTTTTGTGGTCATGCAAACCCTAAGCATATGGAATAACCTTAGATCTTTACCTCAGTTAGCTAGTAGATATCTGGTCCCAAATAAACACTTTGACTTAGTAAACACTATAGTTGTCACTTAATCTTTTTTCCCTTTTCCAACTTGTGGAAGTGAGTTTACCCTGAAGCTCATGAAGCTTAAGTTTTAGGGCCTTTTCCAGGGCCCTGCAATGTGTTCGCGTGGTCAAACCTAATTTGGGGTTTATGTCCTGTATTTTTTTGAGAAGGCCCTCAAACTTATAGCATGTTACCCACCAAATTTGAACTCATATCTGCTAACATTCAAACATTTTTCTCTTTTGACAGTTATTTTTCTACAATGTCCATATAACTCCTTCTGAATTGATGGATGAGATCATCAGCATTCGGGTAAGAGGGCCACGGTGTAGGAAGGAGTGCTCACTAACTGCTAGATAAAGCCAATAATCCTTTTGCTGCTTTTCTTTCTTATAGGTTTATAATTCCCATTCTTTGCGGGCAGATTGTCTGATGGGGGAATTTAAGGTAAGTGTCAACAGTCTGTTTCATTCAACTTACATCAAGGATGTGTACTTTTATAATGAGAAACCAGGCCCCTGGGCAGGTCCCAGGATGCCTGTCCTGGTGACATCCTAAGGTTATGTGTAAGGGATCAATGCCACAGTACTTTCTGGGAGCTGGAATACCAGCAGGATGTGAGTGTTCCGGGGGCCAGCAAACCAGCTTAGTGTCCTCTGGCCTTGGTCTAGTGGACTTCCAAAGTATAACACTTCACAACACCCTGAAGCGAGATGCCCTGAAGGTACCACATCAGAGCCCTTCCCAGCATTTCAGCTGTGGATGGAAACCAATGCATGCTCCAAAGGGAAGGGGTACTTTATGGCAAGAAGCCTATCACCCAGCTCCACTTACCAGTGGCCCCAGAGTGCCATCTACAAAGCCAATTGTTATAAATCTAGAGTATGAAAGGCAATCCAAACCAGGGATGAGAATCAGGGTGCTTTTCCAAGTAACTTGCATTAGAATTAAAGGCAAATACTTGGTAACTTCCCAGCTATTCTAATGGAATGTGCTGCCTTTTGAAGGAAGGATCCTGCAGTATCTAGAAGTCCTAGAGGATGATCTGTGTCAGGCAGACCTGTGTTCATACCCTGTCTACCATCAACTAGCCACATGTCAACCTATCTGTAAAATGAGGTCATTGTAAAGACTAAATGAGATAGAACATATAAAGCCCCTAGCATAGCACCTGGCACATTGAAGTGTCCAATCAATGATTATATTAATATTAACTTTATTATTAGTTGGGAGAGAAGAGTATTGGATAGGAAGTTAGGTCAGGTCACTTTCTGTAGGGTAACCATCAGTCCAAGTTTGCCAAGGACTGAGGGGTTTCACAGAATGTGAGACTTTCTGTGCTACATGGAAAGTCCCAAGCAGACAAGGACACATTGGTCACCCAATTTTCATGATCCCTTCCAGCTCTAATACTAGCTCATTCATTCAAAATGATTGATCGAGGGTCTTTATATGTGCCACAGATCAGGCAAGGCACTAGGGTTAGAGAGGGGGTAAGACAGAAATGTTGAGTCTCAAAGAAATTTAAGTCTAGGCAAGAGCATCACATTCAAACATAATAACGATGGTTTCTTTGAAGTGACTAAGCTGAATTTAAAATCTATTTAAATTCTTTTACTTATTTTTTTCCCAGATTGATGTTGGATTTGTTTATGATGAACCTGGTAAGTAATGTTCTCCCCATGAACTGGAAGATTCTGGGAATCAAGAAAATTTGGGAAAATCAAGGAATCAAAAAAGAGTGTTTTGTTTTGTTTTGTTTTGTTTCATTTTGTTTGTTTTGTTTTGATTCAGGAGGGGAAAGGATACTTAGTGGGAATGAATAATAGTAGCTTAGTATAGGTTTCTTTTTTTTTAATCTAATGTAATTATCCTAACATTCACAAATAGAAAATTTCTCTGTTTTGTGAGGATATTTTGATATTATCACAATCAAATTGTAAAACCAGTTAATAGACTTTAGAGAGTCTTGTTTGAGTCACAACAGGGCAGGATGGAGGTAGGAGCAGTACAAAGTATAGCTCATTAATATAGACACTTATCTAGGGAACTTGGTGTGTCATAATGACACTTGGGAGGAAATGTTTATTTATCTTACAGCAATTGGAATCACAGATCCATCAACTTCTCTTTAGAAAGTCCCTGTCCTTTGACTCCTTTTTTATTTTAGGTCATGCTGTCATGAGAAAATGGCTTCTTCTCAATGACCCTGAAGATGCCAGCTCGGGTGCTAAAGGTTACATGAAAGTCAGCATGTTTGTCCTGGGAACTGGAGATGAGCCTCCTGTGAGCACCTACATTCTCTACTGTTTACATTTTTTCCACTAAAAAAGAGGACCAAGTGTTAAGCAGGTGGATGCCAGCAGTTATGAAGGGAACACATCTTCCTATCAGTAACCCCAGCCCTCCAATTCCTCCTATTTTTTCTTTATGACAAAATTGTTTTTCTAGCTCACTTAGATGCCTTCCTGGTGTATATGAGTGGGTTTTTCATTAAGTACAGATATGTATGTATTTAAGACTTCCTTGCATCATTTTAGCTATAGAGTATGGCTCACTAGCAGAATCAAGCATTGCTACCTAAAGGGACAGTTGTCATTCTAGGAAATTGGGCAGCAAACCTGGGAATAATAAGCAGCCAGAGAGAAATTGGAAAAACTTCAGGAACTCTCTCTCTCTTTACTATTTAGTGCTCATAAAATTACAAAAGGACACATTGCTGTCTCGTGATTTATTGATTGAAGAAACATCATGCACAATGATTTTGTAGAGCAGTTTTGTGGACTTGGGGGCTGAACTCTTAAGCCTGGAGCACAGGCAGTCCTCATAGAACCAGCTCCAACTGATGTCGTTTTACATGCATTAGTCTAGCTTCTTAAAAGTGCTTCTTTTAAGAATAATTTGTTATCCTGTGCCCCCAACAGCCTGAGAAACAAGATCGTGATAATGACAGTGATGACGTGGAGAGTAACTTGTTACTCCCTGCTGGCATTGCCCTCCGGTGGGTGACCTTCCTGCTGAAAATCTACCGGGCGGAAGATATCCCCCAGAGTACGTATTGATTTAATTCTGCCCTGGGATTATTAGTTATCTGCATACTTAGATGTGTTAAAATCATACTCCGAAAAAGGATCAGTGCTACCTACCATTTTTTTTTCTTAAAGGCCTTCATGAACTTATTGTCATTCATTCTGGCCCCATTGAAAACTACCCAA